>JADWOT020000002.1:20632918-21232918 GCA_036345935.2 Taenia hydatigena | reverse complement strand
GTAGTTGGCGTCACTTGTTCCGGTTTCTACTTCCTCACAAACCACGTTGCTTAAACTAGGACATAGCTTACAGCGAGTCTGTAAGTTGCGTATTTTTGGGCAGAGATAACAATATCTCTTCAGGCTCTAAGTTGCCGTGCACAATGCTGCTATTGACGGGTGGCAAGTAATGAGTAAATTTGTGCTAAAATCTTACCGTTGGAGGCTCGGGCAACGCCTTATCCGTTTCAGCATTCGCAGACTAAAAACAGAATTGTTTCATTTACTGATTCAGATATATTAAATCTCAATTTCTTTTCTGGTATTTAATTGCTTTTACTGTCTCGAGATACTACTTTCAAATTCCAGGAGTAGTATTTGGTGGCAGTTTCCAGTCCTAGATAGGTTTTCTTAGTCAGAAAATCCCAATTTTACCAATATTGTGTAAAGGGTCTCACTTTAGGCGTAAAAGAATGCGGCCTCTCTGGTACATCGATGAGTGGTGCCGCCTAAAGTGCAAAAAGAGATACATAAAGGCCAAATTTCCGGGACACATTCCCACACCCACAACTGCGCCTCAAATTGCTCCAGCTAATCAGTCGTACCTTCACTTCACTTGCAGACTCGATGATTCGAGACTCAGTTTGAGCCAGTTTTTCACGCAGCTTTTCCACCTCCTTTTCTGTCACCGCCAGTCGGTCCTCATAACCGCTTGTCAGATCACGAAGTCGCTTGTTATCCTGAGAATAAATACTTTTTGATTACAATGTCAAAACATCCGATTTAACCTTGTTTTATGTGCTCTTTCCCTGTTAACGACGAGGGGCGACTGCCCTGTTCTCTTTATTTTTCCCCTTAAGTGTAACCTCAATTCCTTTGACCCTATTTCTCGCGGCATGGTAATCAAAATCTAGAGTGCTTGTTTTCTTAGCTCTACGCTTCATTATCTATTGAGTCGGTGAATTGGCAATTAACTTGGTCAACGCCCGTAGGTGAAGTTCGTTCACCTACCTCCTCCAACTGAGCAATGGCTTTTGTTGTGTCCTCCCCGGGATTGCATTTTGTTTCCGTTGCCTGGAAGGAAAAAAGGTGGGAAGGGATGGCTTGAATAAACGCGTAATAAGCCCATTTATCCATGTCTCTCCTCCATAAAACATTTAACCAAAGTGTTCAATTTATTTTTCGTAAAGAAAAGTTAGTTTGGTGTAACATCTGGCATCGACAATTCCGTACATTCATACCATTCATCGAGCAGCTGCTTTCAGTTCATCACTGTTGTTCTCTAACTCAGCTCATATATGCTGGACGGGAAGGGCACTTCTCCATTAAGTCTTCGAGTTCTTCTTTGTATCCATTACCATGATAATCATCTCACTTGTTGATGCGTGTCTACCTGTCGATTCAGTCTACAGGAAGAAGTGCCCACTTCTACATGCTTTTTCTCCTGAGACTGGCTCAGATTTGGAAGACTACCGCGTCATTCATTCGTTCATCTTGGGATCCTAATCTCCGATCAGCAGGAGGTTAATATATACTTTCCTATTCCACTCGTCCATGCGCTTCCACTCTGTTAAACCTCTTGGAGAATGTTGAAGCTTTAAAAGGTCCTTAGTGGTCTCGTAAGATTCTTGAAATCATTCAACAGCATACTTACTATACTAGATGAGCTCATTTATCCCGAGAACTTAATCCCCATCGGCCAAATTCACAACCTTCACGTCTGGGCATTTCTACTGTGGATATTTGGAAGCTACTGGGTGTTTTGCCATGGCCGTTGCACCCATGCCATGAAATCATCTGTCGTCATTCCGCTGGCTCCCTGAAAAACTTCTTGCAAACGTATTAAAAGTTTAGAAGGCATGACCCGATTATCAAAAGTACCTAAGGATTCTCCGACTACACCTGGATGGTCTAATCATTCCTCATGCTGTTTCGATCTCTGCCCATTAAATCAAACCTTTTCGAAGTCGCGTTGCAACTCACCTCCTGCCTCTTCATCCTGGCGAGTTCTGCCTCCGCTTTCATTGCTCTCCGCTTTTGACCCTTTGCAGCGTGTTTTAGCAACTCCCGTTGACGCATCAACGCTTGGATCCTTGCATCGGCAGCTGCTAACTCTTGTGTCAACTGAACCACTGTCTGTTGAGCTTTTGAAGCTGAGCTTCGCATCTGTGCTGTCATTCGTTCGCATTGAGCAGATCGATGACGCAGTTGAAGTTGGAGATGCGATTTTAGCGCCTCTAGGGAGGCCTGTCTTGTCTCCGCTTGGTGTAGCTCGTCGCCTAGAATGTGTTTAGGACTTCTTATTTAACCAAACAGTGGTAGTCGTCAATGTTTTCGGAGAAATAGGAGCGTGATCTGGTGTTTAAACCTCGAAAGTGACCTGCAATTACTTGGACGTGTCATCTCTGGCAAGGTTTATTTCTAGCTTCAATCTCACCCATTTAAGTATTCGAAATTAGCAATATATGCGATGAAAATGTCCACTTAGGTTAGACAAGCATAGTCAGGCAACTTTTTTATCAAATGGCTAAGTCAGACCTACGTGTTCTTTTAAGTTCTCCTGTTAGGCGATCGACCGCGGTGCTTTCGATGCCATGGCTATTGACCTCCTGCAGTGGAGAAATCACATCCAATTAAGTGGTAATGAAAAGCTCATAAAAGTAGCACAGAAGAGGTGCGAGTACCTTTACCAAGTGATGTTGAACTATGGCCGGTTCTTCTTCATAAGTGGTTCTGTCCTAGTAAGGTATGTACCACACCATGAATCGCCCCGCTGTTTTGGGGAAGCTTACTAGCGTATAAAATTTACCCACCTTCACTGGCGCGTGATGGAAGCGGATGTGTTCTTTGTCCTCCGTGGATTTCTCCTTAAATTTGGGGAAAAAAATCATCATAAAGGGGACTACAGAGGTAAAATCGGGAGACTATTTCCATGCCTAGTTCCGTATTGGATTCTAGGTTGTAGGCATAGATTTATGGCCAAAATGTGTGTTCCCTCCAAAATCTAACCTTCAGGAGGTCCCGAACGCTGTTTGAGAGGTTTTCAATAGACCGATCGATGTCTTTCACCCATCGTCGCATTTGCGACCAACTGGTGCTCTTGTCGGCGTCGTTTTTCCCTTTAGCAGTTTCACTTTTCTTTACGTCCTCAATTAATTCTTCTTTGTCTGGCTCGTCCCAACTCTTGCTTCGCCGATTTCGACTGATTTCGAAAGTTTTGACTACTTTTGGTGGTTGAGTTGCTTCTACAAGTGAAGTAGGGAAAGTTTTGTCAAAATACTTTAGCTTACTAGTCGTTTTAGCTGGTGGTGGAATCCAAGGGATGGGATTTGGGCAGAAACTTTTATTGGCGTTTTTGATGTGCTCTCTTTCAACGTAGTCGGTGAAAATTTCGCCTTTAGTGGGACAAGGGGAGTGAAAGAAAGGAAATTCGGTTTTCGCATCCATAATGCACTGCTTTAATCCTTTTCTAATAGTAGATCGTGTGTTTTTACGAAAAAAGGCAGAGCTGGATGCTTTAATGTTTGTGCCTATTTATGTCATTCGTATGTTGTGCGCCAGTGCGCTTGTGTGTAGACGCATTTAGTTAGTGCATTTAAACGCGATTTCAGGTCTTTCTTAACACCAAAAGGGCAGGTTAACTATTGCCTTTTTATGAATAATATCATTCGATTTTTGTTGCTCGATTGCCTCGACTTACTTACGGAGCATATATAATTTGCTCTAAAGTGGTTCCTAGGATTTTATTCCAACAAAATTATGCGTAAGTGATGGAAGCCGACGGATTTACTTGTTAACACTGTTTTTAAGAACATTATTTTCTTTGTAAATATGTTTAGGTTTTGTCATTTTAAACATCAGGCTACAGGATTCCCCAAATCAAATTTTGTGTTTCTGCTCAGACGACTTTGTGCTACCCCTAGCCCTGTATCTTCTTCATTCTTTCTAAAAACACCTAGGTTTTATGTACATTGGTTTTCAATTTTATACGTCAACAACATTGAATGCCGTTTCCTTGGGCTCATTCCCGGGAAGTTATTCTTGGGTTTCCAAACTTTTTAAATGTTTTTGGTGTTCCTTCCCCATCTTTAGACCTTCATAGATGACTCCGAACGTTGGTGGCTGTGTCAAGTACTCGGATCACTTTTTGAGCTCCTTGCTCTCCCTCCCCGCTCCTGTCCGCTTCCAGCATCGTTTTTGGTGATTTGCACTGGCCTTTGTTCCCGAGCTGTCAATCTTTTTGCCTCCTTCTGCAGTTGCTCTGGTGTGGAGACGAGTTTAAAGGCTCTGCGCAAGCTCTGCACAATAGCCATTCTAGAGTGAGTTCGGCTTACTGGAAATCATGTGGGCAGGCGTCTTCCGTGCTTTAGTAATGTGTTGGGAAGATGTTAGGTTTGAAACCGATTTCAGTGCGTTCTTTGATGGTTCCTTGCTTAGCTGTGAGCCCGTTTTCGGGGCAAAGCAAAGCACCGCAGGCAACTGGCAAAATTTATCGAGTTTGTTTCGGCTAGGTAAGAGATTGTCGTGTTAGAATAGCGAGCTGCTTGAATGCCAAATATTTTTTCTTTCCATTTGACAACTGTACTCTAATCTTCTTCAGATGGCCCGTGGGCCACGTGTTGCATAGGGCATAGACCGAAGTGAGCCGAAACCAAGACAGCGGTGAATAATGTAACAGAAACCGGATTCAGTAGAAGGGGGAGTTAGTTTCATCTATCAGATCACTTTCCCTTCTAATCGTCCATCACAGTATTCATGGGAGAGCTAATATGCCTCTTTAGCCATTTACTCAACCATCAATCTATCCATTCAATCACTCACCCACCAAACTATTCAATCACCGGCCTCCCGGTCTATTCATCATTGAGACTGTAAAGGTAAATTAGGGGAAGAAAACGGCATGACTTTAAGCCTGTTTCATTTGTAATCACTGTTGACCAATACTCCCGGTTGACTAATTGGACATTTTGTATTTAACGACCTTCAGTAGTCCCTTCATTCCACCCAATCCCCTATCCTACGCCATGAAGGTCATCCTCCAAATGTATTCCTCTGCAACAGCCAGGGTCGCTTGTGAAATAGCCTACTGCCTTGAGATTTGCACCATAAAAGCCCTGACTCTTCAAGACATTCCAGAAGGCTGGAGTCTTCCCTCAATTCTCCAAGTTGTTGTGTAAGTTCGTCTCGTTTCACTTTCTATTGCCCCACATTGAAGTGGACTCTCCGCTCGCCTTTTTCCAGACGCTCAAAACACAACCTGGACTGGACAGGATGGATATCGCTGTGAACATGCACTGCAAACTCTTGCTAATCTCGTAGAATTAGCTTCCAAGTCTTCGGATTTCCAGGCTTCACATTACTCCCTTGTTTTAAGCATCTTTCACACCTGTCTCCACACCGCCAACATCAGTGGAGCTGAAAAAATTCGCTGGAATGCAGCCCTCGCCTCAAGTCGGTTGCTCCAACGGATTCCAAATGGAGATCAGTTAGTGGAGGCGCTTTGTGAAGCATTTAACACGGATCCCTACTTTAAGGTTCGAGCATACGCAGGCTTATCCCTCCTCTTTCAACTCCTGCGCGGCCCAAGCATTCAACAGACGGGTAGCATCCTAAGCTGTAGTCTTCAATTCTTGAGCACGGATTTAAGGCACTACTTCACCAAGCCGGTGGCAGCAGATGCGTTGCAGTACCAGGTGGTCTGCCCCTTCATCGCGGGCCGATTACTACTTCAGGCCGGTATTCTGTCACTTCATGGACTTCAACAGAACTGGGATGAGGGCCTACTTAATTTAAACAGGATTTCGGAAGAGTTAGAAGGAAATGAGGCGCTGAGTGACAACTTGAAGAACAGTTGGCAATATGCCAAGGATGCAAAAGTAGTAGCCACTGCAGTGGTGAAAGGGAATGCAGGCGGAGTGACCAGAGGCGGTTTGGCAAGAGTGCCAAAACATCCGGTGAGTGGAGGAGAATTTTCGGAAAGAAATGCTCGAGGCATTGGAAGGCCTGAAATACTGCTGGCGGCTGTAAGGATAAACATTGTTTCAAACAAGCCTACTTATAAATCTAATAAGCAGCATCCCCATCAAGTTGCTAATGTTGGGGACTTGGGATTTGGGGCTTGACCTCACCCGGCCAAAAAGCCAATAATTAGCATCCTCTATTTCTCTCCTGAGGTTGCGAACACTTGTGGCGCATACCTTGAGCCTAACCACTTTTTGATGACCAGGTATGATTGTATCTACTCACAAATCTACCGAACAATATTTCCCTTTTTAGATGGTAATCTCCTTCGCTGAGCGCTACAGCCTCCTACAGACCCTAAAGTTGGATGAGGCGATAGATGAATTGTCAGGGGCCGTGAAAACCTTGGAGGAAGAGGTACGAATTGCCACTAGCGCCTCGCTGTTAACTCCCGAGTTGGTACAAGGCCTGACCCGCCTTATCCATGTCATGAAAATTGGGGAAACAGTAGAAACTCTTCGAAGGACACATTTAAGCACGTCGGATGATCAACTGGGTACCACTCTCCCCTCCTAAGTAGCCCACGCCGGCGTGGTTGATTGAAGAGGAAAACTTTTTCACCCTTCTTCTTCTTCTTCTTCTTCTTCCACTTTTGTAATTCTGTTACGACTTTAGGGTGTGTATATTGGAACCAAATAAACTTTCCTGTTGCTATGGTGCCCCCCGTTGCTACTTAAATTGACTTTTCACAATTCGGTAGCACCTCCCGCAGGTACTACGGGGCAGGAATTTGGAGCATAGAATGAATGAATGAGTTATTTTCTCCTCGTTTTTCGATTAACAAACGCTACTTAAATCCAATTCTCTTTACCCAGCAGTCCACCCCACAAAAAGTTCATTCCTTCAAGATAGAGATAAGGCAAGGCAATATTAATTCTGAAGTTACGAAAGACAGTTTAGGCAAGAAGATCAAAAGCAAAAGGGAGTGTAGAAAGCATTGCAGTTTTTGGAAGCCTGAGGACTCAAGTGTAGAGGACACAGCGCAGAAACTAAAATGAGCGTGAATATGATTTAGCCAAGTGCCAGTCTGCATGGAGAGAGTAAAGGTCCTAATGCGAATGGTCCACAAAGAGAGGTGTTGAATTCTACGAGTCCAGAGCTCTTCCTCCCCGGATTATACCCTTGTTTCTGTCTTATGGCTAGGTGAGTGAGTCTACCGTCTACTATTATTGTCGTTGCGATGCAAGGTATGCAACTAAACTACGAATGGGAGTCCACCGACGATGGGACTCGAGGCATGGCAGTGAGACGAACGCAGAATGAATGAAAATGACTGACTGATTGATAAATGGCTGAATGAATGTCAGCAGGGTGGAAGAGTGGTTGGATGGATAGATCCGAATGGACGCAGATGAATGAGCATACCAAAGGAGATGGATGAACTCACCTCGTCGACATAGAAGGAGGCCTTGAGCGATTCCCGATCCTCCAGGTTCTCCTTGAACTTCCCAAACACCGTGATAAGTCGAACGAGGAGAAGGACAAAGTCGTCGAAGACAATCACACCGTCATGTGCATATCGACAGACAATGGCCTTAAAGATCTCGTTACTAATGGTGATTCCAATGTCGCTCAGCACGTTTCGTAGATCGTAGGTGCATAACTTCCCTTCTTTCGCTGCATCCGCCTCTTTGAATATGGTCTGAGTACAAAAGCAGGAAGTTCATCGACTCATTTCCAAAATGGAAAAAAGTTGCAATTCAAATTTAAGGTTTTTTCCCATCTGTTGACTAATACTAATGTAGGGGTCCAACTCACCAACCACAGACGGAGTTCATACCACAGAGTTTTGAACTCCTCAAATCCAAGAGTTCCACTAGTATCCACCTAGAAGACAATGTGAGTTAAGGAAGATGCTGCACGGCATGTTGGAATTTTTCTGTATCGAATAGCGAGATCGGAGATGAATTAGCACTGAATAAGTTATTCTGGAAGGAGGTGGGGAGGTTTAAAAATGGCAAATAAAGCGTTGGAGCTGAATGTGGACGTGGTGAGACAAATTGAGCAGTCCGCATGAGTAGAAGCGGAAATAATTTAACGACGTAACTTTGTATAAACATCGAAAATCGTTTCCAGATTGTGAATGTGTCACCGTACACATCACAAGGCATGCTGACGTGGAGATGCAATGGCATGAACACTGTTACAATGCCAATGTGCGATAAGAAACCAGGTTTATTCCGAACGAAAAGCATGGCGTTACATTCAAACCCCCACACACATCTTTCGTCTATTTCAAGGTGCCAATGATGGCGATCCGATCGGATCTCGATCATGGTGATTGGTCCCCAACCTATCACGTCACGACATTTGATTAGAGCTGTGAACAGGTACTGAGTGTGCGAAGAAACACCGTCATCAACGCCGATAGTGCAGCACAAAACACAGACATTCGCACACGACACACACAGAACGACACATTCACAAATATTCGCAATTTCGAGGACTCAGTAGATGTGGTGTCATCAATCCCAAGAGGGCCAAACGAGATCCACAAACCCCTCAATGTTGAAATTGCTTTAATAGGGACAATGTCGATAATTAGACTGATCGGGTCCTCCGCCTTTAGTGACCTCTAACCTCAGGGTTCAGGCAGCAGGGGAATATGGAAACGGTGCAGCAAAAAATGACATTCAGGAACCCCGCAAAACCTTGGAATCTTCCCCACAACAATTAAAAGGATACATCCATAAGCGCGACCATACTCCTTGCCGTCTCCAAGCTAAATCCTTCGAAGCATTCACCGACTGTAAAAAAAAGAATGTTTGATTCAAATTAAAAGCAGATTATGCTCAAAAAAACTGGGACTTTCACTGTTGAGACTGCAACGACCGACTAAGGTTTAAAAATGGCACAAAAAACAAACAGTGGTTGGTCGATTTTAGTGAAGAAACTAACCCTTGTTCTCGAAGACTCTGTTCAAAATGTTGCGCAAATCCTCGGCTTCAATGTCACCAGTACCGCCAGCAATGGCGTCGAAAGCAGACTTCAACTTTGCAATCATTTCCTCGTCCTTCGGCGTGACCGGCAACGGCTATATGACAGACGCACGCGGAGAAAAGGTAATATTCTCTGCCAGCTTTAGTAATTCCTTTGATTGAAATTTGGATTTCGAGAGACTTCTTCACGTTTTATCAAAGTAAACTATGCATTTTCGATTAACCTGTCACTGATTTCACACTAAGAAGTGGTTTGGAAATAAGCCACTTAAATAAGCTATCAAAAGCGAGAAACTGTAGAAATTCGCGCTGTGATTGTCTGAATTATCGACCAGTAAGCAAACGCAAAAATCAATAACACCGACGTTAACCAATAATCAAGCAGGAGATCGCAGACTTTAATCAATGATTGCCCAAAACTCCGTCAATTCAAAAAGAACATACTGCTCTGTTGTGTGTGAAACTGTGGGTAAAAAAATGCAAAAATGGTGCCGCGGATAGAGCTTACTTATTGTGGTCAAAAGAATGAGAAAATCTGCTACGCAATAGTAACACAGCATACGCACCGCTGCGGGATCGACACCACACACAATCTGATCGTCCAATTCGCTAAAAATGGAAAAAAATAATACCATTTTTCGCAAGCTTAGCTACTTTACGACCTCTTCTAGCGTTAATAATCCCATATGATAACATCCAAATGCTGTCAAACATCAAATGCATGAATTAAAAATGACATTGGACATGGCATTGTAATCAAGGGGATCCGACAGTAATCTCCATTGCTAGTCCCTCCACCCCATTTTCACAACAGAACAGTTTAGGGGCTAAATTCTAGCCCTCCTTCCGGTGTCATTCCTTTTTGCACTAAAATTCGATTAATGGAGCACAAATCAATATCTATTTTTTTGTAACCCTTAAACTACAGCTCTGACTTATCGGATCAGCTGACCAGCCTTTCTAATAAATATCGATTTTCCTCAGCGCGCGCCGCCTGAATTGCGATCAATGCAAATCAGCTGACCACATGTTGATTTTTCTACACCCGGATCAAATGAATCAGCTGATCAACTAGGCAATAAAGAAAGGCGAATTTTTATGAGTTCAACCTCGTTTTTTACATGTATTTTTGATTCATAATAGAATCTCCATTGTCCCCTAGTGACTAACGACAATTTTATGGAAGAAAAATGCTTCAAAATGTGAGAAAAAGTAAGAGAGTTGTTAAATTTTTTGGACCACATACCCAGCTTTGTAGGGTCGCTCAGAGAATATTCGAAGCAGGAATTTCGCCTCCTCATTTGGCATAAAGGTGGAAGGCACAATAACATAATCGCCGGGCATAAGTTTATGGCGTCCACAGACCTCCCGGGTGTTGGCAAATATCGAGCGCGCGGACATCGGATTACGAAGGAAGAATTCGCGTGTTAACAAGGCGTTCGCTGGTGCGCCAGGTGGAAACTGCAGTATGAAAGGAAATAGAAGAAACATGAGTTAAAATAATTAAATTTAGTTAAAACTACTTCACAGATTACCAGCTTACAGGATAAATTACATAACCGATAGAGAACGGGGATTGGCGCTTTTCACGCATTCCTTTCTGCATCAAACCAACCACGATGGTCCCCGTCGGATCATCATCTGCTTCATCAGCATCCACGACAGACACACGGATCTGCGGATTCATATAGAAGGTGTCTAAAAGGCAAGGATAGAGAAATCTGCGTTCCGACACACGTTAAACAGCTGAGACCATAGACAAACCACGCAATTTAAATAAACTTGAGTACAATTGGTCTCAAAAACACACTTCTGTTATTCAGACATCCGCCAGCGGTGGAATTTCTCAGCCACTCGCCCTCGTGCCTCGTCATTTCCCACTTTCGCTTCGGTGGAGCACCCCTTGCAGTGTTCTCCATCTGGTCGAAATCGGGACTCAAATGGCACATCTCTAAGCGACTGAAGTAGCGCTTGAAGTCCTTGAAAGTCATCCTGCATAAAAGCACTCATCCTTTATTGACATTTACGATTCCAAGTATCGGAAAGAATCGAGGCAGGACTAATGCATCTAACGTGTTTGCTGATAAGACCTAGGAAAAAAATCGACCGCCACTACCGAAACGTTAAATTGTTCTGGTTATGAAACCAATCGCCACTTAAAAAAGCTAAGGGTGGCAATCATCCCTAGACCAAGAACCCCTCCTTCCATGCTGTTTTAAACTAAATCAATGCATTTTTGATGCTCTCTCCGGAACAAGCATAAGACGCTTAGGATTCACGAGGTTGAAAAAAACTAAGTTGCCGATTGCATTCGCAAAAAAAGAAAGAAAAACATGTCAATACTTACCAAAATTCGCCATCATTGTCAAAAGTCAGGCCAATTTTCATTCGCTCCTCTGGTGAAATGCGAGTCCATTCTTTCGACTTGTCACTCCATGGTCCCACCCATTCCCGTTCATTTCCCCAGGGGTTTCTCAACCGAATCATTTGCACTTGATCTCCGCTTTTTTCACGAATCTACAGTATGAATTATGGGTGAAAGAGAAATCGTACAAGTGGATTGTGCATTTGATGACCAAAGCAATGCATAATTATTTCCACATGATTGTTGCTACTGAAATGGCGTCAGTAGATATGGATGCCACAACCAAATTAAAGGGCTCGCGAGCAAGGCAAGAATGTGTGCAAACAGCCAATCCAAAAACAGTAATTGTAGTGTAAGCACCAATCACATTAGTCCAACTGTGTGGAATGGAAAAAAGTGATGCACGTGTGCATGTCGGTGTAAATGAACTTTTAGAACCGATAATTTTTACAACCAAATTGCTTTTTAAACACATTAGCAAATATGGCGATGGAGTAGGGGGTTAAGACCAGCAGAATTTCACCTTCGAGAAATAAAGTACATTAACGCTAAATGGGAAAGAGGGAGAAAATAGTTCAAGCAGAAATGAAGAAAACGGACTTAGAATTACTATTTAATCAATAGGACTTTCATGATCGCCTGAAGAAAAGTTTTAAAACTACTTTAGCTGCTCTTTACCTGGCTACTGCCTAAACTGCCATCTATGGTAATCACCTAACAGAAACATGACCACCAAATTTGAAAGCGTGGTGAGAAAGGTGCACAAGCCGATCTCCAATTCTTTGCACACGTATCTCCTTGAATCGCTGGATCCGGGTTTCATAGCCTCTTCCACTCCTAAAGTCCACCTTTACTTGCCAATCAAACCAACTTATAACAACAAGTCTGTCTTGAAGAGGACGGAAGGGGAGACAGTCCTTTATGTGAGGAAAAACACGCAGCCAAGAGGCCATGCAGCATTCGACATAAGATGGCATTCCAACTCTACCACAGAACCGTCAGGATGCCAGCGAATCTCTACTGTACTGCTCTGGTCGAAGGAAAAAAAATGACCAAAATGTGATTATCCTCTTAACTGGTAGGGTGGTGCGTTGGTGGGTAAGTGAACAGATGGATCACCTGTCATATTGACAGAGGTTACAAGATGGTGCAAGACACACAAACGTGCAAACTTACTCTGGCATTGAGCTACAAGCAAAAAGAAAGTTAGCCGATTATTCTACTCTCGTCTGACGACTTGGAGGCCAGTGACGCATCAAGTCGAGGTCTTTGATCCAAATAGCCACCGTCTTCCGTTCTCGCGAAACCAGTAATTGGCATTTACCTTCTCCCAACCAAACAAAGATTTCTTTTACCGCCCAAGATCGTTGGGTGGATAAAAGAAAAAATCCGGCTTTCCCACTTAAATGGATCTACAATGCTACTCACTAGGATATTAGTAGGAGGGAGGAAAACTAAGCACATAGCAATTGATAAGTGTTTGAAAGTGATGCAGGTTTCAGTGAGAGATTAAATTTTTTGGAAGTCTTCAATCCCCTCTAATTCACTCCTTCAAGAGATGGCTAAAAGCCCTAATTGTTTGTTTGGTCTTTTTTGGCTGCAAATACCACCGAAACCGGACAGCCCAGCCCTATCCACCCTCATTTCTCGCTCACCGTCATCCACCGACTACCCATTCTATCCCACACGTGATCGCCCAATAGCAATCACTTGGAGAAATATGGGAGGTAAGGATCACAACAAGAATGGTGGTCGAAACAAGCTCAAGAATGATTGCTTGAAGTTCTTCTAGTCAACAAAATTACCAACTAGGAGATGAGATTACAGTTGACAAGAGGGTAGAGACATGACCACAGAGAGCCCTCCTTGCACCCACCAACGCCACTGACTACTTCATCCATAGCAGACTAGAGAGCTCCAAAAAACGTACCGTTCGGACATCCGTGATGGAATAGGCATGTCCCTTGATGAGTCCATAGGGCCCGTCAGCTTCTAATTCTTCAGGACTCGCATCAATTGAGCATGCGAGGAGGGAGCAACGAGAGTGAGCTCGGGACATAATGCTAAAGAGGTTTTCCGGTGCCTTGTCACCCAAATCGATCATCTCGCACATACCGCCAGTGAAATCTTCCATGCCCTCAGAAGTGGTACCGCCGCGAAGAGCATCGTAGCTTCCGATAAGTCTAGAATAAGGATGAAAGGTTATTTGGGAAGTTTTCAACCCCGGTCGCCTATGATCCGGACACTACCTCTGTCCATATAGCCTCTCAGATCAGTTTTAAGTTGACAATATACCTCCTTCCATAACGAGACACTTTATTACATCCTCGAGAAACACATCGAGCTATGCCAATGCGTCTACAATCCCTCGGAGGAAACAACTCTACGTAATGCATCCACGAACAGGATCAATAAAAATCACTTTTAAGGATTTCTTTCGCTCACTTAGCGTAGGCCTTTTCCAATAAAGCGGACCAAAACTCCCGTCGATCGCTAGAATGCATGAAGCAGAGACGGCTCCCATCAGTGGGCAATCGGTCATCCACAACCACATCGACCCAGCAACCGAAGTACCAGAAGCGGAACCAGAACATGCCGACATAGGCGAAACCACCATTGGCGTTCAGGGGGCTCCCATCCTTCGATGGCACAAAGGACTGCCCACACGGGACCACCTAAAAAGTTGACAGTGCGGTTACTTCAAGTAGCTTTGATGGGAGGTGAGTAGTTCGGTTGTAAGTGTTTTTAGGAGATCTATTGTCAGTTAAAGCGATCACTTAAACCACGCTGATTCCATGATTTCAACACCGACCATCCTCCAGTGAAATTGACAAAAGTTCTAGTCAATTGTGAGTACCCTTAGACCAGGAGCATTATACACCTCTTTGTGATGCATGACCTGATGAAAACACATATGATGAATTGTTGAGGAATAAAGGTCACACATTTGTGAAGTAGATGGAGAACGTGCCAGGACACGCCCAGCCGTGTATGAAAAAAACAGAGGGTTTTAAAGTTTTCCATGCAGAGGATTATTTTGACTAGTAGTAAAGCATCCACGACGATTCTGTCGAGTTGGTAGCATCTCTGACTGAACTTTGTACAGCAAAGGGGAGATTGTGAAAGCCTCTTCTTCACATTGTCGCAAGGTATTCCACTCTGCCAGCCAAAACGACTGAGAAAAGTGAACTTCCAGATCAAATGCGCCATTGATTAGGTGTAGAAGATAGGTCATGCTAATGAGACTGGAGGCAATGAAACCACCGCCCTCATTGCAGCTTTCAACATTTCAATGTCACAATTGACCGGCAGAATAGGAAAGAGAGTAAGTTTGCACGCTTATTAGTCTCACACTCCCTGTCATTTCCGCCTCTCCACCAGCTCATCGAAGGGGAGTTTCATTGAGAGCCAAATCAACCGCCTTTCTATTAGTCAAGGGACATAGTCATCTACCGCAGCCTCCTTCTAACAACCCATTTATTTATCCATTTTATTTCAATGCGCTGAAGCGATCAGTTATTCATTCATCACATAAACCCCAAACTCAATTATTCACTTGGCTTTAACTGTTCTGCCATTATTCGTTATTCCGAGAAAGCAGAAGCCGACGTTTTGACAGCCCTGTTAAAAGCATAATCAAGCTCCCATGCACTAGCCGCGCGAGCACGCCTATGATGATTCATATGATTATGTCAGAATAGAAGTTGGCGCATTTTTAATGAAAGAATGCGCTTTTTACTCCAAGAACAAGTGGCAACCTAGAAAGGTCTTCAAAGTGTCACGCTTTTGATTTCATATGCATATACACCCAAGACGCGAATGTATTTGCACATAAAGTTGAACTTTGTATGCCCCGTCACATGTTTGACATTTAAAAAAAGAATGAACAAAGAAAAAGTGAACACATGTCATTAGAAAGGACTCACTTCGCCGAGAAGCTTTTGGTGCATGGAGAGACAGGCCAGAGCTGCGATAAGCCAACAATCGCCTGCAAGAAAAATTGGAATTTAATGCGGCAAAATGCAACGCGTGATGCTACTCAAGGGTGCCAGAACGCAAACACTTTACCCAATTCTCCCTGCCTAATGTCGAAACGGCTAAGACCGTCAGCTATGAATTGGGGGTTGGCTACGATTTCCTAAAAGCAAAGAATAGGTTTAGAAAAAAGCTTTCAAAATATTGAGCACAAAAAGGGCTTATTTGCTTAAAAGGGCAAAACCTCACACAGGGTGGGAGGAGCATGAGAATTTTAGCAAAGTACTTTGCTCACAGTGTTACAGAGAGTGATGACAGCTACCAACAGTAGGAAAAGTAAGATTTAGGACCAATGCACTCAATGCAAAATGCTGAGTGTTTCGGAAACTACCAAAAAATCTTTAATAAACCAGAGCCTTGTTTTTCTTATTCTGAGAAAGGCAACCTCCACAAATGCAAGTTTGGCCAGTAAGCAGATTAAAAGGGGAGTAAAATGAAAAAAAATAAACAAGATATTTGCACATGATTAGTCAGATAAAAGTATGGTTCTTCCAATAATGCAACAACAATGCAAGTTAAGGAAAGAAGACGATTAAGAAATTGAAGACAAGTGAGTAAAACAGGTACTTGAAAGAAAAAAAAAATATCTGCAAAATTACAAGAACGCAAAGTGCATAGGAGGCTAACGAAAGGCAAAAACTCACCCCTGGTCTACACCAGCGATATTTAGATGAGGAATTGCTACGATCTGGCCAAATTGTAGAATCGACAGGAGGCATGAAGGGATCTTCGAATAGACCACCGCGCTGCAACTGTGCCTCGACTTCGCGTTGAAACCACTTTCTGCTGTGTTCCAACGATTTCGATGCAACAAACCTGTGTTGAAAAACGACAGATGTGACCTCTTTTTGCTGAATTTGACGCCTAATTGATGCCGCCTGATGCTTTTGAAAAGCGCGCGATATCGGTTGTCGGGGCGGTGGTGGACGAGGTGGCGGCGCCCTTTCAGTTCGCCATCCATCACCCAGCTCGGTCATCAGAGGAATATTAAAGCCTATTTGTGCCATTGTTCGATCGAAATGGTTGAGTTGGCTTAGCTAGCGGAGTTACGACACATGAGTACTGAGAAATGGGGTTAAGAACGACGAGGCAGGCTATATAAGCACTGGATTAACAAAATAGCCAATTACTGAAGAGTATTAAGGCTATTCTTAATAGATCACGTTGCATATTGGTTGCAGAACGGAGATGTTGATTTTATAAATCACTAATGTATTCATTGGTAACTTTACCATACTACACGTTCAAAGCCAAATCGCGATTTTGACACGCACAATTTTTGTCAAAATGGAAACAATTAATTGAGTTTTTAATAAAGACATAATAAATCTAAATTGATTTGCATTTGTTTTTAAAAAAACACCACCATGGGGAAACTACTTTTCCAAAGTCGCAATGAAAATAACGATAATCACTAAAGAACTAAAAGAAAATATTTATGGTCAGCATTCCATATTTATTGTAAATAGCAGGATTCGTAGGTCGCGAGAAGTCACTACAGTCGACCACACAGTTAATTAATGCAGCATCTATCAATTTCCCCGTGGGCTAAAATGACATAAAAGCCTGCCATAATAGATGCATTTTCGACGCTCAGAAGGGATTGTGACTAATAACACGTCTAGCCATATACCAACATCCAAAACCACCAGGTCTTACACCGCAGCTCGCTAAACCCTCACTAAAGTTGTAGCAAATAGAATCAGTACGGTAGCGTACACCTCAAAATAGGAGGACGAATCTAGTGGCAAATGAGCTAACTCGAAGACCTTGCGTCATACCCCACATATTTGACCTTGGACGCCTCCGTATGCGCACACACATAACGCTTGTGAGGCCATCGCATCTACTATGGTGGACACGTGAGCCCAAACGAATCACGAGCGTATGACAACAAGAGAAACATGTTTATTTAGGTGTGTCCTTACTCGGTGGAGCTAACAAGGTAATAGCTCCTCCTGCCAATTTAACTTCTGCGCAAATAAACTTTTTCGACTTCCACGGCAGCCTCTGTTCGACCTTGCAATGATCGCTGTTTGGGAAAGCGTTCCTGGAAACTAAGCGCAATCGTTAAACACGCGTCTAGCTACCACATGAGAAAAAATCCTCTTGCGCTTCATTAAATCTTGACCCATTGCACTCCTCTTTTCCACTAAAACGCTCCAATCACGGGGTGCACACTCCAAGTTCACACGATCCCAATCAGGTAAGACGCAAACGTTAAGAGCATGGCACTTCCAATCAAGGAAAAGGTCCTCTCCTACCCACCTACCTTTAACTCATTCTCATACCCAATTACAAACACTCCTCAGTCAATGTTTGGCATATTATCAAGAAGTTTCGTCGTAATAGGCAAAAACTAAACAATTGCACTCATTATTTTGCCATAGTACTCGCTGGATCTGTCACAGAAAATAGGAAATCAGTAAACAAATCCATGCTCTGCGCTCCTTTGCGCTTCTTAGTCCCAGCAGCCGGGTTCGGTTTCCACTTTTTCATTGCCCTATCAACCGGTCGGTAGGCTAGCGCACTTCCGTTCAACGCCACCTCCGCTCCCGGCATTCGAAGTAACAACACTGTGCCCTTTTTGGGCACAATGTGAAGCTTTGCTGCAGCACCACTGCCATCTTCTGTGGCTAAATAGAAGATATTCCGAGTCTCCATCGTTACAATGCCTTCCAAGTCCACCTAAAATGAAGTTCACCCAGGAAGGCGAGTGATGCGTAGTTCTACTGATATTTTATAAGTAGGACAACCAACTCCACTTATAAAAAATCAAGAACCAAAATTCTCGAACTACTAATAAATAAGCGGATATTCACTTGATAGATGCGTGTGATTCATTCAAGTAAAGACAGGTCTTTGATTTTTCAGATATCTTTTTTTCCGGAATGGTACCATAAGGGCAAAACACGCAACGACGAGAGCCAAGCTTGGGCAACAACTACTACTGACGGCTCTCCTGTACATCGCCAGGTAATTCATTCCCAGCCACTGGGAGCAGGCACTGTGTTAGAAAATCTTGTAATTATAAAAGGTGCTTCTCCTGACCGAAAACTGGTCCGTCAAACCTGGACATTTGAATACCACATTGTATGCAATATAATCTCAACGTACCTGTCTTGTGGAGATGGAGCGAAGAACCCGCATTCGTGCACCAATCAAATCCATTCGGAGCACATTCTCCAATCGACTTTTAACTTTGTCACCATTTTTAACTCCCGTCCAATCAACAAGAGACTTTGCATAGCTGTTCCACAACTCATTTAATCTTTGCGGCAGGTCAACAGGGCAGGTCATTTCACGCCTCAAGTCTGCACTCTGCTCCTGTCTCAATAACCGCTTCAACTGTTTTGCTGTTTGTCCACGGAATTGAGGCAAAAGTCGCGGTTTTTTCCTCAATTTTGCCACCTTTTTGCTCACCTCTCGCGCCTGTGGCGCTAAACCCACGTAATTCGCGGAGCCAAACTCATCCAAATTGATGATAGCCTGACCCCGATTATGGGGCAGGATTCGCGATTTCACAAATTCAGAGGCATAATTGGAACTCATCCTGAAACCGCCTTGGGAGAAAATAATTGCTACTTATTAAGTATAAGTAAACCTCTAAACAGTGAAAATGAACAAAGCAACATAGTAAATCGCCATATTTCAGTAAGGAACTTTACAATGCGCTAGTCTTTGCTAATATGTTCATTAAAATTGGATTTTGAAAAGGCAAAAATATGACGAGTCCTTCTAGAATAGGCATACCTTTTTCGAAAAAGGGAAAAAAATTTGAAAGATTATGATAAAAAGAGTTGATTGTTAAGGAATATATATTACGCATGTCGACAGAGAGTTGGCAGTAAACAGACAGTCAAGTCAAACGGTGACACATGCAAGCAATGAAGAAAGCTGAATGAAGCAAAGAAAGTGTTGCATTTCATCGTAACAGGTGTACAAATGCAACGGAAAAGGCCAAATTGGCTGTATTAAAAAAAAATGACGGCTCAGAGAAAGCTTGAATCCAGTATAATACGTGAAACAGAAAAGGAAATGCGGTGAAAGTAAATATCTTCAACAAAATTAAGGATATTTAACTCGAAAACATACAGGAACATTTTAAAATGCGTTTTTGTTTGAAAAAAAGCAGACAATATAATGCTAAATCAGGTAGTTTAAAACAACCTACGCTAAGGTAACAAATGTTAAAAAAAAAAATTTTCAACAGCAGCAGGAAAAGGCGGCAGAACTGGACAAACAACAAACGGTTAGTCAAAGGACAAACTGGCTTCATAGTATTCCACGAAAAAAAGGGCGTATTTAAGCGAACAAAGCCATGATCTCTATATTTTTTAGTCCCACTGAATGGGAGCAAAGAAATGCTAATCCATACCAACCTACCTATAATCCCATACTTGAACTCTAAAAGAAACGACCACAAAATTCAACCCATATCTTACGTAGCCTTCCCAGTGTGGAGGAGGAAAGGAGTTCCCCTTCACCTTCTGCTCCACCAACGGTGCTTAACGCGCTATGCCTGCTTATTCTTCTTGTGCCCGTTCCATGCTTCACTGCTTCCCCAACCACGTTTCGCACTGCCGCCACTCAGGCCAACTAGCCAACTAGCACAGTTGACAACTGGTGTTTGGCAGCTCTCTCTCCACCTCTTCGCCTTTTTTCAATGGCACAAAATGCACTGTCGCATGACGTCAAGTTTTCACTCCCCTCCCCACCCCACCTGGGTCAAAATAGACCAACTGCAAACACTCCATTTCCTCTCCTTCTTCCCTTCACACAAGGAGTCCAAAATGCCTTAGTGTGAAAACTAACCACAGACACCACAACACACACACGCACACATTAGTGGACAGAACTTGGTGTCAATCATGCCTTCTTGTTGTTGGCAATGCTATCAGCAGGAATGATTCCACGTTGATTCAACGCAGTGACTAGCAGCATCCCTCTGACTGGACAATGCAGGTGGCCATTCAAACCGCCTAACAGTAGCAGATGTCGCATGACTGGTGACAGATGGTGGATCAAAAGGGCACCTCACGCACCTTTTGTGGGAGTGACGCACAACCGCCTCGTCGTCGATGCAGGTCATGCCATTTCCAACTGACGCCACAGTACTTGTCTTCATTGGGATGTGCAATTCACTTCCACTGCATCTTCATCCGCCACTTCAGAAGGCGGCAGAAGATGTCAGTTGGATGGCGGATACGATGACCGCCTCCTTGCGCGTCACTTTTGGCTCGTAGCGTGGTGTGTGAGAGGAGTGGGTCGGTCACTAATCTACCCTTGACGTTTACCTGCTATCTCCCTTCTGAGGACACTACCAAGGGTCTGAAGCGAGTGAACATGAAGAGAGAGGCCACTCGACTGACTGAGACACACAATTTCATCGGCAATGAGCACAACAGTGCCTCAGAGTTGCTTAGATGACACACACACACACACTCACATGCCACTTGATGCCTCCCATCTGCTCAGTGTTGGCAACCTCCTCTTGACAGCGGGCAGTGCCTCCCGTTTTGGACATTGGATGGGTGCAAACAAATGCGACAGTTGGCAAGGCCAACCTCCGAGTGGTGATTTGGCAAGACGATAACTAGCAACGCCACCCATAATACGGGCAGTTCAAATCTACACCTACATCCCATCTACTTCTTCGACTGCATTTGGCTAGAGTGTGAGAGAGGTGAGGGGATGAAACTGACAGTTGATGTTGTAGGGAAATAAACGACCACAGTCCCTCCTCTACGATCTTTTCACCACCACCTTGTATGACACGACACGACACGCGTTGTCGTCAATGTCTGGATGCCACTCTTCCACTTCCTCTCCATGAAGACTGCAAAGTGTACCCCATATCTGACCCCATCACCATCATCCAACTACTCGATGGGTCGGCAACACGATTCGGTGGGTGCATACGTGCACTGCCATCGCAAGTCGGCAAACATGACTGCGATGACACAAATGAGTGACAACATTGCAGTCATCCAAGTCAATCTACCACATTCACTCATGCTGCGTGTAAAGAGAGGGTGTTTAACAAAAGCATTGGCAATCTGTTCTTCCACCGTACAAACGCCAGTTCTGTCGAAAACAACAGGAAGGACAGAAAGACAAGCAGTCAGTAGAGGAAGTGGTTGCTATGGCAAAGACAAAGGATAGGACACTTCCGTTCACCAAGAGAGAGTACAATGCATGCGATAAAAGTGGAGGAGTGGATAAAAAGAGGAGTGAATGGAGGATTCCACCAGATCCACCATTTCCACTGTTCATCAACATCAGCATCGGTGTCGGTGGAGTTCACCAATTGAATGACTGACCCACCACTAACGCAGGCCGTGGTCGACTTCAAGACTGCCATCGATTTGCATTACTAGACTGCACACAGGTGTCCTTCCATCGCCTCAACTGAAAGCGAAGGTGACACGTGGGGCAACTAGTTGCCAACGCACACAACACACAGTTGGAAGTGAGTCAACAAGCGCCAACAGAGGAGGCATCGTTTCACCACAGCCACTTGAGGTGAAACCCGTTGCACTGTCTCGTGGTGGCCACTGGGAGGCATGGGCTCAAACCAAGCGTGGATGAGTTATTGCCAGTTGTTTGTGGCTACGTAAGTGGGTGAGGGAGGGAGTGAGTGAGTGAGAGTGAATTTGTGCGTGTGTTGAAGTGACGTTCAAAGGCGTTTTCCAAACCATTTGGCTGACAGATGGGGGAGGCAGGTAGGCGTGGATGTGGCCTGACAGTCACGCAAGTCGATGAAATGCTACCCTCTGTCTCACTGCCAAGTTGTTGGAGTTCAGTCATCACGCATCACACATCACACATGACCACGTAGTCACCTCCAAATGGTGGTGTGTCGGTGGAGTGCAGTGTAAGGTGTTGCCTCTACCACCTGCGATGACAGACACTTTGTTGTCCCTAGGTCGGCAGCGTCGCGTCACTAGGGTCACTGCAAAAGGTTTGTAGCCCTAGTGGGCAATGCCTAACCAACCACCTCTAATCCTTGCCTTTGCTGCGGCTTCAGCTCTAATTCTGGTAACCGTTTACAACCGACATCAACTTTACTCTCTCACTAACTTCCTCCATTCAACCATTCAATCACATCTCGACCTCACCCACTGACCAACTGGTGCTTGAGACTGCTCCACTCGACTCCTAACCTGTGCTTCCTACTGACTTCGACGTGGCCTGTGTTGCATGCACATGGTGTCAGTTCACTTCACACCTGATGGTCAATAGTTGCTCTCCGATGACCTTCTCAGTGAAAAGTGTCCCATCTAACCGTGTGATTGTTGAAGACACTTCTCTACTTGTGAAAGACCTCGTGTAGGAAAGCACTGCTGTGCAACCTTGCACCGATAGCAGGAGAGGTGACGAGGATGTGAGGGGTGGTGCGCGTGTCCAATGACATGACCTCCACCAACTAACCAATGGGAAGATATGCAACGGTGGACAAGGAAAGGAAGAAAAATAAAAAGGTGAAGGCAAAGTCGAAAGAGAGGGCGGAGTAGAGGTGGGAGGGTGTAGAGCGAATCATGAACACCGAGTTGTGTTTCCCCTCTCTACTCTAGCTGTTGCTGTTATGGCCGCGGTCGAAGTCACTGTTGGTGGTAGTGCAGCTGATTTTGACGATAATGAATAATTTATGCAGCAGGATGCACCCACTAATACGCAAAGACAGCTAACGAACGGGCGGACGATGAGAGGGTCAGGGGAGAAGATGAGAAAAAGGCATCACGAGTGGACGCTGCTCGCACGCGACAGTATGATTATCTCCCGATCCCTCCCCATCCTCCTCCTCCTCCTTTCCGTGCTTCCATTCCCATTACTCCGCCTTCTCTTCCTTCCCAGTCGATACACCATGCATCACAGATTACAACATCTCATAACTATCCAAACGAAGGAAGATGCCAAAGAGGACCTTATCCTGCACGAAATATACTACTTGTTTAAGCGTTGAGTAGTAGTAAAGTAGCTTCAATCAGCGATTGCTCGAAATCTCCACCTTCAAATGAAAAATCTACCTGCAAATTTATAAAACCAAACAGGCGCAGAAAGGCAATGTCTAGTCAACGGATCAGTTGGGCGTTTCTCTTCCACCAGGGGGACATTAACCCAGTCGCAAGCATAAATGAGAGCCATTGCCTTACAGCGTATCACGTGAGGGAGGGAGGTCTGAGCCGAGATTGCGATGATAAGCGTGGCCAATATGATCGAGGAGAAAATATCTGTGTGATGAAGGTCAATGGACAGGTGCACTCCTCCTCTCCACCAACTTCGGCCCCACATTCGTTCATCAGGCTATCCCATTAGAAGCTATATTTCGCTTCAACCGAGTTTTTGCAAAAAAATCGCACTTTTACCTTAAAATAGCACATCTACCATCCATCTCCCCCTCGGTGTCGATGTTTAAGGGGTAGGGAGGAGAAAAATTCACGTAACTGAGAGAGCAGAGCCATTTAAGTCCACGTTATACAAGCAGTTATGCAATCGTTTAGGAGGACTACACGAGAAGAAGAGTTTCATGGAGAGCAAAAACAAAAACGTGCACAACATGCACACACAAGTGACCTTGAATGTGAAAAAATGGCACGGTCGATGGCACAGAAAGGCGCGCGCATGCCACACACAAATTCACCCTCACCATCTGGAAACCCTGGATCAAAATTAATGCGCATGCAAAAGATCCATGGGAAATGTAAACGACATTAACATTTTAAATAACTTCGTTTGGGAGAGGAGAAGAGAATGTTGTTGCAGAGGAATAAAGCACACATTTAAATGAAGAGAGAGGGAGAGAGGGTTTCCTCTCCAGTGTCCTTCAAATCATTCTGTCCATAAATCGTAAGACGAGGAGAGGGTGGGGCAAAGAGAGAGACGTCTTATACTCCTCTACTCATTGGTTTAACTCTCCGGTTTCGGTTTTGCGGGCACCTGAGACCGACCCGAAGCGCTATGATTTACTTTTGTTGACAACTTTTTTCAAAAAAATAAGAAGTATGGGGGGGGGCAAAGTTGAAAACAACGCGTCTACAAATACCAAAAATCAGAAAAAAGAACACATGAAGAGAACTAGAGCAAAGTAGTTAAGCGAATTATGAAAGCTCTCGTTTGACTAAAAAAGATCTACCTGCGCCAAGGCTTTAACACATTCGTAACCGAAGTTGTCGAGGTAAACCCATTAGACCGCAGCTCGGGTATTTCATTATCTGATGTGATGCCGCCACCTTCGCTGTCAAAGTGATCCATTCAAGTGATGCTCAACCAGTGGAAGAAAAAAACCTGTAAGTAGGTCCACACATTCGCTTTTATGCAGCAAAAAATGCATCAAAAGGGTAGGAATTGACATGACCGTGACATATGCGTGACGTCACACATATGTGACACAGGTATCAAAACTGTTAATGTGCTACGGATGAACACAAATTTGCAAAAAAAAATGTGTCCGCAACTTAAATGACAAACGTTCAACGCACCACTGAGAAGCACCTCCTTAGCATAAATTTTAATAAACCAAGAAAGTGAGGTACTTTCTAGTGGTAATGCCAAAAAAACAGGAAATCCGTCTTTTCTTAATTAAACACAAAACCCAAATACCCAAGGAGGAGGAAGAGGGGGAGGAGGAGGACATCTGCCGTGAATAGCCAAATCTACGCAGAACTACACAGCATAAGGGCCATAGAAGTTAAAGCATTTTATGACCATCACTCCCGATCCCCAGTTCAGTATAAATTGCAACGCATAAAGCAAGGAAACACGATTTGTGTCAAATTTTGAAATGAAAAAGGAGGATTTCAAAACGAGCAAATCAAGATTTAACCGGGATCGGGGGCTCTCCACTGAAAACAAAAAGCTGGGCAAAGGCGGAGGTAGTAAATGCGGCTAAAAAACGGTATCCGCAAGTAAGGAATGCAAGGCGAATCGCTGATGTCTGAGGCAAAAACATGCATACTAAGTAGCAACAGAGCAAAAATACGTTATGCTTGCAAGCCAAACAAATTTCTGTGCATTGGTCTGAATCACCAAAAGAAGCGTCGTCTTGTTGAAATGAACAAGGGAAATTTGGATGAAGGCCTATCCGAGGGGTCTTTGAGAACAAAAAAGGCCATAAAAAGTAGTAAAGTTCGAAAAGTCCCAAAAACACCTTTTTATTTTCCAAATTACCCAACCCATCGCATTCAAACCGTCAAAAAGTTGACTTCCAATCTTCACTGACAACTACACCTGAAGTGCGACGTTATCAAAGCGAATCACGATAATCTGTTAAATAGATGTAAGCATTTTAGCAAAAATAATTTTTGAAAAATCCTCCTCAAAATGTTAGCCTTTTTGACCAATAGGCTGTCGCCTAAGACATCGCGGTCGATAGGCGGCTTTTGATTGGTGGAAAAAGTGGAGCAAGCACACATGGCAGGGCTGGAGAAACCCCAAAAATGTCAAAGCAAATCGATAAGGCGGGATTTTAACTGGCTGGCTTAAAAAAACACCCTGCCCTGCACCGACAAAAAGTGAGCTAACTACCTAACTAGGTAGCCAGCCTGTCTGTCTGCCTGTCTGCCTTGTAGCCGTCGCGCAAGTGAACTGCGACAATGACAAAGCGTTGACTGCGGCAAAAATAACCACCAGTTGTTCACTTTTTGCTATTCGCCCACTTGGTTTGACTCAAAGAGGGAGGAGGCTTACTCTCGCCCAGATGCACATCAGTGGGAGAGGGAGAGGGAGAGGGAGAGAGGGGGCATGCAAGTTTTACAGAAGGTTAGTCGTTCAAAGATGGGGGAAAAAGCTGACAAAAAAAGTTTATTCTAGAAGATAGCATCATATTCTTGTTTCTGTAGGAAAGTAGTAACAAATATTCAAGTGTTAGACACTTTTTTAAAACGGGTTTCGTGTTAAAATTAGCCTTTGTGTGGACAATGTGATCAAGTTTCGTCTCTAGACCAAAACATCTGTCGAATGGAGACAAAAAAGGCGATTTTACAAACACCAAAGTCGCCCCCTGGTCCGTTTCTGAGCCATCAAGTGGCATTTACATGGACAACGATTGCTTCATGAATAATGTACAAACAACAGCGGCATATTAACCCAGACATTAGCGGTGGATGGAATCAGGAAAAACACGATTAACCAGTTAATGAGGGGAGATAAGCCCACTGGGTAAACATATTTCACCTCAAAAAGTACAGGCGCACAAACACGTAACCAGGAGGGCATTTTTGAATCCGTAAAAGTGGGAATGGGCTACGTCTGTCATTGGAAAATTTTGAACCAGGAGAAGGCTAAAATGCACTTACTTTGCTGGATTCTGCCAGTAGAAGAGAAATGTCAGTACCAACGGAGATTGAGAACACGTCAAGAAGAGTAGACCTTGCAAATCAAATAAACAAACGGTGAGGAGGTAGTGAGGGTAATGCGAGTGGTTTGATGAACACATCGAATCTTGACGAGCAATTTATGTCTCGATAGGAATTGCCTCTTGCTTCCTTTTTTTGCAAACATGCGTTAACAAAGCCACGGAACGGCAAAAATTGCATCACATACTGACGTGATTGATCAGCAATTATAACACTGCCGTCGGGCAGTCGTGGTAAAGGCGAGGGTAGGTTTTATGCTCCACACAACGTATTATCTGCGATCAGTTGATGTTTAAAAATAGAAAACAGGCTGGTGATTTCTTATAAGTCTACATCTTGCATCATAAACTAAGGCAAACCTAATTTGGTTCACTAATAAAATGTTCCCAAATTGAGTGCACCAATGAAAAAATCGGAGATAGCTAAGATAAAAGTTAGATCTCATAGCGGGGAAAAAATATGCTCCTCGATGAGTATGAAAATTTTTACAGAAAAATCTAGCACTTGCAAATCTATTTTTTCCGAAAATACACTTAAATCACATAATTACGTTCTGTAAAGTCGCCCCCAAATGACCAAGAATTGGAATGTACTTGTCTAGCACAAATTGTGCCAGTAACTTATGGATAGTAGACAAATGTGGACAGGGAGAGAGTAAAATAGATATATCGAACGCATGAGAGGAAAAGTTATCCTTATTTTACAAATAACACCTAATTTGTTAATCCTCCAATCCCATTGGTCGGTGCAACACGCTAGACGCCTCCCATTGGTCAATTTTAAATCGGTAAACTTGACCATTAATGTGAATTAATCATCCCCAAAATGGAAACCAATAGTGTAAGAATCTACAGTTTCAACTTGTGAACCAAAAATCAGGCAGCACCCACCAAACAGATGTGATTTTTGACCTTCCGTCGTTCCAGCACCTCAGTTGACAAAACCAATGATCATCTCCTCCCGCATCATGAAGTGACAATGGTAATACGCGACTCTGCTTCTGTAGTCGGACAAGCCAAGGGAGGGAAGGAGGCATAAAATGAGGTGGGAACGTGATTACCTTGATCACCTGATAGGAGAGAGTTTCATGAATCCTATCCCCCCCTCCCCATAAAAAACGCCCACGGTGGCGTAATGTTGAAGCAATAAGAGATAGACATTCAATGCCAAACTACGCAAAAAGGCGGAAACGCAGGCAAGAAAAAGAGGAGAAGCTTGTGCAAGGTAATAAGTATATTGGCATTATTGTAATCATCAGTGTCGTTATTGCGTCTCTCCAGTGGGAGGTGTAGACGCAAGCAAAACTGGGAAGAGAGAGGAAGGGGGGAGGAGCGGGGGTTAGGGAGGAAGGCAGGAGAGAAATTAAAGGTAGACAAATTGGTGAAAAAGAAGGAGAGGAACAGGGGACACAGTTTCCGGCTGTTGTTGTTACAACAGGCTATCCTAGATCGGTAAGAATCAACTTCGAAAGACGACATGATCGAGACAACTTTTTCCTTTTTTTGTTGGGCCGGGGGAAGGAGAGAGAAGAAGGAAGTATAGTGGTGGGGCGAATCGACCTTTTAATCACAAGTACATAATTTTTTCAGTAGTAATATGGTGTGATGATGATGATGTTGATGATAGTGGGAGGGGAGAAAACTCGAGTTCGGCTTGGAAGTGCGGTTGTGAGCGGAAGAAGGTTGACAGTTTCTTCTTCGAGATTTGGCAGAGTCAAGTTCGATAATGATAGCGGTGATGATGGTGCTGTCAACTTAGGCCCGAACGTTTCCGCTGGAAAAAAAAACGCATTAAGACAAAAAATGGGTGCAGAAATTGATAGACAGCTCGATTCACCAGAGGACTGTTGGTGTTACACTTGGGTCATACACCTACCCACTTACCTGAGCCAGTATGACAAATTTTTGACGCGTGCCATCAGTTCATAATGACTGACACATCCGACCGTAAACAGATCAGATCAGATTGAAACAATAAAAGAGATACAAGCCTTAACTTTATGCGCAACAGTTTTATGGTAGACTAATAAAAGAGGTAAGATAAGGCGGCAGTCGACAATCCGGTGGAGTTGTTGAATGGTCACGTCCAGAAGAACAATAATGGATTCTAGAAACGATTTTTGGGAAAAAATAGCAAAAGTCTATGGTTAGGTGTTGACAAATTGCCTAGGTATGACCGATGCCAATAAAAGTTAACGGGAACCAATAATTAGCAATTCCAAATTTTTCTCACACCACCTACGACCGGATACGGCGGCAGTGACGGCTGGGGAGTGGAAATGATCATTCGAATGCAAAATTGAGAGAAGGAATCGCCGCACTTGGGTGTTTCACCAAAAGCCCTTGTTGACCCCAGCCTCACTAGACAAAGGCAAGTATCCAGCAACTTGACTACGGAGTTTTTGCGTCGGCTGAATTTAGTGAGGCATTGAAGACAGTCCACGCATCTCGGCGGTCGTCTTGGAGGCCAACACTTCATCCGCACACACATTTGAAGGCCCTATCTCACTGACAAAGACGGACACTGACATCACGGACAGTGGAAGTCAAGGCTGAGCAGTTTACAGAAGTGCTGTCACGATGAAACAACAAATCTCATTGCTGATAGAAATGGTGGTTGCCATGTAAATTAGGAAGGAGGGGGAGGAAGAGGCGGCGAGGAGATATCCAATCCCTCGATTGTGAGCAAAGGCTGTTCGTTTTGCAGTTCCTCCAATCGCCCTCCATTAATTAGTCCAAATTGGATATTTGTGGACACATCTTGCAGCATAATTCATCACTATCGTCAACATCATCTTCATTACCACCAGGATCCACACCACCAACAGTGACTTCGACCGCGGCCATAACAGCAACAGTAAAGACGGAGGGGCGAAACAAAAGCTAAAAGGGAAGACTCCTTTTCCTCACCCGACTTTGCCTTTACCTTTTTCTCTTTCTTTTTCCCCTTCTTAGTCTTATTCCTTTCCTTCCCCACCGTTGTGTCTCTTCCCATTGGTTAGTTGGTGGAGGTCATGTCATTGGACACGCGCACCACCCCTCACATCCTCGTCACCTCTCCTGCTATCGGTGCAAGGTTGCACAGCAGTGCTTTCCTACACGAGGTCTTTCACAAGTAGAGAAGTGTCTTCAACAATCACACGGTTAGATGGGACACTTTTCACTGAGAAGGTCATCGGAGAGCAACTATTGACCATCAGGTGTGAAGTGAACTGACACCATGTGCATGCAACACAGGCCACGTCGAAGTCAGTAGGAAGCACAGGTTAGGAGTCGAGTGGAGCAGTCTCAAGCACCAGTTGGTCAGTGGGTGAGGTCGAGATGTGATTGAATGGTTAAATGGAGGAAGTTAGTGAGAGAGTAAAGTTGATGTCGGTTGTAAACGGTTACCAGAATTAGAGCTGAAGCCGCAGCAAAGGCAAGGATTAGAGGTGGTTGGTTAGGCATTGCCCACCAGGGCTACAAACCTCTTGCAGTGACCCTAGTGACGCGACGCTGCCGACCTAGGGACAACAAAGTGTCTGTCATCGCAGGTGGTAGAGGCAACACCTTACACTGCACTCCACCGACACACCACCATTTGGAGGTGACTACGTGGTCATGTGTGATGTGTGATGCGTGATGACTGAACTCCAACAACTTGGCAGTGAGACAGAGGGTAGCATTTCATCGACTTGCGTGACTGTCAGGCCACTTCCACGCCTACCTGCCTCCCCCATCTGTCAGCCAAATGGTTTGGAGAACGCCTTTGAACGTCACTTCAACACACGCACAAATTCACTCTCACTCACTCACTCACGCACTCGCTCACTCCCTCCCTCACCCACTTACGTAGGCACAAACAACTGGCAATAACTCATCCACGCTTGGTTTGAGCCCATGCCTCCCAGTGGCCACCACGAGACAGTGCAACCGGTTTCACCTCAAGTGGCTGTGGTGAAACGATGCCTCCTCTGTTGGCGCTTGTTGACTCACTTCCAACTGTGTTTTGTGTGTGTTGGCGACTGGTTGCCCCACGTGTCACCTTCGCCTTCAGTTGAGGCGATGGAAGGACACCTGTGTGCAGTCTAGTAATGCAAATCGATGGCAGTCTTGAAGTCGACCACGGCCTGCGTTAGTGGTGGATCAGTCATTCAATTGGTGAACTCCACCGACACCGATGCTGATGTTGATGAACAGTGGAAATGGTGGATCTGGTGGAATCCTCCATTCACTCCTCTTTTTATCCACTCCTCCACTTTTATCGCATGCATTGTACTCTCTCTTGGTGAACGGAAGTGTCCTATCCTTTGTCTTTGCCATAGCAACCACTTCCTCTACTGACTGCTTGTCTTTCTGTCCTTCCTGTTGTTTTCGACAGAACTGGCGTTTGTACGGTGGAAGAAGAGATTGCCGATGCTTTTGTTAAACACCCTCTCTTTCAACGCAGCATGAGTGAATGTGGTAGATTGACTTGGATGACTGCAATGTTGTCACTCATTTGTGTCATCGCAGTCATGTTTGCCGACTTGCGATGGCTGTGCACGTATGCACCCACCGAATCGTGTTGCCGACCCATCGAGTAGTTGGATGATGGTGATGGGGTCAGATATGGGGTACACTTTGCAGTCTTCATGGAGAGGAAGTGGAAGTGGCATCCAGACATTGACGACAACGCGTGTCGTGTCATACAAGGTGGTGGTGGAAAGACTGTGGAGGAGGGACTGTGGTCGTTTATTTCCCTACAACATCAACTGTCAGTTTCATCCCCTCACCTCTCCCACCCTCTAGCCAAATGCAGTCGAAGAAGTAGATGGGATGTAGGTGTAGATTTGAACTGCCCGTATTATGGGTGGCGTTGCTAGTTATCGTCTTGCCAAATCACCACTCGGAGGTTGGCCTTGCCAACTGTCGCATTTGTTTGCACCCATCCAATGTCCAAAACGGGAGGCACTGCCCGCTGTCAAGAGGAGGTTGCCAACACTGAGCAGATGGAGGCATCAAGTGGCATGTGAGTGTGTGTGTGTGTGTCATCTAAGCAACTCTGAGGCACTGTTGTGCTCATTGCCGATGAAATTGTGTGTCTCAGTCAGTCGAGTGGCCTCTCTCTTCATGTTCACTCGCTTCAGACCCTTGGCAGTGTCCTCAGAAGGGAGATAGCAGATAAACGTCAAGGGTAGATTAGTGACCGACCCACTCCTCTCACACACCACGCTACGAGCCAAAAGTGACGCGCAAGGAGGCGGTCATCGTATCCGCCATCCAACTGACATCTTCTGCCGCCTTCTGAAGTGGCGGATGAAGATGCAGTGGAAGTGAATTGCACATCCCAATGAAGACAAGTACTGTGGCGTCAGTTGGAAATGGCATGACCTGCATCGACGACGAGGCGGTTGTGCGTCACTCCCACAAAAGGTGCGTGAGGTGCCCTTTTGATCCACCATCTGTCACCAGTCATGCGACATCTGCTACTGTTAGGCGGTTTGAATGGCCACCTGCATTGCCCAGTCAGAGGGATGCTGCTAGTCACTGCGTTGAATCAACGTGGAATCATTCCTGCTGATAGCATTGCCAACAACAAGAAGGCATGATTGACACCAAGTTCTGTCCACTAATGTGTGTGTGTGTGTTGTGGTGTCTGTGGTTAGTTTTCACACTAAGGCATTTTGGACTCCTTGTGTGAAGGGAAGAAGGAGAGGAAATGGAGTGTTTGCAGTTGGTCTATTTTGACCCAGGTGGGGTGGGTTGGGGAGTGAAAACTTGACGTCATGCGACAGTGCATTTTGTGCCATTGAAAAAAGGCGAAGAGGTGGAGAGAGAGCTGCCAAACACCAGTTGTCAACTATGTTAGTTGGCTAGTTGGCCTGAGTGGCGGCAGTGCGAAACGTGGTTGGGGAAGCAGTGAAGCATGGAACGGGCACAAGAAGAATAAGCAGGCATAGCGCGTTAAGCACCGTTGGTGGGGCAGAAGGTGAAGGGGAACACCCTTCCCCCTCCACACTGGGAAGGCTACGTAAGATATGGGTTGAATTTTGTGGTCGGTCGGTTTGGAGTCAAGGAATGAGACCCCAAGTGGGTAATAAGACCCAGCATTGCTTTACCTTTATACGACCCGATTGAAAACAGGAAAGTTTTGCCTTTACCATATCGAAAATGCCATAAAATGGGTTGATTTTTGATGTGCGGTGAGTAATTGTCCTTTTTCACTTTCTTTGCGTGCCTAAACTTCAGGTTTTCCGCCAAAATGGACGAATGATTTGCACAAAGTTTTCTTTGGTCAATTTTACTGAAACAGTATTAGCCACACAGCAAAATCTTACTTTTAAGTAAAAATGAATATAAAGCCTTTGGTTACTTTAATAGAGACCGTAAATGTCAAAATCTAGCAGTTTTTTCGGAAGCATTTTAGTCATTACCGAATGGTGACCTGGAGAGCAACGAATAGCAAAGTGCTTGATTCAAACGTCAATTTATGGCCTTACCCACTATAACCCCACAACTTCAACCCAAGTTTTCATTTTCTTTTAATTTACGATTGACCAAATGCCACCGATTTCAGGATTCACCTCACAAATTTCCCATTTTGTGGATTACTAATCAACTGAAAAAGAACGTTCAACTGTAAGCTTTAGCAGTTTTTAAGCCCCGATTGCGGAAATCCTATCGCTCAAGCAGTGCTGTCCTTGCAAAGTAAGATGACCTAAAATTGGCTTGGATTAATTGGAGTAGGGCAGGAAGACGGGATGATGGAAAAAATCCAAACACTATTTTTATGTCAAAAGAAAGCTCAGTGTCATTTTTTGGTTTTTTAGCAAATCCTAGTTTCACATCAAAGAATCACGCAAAAGCGCGTGCGTCTACACAGACGTGAGCTCGTCTGAGGACTTGTCTAATGCGGAGTTGGCCGAAAGAGCTTATATTTGGAGACCTTAGGAGTTATGGTTGAAAAATTGATGATAAGGGGGTTAACTTTAAGACAAAAAACCATTTTTAGTTACAAAAAAGTTTCAATTGTCTAAAAACTGCTTTTGAGACATGCTTCATCGCTAAGACTCTGATTCATTTGGGGAGCGTCCTGGAGTCTTGTCAATTGCTTTAACCACCTCATAGTTACAAAATAACCTTAATTTTACAGGCAACTCCTCTAAACAGGCAAACGAACCGCCCAAGTGAGTGTGAACTCATAGAAATGCAGCGCGGAATATCAACCAATGGGAGGAAGCGGAAAGACGTTTTCAAATCCTAGGATTTTGAAAAATAAAAACCCGACGTAATAACTTATCATGGTCTCTCTCAACCGCGAAACAATTAATTAGGCCAAAAGAATGGAGCTTTAGGGTTGAGAAAGCGGTGAAAGGGATGCTTGCTACCCCAAATTTGATTCCTACCCCAAACATTTAGGTGACTACAAAGCGCCTCAGAGTTCTGTTTCAAAAACCTCGTACCTACCTCCAAAATAGCAATCAAATGTCTCAATACATCTGCAGAAATCCAAAAAAGCGCTTTAAATCCATCGCACTCTACGGAAATGCTACCCAAAGTGTTCAACCAATGGGAGAAGAGAGTGGGAGGCCGTACCTGTGGTGCGATTTGGAGTCCCCACTGGGTGAAACAGGAGTAGCAAGGAGGGAGTCGTTCTGTGCCGCGGCCGCCTTCCTTTTAGCCGCTTTGTGACGCTCGTAGAGGATAATAGTGATGAGGAGGATTATCAACTCCGCCAGAATACCAATGAACGGCCAGAGAGCTGCGAAACGACCTTGAGGGGGCAGAAAGAGAGATTGGATGAGGCCGAGTTCCTGTTATTGGCAAGACTTTGATTTACACTTCAGTGAGTCTTAAGTGCATAGATCGAGAGTGGGAGGAGAGGAGGATTCGAACGCAAAATCAGTGGGATGAGCCAAATGATAGCCATTGCCTGCACATCATTCAGGAGTGGTAATTAGTCGTAATTCTAGGCAAAGATGCTACTTGATCATTAAATGAGTGAAATAAGAGAGGTAATTAGTTCTCGAGCAGCCTTGAGGAGTGGAATTCACACACAAGACACAAATAGGCGTGGGAGAAACACTGATAAGGTGAGTGACTGTTTTTGTTTCACTTTTTAACGTCACCCAGACTACCGGTCAGGTATTAAAATATGAAATATCCGACCCTGAGTCCTAAGAAGAAGGAAGAAGGAGGAGGAAGGGGGGCGGGGAGGTGCCTCCAACCCTAAAATACGTTCCCACTTTGATCTCTATGGCTATTACGCAAACAGTCTAGAAATTTGTCTCCAACGCTCATTCCCTCCTGATTGGCTGATACTATTAATAAGCCCAAGGTCAGCCGGATTACCAAAACCACCGAGTGGCTCCGGAATCCCCTACTCGCCCACCAGCTGCCGTCCATGTAAGCGCCACATCCCTCCGATTTGAGATTGAAAGTCTCCAAGCTCTCAATCGCAGCACTTACTGGCCGTTAAAGTTGCACTTCAAGTGGAACCAATTCGCGTATCGAACACCGGAAGCGAGTTTAGCCTTTTAAAGACCGCTCCGAACAGGCAGGACAACATATGACTGTCTGACTCAGCCCCAGGGTTCCTCCTTACCCTGAGAGGAATGAATTGTTTACGAGGGTATTGAAGAGAGGAGAGGGTGAAAAACACCCATATTTTACAAGCAGCAGTTTGGAAATTATTGACAAAGAGATGTACCTGGGAGGACTGGAGGATTTTATGGCTTTAGGGGGGACAGAGCTCAAAGAAAGGGGAATGGGGAGAGGGCATTTGTTGCAGGAAATGAGGGAGATAGTGTGGCTCTGTTTGAACTTCACCCAATCAAAGAATGCAACTTGAGGCCGTAACTTATTGATGCCTTTGAGGCGTCAGAAGAAGAACGAAAAAAAAGGATTTTGTCTCCTCCCCACCTCCTTCGGAGTAGCGATTCCTGCATGTGAAATGGCCTTTTTAGAAAAAAAACAGCCACATTTTAACACCGTTTTTTGTCAAAAAAACCAGTGAAAGCGAAAGGCCTGATTAGTCGCTTGTCTGGATGTGCGGATCATGTGAACAACTTTTGTTTAGCTGCTCTAGCCATTCAGCTTTAAAATTATTGCCCCTTTGAGTGAGGGTGGCCGACAGCGATAACATCAAAGAGGTAGAACCAGTCCTGTCATGTTATGGAAGGGATGCGTGCGTCCAAAGTACAGCCTGCATGGTTGGGAGGGGTGAATGAATCCCTCGCTCCACAGGCCGCTTGAGAGCTCCGCTATAGTACCTCTGCCGGGCGGCTTGGCCTCTGGGTCCCTTCTGTACACAGTCTGGCCAAGTATTATGCCTTCTTCCATCGGTTTCGGAAAAATCTCAAGCGCTACAGTGACAGCAACAGAAAGTGGACTCCACCAAAACGACGACTATCCTGATTTCTACGGTCGGTGATGTGCATTAGCGGGGTGGAAGAGGTGCATAGGCTGACGACTCCTAACAGAAGGACTGAAAATGTCACCCATCCTCGGCATCCACCCTGACATCGTAGTTTGGAGGAGTGCTATTAACAGATAAGGCGACATCAGCTGTGAGCCAACCGGAAGAATTCTTTACGGAACCGTCTACTGTGCCTGTATGAGGACGTCAATGAATTGAGCACACGACAACTCCTCAACCTCTCTACCGGTCAGACAAAATCCAGGTAGATATGGTTGGCCAGGACCAAAGTGAGATAAAGTGGCAAGGAGGGGTAGATACGAAGCCTTAAACCTTCAGCAACCATGTTGAGTCCAGTTCTTCGCTTTTGGATCAGTGTTACTACGACTAGTGAGGTCAACTAACTGTTCAGTTGCTTTATCACAGCCCCTATTCCACCCATGTGTTGTGGCTTCCTGTGCCTTCGAAAATACCTCAAAGCGCTATAACTTCATCCACAACCAAGAGAAACGAAACAAACAGCACGCAAAACCAAAAAAATAGGTGTCAGAGAGATCCTAGGGTCTTGATTCACGATGACGTCGAGCCCAAAACGTGCCAGGGTGTAAAGTATGAACTGCCCTAGTTCGATAAACGACTGGAGTCAATCACCTCACCACTTACTCATTCGGTTTCTAGTCATGAAATAGGTAAATTTAGGCACCTCAAAGTGTAAGCGTGCAAAAATACGCGGGGAATTTGAGCTCTCGTGCACCAACACGCAAATTAGAAAAGGCACACAGCCCGTTGCTGTATGCAGGCACACAAAAGCACACACGCACATAAAGAGAAAACGGTTTTTAAAAAATGTGAGCTTTAAGCATGCTTTGCGTTGGCAACCCTAATGGAGTGAGTGTGAGTTTCGCTTATTGAGCTAAAAGCCGCCCTATTTACCCCCTGATTGGCATGTCTTTGTATTTGTCAGTGTCGCCAATACCGTCAAGTCGGACTTGGCGGGTGAATACTTTGCAGTGCCCTTCCTTACCTTTGCCCAAAAGCTCTGACCAAGAATATGCTATAACCCACTTCATTGGGTTTGGACCCATTCAGTCTAGTTGCACCGCACGAACCAACGCAACCAGTTACATTAAAGCTAAGAAAATAGTGTTGTCACATATATGTGACACTGGTACTGAGTGTATAAAGTGCGTAAGTGGAACAAGGTGGATAAAAAGTCAGTATTCATAAGCGAAGATGAAGTAAATGAAGTCCACGAAGACGATAATTAAAAAAGACGCCTTAACTTAAAGTAGGTGAATCAATTACGAGGACCATCAGTCGGGGGACATGTGGCGAGGGGTTCCAGAGGAGCATGGCCCCGGTTCCCCTTCCCCCACGAGCCAGACAGTGGCAACGTGAATGTACAGAACACAGAACAGAGTGGTGGCAATTTGGACATTTTAATATCGGCCGTCAGTACACCTGCCAGTGTCAATCCCAGCTCCTCAAAAACACAGCCGCCACATAAGGAACGAAATCTCGAATGAAGGGAAAGAGGTGAAGCGGACTCCTCAAAGAGAGTTGAGCTGTAGTGCAACAGAGTCTTTTGTGCTAAAGCTATTTTTAGGCATTGATTAAACGCTGGAAAGATGTACTTATAAATTTGGCAGAGGACTATGTCCAGGAGGCAATAAAGTCTTGACGCTGAATTAAACTAATCCCCTCCGCCCCCTTAGAATGAACGAGTAATCAAATACATCGAAGTAGAGGTGGAAAGGACTAGAAACGGAGACGTAATCCAAGCGAATTTTAGAAGCTTAACCATAAATTACTCCGATGAGGGAATAAATGACCGAAGGGAGGAATACCCGGATGAAGGATTGAAGGACGAATAAAAACGGAACCCAAGCAGCGCATGACATTTTGAGGGTGGAAGAGATTAGAAGTGCGGCATTGACGACCTTAAAAGAACAAGTGAGTCAGCTATCGTCCTACCTCCGCTTGATTGCTCCCTACTACGAGACAGGAATTGAAAGAGGCGTGTATCCGGTAGGTCAGACGATTTTATCGAAAACAATCTACCTTTATCCAGGGAAAGGAGAATGACTAAGCTATCGTGAATAAACATAAATGGCAAGGGAGCAGGGAGGAGGTAGTGGCAAATATTATCTTGCGTGCACTAAATATCACGTTCTTTGTCGATGTGCCCGAAGTAACATGAAGAGTTCCGACACTAGAACTCATTACCACATAACGATGAGTGAAGTGTGAGAGGATATAAAAATGCTGATTGGGACATTGAGGTGCATTCGGAGGGAACTAGTAGGGACTGAGAGGAGCCTAGGACAAACTGGGAAAATTAATAGACGGATAGATACGGAGATGGTGGATGGTTGTGGGATGAATGAATACACAGATTTATGGATGGACAGAAGGTTGGATGCGAGATGGACGGTTGAGTCGAAGCAAATCCGTGTTTGCTTGAATGCACAAATCAAATGACCATGCGGATTCCATTTCTGCTCTCCACGCACACACACATAACAAGAGTTGATTACCCGCATTTCCAGTGAGATAGAAAAAAAAACAAAACAAAAAAAACCTAATTTTGAAGTGGAACAATTCATGCATTTCCAAAAAGTCGGGACGATGCAGGACGATTGAGCCACTCGAGGCAAAGGTGGTTCCAACATCTTTTCAAGGGACAGAAGATAGGATAGACAGATGCAAATGGTGGATTTGAATGAGGCACTCAGAAAAGATTACCGTTAAATGAGAAAAGCAAACGAAATGAGAGAATAAGTGATTACAGCCCTCCCTATCTGAATGAGGCTAAGCAGTTTGACGACAGCACTGACAGCTACATAACTGAGCTGCTTTGAGTTTGCGCGCACACAGCAAACAGGGAAGCCTAAGACGCAAATCAAACGAGAAGGGTCGTCATTCATGACCTTAAAGTAGCGATTTAACAGGCCACCTTGCTTACTATCACCTTGCTACTGCCAATCTTAGCAATTTGATGAGGTGGAATAGAATGGCTATTCTCGGCCTTAACAGAAATTGAATGGAAGTCAACTAATGGCACGATGAAGGCGTGTGGATAGAGATGGAGGCTGATAAAAGTTCCTCCTTCGTTGACCGCACGCAGGTAATGGCTAGGTTGTGAAGCATAATGCATGAACGCCGCCGGATTCTCTTCATATAGTGGAGGAAAGTCTGCCAAAATCGTGGTTGTGGACATCTCGCCTTAGAGTAGTCACAAGTTGTAATTTGCAGTGCCTCCCCAGCGAGACACTGGATTGCCAGCCATTTGCCGTGTGTAAAGCGTTTTGGGCCTGGAGGCTAAGAAAACAACCCAGTCACAGCTACGACCACGGCCACCCTTCACTTCCTAATTGTTCATCCCGCTTCGTGTATGGCCCAGTTGAGTGTATTATGCTGCAACCAGGAAAAAATGCAAATTTAATCTTCATAAAGGGAATTACGAAGAGGATTTGGGGAATGAGAGGGAGGATGAGGATAAGATGGGGGTGGCCTCCCATCCTCCCTCCCGTTCTTCCTCCGGTTGTCGTCTCGACACTCTTCCCACTGATTTACCACCCCTGGGGCTGTTCCTCCGAGAGTCCTTCCTTGTCTACGTTCAAGTCCTACCAAGTGGATTGGCTTTCAACATTTTAAAAAGCCGTAGTGAACGCCTCCGCATGTAGACAATCACACTCAAGGTAGGGTCGTTTGGGGACGACGTGGTGCGCACATCAGTAGTGTGTAGTGAGTAGGTGATGAGTAGTGAACAGGTCATATGAGGACACTTAATTGCAACGCAAAAGCCAATTTTCATCACGAGTCATTCAGTCAGCCAGCATACACTTTTAGGCGATAAATGGAAGTTGTGGAGCGCAGTGTCAACTACCAGCACATGTGTCACCCATTTCACGTGTTGACGTGGCCTTTACGCCTTTGTCCCCTCGCTTCATGCAGGCGTGGTGAAAAAGCAGGTGGAGGTACAGCCGCAGATGGTTCTGTGCGTGTAAGCCAATTTAACATCGACGTGGCAAAGGTCAGACACGATTGTTCAGCCTCAAGGATAACGCGAAACTTTCCTAACAGTGAGACAGCCTCTCTCTACCACGCCTTCCGCCCCTGCTTCAGCTCTGAAACCGAGGTAGACTCGCCTCGCGTAAAGCATACAAGCGGACAAGTCGACAGATTGGCTGTGCGATATGGGGCTTTAGAAGAAGGAAACAGTAGACAGTGCACTAAAGAATACCGTACCGACGAACAGGCACAAATGAATGCTTTTTAAGTGCATGTGCATACACGACTGCGTTCTACACGTCTCCACAAACGTTGTGACAGGGCACGGTTGCAATATGTGTGGAAGAATGCGCGAAATTTATGGGTACATTAAAACTTAGTAGCTGAAGCTACCGCAGACAAGGGCGAAATAAGTTGATAGGTGGATGGATAGACGAATTGGGCGTTTACTAGTCAACAATATGGTAGGGATTGGCTTTGTCCTAACGCCTGGCAATTGAAGTACACAGTAAACCCTCAGTGCTCTCCACAGGGCTGAAGTTGAAAGACTAAAGGACTGACTAGGTGGACAAGCAAATGGCAAGACACATCATCAACCCCGTTACGATATTTAGATTTTGTGGCCAAGTGGACGGATGCACGAGTGTGGAGATGTTGGATACATACGATCTAACAACCGCATAGACGTATGGATAGTTTGCCAATGCTGAGCTGGGCAGAAAGACGAAAATGCATGAAAAAATAGGCATGAACTGATGTGATCAACGTGTGTCGAACACACCAGCAAATGGATAGATAGATGAGTGATTAAAAGGATGAACTAATGGGTGCGTGAATAGATGAAAAGAAACAGGTGATTGTCGAATGGATACATGACCAAATATTCGGGCGAATAAGCGCCAACGCTAAATACATGCATGGAAGATCACATAGAAAGGATGGATTGGATCGCAGAAACATATTGACATTTTGAAGCACTGAAACCCCCCATCGAGTGGCTAGTCAATCGACGAAAACGTGAACGAAAATGTAGAAATTGAAGAATGGAGAAAAGTGAAGAACCATTCAGGCGAGTAGCATGCAAGTCAGACAAGGCTCTTGAAGTCCAACCACACCAATAGCCAACACTAATGCTATGGGGTAGTTGAAAAACCATTAATTAAGAATAGTAGGCAATAGGAGGCCTTTCGGTTTTTAACCAGCACGAAAGACTTGAAAAGCGTGGAGTTAAAGGGGGTGTTTTGACAGGGAGGACAGCATTACACGTTACGAAGCCTAGGCACCGAGGGCCGATGACGAGGTGAAGCAGTCAGTTCTAGGGTGGATCGGCCCTTACTGATTAGGCTTTCTACCCAGCACATGTGCCAGTAGAAGGCGCAGTTTTTACCTCTCAGAATTTGCTCCCACCTCTATCTGAATAACCAAGCCCTATCGAGTGAATGACCGTAAGGATGGACGGAGAAATGGGTGACAAGAGTGACTACTGGAGCCTAAACTACTGGTAAGTCAAGTGCATAGATAAAAGCATGTTTCGAATAATGTATGAACGGAGGGAGAAAAAAGGAGCTCACTTTTAATTTTGACCTCAGCTGCAGAGGAATCAAAGAGTCCACGAGAACTGACAGAGGTGTTGCAGATGTAGACGCCGCTATCGCTCATTTTGACCTCAGTGAAGTGGATAGTATCGCCAAGAATATGAGTTGTTTCAGTGTTCTGTAGATCAGAGAAATAAGGAAAATGGACGAGTTTTAAATACACCGCCTCCGAAAAGAGAAGGCCAGAAGTCAAACAAGGCCAAAACGATCTTATTATTCAGTGCCACTTCCAAATTTACTCCTGACAGATAGGAGTGAGTCCAAATCAAACACCAAAGATGCGATGTCTCCATAAAAGCCTTTCAGTAGGCAAAGGCACACCCAAAACCGCTTTTAACAGCCCCAAATCCATCTAAATGCACCTTCAATAGTCATAAAAATATTTGCAGTCGTGGCTTACAATTCCAACAAATAAACAAATTCCCAGATCACTGCTAGCAATTCCAGCATAAAGCTGTCATAAACAATTCCAGACACCCCCCAACTCACAGGAATGGGAATCAAGATCGTAGAATCGCCGGTTCCTTCGGCACGGTACCACTGAACCCTGGAGGGGTAGGGAAGACTGCCACTCTTGCAGATCACGGTCAAGTCGTAGCCCTCTGTGGAGCGGAATGACTCGACAAAGCGCTGGACCATCGGCGGTGCTAAAAACGAGGAGAATTAGATGGAGTCAAGACAAAAGCTGCCCACAGCATCATCGTTTGAGAAATGGGGTTCAGCAAAGTCATCGGCTCCGATGGTTGGTGTCAATTTTGATTGGAAGTTTTGATGGCCATCTTTGATAAAAGTTCCGCCTTGAGGTTACTTCAAATGATTGAGGGGGGAGTGATGTCACCTCGTCCCACAACTCACAATGAATGCCTCAGCTTGTAAGTTGACACCTCAGGTAAGGGCAACATACCGCAAAAATGACGCTGAAATATCGTAAATAAAATGCCATGATATAATTGGGAAGTTACCTCTGCAACATCGGCACTATCGTCGCTGTCGGGGGAAATTGCTATGAAACTCGGAACACTACTCCGTGATGACTACGAATAGGAATTTTGTGGATAAAAAAGGACTAGTAGCCAGGACAACTGCAAACATTAATAAAGTATCGAATCGATGGTCTAAGTAAGAAGTTAAAAGTACACCAAAAATGTACTTTAACTTCACAAAATTGTGGACAAAACCTCATTAAACAAGGTGCAAGCCAAGGCTACACCTCAAAACGGATCAAGAAACGCGCAACACACACACACCACGGCCATAAATTATCAAGCTACGTGGGAAATCGGAGCTGAAGCAAGAGAGATGATTTCTTCCGCCGTTAAGTTCAATTTCAGTCATCTGCTTCACATCTTGTGAGGGCTTTATTCAGTACAAAACGCCATAGCTGTTGCTTGTTACTCAATGTGTACTGACAACAAGTTGTGCCATTCATTATGGTGGGCCATGATGCGCTCTCTACGATTTGCTTGCTTGGCAGGCGATTGTACCAAGCAGAACGACGAACAGATTAATTAGGTAGCGAATTCCTACCTGAGAGTCATCAAAAAATATATTTGCATTCTTGAATAGCGAGTTCGACAGGCACTTTGAACATAAAAAGACAAGCAAGGTTGGGGTTATTGGGTGAGTGTATATTATCAAATAAACCAGTGTGTCAGGCAACGCTTTGGGCAAGAAGTTTCTTTGTGGCAAGCGATGTAATTCAATCTTATCAATGAGTTCGTTAACTGAAGCAAGCCCTGCGTTCGATAATAAAAGGAAAAGAGTTAAGGGTAACTATGGAGTGGAAGAGAGAGTTAGGTACATTCAACCCTCTCAGATTACACAGAACCTAGCAATTACGAAATGCAACAATCTTAGCGTAATGAAGTGATGCAAAGGGGAATAAAACGAACCCCTGATTAGATGCAACATGAAGCAAATTTAATGACCCATTTGTGAACCGGTAAACAGACATTCTCATAGGTAGTTAATTGTGGGAATTTACAATCACTTTACGTGATAGTAAGCTGCCAGCACAAACGGAGTGACATGGATAAGGCTAAATGCACAACAATGAGGGTGTCGACTAAAAACTCATTTCATTGTTAAAATAGAGACAATTCTTTGCAAAAAAAGCAAATTGAGTAAAACGACTTACATTGCAGTTGGCAAGATTGCGTTGTGGACGCCTCGCTAGTGTCAAAAACTTCCATCCGCCAATTCCCAATAAACTGTTGCTCTGAAAGAGGCAAAAAGACCATATAATTTGTGGAAAAAAATACTTTAGTACATGTTTTGAAAACTGCAACTTACTGGGATAGTGGATGATGAGAGAAATCCCAAATGCATCGCGTTTCCAATAAACGGCGGATTTGGTTTCATCTTGATCTACGTCAATTGGATGCCCATTGAGAGTCCATTTTATTTTGTCGATTTCCAATAGAGGGTCCAGAGGAAAATGTACTTCAACAGGCTCATGGTTGTCGACTGCTAGTTTTACATATGGTACACCACCTTTTACCATAGAGACTGGTTTAACTTTCATACGTCCGTCGCACGGCATGGGATCTAAAGCATTTAAGCTTATTCGCGTAGATGAACAAAAAGATGCAACATAAGACGTCGAAAAAAACTACAAGGTGAAGCGTATAAAACGAACGAAAGGCGAGAAATTGACAAGCAGAAACAACGCATAAAGAGACCAAAAAACTGAACGAAACCAAGTCAATGCTTGCCTGTAGCAATAATGAAGGGGAGAGAGCAGGTCAAAATCAAAACGACCAACATCCCGACAAAATCTACCGCGAAACCAAAGATTTCACCAAATCCCCCAGCCAATCAAAAGTGTGAATCAAGGTCAGGGTGATACTTATTTTTCTTAAATCCTTCCTCTAATGTAGGTTTAAGAAATTTTGTTGCGCAAAAGTATGATTTTAACATAATTTGCATTTGTTTTACTGAGCCATTGAAATCGTCTACTTTGAAACGCACAGGTTGATAAAACAAGCGCTGAAAATCCTGCAAAACATGGTGCTTATATTATTGAAACCATGGTCCGCTTTTTCTCGCTTATAGTGAATTTAATATAATACTTTATTTGTTTGAACTGCCGGTTTTGGTTATGTTCACAGAGGTGGCCAGATTGCCCTAGCTGCGTTGGCTAGCCTTCGGGACTCGCCAGCAGCTCATTTCCTCTGCCTGTTAAACACATGTATTCTGCCGCAACATTTTGCCTTTCTTACCCTAAAAAGTCTCAAAACGCTACATTTTAAGACTTTAAAACATATGCAAGCCTTAAAACGACGCCCCAAATACCGCTTCAAATTATTTATTTATTTTCCTAAAAAAACATGCATTCTTCTTATTACTCTAGGCGCTTCCAACCCATCCGTTGCGTTTTGAGACTTTCTTGGAGGCAAAAGAAGGCAGAAAACTAGGGCGGAATACATATATTCAACGGGCAGAGGGAAATAAGCCGCTGGCATGGCCCAGCGGCCAGCCTATGCAGCTAGGGCAAGATGGTCACCCCTGTATCCCTGACCAAAACCGGTAGTACAGCCAAACGAAGTGCTACACTATCACTTACAAAAAACGAAAACGTAGCATTTTAAAGCTTTTTTATAGGCGAAAGAAGGCATAACAATATGGCAGAACACACGCATTTTGCAAGCAGAATAGGTTGGGGCTACTGGTGATGCCCGTAGGCCAGCCCGGCCTGCTAAGGCAAAGCGGGTTTCATTTTAATTTTCATTTAAATGTATAAAGACACTTGACATGTTGTTTATGGGCAAGAAAAATACGGCCGCCTCGGCATGCTTAATCACAACCGGCATTTTAATCAAAGAAAGCACTACAAATAGAAACGGTACGGATTAGAGATGAACAAAGTCATAAGCTCCTGCCTCCTTCTAAGACTCGGAGGTTTCATCTAGCAGGAGGTGTGAATTATTTGTCATAACTTCCTCTAGATAGCAAATTGGAACATTATAGGCAAATTATTTAATGTCAAGGTCTCTGACACAGGCTACCAAAATTTTTGGCACCATTTAATAAGATCATTACATCAAGACTAGAGCCTACACTCTTCTCAGATCTTTTCTTCTAAACACATTTTGACAGTTTAGAAAATTAAAATAGAACAACTTTTTGCAGGTGCACACTAAACATCATTGATACTTTTGTGCTGTTTTCTCATTATTAAAGTGGTTTGTTCATTCCCTCCAAAATGGCCTTGAGGGGATTATGGGACGCCGGTCCCAACTATTGAAACATATTTCATTAGCTCGTTTTGAACCCGGATTTCTTTACTACTTGTCATCAGTTTACTTTCATTTTTGATGGGTCATTTCTTTGTTCACCGTAAGTCACTTTTGACTTCACAGTGTGGGTAGCCATTTAGCAATGGTGTCAATAAATCCCCGAAGATATTTTTTCCTTAGATATCTTTTTAACTTTTACTTGGAGGCTGTCATTTAAAGTAGCATTTGAAAAGTCTCTAGGCCACCTTTTTTGCCATTGCCTTTTAAATTAACTGTCGCTGTTCTGTTCTACGACTTCTGATAACTCTATGTGAGCAAACTTTAATACATTAAGCCAAGTAATGCCTCGATGTACGCATTGCTTACGACACAACGCTAGTGGTAATTGGATTTTTCAATCTTAGGGCATTGTCAATATGTATGTATTAAGAAGATTGTAATGAAAAGCGTGCCGCTACCCTAATAAATGCAATTGTTTTCTGTAACTGTTCAGAACTTAGGCATGTTTTCTTCTTCGTTTAGCTATTTATCTCTTTCTTCCGGCCTTTTTCCTCATCGCCAACTGTGAGCAGCGTGTGATCCTTCTTTGTAAATGGGCCAACAATGGACTTTCTCAAACGTATGCAAATTTCTATCTTTCATGTTGACATTCCTAATTTTATTTTTCCCTTCGCAACTTATTAGTACTATTATAATTTTTTGTATTTTACGCGATTAGCGCCGATTGCCGCATTATGCTATGCTCAGCAAATTTAATAGATAGCCGCTTTTTAGTATACCTATAATTCGACTAGACTTTCATTTCTGTCCAACGTTTACTTTGATTAAAAATTTTTAGTAAAAGGCACTATTAACACATTTTTAAAGCCGGACATTTTCCGTGCTAAGATTTTGTACATTTGCCGTGTGAGAAAAATGCGACTCGATGAATTCTTCTATCGGGTTGTCTTGCCTTTTTTCCGTTAATTTCAAATTATATGCTGTGATACCACCGCCTATTTTAAGCACTGACGAAAATTACTTAGCTTGATCCAAGGTGATGCGTTGTTAAAGAGGATTTCAACCCTCACAATCCCCCTTCTATTCTTCTCTAAAATAACTTTTATTTTACCCGTTCCACCTCATTTTGACACTTACCTGCCTTACACGAAAATTGGTAGTAATCGGAACACTCTGCTTCTCTTTTAGTGTTTACATTTAGCCTCAGGAGCTGACAAGATTTAAAATCGGGCGACTGCATCAATTAGTAGATTTGTTTGTCACCGACTTCTTCCAATTAATCAACACTTTTCTAATTCGCATACAGATTAATGCTCGGAGGCACAGATTGATAAAACTGATAAAATTGTCCTTGAAATCTTCGTTTCACACATCAGTTACACTTTGGGGGGATTTTCCGCCATCTCAGTAACAAACAGCACCAGGTAACCGTGCCTCAAGACTGGATGCCCACTACTAATTGCTTAGCAAGTGGATTTTACGTTAAATATGCCCTTTTTGGATTAATTATGTAAATCAATGTCAAAAAGTATCCACGACATTTGACACGAGACCAGTGGCCTCACCTGTTATAGGAGTTATCACTTTTGAGAACACTGTGAATGCCCTCTCCCACCACCATGGCAACGTTCAACTTTCTTCCCAGCTTATCTTTGCTCAAACCAACTTTTCCAAGGCTGCTCTTAGGTGCCAAATGAACACTTTATTGCGCCTTTTCCTCCCGGAATGTTGTCCTTTATTTCCAAACGGTTCAGAAATTAAGACTGTTGGAGCTCTCGCCCTACAACGGCATTATCTTTTTCCCCCTTCTTTGCATTCTGACTAATGAGACGGTTTTTGCTGCCCCTTCATGAGGGCTGAGCACCCAGCTCCTTCTCCTCTTCTTCAGTAAAAAAAAAGCGTTCAAATCCGTCCCCACCACTCACCTACTTGTTAATGATGTCACCATTTTCAACTAGACACATCATCCCCCGTATGTGCGTGCGTATGCGTGTGTGTGTGTCTGTGTCTTGCCTCGCGTCCGACCGGCTGGAGTCTGTCCCCAATTCAATTCGCTCGACGTCTTGAAGGCGCGTGTGCGCGCAAATCTGATATTTCACCTCGTTCTCCCTCCGTCCCTCAGACTCGAGTTATAATGAGAGGTCCCCAATGTAACATTAGCAGCGGTGATAGTAGCGCAGCCTCGGCAGTAGTTACGACTGCTGATGCGCGTGAATCATGCACGCCGCAATGAGTTATCGTGAATCATCTCGCGGCGGGTAGCTAGAACAATAGGGGAACGCACACATGTGCCGACAATGGGGGTGCTCCCGGCTGGGGTGGTGGTAGGCCGAACCACCTTCCCCAAGGCCCTGAATACTCCATTTTAGTAGGTTAGAATTACAAAAAATGAGTATTTAGTGGGCGAGCTATCAGCGTCACATATGTGTGACAATGGGATTTACTGAGCCCACAAATGTGTGGCACATGCTGTTTATTACTTAATGAATCGCGTTTCCGTATATCACGAATTGACAGGAATTTGATGCTTAATCTCACTACGAGGGATTTCCACCGAGATTTCGTCTTTATGTCAGATCTGTCCTTTGTGTGACATGTAGTCTGAGTCCTTGTTGAACTGTCACATTAGCATTAGTGACTCAAATGGTCCATTTAAGGTGTCGCTACTTGACAGGTGTGTGGCTGGTTGATTAGATGGAGGGATGGATGACTGGCTGAATACGAAATGGATTAATGGATGGGTGAAGGGATGGATGGATACGGACTGAATGGCTGCAAGGGGGGTGGAAGAATGGATGCAGGGTGGACGAAGTGATTGGCTGCTTTCTTTACTATTTTTTTTCGACAAATCACCTCTAGTCCTTTTCATGTTTTCTATTCCCGTCCCTGGCATCAAATCACCATAGATCTGTCCAGTCAACTCACCAAGGCCCGATTAATCTGGAGGAGAGGGAGGAGGGCAAACTGGTCCTCCATCCATCCACCGACATCTCTTTGTTATTTCGTCCTTCTTCCTCCCCTGTTCGAACGGTTTGACGACTGAGTGTTTGAACTTGGAAACAAAGCCCCCTCAATTTTTCGTTACCTCTGCGGGTGCTGAGGTACGCCAACCCCATTGCCTCATCTATAAATCAACCTGAAGTCAAGATGTGTTACTCTAGACCTACCCGACGGTAACAATTGTGACATTGATATAAGACAGACAAACAAGAACGTGCAAATAAAAAAAACAGCTTCAACCTGTCGCTTTAAGGCTGTAGTGGAGTCTACTCACTGTTCTCTCCTGTGAAGTGGGACCGGAAGCTTCCTGAACGCCGTCAAACTCCCCTTGTCAGACCATCAGACTCATTCAACCGCTTTCTGATCAGTAATTCAGCGTTGATGCTTTCCTCCTCATCTCTGCAGCCAAATTTGCGGGCTATTTTTGGCCACAGTGACAAAATCGTGACAGACGTTGGAAGTTTCTTTTTCCACTTCTCGATCCTCTAGATAAGCTCTGATGCCTCCTACAACAAAGACTTTAATGTAGCCAATGCGTCCGTGTTGAGGGCATTTAAGGTTGTTCAAATCTTGGTAGAACTTGAATGTCAATCCTTAAAACACCTGCTGAGAGGGCCGATGACAGAACTGACATAAATGGAGTGTCGTTCCTTCGGGGTGGTGACGGGTTCGTGAGGTTAAGTCCACAGCTATCTCAGTCCCCTGGAAGGCCGGTCATTGCAGCTTAAGAATGTCTCATCATGATTTTTTTTCGCTTAAAAACCTAATCAGCATGTTGGCAATGCACACAAACTGATAAAGAACATGCGTCACATATATGTGACGTTTACAATTATTATTAAAGAGACAACACTTTGATGCAATACCGTCACAAAATGCAAACACACGAAAATTCGAATGCAGCACAAGTTAGTTGCTCAATTGCTCTTCTTTGTACTGTTGAATTAAAGCCGAAAGTTAATCCTCTCCTTCAACTCAAAGTCTCATTTGCAACTGATCGTTCTTCTGTGTTGTATGCATGCCTGATTTTTCCCGTCTGAGGGAAAAAAAAGTGGAGAGGGGAGAGGAATGACCACTTTGAGGCCCACTTTTACCTTCTCCCTCGCTTTTTCTCTCTCTTGCTCTTGCCTTCTCTGTCGGTTGTTACAACATCCATCCAAGTGTTACCTTCACCCTTTTTGACTATACCAGAGCACTCGAGTGTTGCGGTTTGTTGCCCTAGCATCAGTACGTGTCGACATTTTTACCTACCGACTGCTTTTGTAGGCAATCAACAGTCATTCCACCTTCCTTCTTCTTTCTCCCTTTCCTTTTGCAGTCCTAGAAGGAGGAGGGGTGGGGGTGGGGGTGGGGGTGGGGGTTTCGGTGGAGGATGCATTTCTTTTTTCCTCTCAACCCTAAACGTCTTCTGTATTATGCATACATAGATGGGGTGTAAACATTCAAGCAGAAATGGAATAAGCGAAACGTTTAAGTACAATTTAGATTTGAAGAGGTTTTAGGTTTGTCTGGGGATCCTGTTTCCTCTTCTGTGGGGCGGAGGGGGCGGGTACAAGGGCGACACGATGGACTCGACTACGAGGGTGATGTGGTAGATTATGTGGTTCTGTTTTGTGGAAATCTTGCAGACCACTTGTAATGACAGCGTTTCAATCATTTTTGAAGAGGCTTCACTTGCCCCCTCCCCCCCTCCGAGTCTGACGAAGGGCATTGGAAAAGATGGTTTCATTATTCCAAACTTCCGTTCTGGTTATCCCTCAGGCAATCAGCCAATCAACGCCCGAGGGCGGTGAGATTGACATCCAGACCGTGACAGATGTAGCACATCACGGACATCCAAAAAGGAGGTCTGTAAAAGGGGTCTTAAATTCCTCTTTTTTCTCCTATTACGAAGACTCCATTGAGACTTCAGGGCCGGGCAGATCAGTCTTTGTCGTCCCCATAGTTTTTCGGTACAAAAAAAGAGACTCCAAGTATGTATTTATAAACAGCCTTTAAAAGTGACTGTGATACTTCAAACACTCACCATTATTTATACTCTTTTGGATCGTTTAAACACAAGCCAACTGAAACAAAAGGGGAAACGGGGACAGTTCTCCGCCCTAACATCCAGGGTGCAGGGGGAAGGGGAGGGGCGGAGGGAGCGATAGATTCATTACACTTCCCGATTCCCACATTCGCAGAACTGGATTAAGTGACAGCTACAAAATGCAGAATAAAAAAAAAGGTTGGTTGACATGATTGATGGACAAAAGAATTGTTGAAAAGTTTTCTATAAGGAGGAAAAGTTGTTTCCGCTTTCAATTTCTGCCTGACACTGGGCTGATATACACAGAACTTTTCAGTAGTGGTGATATTGGTGGTAATGTTCCTTCTGACAGGCAACTTTTATTTTTTTTCGCTTATAAGTGGCAGTCAAGTCCCACATTGGGGACAAATGTGGAGGTGAGGTCAAGGTCACGTCAGGGTGGTTGGTGCGGCTGATGCACTCTTTCACGTCCCTCCTTTCCTCCCATCTCAAGGCCTGTGCAAATTGGTCGCATCGAGACCAAAAACACCCTCGCTTTTCATCATTTCCAACTTTTTTGGGGAGCAAATAAATAGGCTAAGGGGGTTGGATGATATATGGCCGGTAGATCTGCATAATAAATGGATGTACTACTCTATTTTGTCCAGTGCAATATATAGGAGCCTCTTTGGCTTAGAGTCGGAATTTTGAAATAGGAGAGGAAAGATACTTCTATAAAGTCCCTTTTTAAAGAAATGCCTAAAAGATCAACATGTGATACAGATTGGTAACGCAATACCGTTATCGAGTTGATGGCACAGTTCTGATGGATTGGATTTGTGGAAAATGGAAGGAGGCAGATCGTAGATCCGATTTTTAGCTATTTATCCTAACCACCGTCACCATCCAATCCGCTCTTTCACCGCTTTTGCATTGACCAATAGGATGCGAAATTGATTTCCAGGCTAGCTTTAGTACTATTATTGATTTTATCGGTTTCTGGGTCCCTTACGTCCGGAGACAGTCTTGTTATTGGGACATTCAAGGGCTGCAAGACAAGTGGGCGATGTTAGATGCCATCACTGTGAAGTTCAACTCCCTGCGATTATTCTATCCATTTAAGAGATATAAAAAGGAACCACGCAACGATTTTTCCTTTCAACCAATGGTTTAACCTTTTAATTTTTGTAATCCACATATTCTCAGGTGTCAGTTACGTAGATTTGCACTTCGTCTTTTCCTCCTCTGGGATAGGCTAGACACTTCCAAATGATCGCGGATATCCGTAAATCCCCACCCACCTAGAGGAGACTGATACGCGACCTTTTCTCTACGTGTAGTTTTGAAGGTTGTTCGTGACTGTGACATTCAGACTGCTGTTTCACCATTTTTCATGATAGCTTTATGGCAGAGAAGAGAGCTGAGAGGAAGGGGGAGGTAGCATACCTCGTGTGATTCACACCCTTTCCATTTTCCCATTTGGCAGGAAAAAACACATGCAACAAACGATTTACCCGCATTCCATAGCAACAGAGCACTGCACATTTTGTCTACGAAAGGAATATCACCATTATCGTTCACAACGAATCAAAACGAATTGATGTTTTGAAGGGATATAGTAAAGTTCACTTGTCTCCCATAAAATGGGGAGTGAGGTAAAGTGAAACCCACTTTGCTGCCGTAATTTTAACAAGGACACTCAACAGATAGTATCTTAACGATTACCCCAGAGGGTTCCAACCATGAGGATCAGCTCTTGGCATGATCGTGTGGGCATGCGGTAATTCACTTCCCAGTCGGTGCCTTTCTAAAACGCACATGTTGCCAGCATTCCTCGACCATGGCCCATGCAATGGTCTCCAATGTCGACTTCTAATCGCCAATGCTTTTCTCTTAAAGGAATTTCACTTACTTATCAGAATAGCTTTGTTTTGTGTCTCGTGCTGGTGTTTCACGAGTTTGAAGGCAAGGTCTCGGGAGGGAACTAACCACCATCGTCCAGGTGGTTTGCGGCTCCTTGAAGGCAACAACCATTACTGATCCCATTTCACTACCCACCCGCTGGTTAAATCGTACAGTAGTCGGCACATAGTCTCCTCATGTCGGGAACAACGCCAAATAATACTTTGATCACCGACGACTGGCTGTGATCCAATGGTGAAAGGTGAACAAACAGACAGAATTGCACGCATTAGCGAGGTGAAAAATTCAGGCAGGTATAACGTGATGATGTGACGTCGGAGGACACCGAAAGTTATTTATTTCGTGGACCCTTCAACCAGTGTGCCGCTCCTCAGTATCCCAGTGACAAGGGAATCCTTCAAGTGGACAGCTTGTACCTAGGCTCAAGCTAAAACAAGGCGCAGGAACGAAAGCAGTGATTTGTCACTACCACACTCTCCCATCTCTCCTCCCACATTCACGCCCCGACGACCGCACGATCACGCGCTGAATGCACTCCAGACGGACACTTCCCTCACCCGACGGGATGAATAAATCCTCCTCCACGAGGTGTACGGTTACATTTTCTCACAAATTTACACCCACTACTGAAGTGGGCGAGTGAGTGAGTCATCGAGGGAAGTCGCCACACCGTTTTTGCCCACATTGCCCACCTCCGTTTGCTGACATTTTGCTCCACACAAGGTGGAGATGGGCGAGAAGGTGGGTGTGTGGGTGGGTGGATGGGAGGAGGAGGAGGAGGAGGAGGAGGAGGAGGAGGAGGGGCCAGAGAGCCAGAAAGGGAGGACGGAAGGCAGGAGGGAGGGAGGGGGAGGAGAGGGGGGGGGAGGGGAGGAGGAAGAAGAAGAAGAAGGACGGCTCTTTCATCACGCTGGACAAATTCATCAAACCCTATATTAACCACCAACCACATGTCAACAGCATCGCTTCCCACTAGACGGCGATCAGTAATTACGAGTGCTGTGCAACTAGAGTGGATGGAAGGGACATCGGGGTGGTTTGGTGGTCACTTGGTGCCGATGTCTCGCATCGCATTTGTTGACTACTAGGCGCCAGGTTGGTCCACCTCCACCACTTCACCGCCAACTTCTGCTTAGGCAGGGTGGGGCGTGGTGTGGTATGATGTGGGTTTGTGTGGCATCGCACAATGTAGCGTCACGAGGTGTCAACATCCACCACCTCCCACTGATGCGTCAATCAGTTTCCACCTATCAAAATGTTCAAATGCTGACACTTGGATGATGATTGCGGTGATGATGGGAGTTTCCTCTCACACCACACGGCAACGATGTGGTAGGTGGTAGTGGTTGCATTTTCTCACCTCAAATGACGTCCCATTGTGCTTGAACAACCACATTAATGGACCGGGACCGACGCTATCACTTGCAGTGCTTCAGGTTGTCCTCCAAGCAAGTGAGCAAAGTCACGCCAACAGCCTTCTCTTGTCCTCGACTGTAGAGTGTCGTGTGGAGAGCTCGAAGAGAGGACAGCAACGGTTCGGCATTTAAAGTCCGTCTCGTGTAGCTTGAGGTGGGGAGGTGGTGGTGGGGAGGGAGGAAGGGAGGAGGCCATTTTGACCTTCTCACGAAGCCGCCTTCACTCTACTCAAAACAAAGCACTTCCGTCAACACAATGGAGCCGCTTTCGGGTCTTTTTGACTTTCACATCAGCATCGCCATTAGCAGGAAGAAGGAGAGGTAGAGTAGCGGAAAGAGGAGTGGTTTTTTTTGCATTGCCTTCTCCTCCTCCTCCTCCTCTTCCTCCTCCTCCTCTTCTGCGTCCGTTCGTTTGCTCGTTCGTTCATCGTTCATTCTTTTGTTCAGTTCTTTATTCTCCCATCCATTCGACCAATCTTCCTTCCTTCCTTCCACCCTCATATTTCTTCAAAGTGGTTGCACCGAGGTTGCCGCAAATGCACCCATTTAAAATGCTGTACAATTGCTGTCTTCATTTCTTTCGTTTGTTCCTTTTTGCTTTCAAGTTTATATCGGAAACTTTTGTTTACATCTACCTTACCTCTAAACTGGTTAGTACTTATAACTTTGCTCGCATTTCGAGGATTCGTTGGGTTGTGGTAAACTGGGTAACACAGAAATTTGTTCAGTTTAAACAAAAAAATTGTTCAACACTTTATAAATTGTCACATCACTTTCATCCATTCATCCATCCAGCCATGCATCTCTCCCTCCCATATCCCTCTGTCCATCCATTCTTCTTGCAGCCATCCATCGAACCAAGTACCTTTTCCATCCATCCACTCCCCCACATCGTATTCATTGGTGAAGCATGGATTCGTCGTTCCACTCTCACGAACACTATTCCTTGCCTTTTGTGTAGATATGTATCCTTGCCTCATTCAGGTTTCCACCCAAAGCGCCTGTTCAACTTTCCTTCAAGTTTAGGTGGGTTGAGATGTAGTGATTTCCTCTCTTAAGAGGTACCATTTGTTTTTTTCTGGTTAATTCAGTCTGATTGGACAAATTAATTATTTTTGCCAACTCCTTGTCTATTCAGCCATTGGACAGTAATGTTCAGCACTTTTATGAAAACAATTGGAAAAGTTCACTCTCACCCTCACAAGTGATTATCGTAGGTGCGAGGCCATAAACAACTTGAATGGAAATTTCTAAACCTACCTTTTTTACCTGAAATTTTATGACCACCCAATGAAACACCAAATGTGCTCCTCATTAACATCCTCCAAAGAAGGAAATAATAGATCAAAATGTAGAAAAATTAAGAAACCATAAGCAATTAAAACAGATATTACGTGATAATTTGAACCAAACAGGTCGGGATTTCAGAATTTCCGGACAGTTTTTACTACAAGGGAGATTAAAAAGTTCCCCAAGATTAAGGCTCTATCTTCACAAAACCCACTAACCCGACATTAGACATTGGCGCGGTCATTAAAAGAGCACTTTGGCGTTCTCACACTCTCACCCGTCTGCCTTCCTAATTTGCCCTTTGTGACAGCCATTTTGATGGGTTCCCTGTCCAAAGCTTCACGATCTCCTTTTTTGGTCGTCTTCCACCCCTCAAACTTGGGAGGAGGAGTACGTCTTTCCAGTCAAAAAGCAAATCACGTTCTGAGTCAGGTCGATTGAGTCTGCAGCCGCAAATTAATTAGTTTGCTAATCTGATCATCTCATTCTTCTGTGCTGTCCTTTTGGGCAAAAGGATTACACCCCAACTCTACAAAAATCCAATTTTTTTTCGTTTTTCAAAGCGAGCAAGGGTGATTCACGTGTGCCTTTTATCCATCCCTCATTCCTACCTTCAGCCGTTCAGCCATAAATTCATCCATGCACGCCTCCATCCATCCATCCATCCATCCATCCATCCATCCATCCATCCATCCATCCATCCATCCATCCATCCATCCATCCATCCATCCATCCATCCATCCATCCATCCATCCATCCATCCATCCATCCATCCATCCATCCATCCATCCATCCATCCATCCATCCATCCATCCATCCATCCATCCATCCATCCATCCATCCATCCATCCATCCATCCATCCATCCATCCATCCATCCATCCATCCATCCATCCATCCATCCATCCATCCATCCATCCACACCGCATGCATTCATTAGTCTGGGTCTGTCTCTCCGTTCTTGCTCCCTTTTTAGCCAAAATGAGTGCTAAAACCCAGTCCAAATATGGAGAGGTTCTCTCAATTGTTAGTTTTGTCTTTTTTCCAATCAGTGACCAACAATTCTTGTAACTTTTTGCCCAAAATTGTCCTCTAGCTTCACGAAGGTATTTTTTGCACGAAGCAACTTTTGTGCAAATTTTGATGACAATAAAAATTCCTTTGGGACCGGTAATTAGCTCTTAGCATCTAGTTATAAAATTCATCTACCACTATTATTGAGGGGCTTTTGTAAATGGGAAGTTTTATGACAAATAAAGACACTTGGTAGAGTGAACTCAAAACCCAGACATGCGAATTGGCTTGAAGTTAATTGTCGGCTTTTTACTTCTTTGTATAGCCACCCACAAACTTCAATAACTCATCGACCCCTTAAAGAAGTAAATGCTGTACCGCAAGTTATGAGTCATCAGAAGAGTGTAACGCCCAAAAATACTATTGGTTGCATTTGTCATAAATGCATTAGAAAAACGGATTCTCTTAGAGGCCCCAGTGACTCATTGGTATGAGAATGAGAAGAAGTAGAAAGAAGAAAGGGGGAAGGGCGGCGGCGGGGTGTGGGGGAGGGGGAGGGAAGGTCAGTTTTTAACTCTACCTCCGGTGACGCATGCCGTCACACGCGAATCCGTAAGCACCTTTCAACCATGGTTGACGCCCACGGACTCAACTGGAGTCTCTTCTGGCCAAACCGTAGCACACAAACGTGGTTCTCACGACTCCGGCATCCTCCTAGCCTAGATTGTCACCATATTTTTAACACTTTCGTCAAGTTTTTCTCCTTAAAAAAGTGAAATAATTTTGCTACACGACTAAGATAAATCCGAAGCAAAAAACTTCATTTTATTTATCCCAAAAAATTGTTAATTATTGCCCAATTTCACCTCTCACCTGTGGTAATGCAACTGCCCATCCCAGTCAGCTGATCAATCGATACTTATTGGCGATTCAATCAGCTGATTTACACGCGGGAAAAAGTCGATAAACTCGTGAAATCAGCTGGGGAAATTTGTCAGCTGATCGAGCAGCGTGAAGGGAAATTCAAAATGGGGTGCAAAATTGATGGAAATAAAGCCAAAATTTGTGCGGAACGATCGGTAAGCCGCAACCCATATTAAGAGCTAGACGGCTGGTTTGAATTTTTTGACATGAAAGTGGCTTAGAATCTTACTTAGGCCCTATTTTAGTGATAACAAAGTTAGCTTGCCTCAAAGAAGCGGCCAGTGGGGATTAAGGGGATAAAATCTTCTAAGTACGAAGAGGATGCTAGTTTTTCCCGCAAAGAGTTGACTTTCAAAGGCGGCTCATTAAATCTTAAGGTGACTTTGATGTCTGTTATAGCACTGTTGAGGGCAAATAGTAATGGAGAAACGGCCGTATATTTACCAAGTTAAAGATTAGAATGGCGCTTCTTTTTAGAGCATTAAGTCTTCTGATGTTGTGACTTAAACATTAATTTTCTGGTAGCTTATTTAGGTGATGAACGTATTTTTTCCAGTAAACATCTGAGAAATCACATTAATACGCGCATGAAATTCAATTAGTAGGTGCATGAATGCCAAATTCTGGACAAATCCACGCATAATAAATGGTTTCTGAATAGTCTGATAGATGCAACTTTTCAGAGGCTCTTTTAGTGGCAAAAGTCTGCGGACCCTGATCTATGGGGTTACGTATGTGCAGCAGAAGAATAAGTGCTTGTCAATTGTCCAGCAACTTCCACATCGTATCGGGGGAACTTGAAGCTGGTATAGTGCGTTAGCTTTTAGCAACAATGAAAAAAATTAAGTCGTCACCATGATTAAATAACACGTTTGAGAAGAATCTTTTAAAAGTGCCATAGAATACAAATCTGCTTAATAGAATCCTCAAACAATTGGTTTGTATAGGTTATGCCCACCCTTTCGCACTTACTAACTACGCTTAATACATTGGTTTTTTGTGAAATAAATGATGCTAACACCAAAAAATCGTGCATGGGATAAATCTTCTTCATTGCTTTTAATACTTCCTTGTAGATTGCCAAAGTCACTGCAATGTCGGTCATCTCACTTGCCATACCGCTTGATGGAGGTCTCAGTCGAAATGGGCGGGGCTTATCGTCTATGCAGCGAACTCGTATCTATGCAAAAAAGTGCGTAACTATTGTTTTTTTTTCTGTTACCATAAAGTGCCCTTTTTAGTATCTTTGATCACAAAAAAACTTAGCATGCTCCATTGATTTTATTTCTTCAACAAGTTCTTGTCCTGTGATTGGTTGAGTCACCGCATTGACTACCTTTGAACCAATCGGAATCGTCCATGATTCCCGTACTTTGTTTCGTACAGATTCGTGAAACAAAAGGCTTTTTTTGCCAATTTTTAAGAATTTCGCCCACACATCTTTCTAACAATAGAGGCGGATGCCAATTTGCAAATCTGTCCCCAAGATTTCTTCTTAATTGGTGAAATACCTTTTTACGTGGAGTCGTTCCCATTCACAAGTTACTACCCAACTCACAACCAAAAACGTAAGCAAGTCAATCTCCCATCCGATTGGTCATTTGGGCTAAAAGTAGTTCTGGAATTGCTATTTGGACTCTTCCTTTTTGATGATTTGTCCGCTTGATCGCCTGTACGTGCACGTACTCACGGGTTAGTCAATCGTTGGGGCTAAAGACTTCTCTCTTGCAGTGGGAATCAGGTTGTTAGAATGGGTAACTATCCAACAAGTAGTAGAAAATTAATAGCATAATTACACTAGCTGATAAGTGTGGAGTGGAAAAGCTTGGTGGGAGGAAAGAGGCGGAAGGCTAGTGATAATAACCATCTATCTGTCCATCCCGTCTGGCCAAAGCAAGACCTAGAGAGACTGAAGAGCCAGCATAGTTAAATCTGCATCTAGGCAAGTGCATGATAATTTTCGTTCTCCTTTTAGTCCCCATTTACTGTGCTCCTCTTTGTTGTATTTTTGTTTCTAGCGCTGTAGCTTAGTCAGTGCCTGAAAAACCACCCACAAGCCAAGACTGGAAGCTATTAAAATTTCATAGGAAGGAGGAAGCATTAAAGCCTCTTATCGTTGACGCACTTTGTTGATTCTATTGCATCCGTAGTTTTGTTCTTCTTTTGAAATGCATTGAGGTGGGAGAGGTTCGCTGCCCTCCTTCGCTGTTCCGTCTGATGCCTCCTCGGTTGTTAATTGCCTTTGTGGAGGACATAAAATTTGGTTAATTCCAGACGTTCTTCCGTTGTTAATCTCTGTTCATTCAACAATTCGTATCAGAACCTCCTTCTGTGACGATAGAATTGAGTTATACAGTCAGTCCCTGAAATCTGGTTAGTTGTCCCTTATGTTCGTGCCTGTAACTTGAACTTGGGCAAGAGTTGAAAGGCTATGGAGCCGCTTTTACCTTTCATCAACTGTTCTACTTGGCTAAAGACAGATCAGAAACCTTGTTCCCATGGTGTCTATCCGATCTACAAACACTGGAATTTTTGAGGCATCAGTATACTCCATTGTCTAGCCGTTGGGACGGAAGGGATTCTGTTGCCGTGAGGCACAAAAGGCTTGGTAGTCTGGCACAGCAGATGTCCGCGTCACTGTCACCGTGATGAAGTAAACCTGGTGCAACTCTTAAAAGTCACTCAACCTTGTTAGGCCTAGAAAAACTAGGAAGTGTTAATCAAATAATCAGCGCCTCTGTTACTGGTGTAAAAAAGGAGTTCGGTACTTTTGTATATGACAGATGCTTTTTTATGCGTTTGGCAACTGTTTTGACTCAACACGCGTCAGTTTTTGGTTTTGCTGGACATACCTCACGCGGAGAGCGAGAGAGAGGGAGTGAGTGAGGCAGAGGCCACGACTTCTGCTAGGCTGCTGTGTCATCGTGTTTTTTTGCTATTACTGTTAGTCTGATAAAAAAATCAGCAAACTAGGAAGCAAGCAAGCCAACAAATAGATAAACAGACCAAATTTTTGGACAAGGCACAAGAAAGTCGGAAGTTATATGACCAAGTTCACAATTACGTGGTTACCTCTGAGGGGGCGGTGAAGGAAGCATGAGGGGTATGAATGAAAGCTCCCGAGGATAGCTAAAGCCCCGTTACACCAAATCAGCGACGGAAGTGATAAATCAGCTACCGTTATAGGTAAAAAATGGCTTCTATAATAATCCTCCCTGACTTCTGCAATTCACGCAATCTGTTTGCGACGCTTGATTCGATGCAATCCCTTGCCTAAACGTAAAACACGTCAGATGTTTATGATGCCATGCTCGGGCAAAAAAACTGGGGCCACTCTATGCAGATGACGTGAAAACAATTTATGAAATGAAAAAATTTGGAATGCGTGGGCAAAGAGTAAAGTGTCAGAGTACGATTTAAGAAATGCGAGTAAATTTGCGTTATTTGGTTAAATGATTCCTAAAAACATTTGGATTTTAAATTTATCATACAGGATTGTGCATGGTTGAGTAAATTACGAGATTATTCTCCCTCTTTCAGAACTCCGGTTTCTTTTTAAAAATTTTTCGGTGCTTAGAGGAACTGATCTTGGCAGGCTTACTTGGGGGCTCGTTTAATGTATTTCTCTGATTTGTTTGTTTAAATCGATGAATTAGCGATGCAAATTACCAAAAGGTTGAAAATTAGCTTACTATTATTTTCAAATTATGTTGCACATCATCCAACTTTTTACTTCAAAGATTGGCTGCAAAAATTTTTGCTATCCTGTCTTGGATCAACTTATCAAAAAATTGTATTTACTTGCTAGGGTTCATATTTACCGCATTGAGAATTCTCTGAAGACGGAAGAAGACAAAATGCTATGGCAGTATATGCATTTTTGGCGTAGAGCAGGGTTTGTATGCTACTGGCATGGCTGAGACACCAGGCCGTCCGGCGGCAGTACGATGGCGGAGCCCCCAAGTGGTTGTAACCAGAACTGGGTGTTAAACGATTTGCATGCCGCGCTCAGACGCTTATTTTGGGGCAAAGAAGTCCTAATAAATGGATCTCTAAGCCTACTTAAATACATTTCAAAAGCGTACCCTTCATAAAGGCGTTAATCTGTGTGGTGCAACTTTAAACTTACCGGAAGTCAGTAGGTTGGCTGAGGAAATTTACTTCAGAACAGTGTTACCTCGCGCCCTTCTGCTTGCCCGCCTGTCCGCCTGCTCGTCTATCCTGCCATCTATGCACAGAAAACACGTTTTTATGCATTCGACAGTGCATATCACTGGACTATTTTGGGTACATGTACAGTTCGGCGGCAAAAAATCCATTACTTCTGGAAGCTCGTGAAATTTTTACACATATTTTACTTGTAGCTATAGCGACCCTACCAAAGCTGTAGATTTATGAGGCCTAGAATTTAATAAAAGTGGGAAGTTAATTTTTTTGGGCGTTTTTTTTTCATGGTTCGGGTGGCTTTCCCTACAAGATAATGCGAATTTGGTGAAATATTGCCTGGCATTGAATGAGGTCTTCTGTCCTTGCGGCGTTTCATTTGTTTTGTTTATTAATAACTCTGGCGTCGCCCGTCCCAGACTGGTCCATATTTCACGCTTGAAGGTGTGTCTCTATTCACTTGCTTGTCCATTCTAGCCAACCATCTCGCCAGATGCACCCATAATTATTCACAAATCATCTTTCACTGTGTTCAGTCTGGTTTAGAATATTCATTTTGAATGACTCCACCTAGCTGTTAGTTTATCCTTATTAAATGTGTCTACCAACTTGGCTGGCCATTCATCATGGATTAAAACATCTATTTTGTATTGACAATTGCCATTTCTTTCGGCTTTTGGTGATGAGTTCACTATAAATCCATTCTTGTGTCCTTCCGTCCATCCACTATCCTCTTATTCATTCATCTGTTCATTTTACCACCCACCCATCCCATATCCGTCCATCCATCCATCCACAGTTGCATTCTCCCTTAGGCCTTCCACCCAGTTTTTTATCAATCTGTTGGCCGGCTTCATACAGATCCATTGTCAACAAAACTTGAAGCGCTGTCCCCTCTGAGTGCCAGGCCAATCTTCTTTCTTCATCGCAGTACTCCCCGAACACTGACGCAGTTTAAGGCGACACATGTATGTTTGTTTGGTCGACAATAAATCATCTCCATCCTGCAACAGGCCACACGCGCAGATGTTAACAGTGACCATCGCCTTTTATCGCTTCTCTTTTGATGTTCTCTTGTGCACACGTAGATCACATCTATCAAGCCAAATGCACAAACCGCCATTTTGTAAATGTTTATTTAGCCGTCTCGTTTGATGACGCCTCGACGAGGCCGAACAACAGCAAGTCTGACGCTGTGGTGCAATAAACTCGGTCAACTGCTCTCTGCGACAATCCTGTCGTTTATTGGGGGGTAAAAAGCGGACAATTTCTTTGCACATATGGCATAAAAAGGCTGGGAGTTAAAGTAAACTCTCTCCGCTCATTTAATATCCCTTCATTGGGCAAAAGTGTCACTCTGGCGCCCAGTACACCTGTCCCAAAGCCACCACCCGGTGTGCACGGAGTTTGGCTTGTCGTCGCCAAAAAAGTGATCCTCTTTCCAATTCACATCTCCTTTTTTGTGCGAGGTAAGGTAAAAAAATAGTGTGTCTGTGCGCGCCTGTCTTGGGGGTCTTCTTGAGCTTCTTTTGCGAGTCCAAAAAAGCGTCCTGACATTTTGTCCATCTTGATGGCGACTTGTCACAGAGTCGGTGACACATTTGCATACGTGTTTTATGGTGAAGAAATCAGATATTTACACGTTTGAGTGTGTTTTGTGATTGTCGTCTTAAAATTAGAAAAAGGATATTTGAAGAAAATATTGCATCGAGAAGGTGTTTCGGTCTAGTGAGTGATCAGGTAGGTTTCTGGTTCCTTCATGCATAAAACTTCCCATTTTGCGGTAGTCTGGAGTGGAAGAATATGCTCTCGTAGAATCAGTGGCCAATCTCGGTGTCAAAGTGCTCACTTTGTGTATGGGGGACAAAATTCCTTCTCAGAGGTGATTTAAGGTGGAAAGGAGTGATGAGGTCGGGATGGATGGATGGATAGACAACTGAGTGCAGGCTTGAGGGACGAGTGGAAGGCAGGCGTGAATCATCCCCGCACCGCAACTTGGTTTGCCTTCGTTTGAAAAAAAAAGATTGCGTGTTTTCTTGCAATTGGAGTGCATTTTTTGCCCAAAAGGCCAGCACACACTAATGAGATAGGCTATAGTTAATGCTTGCTTAACTAATTAATTAATTTTCGGTCACGAATCTAGTTGGAATGACTCGGAAAACGGCGAACTTTTTGAAGGAAAAGATGTGCTACCCCTCCCGGTAGAGGTGATTTAACGAAACCGGCCAAAAAGAGATTGTGGAGATTTTGGCAAGGAACCCTTCAGAAGGGGCGTCAAAAATACCCAAATGTAAAGGCAGATTTTGATGAGAACAGGTAAAGCTTCAGAACACGATTTCGATCGGCACGACTAAATCTTAGGCTAAGTTGTTGCGCTTGGGAACCAGATTTTTCGCATCCTTGGGAGATTTGACTTTAAAATATGGCCGAAAATGTCGAAATATTGGTTTGTTTCACCCAAATTAATTATTTGGACATCAATGTTTGATATCTACTGATTAACTTAAAGCAGTAGGAAAGAAAAATCCATTAGAATAAACATTGACCCCATTTGGTGGCCATCGCCATTCATTTCCCTCAGCTCGCGGCATCTACATTTGTTTATGATTTACCGGAAAACGTTTAAATTCGGTTAAAATTTGAAAGAGGCATGTTTTTAACTTCTTACCCTTCTTCAATTTTCGTTACGTATTGTTTGACATTTGTGACGTCGTAAATCAAAGTGACTTTGAGAATTTCAAACGTTACCACGGCAACTTAATTAATTCGTTGACACAAATTTAATTAAGCGGATCAAAGGGCAATAAAATCTAATTTTTCTTTTATTTAAAAATTCTTGTCATTTTGTTCATTCCTTTTAACTTTGATGGGAGAAAACGTTAAATTTTACACCCGCGGTGGTCATATTGAGGAAAGAGGGGTAATGCAATATTAAAAAGGATAAAGGAAAAAAATTGAATGTAATGGTGAAAAAACGGACCCGAGTGTGGACTGATAGTCCTGTGGGTGTATGGCTGTTTCGATGCGGACCTCAGCGTGGGGACCCGGAATAAGCAAGTGAGGAATGCACGATTCATGTATCCATTTCGGGGGATTCCGGATGACTCTAGTCCTCTTTGAAACGCACAGACTTAGAAAACGAAACAATCAAAATTTGGTTATTTTTACCACTGATCGGATTCGGGATCTTGATTTAATCACGTCATACGTAATTGTGTTGGTGTACGGTGGAGAAAAGGAGCGAACAAAACAAAACGCGAGCTTACACCTTCAGAACTGTGACTCAGCAACCGATTGGCTTTTAAAATGAACGGTTTTGCGGCAAACCGGTGCAACCACTTTGAAGATATACGAAGAAGGAAGGGGTGGGAGCGCGAGGAAGGCAAAGAAGAATGGCTGAGCAGACGGAGGAATGAAGAACTGAACAAAGAATGAACGAATGAACGAACGAGCAAACGAACGGATGCAGAAGAGGAGGAGGAGGAGGAGGAGGAGGAGAAGGAGAAGGCAATGCAAAAAAAACCACTCCTCTTTCCGCTACTCTACCTCTCCTTCTTCCTGCTAATGGCGCTGCTGATGTGAAAGTCAAAAAGACCCGAAAGCGGCTCCATTGTGTTGACGGAAGTGCTTTGTTTTGAGTGGAGTGAAGGCGGCTTCGTGAGAAGGTCAAAATGGCCTCCTCCCTTCCTCCCTCCCCACCACCACCTCCCCACCTCAAGCTACACGAGACGGACTTTAAATGCCGAACCGTTGCTGTCCTCTCTTCGAGCTCTCCACACGACACTCTACAGTCGAGGACAAGAGAAGGCTGTTGGCGTGACTTTGCTCACTCGCTTGGAGGACAACCTGAAGCACTGCAAGTGATAGCGTCGGTCCCGGTCCATTAATGTGGTTGTTCAAGCACAATAGGACGTCATTTGAGGTGAGAAAATGCAACCACTACCACCTACCACATCGTTGCCGTGTGGTGTGAGAGGAAACTCCCATCATCACCGCAATCGTCATCCAAGTGTCAGCATTTGGACATTTTGACAGGTGGAAACTGATTGATGCATCAGTGGGAGGCGGTGGATGTTGACACCTCGTGACGCTACATTGTGCGATGCCACACAAACCCACATCATACCACACCACGCCCCACCCTGCCTAAGCAGAAGTTGGCGGTGAAGTGGTGGAGGTGGACCAACCTGGCGCCTAGTAGTCAACAAATGCGATGCAAGACATCGGCACCAAGTGACCACCAAACCACCCCGATGTCCCTTCCATCCACTCTGGTTGCACAGCACTCGTAATTACTGATCGCCGTCTAGTGGGAAGCGATGCTGTTGACATGCGGTTGGTGGTTAATATAGGGTTTGATGAATTTGTCCAGCGTGATGAAAGAGCCGTCCTTCTTCTTCTTCTTCTTCCTCCTCCCCTCCCCCCCCTCCCTCCCTCCTGCCTTCCGTCCTCCCTTTCTGGCTCTCTGGCCCCTCCTCTTCCTCCTCCTCCTCCTCCTCCTCTCCGCCCTCCACTCCCATCCACCCACCCACACACCCACCTTCTCGCCCATCTCCACCTTGTGTGGAGCAAAATGTCAGCAAACGGAGGTGGGCAATGTGGGCAAAAACGGTGTGGCGACTTCCCTCGATGACTCACTCACTCGTCCACTTCAGTAGTGGGTGTAAATTTGTGAGAAAATGTAACCGTACACCTCGTGGAGGAGGATTTATTCATCCCGTCGGGTGAGGGAAGTGTCCGTCTGGAGTGCATTCAGCGCGTGATCGTGCGGTCGTCGGGGCGTGAATGTGGGAGGAGAGATGGGAGAGTGTGGTAGTGACAAATCACTGCATTCGTTCCTGCGCCTTGTTTTAGCTTGAGGTTAGGTACGAGCTGTCCACTTGAAGGCGTTTTCTGCCTCATCACTGAATCCCTCGTCTCTAGGAGGCTTCCTTCATCTCCGAGTATTTCATGTGCTAATTTTTTCTTCTCAATCCTTTCGAAAATGCATGCAAGTTCCAGAGCTAATGAGTTAATACACCAATTTCGAGCGTTTTCGCCTTTCGCTTCTCAAGGCGAAATGCAAACAATGAGGCAGAAAATTTTTTTAGACTTTTTTAACCGTCTGCTTGGAATGAAACACGAATTTGGTGTTTTCTAACATCAACAGCCTGGAAGGATACAAGAAAACAGTTTACAGCCATCGAAGCACTCGCCAGCTTGCCTGGGAATCTTAATGAAGAATCTCCTGTGGACGCTGTGCGGGCGAGATTAGTGTTGAGGGGAGCAAATATGGCTGAAGTGTCTATGAAATGAATTATTACCAATGACCTTTAGCATCGGATCGCCACAATTTTCCTAATTGACCACTCGTCTCGTTCACACGTGCTGTATGCTTTCCTGTCCACCTTCCACTTACTGTTTGTACCAATTCGCTGGCTGTTGAAGTGAGCAGACCATTTGCCCTCAAATGTGCGATTTGACCGGCAGATAAGGTGATGGAAAGGAATCAGTGAGGCTTAATGTCTCCTTGGAGCTGCTGCACACCTGGACGGTGGTGGTCGATTCTCCTCTGAACCATTGTCATTGAGCGTGTCAAACATCAGCAGACAGCAAGAATAAAGAGATTCTGATTACGAAGATTTCAGAAGTTGTCATGGGAGACTAGTGCTTTGGCCCTAATCAAGCAATTCTGGTAATAATCTACAGGAATGTGGGTTAGAGGCCATAAATTTAAAAACCTCGACCTCAAACGCTTAGCAATAACTAAGACCGTTTATTTAATGCTGCATTCGTCCGTAAAATAAAGGTGATGAACCGCTTGGTTTTAGATACCGAACCATGTCTCGATGACTGCACCCAACAGGCGCCCGTGGACGGACTTGTCAGATTCAACTGTCGTTCCACACGAGAGTAAGTTTTCGCATTTAATGTTCACTTTTCTCAACCATCTTCACAAAAAGTTGGGGCTTTCTTTCCAACCTTTTTGTGCAACAAAAACTAGCAATCCTGATCCGATTTTATCCCCCAACTACTCCTTTTTATATTCACCCTGACAAACTTTATACTTGGGGAATCTGTTTTGATCTATTGGTAAGAATATTTTACTTGTCTGTCGTAGAGTGATTCACGTTTGCCTTAGGAAATAAAGAACCCTTTTGGAAAGAGTAATAAACCGCTGCATAATTCACAAATGATGCTTGTCATATAGCCTAAAAGTTAGGGAAAATTTCTGTCTAAGTCGAGCTACTACTTTGGTTTACGTTTAATACCCTCTTAGTTTAGGACGGTACTTCATTTCCGATAGTAAATAAACTGCCGAAATAACCGGTCTAGTAGAATGAATGGACGAGTTTTCTCCTAAGATGTTTTTTTTGTTTAAAAAGGTAAACTAAATACCTTCATTCTGTTTCGATCCGTTAATATTCATTGCTCCCAATGATTCGAGTTGGTTGATTGCGAATTTTTTGGACTTTGCATAAATATCTGACAACTTTTTGCCCAATTCCTTCTCCTAATTTACAAAAATCGTGAGGTTACGATTGCTATTTCTCCCAAGGGTAATTATATTTTATCGGAATTCTTAATAACTTTATGTGAGATTCCAGTTTGGATAAAAACATTAAAAAGATTCTTTGAAGTGAACTAGCTATGTTCAGCCAATCTGAATATTAGGTCTAAATTCCTAAAATATTGTTTGTTGTTTAAATAGACTAGTGAGTATTTATTTAGTTTTAAGTTTTACTATTAAATTCCATAATTGAGGTGGGTGGGATTTGGATCTGTTGAAAATAAAAGAATTTCACATTTGGAACCCTAAAAATTACGTGTTCCTTTTCAAAGTGTATCCAAATAGTTTTGCTACGATTCGGAACTGTATGATATTCGATTCAGGGTGAAGTTTATTCCCGGTCTAAATGTGTCATTGTCCACCCCGAATTTCGTTCGTTTAAATTAAATTAGCATTTTTCCTGTAAACACTATTCGAGAGCCAGAGGAATAATACTTATTGCTGCCAGTCGTCGACAATATGGAGCCTTGGAAATTGAGTCACCGTGTTGCTAAATAATTCACTCCCCTCTTGGGCATTGCGTACAGTCATAGAAACCCACTGGGATGTGGAAATTCAGACAGTCTATATGCAATCCTTTTTTATAAGGGCGTCATTAAAGAAAAATTAAATTAATTTGGCAGACAATTTTACTTAAAGTACTTCCATTTGACGCCATGTTGTGAAAAGTTTTTTGTTTTTTTTCGAATAAGAGACTAAGGAATTCGAATTCAACAGGTGAAGATCAGTGTTTTCTAGGAGCGTAGAGAGCACTTCATTTTAGGGGCACTGTTTCCTATCGCTTGCCTCCACACGTAGCAAACGCTTGGGATGCTGCCTGTTGATTTGGGTAGAACTTACCCTGAACAGTGTGAATGCACCAATCGCTAAAAATACCCGCGAGTAATTGCGGCAATCGCTTCGGCGATTTATCATGTTCCGACCACGGATTCAGGTGCATCCTATCGCTTTGTCTATAGCGACCAGTAGTTGGGAACCTTCACTGTCTTACCACGGTTTTCGTCTCCTCTCTGTAATTGTTGCCTGTCATCTTGGCGAACAGTGCTTGAAAGCAGTTGACGTCCGATTCCTCTATTTTAAGCGATAAGCCAGATTTAACTAAGAGATGCACACAGTGCCACACACCCACTGTCACTCTCCCTTTATTATTACCACCGAATATCAAAAATTGCAAAAAATTGCTTTCGCGCAACTTTATTAACACGTCTTACTGGGAGAAATCGTAGGATGGGCGACACAGCTATATTAATAGGGTTGTTTCAAGGATTATGCGTTTTTATGACACCGAGTAGGTAATAACCGGGTGAAGTCGGCTCCTTTTGATAATTTTATGGTCACAACTGCTCACAACTTACAAATTGGCGCTCTCTTTGCCAGGCCCAATTAAAATTAATTTGTAGACCGTAAATTAAAAGGCTGCTGTAAAATATAATATTGTTGGGGAGAGGTGAAGGAGGTGTATATCATCTTTTATTGTCTATGCTCTGACATTGATTGTCATCGCATCGGGGGACTACCAGACGACCATTTAAAATAAGTAACTTTAAAAATATTGTAAAGGAAAAGGACTCAAATATTCCTTTCAATTTAGCATCGTTTCGGTTCCCTTTTGTACATAAAAGCACATGTTTATAAATGAACTCACTGACAGGATAATATTTTGACCCGATACCCATTTTCAGGCAACGTTTAATTAATTTCTAAGCATGTCGACGTCATATAGGTGATTTCTAGCGCCAATTTTTTTCAGCTCACCTACCATAACATTGGTTTGTGTATATGAATGAACAATGACCTGTGAGAAGTGGCGTTTAGTTTACCCTTCGAGGACGCCAGGTGCGACACAAGTCAGGTAGTGCTTCCGTTCACAGCGACCAACTTGAATAGTGGGAACCTCGCAAGACATTCAAAAAGACCTGTATATTGAATTCCATATTTTGCCACAAACTTAAGGATTGTTGTTTTGTGGAGTTGTAGTTAGTTATTTTTAACCAGTCAGAGGTTGATTGGACAGAGGGTGAGAGGTGGGGAAATCTACTTTTTTGAAAATTAAAAGACGCATAAACTTTGGCAGTGGGAAAGGGTGTGAGGTGAAATGAGCATATCTCAAGTAAAACAATGAAATCTCTACGACCCGCCCCACTCCTGGACACATAGATAGGTATATGCTCTGCGGAGCTTCTTGTCACTCGGCACTCATAGCCATATGATGCGCACAGAGGTTGTAAATTATGTTCTAACAAAAAACGTTGCGTCTATTTAAGAGCAGAACTAGTTTTTTTTCAGAAAAGTGCCCTTTATTCCTTTGGAACTTTACATTCTCTGAACAATCAGTTGTTAAACTTTTTAATGAAATTCAATTGATTTCGTTTTGATTATCGATGTTAAAAATACGATTAATATCATTAAACCCAATTTCTAACAAAAAACGGGTCGCCGACCACTTTCTAAAAAGTTGGAGGACCAATAAATAATCTTTAGTTCATTCAAACATTGCACATTTTATTTTCTTGCTGATGGCTGCTTGTATAACGAGTTTTCGTAATCGAATTAAAGAGTTCATATCTAATTCGTAACAAATTCGCGCCGAATTCGTTTCTTATTTGTCAAGAAAACTCTTCTTTTTTTCATTGAATCAGCTAAACATTTTCTATTAATACGTGTAAAAACAGTGACTGTTTGCACACTGTGTGTTTGCCACACCTTTGCTAAATTTGATCGTCGACTGTGGGTGGTACTTTCCCCATTACCCATCTCCCACCCACTCTTTCCACCCGCCACTTATTTTCCATAAATTTTGAACCACCACCCCACTTTGATGTTCGAGTAAAAAGATTTCACTATGGTAACGGCTAAAAGGTGGAAAAAATACGCTCTCCACCGCCTGTTACCGTTACCATAGAGGAAGGCGGGCGCGAAAATGATATGGGACTTTTCACTCCCTTTAAACATGAAGGCTCGCTAACTGCTTGTCCTCCTAATTTTGAAATGGAGAAACAATTTTCTTCAGATTAATTATTGATGTACCATAAATTTGGATATGTGGTAGGGAGATGCTTGAAAGTAAGTAAGCCCTAGACTAGTTTATCCCATAGACTTAAATTATAAATCTGGTGGGTGTGTTTGCTCCCCATTACTTTTGTAATGACTGATGACACCAACACGTGTGTGGCAAACAGGGGCGTCGTGTTTGCACAATTTGAACTGTTGTGGAATGATTAGTTCTTTCAACGAAGCGGCTACATCTTTTGATGTTTGGGTGGTAGCGGAATGGGCCTTATATGACCTTTAGAATACCTGCAACGCGGTGGCAAACCCCTGCCGGCATTTCGGACCGAAAGTTGCTAAAGGCTAAAATTATCAATTGCCACAGAAAGATACGGTTGTTTCTTAACTTTTTGGGTTCCAGTTACATAACCCATCTTGCCGTCCAGAACTTGTGGAACGTGATTCAAAGAAGCGGACAGTTTTGAGTCAGCGCAGTTTACAAAATTTATTTAAACACATGGCTCATTCGATTTTGGATTTGAAAATACTAAAGTTTGCAAGATATTTTAATTTCTATCATTATTTGCATAATATTGAGTTCAGTCTTCGTTCCGCGTTTTAGTAATTCCTCTTTTTTAAAGTCAGATATTACTATTCTGGCATTTCGATTATCTTCCAAATGGGGTTCTCTTACATTAAAATTGCAAAATTTTTCAATTTTTAAACTCTTTTTTATTTCTTGACGCACTACGACTTAAGCATCATTCTTATATATATGAATCTTTTTAATTAAACAATTACCTATCCTTGCTGCATTGCATGGTTCAGATCTTATAAAAAGCGCCTTTTTAAACGGTGATTCGAACGATGATACCCTTGTGTCCCTTCCTCATTGGTAAATGTTTTTAGTCATCTGTATGAGCTAAATCCTAATTTTTCGTATGTAATGAAAGAATTGTGCAAATTAAACCTGGTTGTCCCAACTTAACCGCCTCCCTCTCTCTCACACAAATTGTGTGGGTGTATGTGTGGGGTAAAATCATCTTCCACAATCTGGGTCATTCCATTTAATGTTCTGCCTCCTCTGAGTTAAATAAAACTTTCGTTTTTAATAGTGTTCGGTGAACCCTGTTGGGCGGATTTTGCAATTCACCAATTCTAAATCCAAATTTGTCATACTTCCTCGATCCATCCAGCTGGAATTGCTGACTGCTTAACTATCCACACTGCAAGTATGCGTCAGTCTAATAATTTTTGCAGTTCGGTATAAGATTTTGCCACCTTTGGATGCAAAGAGCTGCAAAAATCGTGTTCAAAACCCGCTGTAATGGAGGGACACCAGTATTCTCTTGTTTGCTTGGTGTTTTGAACTCAAGGAGTGTGTGTGTGTGTGTGTGTGTGTTTCTCCAGGTGGCAATGTCCACCGCTATCGCAGAGGACATAAAGCGGGTGTCGGAAATCCCGTACGCAACTTTTAAATTCGCCTCCGCTTTGGGTCTCGACAACTAACAAGTCTAGGCAAATTGTGTGGCAGGGGTGACAGAAGAGTAAATATTTACTCACAAGAATTAATCGCTGGTGCTATTAAAATGTTTGTGAGGGTGGAAATAAGGGAGGGAAATGCGATTACGTAATGGGGTGCGAGAGCACTTTCTGCCGAAATGCAAAGGACCAAAACACAAATTTTGGGCTTTTGTTTACAAAATGATCTCCATCCTCCATTTCGGAGTTGCAGTTAAGCGCAATCGTCTCTCCAATGCAATAGATTACGTCCTTTTGGTGAAAAAAAGTCGTGGAGCCGAGGAGGAAAACTAACACTGTACCGATTTATACCGCTGCAATATTTTAGCGGCTTTGGACATCACGGCTTCACCTCTTTTTTTGCCAGAGAGGCGCCAAAATGTGATTTCGTGCTTTCTTTTTTTTCAACGCCCCAAATTGCATGCAGCTGCTTATCCTTTCTCCATAAAACGCCTCCTAATGTGGCCAGAGAAGTGGTGGCCAAATTGGATGACCGCTCGAGTATGGTGGGTGCGTACACAAGTGGGAATTGTGTAGTAGTCGTTGGCAGGGGCTCTTACCCCACGGATCCATCCACCTATGCATCTATCACTTCTGTATCCAGCCATCCCTTCATTCCGTTTCCATCCCTCCTTCCCATATCCATCCATTCACTTGGTACCCTTCTATCCAACATCCTGCATCCCGTACTCATCTCTCGTATCCACTCTCTCATCCATTCCGTATTCGTCCATCCCTCTCACACCCATCTGTCCATTTGCATCGTATTAATCCATTTCTTAACAATTTGTCCGTCCTGGGTACATATCTTCAGCCACGAATCCATGGGATCGACACAGCCATCTGGTTAGATAACCAGCATCACCGCTTTCAACGACGACAATATTTTAAACCCTTTTAATGGGGTGAGTTTGGAAGCTTCCATCCCCGATTGATGTTTGCATTTACATTCCCTGTTCTCCTCTTTTATGCTCTCACATTGTAACAAACGCAGTGCAAGCCTCGTGCACCTCTTTCATCGGTTATACGGAGCTTTAAAGAGGCGGATAAAAACACAAAGTACTGATTCTTGTTCCCTAATTTAACAGTCCCGTGGAACCCGGTGGTTCCACCTTTCCACCAACAATCAACTTTAGTAATCTCCACAGACATCTTCTCTCCCTCATCATAATGCCTGCACCTCCTCTGTCCTAGCTTAGAGATTCCTTTTAGACTTGCCTTCTTTCTTCTGATGAGGGAGTATAAATGTTACACTGAAAGTGAAGGCAAAATCCCCTCTGTTTAATTTAGTCGCCTAATCCGGTACATTTAACATCGCTCCAAAAAGTTCCCCAGCAGAGATAATGCACGCCGATAGGCACAACGTCAATCTTTTCCCTCCAAAGTCAGAACGGAAGGAAGTCTTCCCTTTCAAGGAGTATTTGAACTGAAAGCTTCACTTACAGGCAGGACAGTTACCACTTGAGTATTTATTTATTCACTTTCTGCTAAGAGTGTATGAAGAAAAGTGGTTCACCAGGGGAATCGCTAGTGTGCCACCCCTTGGCCCCGCTTTCCATCCACCTGACGTTGAAGCGGAAACGGTGGCCACTCTTCAAAAACGTCTAAGAGTTTTAGTCTCCTTCGTCTGACTTTTTGCTTCTTCCTGTTAGTCCAATCTCTCTCCGTTTCCTTGAGCTGTTTTAAACTAAAAACAAACCGACTTGGAAAGCCTGCTTAGCATTTCCGTCTTCATGGTAGAATTTTATTCGACTTAATTAACTGTGGTAATCTCTCTTATGCAACACCTTTAAAGATTATTTTAAAGATTTGAGTTTCTCCCCAAAGATTTCCACTAATGGCAGTAAAGACGAGAGGATAATTAATAATTATGCTCGTCTGAGGGTGACCGCTTCTCCTTAGACCCGCTGGAACAAGTGCCGTCATGTGGGGATAAAAAAAATACTCAGCAGAGGCAACACCGTTACCATTCACACTGGGTGTTGTGGCCTAGGTGTGTGATTGTGCATCTGGAACGCCAATTTAGCTCCTTCGGGGATAAATTTCCATTAGTAACTAAAACCGATGGACTGAGAGCACTTCCTACACCCGGCCACCCACAACCACGATCACACGAAGAAAATTATGTAAGTGGAGCTAAAAGGGTTATGGGAGAGGTGGAATTATCGCTGTTCTGACTTGCAAAGTTATGCGTCAACCAAGCGTGTCCAGGCAACTGACATGTTGCGCATATTTCATGCGTTTCCTATGCTGGGGAATGTGGCATTTCTTACAAATAGTCATTTTTTTCGAAATTTGCGTTGCAAAGAAAGTTGTTTGTGCACGCGTATGGTGCAATGCGCCGTTCCAAAAGTGCACGAAACTTTGTTTCGTCGAAGATTCCCAAGATCTCGGTTGTAAGTTAATTATGTTTACATAGCGCAAGTCAATTACTTATTTTGGGCTCTTTTAAAATTCAATAGGTCGCATTTTAAGCATTAAACCGACTCCACGTTGACCCAAGCAAAATCAGTTGACTTGCTTAAACAAGATGAGAAACTCTCCATGTATTTTAGGATTGGGAAGCTGCATGCCTCTTTTTTTTACTATTTGTCACAAAAGCATGAGATAAAGTGTCATTTTAGGGAAACTTTATTGCTTTAGGGTCTCAATTTATCAGACCACTCACATTTTATCTATTAAAAGACTCATAACATAGATCTAAAGTATATTAAGCATAATTTTTTATTGTTAAAATTCCTAATTTAAGTTAGCGCAAATCTTTCCATTTCTCTCAAAATCTGTTTATTTTATTAGAAGGAACAGTGAGATTTTACCTAATTATTCATAAGTTAACAAATTATGTAACCTGCAAATCCTTTCTAAAATAAGCAGTAAAAAATCGAAAGGAACAAAGTTCTTGTAATTGTTGCTTCTTTCATCCCAATACGCTAATCAGTAGATGATCTGATCAGGGTGGATTAAAGCTCACATTTTTTCCGTGTCATCTCCAGTCCTTGCCGTCGTTTTTACACCTTTATGCGCATAACATTTACAGATATCAGATGTAAACATCAAACCTCGGGGCAAGCATCAAGTTGATCCTGAGAAAGTTATCTGTTCTCTTTGTTCTCGCACCGTCTCGAATGACCACAAGATGAGTTCTCACCGAAGGGCTAAGATCGTTGCATTTAGGAGCACTCATTGAATCTTCTATTGGGTGATGCTTAGACTAGGATTGTAGTAGCTAAATGTGGAGCAATATCTTCCACCATTTGTATCCACAGGCTGTCAATATCACCGAAATGTGAACAGAAACGATCATAAACAGTGGATGGACTGTCCACAATATTTTACACATCCTCTCCATCACCATTTGTGCATCGTTCTCAAGTCTTCCAAATGTTGTTTCACACCCTTACGCGAGCTATCCCAACGGCAACTACAATGTATGTTGGTTAGACAGGCGTGAGAATGATGCTACATTGAATTCGTACCACAGCAGGGTAACCATAGCACGCACAAATGTTCTGGGCTCATGGAGGTTGAGGAGGAGGAGGAGGAGAGAGTACCCACTACCCAATTCTCTCCCGTCACTAAGGCGACACCTTCCCACAGCGAGGAAGCTTCATGGATGATGATATATGAGGTGTTGTAGTGCTTAGTCTGTTTCTCATGAAAAACTTCTTTCCCATTTTTTCCTATTCACTATGAGGTGGAGGGAATGTAGTCGTACTTGTTTGGTCCTCGGTAGCTTCACCAGCTCGTACAGACTGTCGGGTAAGTGGCCTGGAATTGTATGGGCTGGTGGGTGGTACGCTTGAAGATAGCGTCGAGAAGGGTCGGAAAGGCCAGTTTTGCCGTTTATGACTGCCAATCGGTTAACAGCGCAAGTTATTCCATACTACTCCCTTTAAGTACTTCAGTTGTGGAGAAAACGCTTCAAACAGCCACCTGTCATGTCATTTTTAGAGATGGGCTACGCAAAAAAGGCATATTCTGATGCTGATACCTTAGCATTCACCGAAGTCGTAATGACTCAGACCTGCTTGGCATGGAGATTAATCATTGACACGCCGTGTCTGGGACCCTCCTCCAGGCATAGTCGACCACTCAACAAGTCCATTCATGCCACTGCTTGTCAGTGGATGTGATATCCACTCGCTTAGTACCTTTCTCAGTTGATATGGCTGTCAATAAATGGCTTCTTTGTTTCGCTTCCCCCTCCTCCGCTTCCCCCCTTTTTTGTCAAACACCGCTGGATATTGGTCTTGACACTTCACTCTCCGAGGTGTTCTAACCATTGTCAAACCTACAAAGGTGTGATGCACCCATCGCCAATAACAAATGCGCCTTCAAAAATGCGTATTAGCAGCCTTTAAAATGCGTCACTTGGCACCGAGATCTACCGGCAACCCCTCACAGCCACCGGGGTTACTTCTCCATGCTATGCACCTACCAGTCGTTATAAATTGGTGTTTGCCATTTGCGTGAGTTTGTACAACTTGCCGAGAAGACCAAGACCTCATTTATAGATGCCTTTACTGGTTGGGTGAATAACGTATGCGTACGTGACTGTTAGGCAAATGCCAGAGGCAAGTGGGGGTCTCATTCCTTGCCCACTTATGGTAACCCGATCGGCGACCGCGGTCAAAGTTCATCCCCGCACCCTATTGACCAATCAGGGGCACCGAATGGAGGCACGAGGTATGAGACGTCCTGATGGGTCCAAACTTGGGCACAAAAAAGGAAAGAGGAAAAGTGAAATACGCTTTTACGCGAATTCTTTCAAAAGAGTGGGGTTGCATTCGCCAGAAATGTCTATCCGACCCAACGCCTGGAATTTATGTTCCCTGCGGTGGGTAGGAGGCTGCCATCAATTAGTCAAAACGTGACTGTCGAGAATTCTCCAGTATTTATGCCCTCGTAGCGAGTCTTTTTTGTCTGCCTTTAAAACCATAAAACCGGCTAGTCGCTGAAACGAAGCTTTGCGTTGGTTGGGCCGTTGCAGCGAATGAGTCTGAGATGTTGCAATAAAACGGAAATCTCCCTTTTTCTCCCCCTTCTGCACGGGACATTACCATTCGGTAGTGTTGAGTTGGTCTGCTTTGCAGATCCTGCCAGTGCCAGGACGTTTTACGTGGATTGGTAAAAAAGAAGATATTTCATGTGTGGGTCTAGCACATGTCACACATGTGCGACGCCTAGCTTTTTATCCCTAAAGCTCCATGTTGAGACGCATTTCCAGCAAAATGGGTTGAGCTGGTGCTTGAGCTTGTGGGCTGGGGACATTTGCCCTTGGTGAATTAACTTTTGGTCAGTGCAGTGGAACTTATGTTGCTATCAGTCCGACGACAATAAAACCGGGTGAACGGGGGGTGGTTGACCGTCCTCTACAACCCTGAGAACTCACATGTCAATCTCGATTTCATTAACCGATGCAACAGCGTATATAGAAAATCCAGCGACTTCTGGTCCGTAAAATCCAATGCAGAGCTCGCTTGATATCCTTTTCCGCCCAGCCATTAGAGTACAGGATACCAAGCCTACGCTATGCTTGTTTCACATAAACCTTTAAGAATTGTTTTGCTATTTTTTTAAAAGCTACTATTGAGAAAACGCAAGCTGTTATTTATTTGGCTGAAAGCTTGAAGGTGAACGTTTAGCTGCCATAGTCCAATCTAATAGCTGCGGAAATAAAGTTATCTTTATCACCTCAATATCTTAATTTTAATAGACCTTAAAATTGTTTGAAAATGTAAACCGTCCTGTGAATAGAAACATTAGTACACACAGGCTGTTGATTCGCGTCCATAAACGCAAAGAGGTGTTAGAAGTAAACAACATATATTACGCCAACAACCACTTTGCAGATAAGCAAAATTTTATAGGGGATTAGTTTGTCTCCTCGTCTTCATTAGAAGTCGGTGACGCCTGCCAAAAAGCGAGACTGTCCCAATCTGCCCATTTGCCTACCAAAAGTCCTCTGCAAACAAATGTGCTACAGTACCAAACGTTGAATTAAAGCATACTGCGGGAAACCTAGGAGAAATGGACTTATTTGCACTCTTCCTTAAAGCTCGCATACAGCGTTGTTTTCGAGGCAGATGCTTTCCTGCATTTTTGATAGATTCAAACAATTCAAGGACCAAGGATGTTCTCTATTTTCACTGCTCACTGCTTTTTATTGTATGACAATTGTTAGTTATTAAATCCTTTTTTCTATTTAGAAGTACCTCCAACGAAATCCTTATCTCTCGTCAAAAACGTTTAGGTAAACGGTTTATTTTGTTGATTTGCAAGACTGAATAAAAAATTTTTGTTGTTGAAATTTGACTAATAAACTTTAATTGCACAACTTTCAAGTTTTTTGAAGACCTCAAATATGGCATTAAAAATAGAGTAGTTTAGACTTATTATCCCATCAAAATCGCCGTCAAAGGCGTCTCCACAGTTTTGCTAGTAGCCCTTGCCTATTCTGGCAAGAGGGAGGCATCAGTGTACTGCTACAGTTGCTTGTGCAGGACCACCCAAGTGGCTCGGAGGCTTAGACAGACAAGTGTGTAGACTAACAAGAGTTTTTCTGAACAGCTGTCATGCCAAGATCATATGCTAGGTTTACACCCACCTTTTGCGAAATTGCTCAGCCTTCTACCCACTCACTGATTGAGTTTGCAAGACTTTCCATACTGATTTTTAATGGACCTGAATCTTCATCCTAGCGCTTCCCCCACCCAATCCCCCTGGTGACCTTGAGATAGTCTCAGTGGCAGAAAACAGTGCTCAGTTATCATGGCAGCCGCCTCAACCTGTTCCTGAATCGCTCAATGAGCAAATAAACTATCGTATCGAAATAAAACCGGAAAATTCGCCAAAGTAAGAACAGATTTATTTTTCGTCCACTTTTCGATTGCAGATTAAAGATTAAGCCTCTGGTTTTGTTACTATTCCATCTGCTAAACTAATTTTACGATTCGGAGTGATAATTTATGGCTTTATATGCCACCTAGTGTACCTCTTCTCGGATAATATATTTTTCTCTCCAACTTGCTAAATATTTTGTGGATGCCGACAAACTTAATCTGTGCTCTTTGACTAAGCGATTAGGAAATTAATCTTTAATTTTGTACCCTTAGGAAATTCTCAATGATGACAGAGGAGTCACAAATCTTGTTCGAAGAACTTAGACCAAACACCCTCTACGAAGTGTGGGTCTACTCCTACCGTCCGGCCGATGGTCAAGCTTCTTTAGCTCCAAAACACATCAAAGTGACAACCAAACCTGAAGGTACAAATTAGTAGGTATCCTAACTCCTCTGCGTGTAGTTTACCGATTACCAATGGTGATGAATCCTAAAGCGGAGTCAACTGACTTCGCGACATTGAAAGTCTCCTGGGAGTTGCCTCATATTGAACGATCAGACAGACCTGAAGCTCAGATCGGACATTATAGGCAAGACGAAAAAATGCTTATGCTGAAATTGTTTGCTCATTTCGCTTGAATGAAAGCAAGCGCAAGTTTTTTTGGGATAAGAATGCAAACTAAAGTTTGTTACTTAAGTATAATTCAGTAGGTATTCCAAGGGTCCAGTTTCACTGCCCATTTTAGGATCATGTTACTTAATTTGGCTGTCAGCGGTGGAGATTTGCGTCGTTGGGTGTCCTATAAGGTGCCTGGGGGTGCTCGTGTAACCGCTTACACTATAGCCGATCTGCAACCAGATTCCTTTTATCGAGTGAGAATTATCGCTGTCTCTGTGATGGGGGTTGATGGTCATCCGGCTACCATTGCTTCGTCTCCTCGCATTCTCTCACGCCCTCCATCGACACCGCCTCTCAAAGTAATACTTTATTACCTTTTTATTTTGGCTTCATATTACTTGTGTCTGTTGTCCTAAATTTGGCCGGAATTTATCGATACTACAGGTGGTTTTATAAGCCCTTAATTTTAATGACTGCCGCTCTTTGTAGGTGATGCTGTCAGCAGTCGGTGCACTGACGGCCGCCTTCTCCTGGCTTCCACCAGCAGTGCAGGATCGCAATGGGGAGATCGTGGCCTACCAATTGGAGTTCAACTCGCCTGAGTGGCTGGCGCCTCGGGAACTCACTGTGGCCGACGGTTGCAATTACACCATCACTGGTAAATCGATGTCAGTGTTTAAGTGCCACTTTCTGATTGTTCCACTGTAGCTTAGAAGACTTAGCATGGCATAAGAATCTGAAGTAATTCGTTGGACAAAGCAGAGAAGGCCTGGAGCTCCTTAGCCTTGAATCCATGGCCGACGCCATGTACTGAGAACATCAAAATTGCGCTTTTTAATAAAACAACTTTTATGGGATTTCTATTGTTTCTTTTGCGACTCTAGAGCTCCTATTTAATTAAGTTAAGCTAATCCAGTTATTTTTCCCGCATTGACAATCATGTGATAAATTTTAAAGCACGCCTACTCTGAGTAATAAATGAAGCCATTTCTGTGAATGAACCACTTGTCACTATTGTGGTGTAGGCAAGGGTTATCGTGTGTCCTACTTCAAGTCTTGTTGTTAACCATTGTCTGCGATCAGCCTTCCACGTCCAAAACCGCGAAATATTAGCTAGCTCCTTAGCAGATCCGTCTATTTAAACGAGAGCGCATATAACAAGTCGAAGTAACTTTATCCCATGGCGAAATCCCCAAAATTGCAGTAGCAATTTTTTAATGACATTCTTCTTTTAGGCTTAAATCCAATGACGAATTACAGTCTCACAGTCGCAGCTGCAACACGTGCTGGAATCGGACCAAAATCACCTCCACTTCTATTTATGACCGCCTTAAAAACAAATCAGATCGACAATGAAGCCCACAGTGACCCCAATGACACCGTGAGTTTGCATTTGATGCACGAACTTGATAATATTTCAGTAATATCACTTATCCACCATTCTCATACGCTTAAGGGTTTCGACAGCCATAACTTTTTTGTCGATCCCGGTGTCGCAACATTACCACCGCTAAAGGTGAGTGTGGCACAGCATTAACTACTTAATAAACAATCAGTAGAAAGTGATCCTTAAAAATTCTATTATTTATCCCAGGTTCATAATCTACGCTATGTCGCTAGAGAACGAAATATCCTCCTGCTGTGGTCAATTCCACCCATTTCAGCTTCTCCGCATCGATTTAAGGGAGTTGTTGTTCGATGGGGTAACATCTATCCTGGCCCAAATAAAGCTGAAGTCAGTTTGGAAAAAAGAGCGTTTTCAATTGAGCCACTGGGTAAGTAAATGTCACTTAACAGGCAGCCAATTAACCATTTGAATGGGTATAGCTCTCCTAAACCAATCTAATTCAAATTCTCTGATGATTTTGGTATGCTACTTGCGGCTTGTTAGTAGCCTACTCACTCACCTTAATGAATTTATCTGACTTTATGAAAATTGTTAGTTTTAATCATGCCTCATAAGCGAAACCTGCCTTTGCTTTCAGAGCCTTCTACAACCTACATGATTTCCGTTGCTCTCCTCACTGAGGACGGTGAAGGACCCGTTGAAATGATAACAGCGCAAACCAAACCTGTATCTCGTGAGTTGCCCCAAGGCGAAGCTATTTAATCGTCCTCCTCCATTTGCGTTACACTACCCGTTGTTTTTTGTCATAGACGCAAAAGAGTCTCTTATACCCCTTAACTTCCGACTTCTTTCCGCCGGGCCCGATTGGGCAATCATGGCATGGGACGCGCCAACCTGTTCTGCCCTTGAGGACGAATTCGATGTTTACCATGGAACCAGTAACCGAAGGACGACACAGAGAGCTTCCCCATGTGCAAGCGGAGCGTTTCCACTGACTTATCAGCTGCGTTATGCAATTATGGAAGTGGGAGAAGCTGCTACAACCAATGGTGCCTTTGGTGAGCAAATTCGCTACTTAAATACATTTAAGTAATTCAAACTAAATGGGATGGCGATTGATATAACAAGTTATTTTGTGATCCCTTTGCCTGGATTGAAAAGCATTTTATTAGAACTCTTCAAAAATCGTGTTGCTTTAGCTGCTGTTCAAGTACGCTGCATGTTCACGGAGCCTGACTACGAAAGAGAGTTGCCAAAGCTGCCACGGAAAACGGCACTCTGTTTTTCTGACAAAATGAGCTTGGAACAGATTAAATTTGCGTGAAGTGGCTCATACTCGTAGATGATTTAAAGATTGTAGCCAGAGGCTACCAAGGTTTAATGTAGAATTTAACAGATCGCTGTCTACGGCTGCGTTTACTCTTTTTTATTAAGTCATGCAGTCGTTTTGCTTGCCTAAGGCATCTAACTTAGTTACTTTAAGCGTGAACATAGTAAACGTGTGTGCAACCTCATGCTGCAACTCTTTGCATATTTGGTTTGCGTGCATGTGTCTTATACCAAATTCTCACTGGTCTACGATTCCAAAATTTTTCCTGGATCCCCAAAATCCTTTATACTGAGTGACACTCCTCCATACTAGTCTTTTGGACGTTTAAATCCACTAAACCTACTTAAACACATGAAAGTAAGAGATTACGAATCTTGTGCCCAGGTAACTGCCCTGAGGACGGATCGGATAGAGCCAAAGAGGTGAATGTGAACGTCACGTGGGTTCGACTCGAACAGCTTCAACCCAGCAGTCGTTACGTGGCCTGTGTGCGTGCGATTACTCATGATGCTGCGCAAACCCAGCTGCTTGGTGATTGGAGCTTTGTGCACATCTTTGAAACCCAGCGACAAGGTGCGCAATTTGATTCGCTACTAACCCACCAATCATATGCACCTCCCTCTCGCGGCAGGTGATTGGGTATTTTATTTGCCACATTTCGGCAGTCCTCCAATGAGCGAAAAGCTTGTATTAACATAAGTCGTTTCGCTTTTATCAGAGCTCAATTTTTACGGCTGAAAAAAATTGAGTTTTATGTGGCTCTAAGTTGTACTGGCAGAAGTATTCTACAAACTGTATTAGGCGCAAACGAAAATCAGTTCCTAGGATGTCGTTGGTCGTTCAGCGTTTCACCTGAAAGATAAGTAGCTGAAGCCCTCACCACCAGCATACAACAGAACAGTCGGGGACCGGAAGCACACTCATATTTGCGTTACTTTTTTAATAAATATTTATTTTAGAATCATCGCAAGCGGATCCATCCAAAATTGCTGAAAGTGGTGTCACAACTGCCAACCAGTCGGCGACTTCACCATCTAACGATCTACCTACATCACCAATCACGAATGCGAATGTTTCATCGGCTGATGGCTCACGAACCTCTACTCTAATTGGTGGCGGTAATTCTGACATTTGGTTGGCTCTCGCCGCCATCATGGTGACCACTATCGTCCTCATGGTCATAGTCATTGTGGTTGTTTGTTGGGCCAAGAGGAGCCCCATCATGGTTGTCGGGTGAGTCTACGTCACGCCCATTATTTATTCTTATTTCACATTTCTAATTTATTCCTCTTTTTTGCCTTTAGTTACAAACCGGAGCAACAGGCCAGCGGTGGAGGCCTAACAGAGGCCAGTGTTAACCTTCTCAGTCCCTCTAAAGGTCAGAGCAACGGAGGAGGAGGTGGCGTAAACGAGAAAATTGCTCTTCAACAGTACCCTCCTCCAAAATCGAGCGAGGCGCAGCTTATTGATTTCACGAGTAAGACACCGGGTGGGTTTGATTTCCTTGTACTAAGATTTCAATACGACCTAGGGATGGGAGTTTATAAGGGCTGAAAACCGTTTAAAATATCATTTCAAGAAGCCTGGACAATGGATGGTGATACCGCGATCCAACAGCAGCAGCAACAACAACAACAACATCAGCAGGGCTTGATGTCGATGACGAATGCCGTCCCAATGATGGGAATCCGTTCAGCGGTCGATCCAATGAGTGGGTGTGGAAGTGATGCTGCTAGCCGAGGAGCAACTGGCAGTTCTGCTAGCTCCGCAATTTCTCTCCTTCCAGCAGTTGGAACGACGGGCGCAAAACCAACTCCCACCTACGCCAGTCCCACGGGGAATCCGCTTATTAGTCCGGTAATGACAAAGATTACCTTCTTGACGGCGCTTTGCACCACATCACTTAAATCGGCTCAAAAATCAACATGTCTTTGATCTTCAGCCCGCATCGGTACCACCCTACGGCATCTTTCCATCAGCTCAACCCCAGTTGGGAACCTTTGCCCAGGCCTACTACCATCAGCACCATCAAAACGCGACTGCCGCTGCTGGTGGAGGCGGTGGTGGGATGTATCCACCGCCCGCCTACATTCGAGGGGCTGTAGGCCAGCATCCCCCTCCTCCTCCGCCACCACATCCACCACCACCTCCTGCTTTCCCCCTCGTAACTCCGAGCAACATCGGTGGCCCGCGTATCGACTTGAGTGCGGGAGGTAAGTGTTGGGTAGCATTTTGTGATTCCATTGTTCTAACTAAGATAAATCATTCTGCTGCTGATTGTTCCGGGTTGGTGCTACTGAAGTCAGAATTTCAGTAGCGCGGCAATGGTTAAGAACTTGACTCCAATGGAATTGATTGCAAAATTCGGGTTGTCTTCATTCATGACAATCAGAACGTCAATGAATTATACCCTGAGATATTCTGTGGACATACTTCTTCGTGACCCTCCCCGACAATGCACCGAAAATTCCTTTTTAAGAGGTTAGACTGTGTCGGCAGTAGATAATTTCAATAGCTAAGCACGCTTGAGTCGAGATGGTGGACAGTCATGCTGAAATCCACACAGGGCACCTCTCCGGCGTCGAAGCTTGACACGCGTCTTCAATGTGTGGATTTTGCCCGGGACATTGGATCTAAAACAGGGATATTTAAGCAAGAGATAAGGTTACAAATGAGTTTAGAATCCTAAGCATTTAAAATTCGATGTACGTGTCTACTTTTAGAGAATGATGGCACATATCTACAATACCCCGGACTACCAATAAACAGAGGTCACATAGCACCCAATACTCCTTCTTTGAATGCCTCTGACCTCATTTCTGAGAGCAGTTCCGGTGAGTCTTGTTAATAGTGCTTACGGACTTTTGATTTATGCTTTACTTCATGCCATCGAGGACATGTCATCGAGATGTACCAAGAGATCTAGATTACAGACGACCTCCCTACTTATTTGTTATCAGTAGCCTATTAACTGCCTGACACCTCTTTCCTTATCTTGACACAAGTAGGCGTTCCATCCTCCGTGGTGCTTGGAATTGCCTCTACAACCCACCCAACGGTGCCAACAGAGGGGAGTGGGAATCCCGTCGAGTTTTCTACCGTTTCAACAGTCTCCTCCTGCTCGAATTCCAACTCCAACGCGTCCAATCAGCATCTGCACGGTGCTAATCCCCACATTCAGCGGCAGATGGCAAATTTGCAACCAAGGGGAGGGTATAACTCCCTTCCAGCTAGAAAAGATGGTGTAAAAACCACGAATGAGACAAAATCGCGAGCGACAGGTGGAGGAGGTGAAGCTAACGAGAATATGGTAGGTGGATAGCAAAATGCTGGAATAAAGCATAATGATGTTAATTAATCGGGGGGAGAAAAGATGAGAGGATTGGTGGATTGATGGATTGATGGAAAATATGGCCGTACGACTGAATGAAGGAATCAGTGATGAAATGTGATGGAAAATGGGACGCAGAGTTGAGTGAAAGAATGAGCTGGTTGGTAAATGGATGGACTGCCAAGAGGGGTGATCGGCAAACAATTTGGTGGTTTGATGGGATTGGAGGTCGTTGAAAAGGGGGATATGGGGTTGATCGTATTGGAGATGCATGAAGGCTTTAACATAAGAATGTGTCAAGGGTGATGACAATGATGGTTGTGCGAATGGCTCAAGATGGAGCTAAGACAGATAGGAGAGGGAGAAGAAAAAAGAGTCCGAAATGGTGGAGGAGTGGAATGCAGGCGGGGTCGGATGGGAAATGCAGGTTGGGACGCATGCGTCAGCAGATGTCGAGACAAGTAGATGACGAAAAGACCCTGGGGTGATGCGTTTGACCGTCAAGTGGGGAGTGGATGAGGGAGCTAGCCAATGGCAGATAAGATGGACAACAGACGCTCAAAATGAATGCTTAAGTGAATGGGTCGATAGGAAGATGAATAAAACAACGGAATTTGAGTGAGGGGTTTTGAAAGTGTGATCGCTGCATGGTTCTTGCTGTAGAGTGGAAAAAAGCAGGGCGATGGAGGGGTGGTTGATTGGCGGTGTGAATGACGCGGGCCGGGGGGGAGGATGGTTGAATGGGTTGATGAATGGGGGGATTCGGGATGGATGAGTAAGGGATGGACAAATGGGTAGTCGCATGGGGAAATGCATGAATAAATTTAGCTGATGGTTGAATTAATAAATAAATAAATAAATCAAGCATTAAATGAATAGGCATGTGACGGCGAGAAAGGTGCCCAAACAAGTCGTAGGCGAATCGATTTTAGAATGCATGAATGCAGGCGCATTTGTTGAAAGGAGGGTGAGGTGCTGACCAATTTGTTTGCTGCAAGAGGGTAATGCTACCACTCACAACTATTTCATGAATTGCAGAAAGCCATAAGCACGGAGGAGTTGACCCAGGAGATGGCGAATCTCGACGGGCTGATGAAGGATCTGTCTATGATCACACAGAACGAGTTCGGATGCCTTCAACCTTGATTCACTGCGTCTGCCTAGCCCCTGTTACTCCCATTCACTTCTCCATTTGCATATCTTCTTCCTCTTCTTCCCAACCTACGTTTGTGCCCTACAAACTAAGCCACTCAAGGCTGTGTACATATCTATATATACATATATAAGGACATCCGTACATGCATACCCTCAAGCTGGCCCAAGCCAACAATCATCCGCCCCCAGCATGTACATGCACCAAAAATGGTATATTTAAAGTAGTAGTGTAGTGGTTCGTGGGCATGCTTTAAGTCGGTCGATTCCTGCCCTGCTACGATAAAAAGGGGGACGGTGTGAGTATACACACTAGATGGTCATAGCTAGCGAGGGCCCTATAATTGGGAGAAATGCATGAAATTTCATGGGATAAAGTGGGTTGGTGTGCGCTTGTTACGATTATACATGTTTAAATCGCAAATATTTTGGAACATTTTCGACAATAGTGCGCCAAACTTCTAATAGTATACTTGTTTGTCAAACCTCTGAGGTCATTATAAGGGCAGGCAATTACAAAACGGAGAATAGGTATTGATAAAATAGAAGACGATTAGGGTGAATGGTTACACATCTACTTCAGTTTATACAAATGAGACAAAATTTTATACAATGCGAAATCGTTAGACACTTTTCTGCTATAAATAAGTTTTAAAACTCCATATTTTAACCACTAGGAAGTTCAGTACTTAACCGCACACAAAGATTGCGACTTAGTTCGAGAAATAAATGTAAAAATACCAAAATTGATAAATGGATTTGCCAAAGTAACTCTAGTGCATCAGCCTTGTCTGTGGTGCTGTTTTACGCTAAAAACGCAGCATTCGTAGAATATCTATCAAATGATGCATTGTTTTTCATCCTACTCAAACCTTTGAGAAGATATATAATAACGATGATTTTGTCTCGAAAGATGCTCAAACCTTTCAACCCCATTGGCTGACTTCCTGTCGCGTGTCTCTGTCGGCTCGTCTCCTCATTTCCGTATTGACGATGACTTTGTACCTTTATGTGTCTACTGTTAGTGGAAATCACGAAGTAAGCGACTTCATCAATTTTACCTTGATTGCATATGTAGGTGCGTTCCAATCAACAACGCGTCCAAAGCGTACTTGACTCAATGAACATAAAATATGTGCCTGTTGATATCGCTTCCGATGAAAACGCAAAGCATAAGATGATGGCCGCGTTAAAAGCAGCGAATAAGCAGCCACCATATCTAGCTCCTCAATTCTTCTTTGGTGATGAGTATATCGGTGTAAGCCTACTCGTTCTTAATGCTATTACTCTTTCTGCGGTTATCACCTTGTTTTCCTTTCTCTAGGGTTACAAGGAGTTCGAGGACGCTGTTGAGGATTCGCGTCTAGAAGCATTTTTGCGCGTCTGATTAACCGTAGTCGTAGATTTTTGCCTTTTTTATCAACAAAATTGGCGCCATGGCTGCTCAATCCGCTAATTGTCCAACATTCCATGCTTCCATATTCCGTCTCTCTTTTTGTTATTTGTTGATTTGCCTTCTTTACATCGATCAAAATTTTTAAATTGGTTCATTTTTCACTCCTCTGATCATTCCACTTCCCTCCGAATCGTTCTTCACCTAGACAACTCAATTAAATAACTGGTGTTTTCCTATGTTGTGCCTTGCGGTGTGTTAACCCCCTAAAGCTTGATATACGATAAATTTGCTATTTACTCGTCTTCTGTGCTATCATTCCAAGTCATGTGATGCTAGCTGGGTCCCGCTTGAAACATATCATGTGCACGATTTTATTTATGCACGAGTGAGTTTTGGCGTTGTGAGTTTTAATGAGTCACCTGGATCCGGCCTGACCTTTGCTGGAGTCTTGGCTCTGCAATTTTCACGCCTAGTTTTACCATATAAATCGAATGAACTAGTTGCAGACATGTTTTGTGGGTTGCATTTAAAATCGCGTGATTTTTTTGCTGTAGATCTTTGTTCTCAGGTGAGAATCTGGTCTCATGTTTAAATGGATTTGTAGGAATGGAGCATAAATGTTTGCATTGCAAGGTGCTATTGACGAGAGCGTGGAGGGATGAAAGTTGCGAGATCAGTTTTCCACGAGTCAAATGTGTAAATTTATTATAACCGAGTTAGCTAGCAAATTGATGGGCCCGGTGGAATACGGAGTCGCTAGAGATGAGGAATCAGGGTTGGAGCGTGGTGAGATTTGAACAGAGTTGGGGAATAAGTTAATTGGGAATGCGACTGTGCAATTTTATTGTCGGGTGGATGGATTTGGAGTTACTTTGCTGTGGAGCCTCTATGGGTAAGGAAGTCAGGCAAATGAGCAGCTCGTAGAACACTTCGGTGGATGGATAGAAGCAGCATGGTAGAACACAGCTATGCTTCACAAATGTATAATTCGGGAGTGGGGAACGGTGTGACCATATAAGTGGACGGATGGATGGATGGACGGGTAAATGGATGGATGGATGGGTGATTGGATGGATGTCTTTACCCAGCCATCAACCATCCATTATCTGCCTATTCCTCCAATTATTTCTCCGCTTACCCATCCACTCATTCCACCCTTTAGCATTTAAACAATCGATTTGTCTTCTACTCCATCTATCCACTTATATCATCAGCGTTTTTCCTCTCGCCTTTTACTCACAAATAGCTCAAATCGCCTATTTATTCACGAATCCCTCCCCTCCTTCCACTTTTCAGCCTAGGTAGTCATACGGGCTTCCAAGCGTAGGTCTCTCTTCACGACAATTCATCCGTAATCCAATCCCCTCCATGGAAGGATCCACTGTACACAACAGCTGGTGCTTTGAGCAAAAAATTTTCTTCTTTCTCTTCCAGTAAGCTGTTTCATCCTGCCCTTAATCACCATGCGATTCAACCCAGCTGTCTTTCAGCAGACCGACTTCATTTGATCCAACCCTCCAGGCAATCCTTTACGTCTTGAATGAGGCTAAATGAAGTGCTTTGTTGAACAGGAACTATCCGCTTCCCATTCACCAATCCCTCCTTGGCCCATATTATTCCACACGACGACAATGCCAAAAACGTCAATTTTATTTGCCAAGTCTGTTCTGTGAGGCTACAAGTCCCTCATCGTCTACGCCTCAAAGCCTTGCACAAGGTTATTCCACCACCTTCAGAAGGCGAAGATGAATTCGCGCAATCCCCGTCTGAAGCCAAAATGGTGTTTTCTTTTCTCGTCCAAATTCTTTGAAGCTAATGGCAGGAAAAAGCACCCAAAAAAAGAAAAGATTTAGTGCTCACACACACACAACAGCCCGTAGGATTTGCATAACCAGTCTCAGTGGGTTGCAGTGACAGTCTAAATGTCATCGGCTTTGGGTGCTTGCTGGTGCACTTGACTAGTGATTGACGTGAAAAGAAAAAAAAAGAAATGCAAAAAAGTGTTGTAAACTTGACTGTTAGCTTTGAGAATTAACGGTTTCCAAGACCAAATAGCCTAGAGCCTATGGCGACTTTAAAAAATGGATGGAAAAAGACCTCAGAGAGAAAGTCATTCTTTGGCCCGCCTGACGAGTAGGACAGGGTGGAAAAAGGAGCTACTGGCGACGGAATGGACGGAGAAGACGCAAACGCACATTTCAGAAGCACTGGAAGTTCAAACAGTGACTCTTCTATTCATCCATCGGTTCGGTAATCGCCCATCCATTTTGTGTCCTGCCCATCATCCCATTCTCTATGCATCCAACCACCCCTCCGGCACGTATCCACCCATCCATCCACCCTTTAATCGTCTGTCCATCACGTAGCCTTCCATTCATCCCGTTTATATCCACGCTTCCCGTATCCATCCCCATGTCCATCTAATATCATTCTACCCACCCATCCAACCCGTTTCCATCCTTCCATCCATCCAGCTATCCAGCGTTTATCAATCCATCCATCACCAATGCTATTTTGATACTCTAGGGGTCCACATTAGTTATTCTTTTCACTCCTAATTCGACTTAGAGGTACTTTAGGTGTTTCACAAGGTCAAGGCTATCGAAAATGGTGACAGCGCGTTTGTTCCAGCTCTCTAGCACGCCATCCCCTGTGGACTGACGCCTTACTTCTTCACGGGGCCCCTCCCCTCGTCACTTCTTTGTTCATTTACTCCTCATTGCGATAACTCTGTTATCCCCATTCATTCCTCCCTTTTAATTCCTACCTCGACTGTACCCAGTCATGCCTACTGTAGACACGGACGTCCTGTGATGTTGCAGCGATTAACGTCATTGTCACTTGGGTAGTCAAATCAACTTGGCAGTTAAAAAAAATGAAGCCAAAAACTACTCTGAGATGTGAGAAGTAAACTGATACTTTGACCTTTGAACATCTCATAGAGTTGGCTCAACAATCATTAGTGAGTCAGCTAGTGCACACATGGTGGACCAGTCCAACCCTGACGCTGTCACTTAAGCTGACACACAACAGTAACGGTGACAGTGGCTGCAGGGATGGCATAAAGAACGAGTCTTTGCTACCCTCCTGCAGTTGAACATTGAAAAAATGCCAGTATATGCGTTAGTGATCACCCTGAACGTGACTGCTCTCAGACCACAGCTCGGCTGTCACCTCAGTGACTAGTTGATTGAAGTGCACGACATTAGTCGTCCTCTGGCATAAATGTTCATAAATACCCTCAGGGGGTGGAGACCTGGGCGGTGGCCGTCCCACTCAACCAAAAAGGGTTTTCATATCACGTAGACGACGTTTATTGGAGATAACTGAAAATAATAGTCAGAGAGGATTTTCTTGGAATAACACATAAGATGCATCCAATTTGGGGGTTAAATATCCTAACGGCTTTTTCAACCAAAGCAGACAATCATATAATCGGGATGGCCTTTCTTATAGCCCGTGCGCTAGTACTTTTCCGTCGGCATTGAGGATAAATCAGGTGCCTCCGCGGCCTGATCATACGGTGGTGGAACTGTCGGTGGCATGGAATACACTGGGCCAATGGGGTACGGCGTGGACTGAATGGGGCACCCTACAGGCATTTGTGATTGGTTGAGTTGGTAGCCAGTCGCCACGACCGGAGGTGGTTTTGGATGGTTGGAGTAGGAACCCATCGGCATTTGATTCACCTTTTATGACCAGATAGAGAAACAGCCGCTACTTATTTATTTAAGTAGAATACGTACCCGTCCTCAAGATTTGAATGCATTGAACGTGATTTCCCAACTTAGATAAGAAAATTTAGGTTTCACATGCTTCGTAGCATCTCTAGCTTTGACTTTTGGCTTTTAAAAATGACTCGTTTGACTGTGGGACAGAAAAACTACGCAACCACGCATCAATCGAAGCTTAAAATTCTGGACTACGATATCTTAAGCATAGCTTTAAAAGAAAGCAAATACTGAAACGCTTCGTATTTAATTGCGTTTTGCAAATGTTTTCCCTCCTTAAAATGATTGCCATTTTAAACTCAAGGACCTATTTTTATAATTCGATGCGATTTATCATACAAACCCTTTGCAAAGTTTTTGAGACTGTCTTTCAGTCTTAGAGCAAAATTAAAGTTATGTGGCTAAAATTGCGCCCTTTACTTTAGCTTCTGCTTTCTTAAGCATTTTTAAATTATTTCTTTACATAAAACAAAACTTTAGGGAATAAAATTTGGAACTTTTATGTAAATTTCTGTTTAGTCCGAATGAGACCAAAAGCAATAGCCTGGCAATGAGCATGAAGGGTAAAGGCTATCCTTCTCCTCTCTTACCCTTCCCTTAGTACAATCTTTTGAAATTATGTATGGTAAAAGGTTCTTTTACCCTCCAATTCCGCCAAAAAAGCATGAGGTCTTTCTTCCTACCCAATGACTAATCCCGGTTCTGCCTGAATAAGGGGGATAGAGGCAGTCGTTGTTCCACCTTTGACAAGAAGTGCATATAAAACAATTGCGTTTGCTTATCACCTCTCTTAAAAGCGACAGATGAGCTGCACAAAGGGTGTTTAAAATAACTAACGATCAGCTTGAATGGAAGAAATATATACCCGCCATGGGTCAGTTGATCAGTAAGCAATCTACAATGCATGAACATTTGGTTAAAGAGTACCTTGAAGAAATGGTAAGCAGAAATATTGTATTCACGCTCATTATCACACTGTTTCTTAATTTGTGTCGATAGTGGGGTGAGTTAAATGTCAAACGCTCAGCCAGAGCAAGTCTTCTCCACCTTAATGTGGCGCTCCTACCGCATTGATTCTGCTTCAGCTTCAGAGATGAGTATGTCTTGACCTTCCGAGCAAACCATCACGAACTACGCTCATTAGGTTCAAGCAATATGCAATGCTAAGATGTTCCGCAATGACGAAAAGTGAACATGGCTTCTAGATTTCACCATTCGGTACTTGAAAGTGCATTTAGGCAGTCATTCGTTACTTTTTAGAATTTCTTTATTGGAAGTTTAAAAGATTAGTCCTTACTTATACATGCTAATTTTAATGAAAAACCTACCAGTTGAGGTTGCTGAGTGACTGTTATGACCGACTTGGTGCTATCGCTGAAGGCCAAGAAGCCGCAAGCACAGCACATCGTGAATGATGCAATTACTACGAAAACGCAACCAAAAAAGACCATCGCGATGCCAATAGCGAAGTTCCTGTGGAATCAAACAATCAAAATAATGTTGGAAGTAAATACACTCAAATGTAAAATGCAGTTGCTACTTATAAGTTTGCAAGTAGGATGTAATGCACTCACCTCTGTACAGTCGAAAAATTATCGCAGATCTCGTTCCAAAGGTGAGGGCCTCCAGAGGGTCTAGCGAAGAGCATTAATCAACAGTTTGTTTCACAAATAATCCCCACATATCATTTGTTGACAACTCATCAACTATTTAGTTGTCAATTTACTATTGTTCACGATGTCAAATTCAATTTTTTCATGTATCAACTAAAAAACTAGCGAATCGCAAAAAATGTTAGATGTTTTATATTATTAGTCGCCAGATTTTCTTGAACATTAATTTTATCTACAACTGCATCAGTAGCTAGTAACGTACGGTAGGCCCAGATTGAAGTCTTCACAAAGCTCGTTCCGTCGGTACAAAACATTTGAATTTTTGTCAATTAGCACCGATCCCCCGATTATGAGTCCGAAGGCGACGATGAAGCAGATTGTCGAAGCTAGCTGACAGCAAAATGCATTAGCACGTGCAAATGCGCTGATACCGGTTTTCATTCCCATGGTGCCGATCTCGCGTTGCAAAATGAATTTCTGAGTTCTTAAGCAAAGGTTTTTACAAAATGAAAGCAATTAAAATTTATCGTAAAGTCAAAAATTGTTCAGTGAGGTATTTATGGGGTTTACAAGTTTTTAAAAGTGATTGATGTTTGAAAAAAATGTTCTAAAATTATTTACACTTAAACGTCGGTCTCTACTACCCGCTGATGATCAAGTTAGCGGACGAAGAAGGTAGGTTCTCTTTGCGAGTAAAAAATAGACAAACGCACCGAATAAATCTTAACTTCCAACTGACTCTCCTTCCTTCTTTCGCCACACTCTACCTGTGGCCTTGTGATTGACTAGGAAACAGCTGTTGCTAGGACAACAAGATAGTGGCTTCAACCATTGGATAATTGGCTCCCTATTGGCTTTGCTACTTTTGTCCATCTAGTCTGTTTAATTTTCCCCTTTCAAGTGATCAATGCATGCACAACGCCTCAGAATGACTCTGCGACTCTAAAGGCTCCATGCGGAGGACCTAAAGTGGCAGTCATCCGTATTGTCAAGCTCTTTGTTCTTAATGCCAAAGGCCCTAGCAATGGGCGCAAATAAAGAGGCGTGTGTTAGAGATAGGGAAGGGAAGAAAGACGGTTGTTGTAGATTTAATTGTAATAACCTTAACCATAGAGGCAGAGGCAGCTTATTTAGCGGTCCTATCGAATGTCAGGAATAGGCTGGACGTTGTCTGATCTATAACCCATTGTTATGGTATAGTTAAATAAATCTTGTATCCACGCGCCCATCCACCTACTTTGCTACCTATACATTTGCGGACTACGATTTAGGTACCAATAACGGCAAATAATTGCTTGGCAGGGACCGAATGGCTTCGTCTACGGTAACAGATTCTCTTCTTGCTTCGAGGTTTTTTTTAGGGCGTTGCATTAAAAAAACTGAATTTGCTTTAAGTAGGCTGTCCAAAGCAACCAAAACAACAAATAAAGCCATTAACTCGTTTAAATATACCTTGTTCACTGAAACGCGAATGAGGGCGGTGGTTCTTGCGTTTGGCTTGGTGAAGAGTCTACTACCATGCTTGGTCATGGCGTAATGGCACTTGCCAGAACAACTCAAATATCCCACCATAACCCACCTTGGATTCCCATTTATAACTCTTAATGACGATTAAGCGTTTGTAAGCCTCTAACGCGCTGCTACAAGTTGTGCTGGGATCACCAATAAAGGGCTCCTCGGAAGGTGTGGTACGCATTAAGAGCGTTGGCTTCTCGACTATCAACTGTCATCTTGATAAACGGTGTCTCGTGACGAACAAATGAGAAGGAACAAGTGACACCTGTGATTTATTGACTAGGCGGGGCGTCATGGCGGTGGGACCAAATGTAATGTGCTTAATCAACCAACATTTTCTAGCAGAGATTGACTACGGTCAAGCACTGACCACTGTGTATTAGTGTTGCACCTGAGAACCTATCAATTAAACTTTCCTGTTATCTGTCAGTCCTTTTACCTTGTACCTTTGCCGCAAGGTACATGCGCACTTTACTGTGGATAATAAAGGTTAGGAAACAGGTAGTGGAAGCGCACAAACTTTGTTAATCATGGTGATAAGCGATGCACCTTAAGAATGGAGACACAAGGAAGAAGCCGTGGAAATTTTTTATTTACGTTAAATTCCAGCACAGCATAGAAATAGAAAACTTGGTTGCTAGCAGTAGCGCCACTAAGTTATGTAAACATTTCAGAAGCATTTCTAAGTACATCTTCGGATTTATGTAAATGACAAGGTGGCGTACTTATTTACCACCTAATCCAATTTGTTACCCAATAAATTTATGTTGCCTTGAGCTTCCCCAAGCCTGTGATAGAGCACAGCAGACCAAAAAGTGGTTTCTATTCGTGCACAAAAGAAAGAAGAGAATATGATTACTGTTTTGCTATTCAGCTACACCGTCAGAGAGAAAATGCGATCTATAGAGAACAAATAAATACGAATGCTTAATAAATTCGCTAACCCAATTGTCCAAACTTACCTCTTTTTTCAGATGATTACTGTTGAAAATAAAATTAACATACATTGCCTTCTATATTCCAAATTTTGATGATTAACGGCATTCAATTAAAGGGGGCGATTTGATTGGCTCAAATGGACGCATTATTGACCAATTAATCAAAAGACGACTTGAGACTCCAGGATTAAGGCCGCCCACTAATTGGCTGATTACTCATAAGTAGAATTTACCAGTACTTTGCAAAAAAATTAATGTAAATGCAAAACAAAGCAAAAGTTTGTAAATAAAAATGTACATTTGCATATTGACATAACTTGAGTTTTCGGTACCGATAACAACCGAGTCCTCATAGTATCAACTCGGGACGTCTGTAAAATGCCTAAACAGACATAAAAATCCTTTAATTTCCTTATCTACACAATGCAATTAAAATACGAATTAAGAGAGTTTTAAAAATTTAGGATTTACCACTGAAATGGATTCATACTTCCTTGAAATAACGCAAACAATGAATGCAAGTATGATCCCGACAGTTTCAACGAAGAGGCTGAATACGATGACGGGGAGGCCCATTTCCCTGGAACAAGAATTTCGAGCAGATAGGCCAAATCAGTGTGAGTCTCGCGAAACAATAAAAACATTTACTACTGCTTTAGCTAATTCAGTAGGGTAGTTAAGGAGACATAAGTCAAATTGGACAATCAACAGACATTCTATGATCTTTTTGGTGGTCATCCACCCAACCTGCAATGCTTGTTTTCTCGCATCTCCCTTTCGGGTGGGGAGCGGTCAGTGTACAACAACCAAGTGGGAGAGCAGTCGTCTTTAACTCTAAAAGAGGTAGCTAGCCTGTGATGCTTCATACTGCCAGTCAGATAACGATGTTAGCCTTCACTTAATCTTTTTGTGTCGTGGGTAATGAAGAGGAGGTGAATGAGATAAAAGTCAAAACTACTGCACTGGAGGGAGCGCTGGCAGACCTTCCGGTTATTAAGACCAGCATAATTCAAAAAGTTGACAGGAAACACCAGCTTTAGTCTGTACTTTTACTCCCATCGATCAAGAGTGCTATAGATCATGTGCATTTTCTTTCTGAACCTAATCCAGGTGTCTACAAAGGTGAGATAACCCCGATCACCAAGTTGTAAGACCGCAAAGCCATTTTTGCTCAACTTGTCGTCGATACGGAGGAACAGGTAATGGCCAGAAGGTGACTCCAGCCTGACCAAAAAGCGGGAGGAGACAATCTGGGTTTCGTAAAAACAGTTGAATAAACGGTTTTTTTTGTGGCTCCTCTCCAATCAGAGTCGTGGGATGGAAAAACGTTCTGTTTATACACAAAGTTCAATCAGACATTATGATCAAGAACTGCCGTAACGACGGATGCCAACGCTATCAGTGAGCTTATAAAATGTGCAGTAAAAAGGTGTCGTGCATTAGCTACAACTCTGTGCAAAATAGGCTGGCGCATTCCAGCCCTCTAAACTCTAGACTCTAGGTTGCACCCAAAAGTTGGTCTTGTCCTCCTCATTCTTAGTCTCCTTGTCTCCCATGGGTTCTTGATCATGCCAGGTTAAGCGGTAAATATAGATGATAAAATATTAAGAATGCCACTAACTTAATACTGAATTTTGCAGATGGGATCCTCTGCATCCACCAAGAGACCAAAGTCACGACAACCTTCTCGTCGCCGGGACCAGGTGCCGGCAGTGTTAACAATGCTCCATTCAACATTGCAGCAGTACCCATGGACAACGTAGACCCACGTTACCGACATCGCCTTGAAGTATACGATAGACATCGGGGAGAGTAGATCAAATTCCACGCGAGAGGTAATATGAACCCTCCTGCTCTAGTGGCAAATCCTTGGAGCCGTCTTTCCTCTTTTTCTTCCCTCTCTAAAATGGTTCCAAGGAACCTACCACCCAGTTGCTGTAGTTGCTACGATGCTGATCGCATCGAATTTGACGGCATTCACAAGTGGATAGAGTGATTACCATAGGGAGGGAGGAGAGCTAAGTGAGTTGCAAAGACATTACGCTCACACACAGTTTAATTGGCTTTCGCGTTGTTTGTGTGCACGACCAGAGTCTAATTATTATTTTTGTGAAATTCGAATAAGAACTTATTCCTTAATGTTACTTTACTCAAGTTCAGTGGCATAAAAGAAGAAAAGCGACCTACGGATAGATGCCCTGAACGGAGTCGCCATTGATAATTTCAATGGTGTTGCCACGACACAACACTGTCCCTCCAATCAGTCCAGCAATCCCAACTGCTATAATCAAAGCTGCTGCTACACGAAGGTAAAGCGAGTTCATCACGATCCATTGTATCTGCTGTTGACAGTACCTTGTTGCCATAGTGAGTGCTCTGGTTAAACAAGCACTGTCAGTAAATTAGCCATTTCGTTCTGGTTTTCAAGGTCGTCGAGGGTGTGCTATGCGTGCCTGCCTCTAGGCTTACATTGACTCACTCATCACCTGTCGATGCTTATGTCTAAATCGTGGTTGTGGCTGTGCTCTTTAATCGCAATTTTGATTGGCTACTGAGAGTTAGCTGATTCCGGCAAAATGAGTGGTGCATTTTAATCCAATCAGATTGAAATTTTGTGTTTACTGCGACAAGAAACCTTGCTTGCCCTAGTAATTGGTAGACCGCCGGAAACTAAGGCTGAAGACCATTTCCTTGATTTATCGAGTGTGCAAGACATTGGGCCTCTATAACCCATTCCAAGAATACTGATACGCCTAAAATTACAACTTTAAGCGGCGGATTTTTGACCTCACTGGTTGTGATGATTCATTCTAGCGGGCTCATTTAACATGCAAGTCGGTGTTTATGGAACAGTTTGCATAATAAACTGCATAAGTTAGGTAGAAAGGGACAATTAATTACTTCTACCTTCATGCCGCATGATCTTTCTTTAAGCGCCATCCAGATGTCTATCCGGAATTAATTTGGTTAAAACGAACGGGAGAAAGTGAACTATTTATATAAGGCGAGTATCAACGACTCTGTGTTATAATAGCTCGCAAGAGAACATCAAAATGTCCTAAGGAACTGACACACGCAGCACAAGTTTGTAGTGGACGTTTTTATCATTGATAACCCTTCTTTAGTCAATCTCCACAAGCTAAGCGGTCCACATTATGATTTTGGACTTGCAAAAGAATTGCATTTAATCTAAGGCATCGGCCGACCTTAAGTATTACAGTTCAAAAGCAGGTAATAACTTTAAGTTTAATGATATATCTGACTTGAGGGATTGACGTTTGAGTCAAAAGCCTTCCCGCCGAAGCTCTTGCCTGTTTGGTTGATTTGATAGACGCTTTAGGTAGGGAACATTGCAACCAAAAACCTTGCCAAAGAAGATATGTTCTATGTACCTAAGGGATAGTCTGCTCTGAACATGAATTTTAATGCTAACAAGAAATTTTTCCACTAGCTAGTCCATTTTTTTCCAAGAGACATACCCTTGGGCTAAAACAATAAAAATGAAGCCTATTACGAGCAATTTAGCGTCTTCTTTGTCCGTAGCGTAGCTTCCAATCCAGTGGGTTCAATTACTTGGACTAGATGAAGAACATAGAGTGGAATACGAACCACTTATTGTTAGTAATAATCAGTACACAAAGCATTTGTGTAGGATTTTGAGGCTCCCATTAAGGAAAAAGAAGGCAAAATACCAGAACAGAATATGTATATTCAACAAACACAGGAAAATGAGCCGCTAGCATAGCCCTGAGGCTAGCCCACGCAGCTAGGGCAGTATGGCCACCTCTGTGACCCTGACCAAAACCAGCAGCCCAAACAAACAAAGCGTCGCATTTCACAAAAACAAAATATTTTCCTGTCTAAAAACAAGGGAAATTTTGAAATCGAAAAGTCATTAGGCTACATGCATATATTTTGATCCTGTGTTCTTGCTTCGACTCACATCTGCCAGCATCAATGTTTGTTGCTGTTTATATTTTGTTTGGTTCGGTTATAAACAGCCATCCCAATTAAGCAAATTTTGAGATGGGTTGAAAAACCAGTGTTATTTGTGTTTTGATATAAAAGCAAAAAACAAAATTATTTACGACAATCCTCAGAGTTAGCAAAGGCATTTGAACACAAGAAAATCATTGACGATATATTCAGTTAATTTTTTTTGTTTTATCTTATCAACCTTGATTGTTTAACCGCATTAGAAACACTTTATTGCAAACTGTGGCTTATTTGTCCTATGCACACAAGAGGCTGTCTGGTAGCTTTCTAAATGATATGAAGTACACGATGTTTCATTTTGGAAGCTAACGACTCTAGTTCTCTTGAAGATTACAACATTTTGGCTGACCATAATCTTGCTCACTTTTTTAACTCGCCCAGAGTTAGGCAACATTTGATCAAAACAGGATTAGTAAGTTGAACTTACAGATAATTTTTTGTTAGTTTCGGTTTTTGCCTTGTTAGTAAAGTGCATTAAGATAATGGAAAGTTTCTTGTATTTTAGATAACTCCAAAGGGAGAAATAGTTCCGGAGAAGGATTTTCGCAACGAGTTAATTAGGAAGTCACGACAGGAGGCGGCGCTAAACGCATGCATCCGAACTTTAACTGATAAGGCCATTGAAATTGAAAGAAATCGGCAGTTAAAAGCGCGCACGAGCATTGAAGACATTCTTAACTCTAAGCGCATTCGGAAAATTAGGGCTAGTTTATTTTGATAGAATTGGTTTTTTTAATCGCGTAGTTGCATAATTGAGTGGCTACTTTTTCTTCAGGCTGAAAGGAGGCAAAAACGTGAAAGGGAGGTGTTGAGAACCATACTTCTTGACGTCGATGGATTTGTTGACCTGGAGACAGAGGTAAAATTTTATTTTTAATAGGAGACTTAAAAATTTTATTATCATAAGCTATTGACTCACTAGTTGCATAGGATTTTTGAAAAGGAATATGTTTGAGAAGATTTGTATTGTTTTTTTGCATACAGGAGGAACGCATTTTGCACAACGCGGAGTTGCTGCATTCCCCTCTGAATGGAACGGTAAGAGCCCATTGTTTTCCTCAAACATCCGGTATTCACTGGTCCTGTTCTAAAAATAGTGGTTTTTCATCTATTCGCTTGACTGGTATTTCTTCTTTGGACAGGTCAATTCCAGCAGTTCATCCAAGGGCCAGAGTTTAAAGAAAAATGGACGATTCGGTAAGTCTGTGGAGGCTAGTATCCTACTTTGACTTTTTCACAAAGCTGCAATTTTAGTAGGCATTTTTAATGAGCAAATGCTATGATTTTGTTGTCACTGCTTGTTTTTTTGTTTTTACAGCTCCACGGAAAAGGAGTCAGCAATGAAGACGTTTGGTCAACCATTTGAAGAGATTACTTGATCAAAGGGAGAGATTTTCACCTATAATTTATATGACTATTTATTTTAAAAGTCATGATAATTTAATTCAAATAGAGCACTATAATTTTACTCATCATTGGGTTTCGCGGATAGCATATAGCTGGCATTTGACAGGTGTTTACGTGAATGGGATGGAAAGGCGATGGGACGCATGCGCATTTCCGTTTGCCACGGCTGATGTGGGTGGATTTGGATTAGGGGTATTTGGCGTGGCCACTCGAAGTATCCCTTAGTAATGACATTGGATTTGACCTCATCCAATTCATGGGGGCTCCTAGAGAAGGATAAAGAAGAGGCGATATGCATTTTTCAAAGTTGAGCCTCTCTCGGTTCCTCAGACTGACCCTGACTCGTGGTATCAGCAGAGAGCACTTGTTGGAAGCTAGTAAAATAGACATGCCGTGTGTTTCTATCAGCAGACCTAATAATGAATGAAAGATAGTCGCTGAGGTGACCGGGCCGCTTCTTCCTTAATCTCTTATTAGCAGGGGTTGGAAAGTACATTTGTGTTCGCCTTGGCCCCATAGCAACGATATGCTGGCGAGTTAGTTGCTAGGCTTTTCTATTTCGATGCTTTTATGCATGTGGGTGTGCAACCGAGGTCAAATAGAGTGCCATTCTAAGTTGGGCGACCTCTTTCGATGTGGAGCAGCATGGAAGGCAGCTCGGATCGAGGTAATGGGTGGTGTAGGTGAGTTGAAAGTGACTGTGTAGCCATTGTCCATTCTGTATCCATTAGCCCATTCCACTCTCAGTCCATCCCTCCATCTCTCATCCGTCTACCCAATCAACTAATCTATCTCCACCCCAAACCACCTTGTGTGCACCAATCCCTTAACCATCCATTAATCTATCCATCCCGATGGTTTCGTTTTATCCATCCCACGTATCCGTCCATCCATCTGCTCGTTCCATCGACTCCGCCCATTTATCGCGCATCTAAACCACTCCATTAATCCCATATCCAGCCATACAATTATTTGTTGCGTAGTTTTTAATCGAGCCCGTGCCCAGCGCTCATGCGATTCCACATTTATCTCATCATTCATCCATCGTTTCATCCAACAATTCCGTGCTCCTTCATTGGCCCATTCCAAATCCATCTAGTGTCCTTCCATCTACTTATTCTTTACTTACCTGCATATCCCACATTAATCCACCCATCCTGCTCCTATCCTTCCATCTAACCCACCAAATTCACCCAACCGCCCCTTGTTCATCCCACACATATCCTTCCATCCATCAGCCATTCTGATCTTATGCTTCCATCTATGTACGCATACATAAATCCATCCAGTCAGCCCATCAATCCCACCTTGGTGTCTTAATTTCATCCATTCCTTATCCATTCACTCCTCCATTCAATTTGCACTCATCCCTCCATCTGTTAACACATTCCGTATCTATTCGTTCGGTGTTGATCCATTCTTTTACCCATCCATCCCTTATCCTCTATCCTACCATCCATTTGTCAATCCACCCATCCAACCATTCATCCATCCATCCATCCATCCATCTCTTCCTTAGCCATCATTCCATATAACAATTTTCGTATCAGTTCACCCCTCTGGATGTCCTTCAATCTACCCCGCATTTATCCAATCTTCCCAAACTCATACCTCCATCCTATCCATCTATCCCCTCAACGCAGGCCTAGCTATTCATCCATCTCCTCAGTTATTGGTCCAAAATTCACATTTTTAAAAGTTCCCTGGACTCGAATCGGGGTACTATTTCGTTGACTGTCTTCGGATTGTAGAAAAATAAGAATCACGGCAAATTCAAAACTGAGGAACAAACGGAAGACCACTTTTCCACGCTCCATTCCCCCAATGCTTCAACTGGTGGTGCAAATATGGTGGGAAAGGCTTTATTGTGAGCAACAAAAGGGAAGTATAACAACGGCAAATAGCCTACGAGGTGCAATCTGCTATTAATAGATCGTGAGGTAGTCTTGTTGCCTGAAATGACATTTGTTTTAGCCTTGCCTTCAACCTGGCTGCCGGAACCGCCCCCATGTTCTCGCTCTTGCCTCATCGGCACAGCCTAAGGATCGCGACTAACTACAAACCCGCAATTTTGTTTCAATGCCACCTCATCTGCGGAAACGCCTGTATTTTCATCTAGTAAGAAGGACCTCTTAGCCCTTCTGCGAGTTGGTGGCACGACCTCACGACTTCTGCCATAGCCGGTCGTGATTCTAGCAAGGCCTCGAGGCGATTGGGTTAATAAAAAGGCAAAAAGATTACTCTCGAGGGGGTGGGGGGAATAGCATGGCACGGGGGTTTGTTTTAATGCACTTAACACGATTTAAAAGCAGTTTTCCCGCCTCCTGCACATTGCAATGCGCAAAATTTAAAGCTCCTCTGTCGAAATGTAGCCTGCTAAAAAGCATTTTACTTTATCGGAGTTAATCAACAGGACAAGCATTTGTTTAACAAAAAACTGACGAATGCGTGACCCTAAATCGTGTCCAAAAATCTTCAAAACGTTTCATTTGAAGTGCATCTAAGAGCAGTTTAAAGAAGACCCCCACTCCTAGCTCAATCCCGGCGTTTTTAGTTAAGGAAAAGAATCTTATGTGAGTAGCTGTAAGTCGATTTATTCGGGTGCTCTGATCACCGAAGCGCATGCTTCCGCTTTGCTGCACGGCACTCGGAACAAGGCAACGTGCCCCAAAACCTCTCCACACGCTGGTATGGCATTCCATTGCAGACTAGGAGACTAAAAAACTCTGATTGCTTCCTAAAACTTAGGATATCTGCAAAATGTTGTACTGAATAAGGTAAGACATTATTCCTTAGGCAGTAAGAAAAGACAGTGGGGCATAACAGTGAAAAAGTTTTCATTTGATTTAGGAAAAACAATTGTGCATTAGCAAACGATTCCCAGCCGAAAGCATGGACAAGGACACATGCCAATTGTCGTATAACTTAACGGAAATAGCGGAAATGACGACTGAGTGGAAAGATTCTGTTTGCATAATGTTCCTCCTCGAAGGCAAGGTAACTGTCAGTTGACGAGCGACTGCCATCTCTCCTCCTCTCGATTAATGTTTAGAACCTGAACATACGGCAGTCAATTATGCATTTGTTCTTAAGGTAATCGGTGGGATCACGGCTGCCATAGCAATAATGCGACCTCGTCTTGGTCCCGAAACCACAAAGTGCTGTAGAATAGGACTGCATCTAACTGTCCTTAGTTAGTTTGAGTGTTTATGAACCTATGTTCGTAACTTCGTAGACCTATATATTTTTAGCATTTCTATGTAATGCGAAAATAAGGCTTTGGTATAGCAAGGAAGTAAGCGTGAGTTAACCAGTAATATGATGAGTGTTCTTAATAATTCTGGAAGTAACCAAAATTGTAATAGTTTGTTTACTTTCTGCAGTAACTGTGGTACTTTATTTGTTGGGACTACCGGTTTCGGTTAGGGTCACAGAGATGGCCATATTGCCCTAGCTGCGTAGGCTGGCCTCTAGGCCATGTCAGCAGCTTATTTTCCACTGTTCGTTGAATATATATATATTCTACTCTAGCACTATGCCTTCTTTTGCCTTCGAGGGAGCCTCGGGACGCTACAGTAACAAGTACCAAAATGCTAATGCATTCTTTGTTACCAAACATCATAGAGTAAATAAGTGAATTGACCTACTTTGATGGTGTAGTCTGGAAATTAAACGCTTGTATGAAATTAGAAACTTAAGGTTCCTGATGAAGATTGAACATCCACGGCATCATAAGTGCCATTTTACAGCTGCTAAGCAAATAAAATTTCCAGAAAGTTGGGAGAAGTTCTCCATATTTCTAGTATGAAGCCTTGCACAATTGCGTAAGGATGAAAGACCTAGACAGTGTGGGGCACTCTTAACTATAAAACTTACGATACCTTAAAACGTGCATTTCTCCTCGTTTGCCTAATTTCTAAATTTAAACGTGCTTGTGTTACTTAATCTAGATATCCTTATAGTTTCAATTACTGTACAAACTTATTTGACGAATTAAATTAAACCGCCGATTGTGAATAGGTCGGTGGATGTTGGTATCTTTGCGTACTGGGTGGTTTTCTCTTTCTTATGGATGATTATAACGTTTCGCATTTTGAAAAGTCCATTGATTCCAATACTGATTGGATTCGACTCAAAGTCGAACGCGAGGGCACACAAGCTCGCAATATTGTGAAGTACAACCTGCCCTTTTCTGAGTCACACGAAGGTGTGTCCAGAGTATTATAACTTACAGATCTTTTCAGCAGATTCTAGTCGTGTGTCGTTGTCGAAGCGTCACCATGGGGATTATATGTCAGGGTCTCGGGCATCGTCATCTGGGAACTCAAGCAGCACGAAGAGCCGAGCCACTGTGAGTTCGGACCGCTCATCTGTTTCGTCTCGAGGAACTTCACAACGAAGTCGAGCTCGGCGACGACAGGACTATCACGCTCTTTATTGGGGTCAAATGCTGGACACATTAAAGCGAACGATTGATGAGATCTATGCTGCATGTGAACTGGATGAGTGTGAGATGCGATGCAAAGAGGTGATCATGATCCTCAACCACAGCGAGCAGGACTTTAAATCACTAATTGAGAAGATGTCCCTACTTCAACGGTTCGGTAACAGGTGAGCTTAAGGTCTGCTTTTTGTACATCAGCTATTCTAAAATGGGTGAAATGCTAAAATGGACTTCCAGCTATTTACATGACTGCTTTGTCGGGTAAATTTTTTGGCAAGCATTTTTTTGTTTGTCTTACAAATCGTCCAAAACGCTACAACTCGATGCCAAAACACTAGTCGCGACGAATGTGTATCTTTCGTGAATTTCTTACCATATTTGTAACCATTTAAGTATGTCAATTTTTGTTGACAGAAATCATCAATTGACTTGCTGAACTGGTGATCAAAATATGTTTTTCCCTCAGCTATGTCTGCCTTGCATCTTGATAAGGCGTGACTTTTGGAGGCCTTAAAACAAATTGCTTCTAACTAACTGGGATGCTTCTTTTCAAACTCTCTAAGCCCTGATGAAAGGCTCCAATGACATTGCATTGAGCGCCAAGTGTTTACTTCTTCCTTTTACTGTCAATCGTTGGATGGTCACAAAATACATGATCTCTAGCTGTACGTCAGGTAAATTGGATTCATAAAGGTGGAATAGCATTTGAAACTTTTTTGCCTCCTTGAATGTTGAAGGTATGGTGATGTCTTTATTGTTGGCAAAGGCGTTATTGTAGTGTGAATTTATAAAAATCGCCCCATTTGCTAAAATCTCCCCACTTTCGGCTTATTCAGATTTTCTTCCTCTTCGACCAGTCTGTCTTTTTACGGTTCTTTTATTTGCTTCTCACCAGGAGAATATGAGTTCTTCGCCATCAAATTAAGCAAGACAGGTAGCTTATCTGAGTTTTTCTGGGCCTCTCTTGGTGGTGGTAATGGCAAAACCTTCACCTTATTTGTTTCAGCACTGTTTCTTTCGCTAAATCAACCTCGATTGCTGCTGTTTTAGCCTCAGAGAGCAAAAATATCTCCGATCGTTTCTCACGACTAACCTAGCTGCTATTAGATCCGTGTCTTTTTTTCCCACCAACTGTTTGAAATAATTTTGGATTAATGACTGCTGGGTATGTACGTGTGGTGATCCAATTCTTATGGCTATTTTATTGCAAAATCGTTTGGTTGATGCCGTACCCACGGAGACCAAAGACTTTGCGTGGGTATGCGAACATCAAAGGTGAATATGACGCTGCATCCCCCATAGAAATTAGTCGTACATTACTCCCGTACCACTGGGAAAATGTGAAGACTTTCGTCCACTTCAACTGTAGCAGAACACTTCGTGGGCTTTAAGCGATTCAAACGGACTATAGCTTCGTCATCTTCCTGATTTTGTTTATTACTATCCTTTTGTTCACCCTTTTTCACCCCATGGTCCTTTAGCCTCTTGAAGAGTGGTATTCCTCCATCGGGAATGTTTTTTTGTGATTTGTCTTCAATGTGGATTTCAAAAATTATTTTGGCCTTTTGTTCGAGAGGGGCATTTGAGTAATAGTGGGTCTTTTGCGTTTACATCAAGAAAGTTCATGCTCTTGTCCTAGTATTCAACTTAAGTCACCGTAGTCTCGGTAGTGAAGACCTTGTCAGTACTGTCGCGCTATTTTTAGTTTTGTTGCGTTACGTCCTTGTTTACTTCTGTGCATGTCACGATCTGAAATGGCAAACGTCAATGGATAATAGTATCTATCGTTTGAACCGAAAGGGTCGCCTCTTGTGCAGCCTTGGGGGCGACAGGCTATACGTCGGCTAGTTGGTTCACGTGCTGGATAAACGGTAACAGTAACTACTACTGTCTGTTGACGGAGAACAGAATCATCACAACCGCGATCGTTTGGGCGATGCACCGTCGTGCCTCTGTGCTTGCGGTCTCCTGCAAATGCAGCCTTTTGCCCACAGGGTGCACCCACGCATGAGCCACCATTATTGCCCGCCATCGTGATTAATAGTGTCTGGATTTGGTCATAACAGGGGAGCCATAGCCTCCCATTTTATTACCGAAAGAGGGCTAAAAGTTTCGCCTCGACTCCGATATTACTGTAGTTTACCCTTTTTTGTGCTTTGGTTTATGTAAAATTGCGCGTACAAATCCATATCTATGGACATTGAGGTAAGCTGACCAAGTACAGTGATCCCATCTCTTAGCCATATCGGTTAAAACGTAGCCAGATATTTGTAGTGGGTTCTTGGTGGTCTACTTATTTCTTAATAAGTAGGTAGGTGATCGAGTTAATCGAATTTTCCCCATGTGGATTAGTAGCCTTGTAAGGTACGGCAAACGGACTTGTTTACGCATTAATTACCTATTACTTATTAACTCTTCACGCTATGTGAGACTCCCCGGCATTTAGCTCCCTCCGTCACAGCGCTATCGTGTACTGATTTTCCATCCAGACCGAACATTGGCGGTATGTCCATTAGGTTCCGATGCATGCCCTTTTTGGACTGGGTTGTGAGCGATCCGCTAATGTGACATCGCTTGAAGGCGGGTTGATCACTTTGAATGTTTTGTTTGACCCCTTAGAACGTAAAGGTAGTCCATCTACACTGGACGCCTTCTAGATGGAAGGTATTAAGGGGCTTCTTGTGAGCCACTTTCAATTTTTTCAGGTTCATTTCCACACGATCTTATAAGTGTTGTTATCGATGCTTCTCGTGGTGTTCCCCCTGCTTCATTTGTTTTCCAACTAATTGTAACAGTCTGAGAAACAATGAGATGCCACTTATTGTATTACTGGAAGGCCGTTCTTGATTATTGTGTCCCTAAGGGAACAAAATGCGTCGAGGAGAGCGAAAGGGAATTTGAAAGCGTTACTAAAGGCCGAATGGGAACGGATTAATCTGTTTGTGTTACTTAAAGGTGCGCATCTGCTCATTTCAGGCCCACAAGTCTCGCCTGGGACGAACGGAAAATATCACCCGGTAGACCAATCATGCTTCGAGTTCTCGCTGACCTTGACCTCTCCCCACCCACCCTCACACCGCCTTCCTCCTCCACCGCGGCCGCAGCTGCCCTTGCCTGGGGCTCTGACGAAGAGGATCTTCTGAACGATGTTGATGTAGAAGAAGAGGAAGAAACTCACTTCGACGCGGCAATTAAGTCTGTGGCTTCCACCGAACGTCTTCTGCGAAGCGAGCTGGGGCGAGAGGAAGCTTCATTGCTACAGCTGGGCGGCACTAATAGCAACAAATCTTCCACTACAGGTACTGAAGCCACCGCTACTCCATTCGTCTGCTACGCTTGTGCTGGAGAGACCCAACGGCGATCGGTGGCTGTGGCAACGGACGGAGGGGGCGGAGATGTTCCGGGTGGTATTGGTGCTGGGAGTGATCTTCTGGCAGCTGGCAAACCAAGAATTCCTGGTAGAGGTGTGCAAATGCATGAAAAGCTCTTGGCGCAGAATCGGGGAAGGTGGGTTTTTTCATTAAACCGCTTAATTGTTTTTAAGTATTTTTTTGTTGACGTCATTCCCCTGTTGATCCGTTATTAGGTGTGAGCGATCAATCCAGGAGATTGAGGCTAAACAAGCACGGGCGAGATTTCTGCGCCAAAGACATCTCCTGGAACGTTCTAATAGAGTGAGAGAACTCAGTAAGAAGGTGAATAAATATATTTTTTTTGATTGGCCTACCAATGCTACTGAATTATGGCTGACATGGGATTTCAGTACTATCATCATTACGGACTGGGCAAGAGAACTGTTAACTTATAAGTGTCAAAATCGGTCAAACCTTAGTGTTTATATCAATTTTCGGCAGCTTTCCTTGTGGCTTGTTAAGTCTTTTATTTTTCTAGGAACAAATTGATATTATTTACTCACCTTTAGGATTTCGTCTAGTCACGTGCATATAGATAATTGAAGTTTAGTGACTTTTTGTTTTCATTGTATCTAGTTGGAAAGATTGGGAGGTAATGTTCGGACTTTTCTGCATGATGTTAATGGTCAGGTCTTTTTACATTTACAAATTTAAGGATGCTGACACCTGTGCTTTGCTCATAACACCAGATCGTCATTGGGAATTTGTTTTGGTTTTATTGGTTGATTGATCCTCAAAATGAAGTTATTCAATTTAATGAACAAAGTCTGCCATCTTTTACGTCGTGTCCACCCACCTCACTGCTACTAATTTCAGTTTCTAGCAGCATTGGTGCTGCAGAGAAAATTAATTATGATTTTGACGGAGCAGTATTAACTACTTCGTTTCCTCGTGTTACCGCAGTAGTTTTCACCCTTAAGCCAGTCAAGCATGAACTGTTGCAGTTATCGTTTGTCGAATATGTGGTACTTATATTCGATTTAAGTACTATTGCCGATTGTCCTGACAATGATTATTTAAATGACTTTTGACAACATTTACTACATCACAGTTTTTGTCAAAAGTAAGTTTCGTAACGCCACATTGAACTAACCTAACTAATGCCTCTAACACCTAACTAATGCAACCAACATCTTTTTCTAAACTTATTCTAGGTGGAGGAAGTTCGGAAGCAGAAACTTCGGCTAATTCAACAACGTCGCAACTTTCTTGAGCAACGTCTCCTCGTAGCCGATGCCAATCGACGGGCCGAATTGAAGCGTCGCATATTAAAGGCGCATGACGAGGAGATCAAGGGCCGAGAAATTGCATTTATTCAGGTGCTTCTTACTATCTTTCTCTGTAAGAGTCGTTGTTTTTCTGTAGCTCAAATACCTATTACGCCCACTTAAAGCTAACTTCCGAATTTGCAATTCACCTTCCAGTAAATGGTGCTTTGGGAGTCAACTCCTTGTGCTTTTGTGAACCTCTCCTTTTTAGAGCCTGGAGGCAGAACAAAAGCAGCACACAATCTTCGCAAAACATGAAATTTCTTGTGCGAGATTGAGAGAACAAGCTGAAATTCGTCGTAGGCGTTTGGAAGAGAAGGCAGAAAGAGAAGAAGCCGCTAAGGTATTTATTGGCATCTGAATTTGCCTGCTTCGGTTATTCCGCTGCCCCTGGTAGTCAGAAAGGAGTGTGGATGTAGGTGGACAAATTTGTCGGCTTTAATCCCGAGAAAATGACCGAAAATTTTGTTCTTTATTAGTCACTGCTTGTTCAAGTTTGGTAAATGGTTCTTCCTCGGGCTATTGCTGATGCATTCACTTTTCCTAAATTACTCCTAACAGGGATCCTACTGAATTCAAAACTAGTAACATTGTATTTCAACTGATCCAGTTGTCCTTGAGACCACACTGGTTAGTGGAATTCACTTATTTCAGCTTCGACGAATCGAGTTGGAAGCACTTCGCCTGGCTCGTCTGGACGAGCTACAGGCGCGCTGGATATCTCGAGCGCATGAAATTGAAATGCGGGGTGAACAGACTAGGTTGGTGCGACGTGCGGCGGCGAGGGAACGCGAATTGCATCGCGAAATGAAACTGGCCAGTTTGGAGCAACAGCAGCGCCAACACATTGAGGAGTTGAGGTCGAAAATCTTGCGCAAAGTGAGCGACTAAAGCTTGCTTATTGGTTAATACTACTTTTCAGGAGTTGTTTTGGGGAACACGGCCATTGTGAGATGGGAAGTCGGTCCACATGGTAATCAAGTTTGTCAGCGGCAGCTCTTTGGCGAACGGGCCATCAAAGCTTCCAAAATTTCATGTTGCTAAATGATTGAAAGAGTACTTTTTATCCTTGGAACATCAAAATCCATGATTTACTGCAACTAACACTCGTCACATATTTATAACGCCGAGTTTTTGGTGCGCGAATTGTTCTACTACTGCACCGTTTTAAAATTTATGCAACAGATTCATAAAATGGCTTCTAGTTTCGGAACCGAGGAACCAATTTACCTTCCTTTCGTAGAGCAGATAACTCTAATTCACATTAATCTGTTTCCGCCTGTATTAATAGGTATGGGAATAGGTTCAGGACGCCGTTACACACATATATTGATTGATGGATCCTGAATAGATGGATGGTTGTATGAACAGGATTTGGAAAGGATGGATGCCTAAACGAATGGATCCAGTACGATTTGATTTGGAAAGAATGGATCAAATACGAGTAGGTAGGGTCTGTAGTAGCTGGATCAAAGATCGGTGGATTGAGGCTGAAGGATTAGTTGATTGACGGCTCACGAATCTGATGCTTACCGTCCTGGATTCCATCGCTACGTCTACTCATCCATTCTGAAGTACACACGCATAAATTATTAGTCGCTTTGCAATTCTGCAGTGTTGGACGAACTGGAGTAGAATTACCAATTACCAGCTTAATAACTGGATGGAATAATGTCTACTCAGGCATCAAGTCTTGCTTCATTCCGCCTTAGCAACTCGAATGCGAACGTCGGCACCAAGAGACTCTGAGCGGTATTCGGCGTAAAGCTCTCGAGATGTCCGCTCCGCAGCACGACACAGCTACCGCCACGTTATCACAACATCCACAACATCATCGGCATGGTTGGTGTCGCCTCTGTCGTGTTGAAGTGGACTCCGCTTCGCATTTCGAATCACGGGGACACCGCAACACTCTACTCACCTCCCTACCCGCCTGTCTGCGGCGCAGCGATAACTGGGATATTGATCGCCTCAACGCGGCGTGTTTTATTGAACTACCAACGTTGCTGAAGCATCAGGAAGAGACGGACGAGAAGGAACATCTACGACGGCAACGTAGATCAGCTGAAGTGGAACGCCAGAAGCTTCTCGCCAAACGTTTGGATGTTGTGCGTCAGCGGATGAATGCAAGGTGGCGCCTCAATTTGAACTTAGTGACAACCCTTCTATGGGATGAACATAAAAGTGCCCAGTTTTTTCCTCTACTTCAGAAGCCTTCTTTATCGCAAGGCACCGCTTGTGAGCACCAAGTTGGCTCCCTCTTGTCCGCAAAAAGCACAGTAAGCAATTGGGGTGCCTTTCATTCCCACGCCTTTGTAGACTTCAAAAACTGGTCAAGGAAGCGAGAAGGTACTGCGATTTGCCAGAGTCAGGACCGTGGGTAGCGTCACGTGTTGCGGCTATGGAGAAAGCCCTTCGTGCTATCCGCCGATTGGCCAGTGATGAGGTCAGTTGTCCGCCTATATGCCACATTTCTGTAGTATGTGACATGAACCAATGAATTGGTGTGGAGTCAAACTTTTCCACCTGTGTTTGTCTTCTTTCCCATTGTAGACTTCTCTCCAATGCTGCTTTCATTTGGACCTGACATCAGTTCTTGTCAACGTAATCGATTTGACACGTTGTCAGCGCTACTTCGATTTTCCTGTCATTCCCACTAGGTAAGTAACTTTCTATCCTTTTCCTTTTATATTTATCGGAAAATTTTTTTTGCGGCTTAAGGACTTTTTGACAAAGTGCTCGAAATGCCTACATTTATTAATATTTTTTACAACAGGACTGTCGCTTTGGCATGTCAATTACTGACTACAATCTGCCAAAAGGTCTCCCTCTGTTCCTGGCACCTCCTTTTCAATTGTGACCTAGCTCTCCTTGTCGACTGTCTGACCGTGAAATTGAGCGTGAGTGAATTGCTCTATATTTTTGCGGAATTTTTTCCCCAATTATCTTTACTTATTTCCCATTTTACACGCAGCGTCTGGAGGCTATGGAGCTATGGGCAGATGTAAAACAACCACAGTGTCCAAAAGTTGATGGAAAACCGTCTGAAGAAATGGATTTTATTCGTTCCCTCTTCTCCTGCTTCCTTATTGTAAGTAGTGATATAAAATCAGCCCCGCCAACTCTTGCCGCTTCTGCAGCGGCTGCTCCTCCCTCGAAGAAGGCTTCAAATCTCGCTTCTGCCTGTCTATCGGTTAGTTTCCTTTTAATCGATGTACTGCTTAGGAAAGAAAGCACCCCCTTATCGAAGCTGTAATCTTTTTGACGTTTTGATGTAGGACTTCGTCGCTTACGCCGTGAATTCCGGCCTAATGGAGGTTCTGACAAATTTTCTTTCCCTGCCAAATTTAAGTTCCAAATTAACTTGTTCATTGGACTCCAGCAGTTCGGAACTAATTGATAGCGGACCAGAAATAGCTCTACAAAGTCTCCAACTTCTCACCGCTCTTGTCCGCATTATACCCTCTGCGAAGACGAAACGTGCTGATAAATCGAAGGGGTGAGATACCGGTGGTCCCTCCATTTGACAATGTTGGTTTCTACCTATGTTTTAACATGTGGCTCTCTTTCCTTTAGTTCAACTGAGATTGCTGATGACCCGACGTTTTTCTTTGATGCAGTGGCGGCCACTGAGGTTTTTGGTGTTGTTTCACTGCTCTATGATACCCTCCAGATGTTGACCAATCATCGTGCAGTTGATTGCCATGATGGTAGTGATGCGATTGGCCAGAAATTCTCACTCAAAGCGCGATTGGCTGAAATCTTTTTGAATGCGCTAAGGCTGATTAACTACGCGTCGCTGGTTAATTTGCCTAAAATTCAGGTTAGCATTTGCGAAAAATTTAGGATCAAAGCTTGCTACGTTTTATGCAAAATTTCTACAAAAGTTTAATTTATTTTTTATGGAATTTTTATGCACTTTATCGGCCTTGTACTGCTTTCTCTTAGTAAAACCGTGACAAACACACGGTTTCGGAAATGGTCTTCTTGAACATTTTGGAAACGATCTTTACTTGTGTTGAATTCATAGCCCTTTTAACTTTGGAGGATGCCAATGAGTTCACCGTTAGGCTATTGTGAGCACACATTATTGGTAATCGCATCATCGATGATCCAACAATGGCTATAGTTCAAGAGTTTTGAAGCATCCAGACCGCGCAGGCTGTAGTGAGAAGCTGTGGTTTGGACCTTGGCAACTCCTGGATGTTTCGGGTGGATATCGAGGCTTCTCTCTGATTTGTTACGCAAAGGATCTGTCACGATGACTCTTAGAGCGGATCACTGTTGTTAGTGGCACTTGGGAAAACGCAGAGGACACTCATTTTTATCTTGCCAGTGTTGAATTTTTCAACTTGCATGTTGGGTCGCTAGGGCAGTTGATTTGCTTATGAAGTTTGCGCACTTCAAAAGCCTATGTTTTCACGCACATGAAATCCCTCATTTCCGTTCTATATTTTGCTAAATTTTTTGTCTCTTAACGGTATCAGTTCTGGATGCTCCTTTGGGATCTCCTTTAAGTGGTGCCATTCTTTTTCGCCAGGAAATTGTCAGCAATGACGCAACGTCTATACAAATGCGTCACATTCTGGGTCTCCTTTTCTCCATCTGTGCGCCAAAGGAGGATGAGTCTGAAGCGGAAAAAAATGTGCCCTCTCCTGCTCCCATCACAGCCGTTAACAAGGTTGCTACTTCAGTTCAGGGTGGCTGTTTGGCGGGCAAAAGGCGTCGAAATACATCCGCACTTATTCCTAGCGGTGCGAGAGAGGTCGGAGTCAAGATTACGCCAAAAGTGAGTCTCCCGCCGTTGCCTTCAGCGCCACCACCTGAGGCCTCGCAAAGGTGCACCACACCTCCCGATCGGTACGTTTCCTACCCGGTATGATTCCGACCTCTGATGACGTGTAATTGCACCTTTTATTTTATCCTCTAGTGACAGCTGTCATCAAGTTCTGATGCTGCACGAAGCAATTATATGTTTGGGCTACCTGACATTGGGTCACTCTGACAACCAGACGCGTTTGGGTGTCAACGGTCAGTCTGTGACACCACTGCTTTTGCAGCTGTGTCAACTCCCCTTTAATTACTTCTCCCAACCCGTGCTGGCGGATATCCTCTTTCCTACGCTGATCGCTTGTTGCTTCCCCCCCAAGGATGCGGGCGGTAGCAGCACCAGCACTGCCCTCCTCGCCATGCATTTGAATCCGGCACTGCTTGCAAACTTCCTCGAGGTGCGGTTCATTTGTTTGATTTACTTTATACACTTTTTATTATTTGTTGCTAATGTCACAAATGTATTCTACAAAAATGCCCGGCATTGTTGACGTAGAACTGTAAAACATCTGGTCAGCTCTATTCCTCCATCCGTTTAGCCAGTCATTGCTCGTTTTTTTGATAATTTCCTGATTTTTTTGGAGGCTTGATACAGCCCAGCCTTTCTCCGTCTACTGATATTTCGTGTTTGGAATGCTTTGAATCAAATTACCCAATATTCTCAATGTTTGAAGTCGATGTTGGTCTCAAATCTACCTACGGGATTCTGGCTACCTACATGATTGATTTCAGCAGTTTCGTGAGAGTTCGCTATTTGGGGTGTGTCATGTCATTGTGATACTTAATTGCCTTAAGTAGCACATGCTACCAACATCTTGATCCCAATTTAGCATTCCAAAGCTATCTCCAATTTCCTCCAAAACGCCCCAGTGAGGGATAGCTGAGGTTGTAGTTGTGATTTTGACTTAGTCTCGACTTAATTCTCAAGTCGTGGTTTTCATCCCTCTGATTTTCTCAAAATTCGCTTTGCTTACCGAATAAATTTCAGTAGCGGTTTTTTTGTCTTTTTGGTCCTGGGCGCCAATAGCTTGCATCATCTTGCTGACGGTTTAAGGGATATGCTTAATCCCTTGTCACTCACGGAACCGCGCGCTAATTACACCTGAGCGAGTCACAGTAGAAGGCTTGAGATGGCGATGGCGCAACCTCAGTTAGATTCGATCTATCGAGGTGTTTTTTGCATAACCATTCGGAGATCAGTATGTCTGATACCATCGTGATTTCTTGGTAGGATTAAAACAGTCTCATCTAGCCCCTGAACTGCTTATGGGGTTGGATTAACTAGTTCCTCAATTAGGAGAAGCTTACAGATCATTCGCTTAGGGCTTTTATAAACATTCTAACCTTGGTGATACTGTTGTTCGGGAAGTGTCCTGCCATTCATATTGTTTGCTTGTTCTCGGTATCGCATTGCATTGCTGACGTCTATTGAGTAACCAGCCGAAGCGATCACAAATTTAAATCAAAGTGCTACTTTGAAGGCAAACTGTAATCGTCGTGCATTCAAATGAGGTTTTTCGTCAAGCTTCAAGTGGTGGTCCATTTCGAACACATCCTACGTATTTCATCTGAGTAGCATTATGAGGTGGTATCTCATTTTGACTTGCTACTAATAACCAGGATCACTCGACTGACGGTTTCAACGTTCATGATCATGTTTGATAATGCCACTCAAATCTGTCTTGTGGGATAGTGCGTGACACTTCTACGCGTGCCCTCCACTCCACCCGGTCGGAGAGCCACAGCAATATCGCTGATCGTCGATTCAGCGGCTAGTTGGCATGCCGCTAGCAGTGTATTCTGTGACGCCTTGTGTGTTTCATTGCTGACCTTGTCATTTGTCATTTTCCATCCCTTGTCCCATTTAACCAATGGCAGCACCACGCGACACTCCTTCATCAATCATTCCTAACCGTAAATTCGCTCAACATTCTGCGCGAACCGTCGCTAGAATATACTTCCAGTCAGTAGTCAGGCTTAATTTGATATCCTCAGATGCGCTGACAACCATCGCTACCCGATACTCTCTTTCACACAGGCCCGTATTCTAGAGAAGACCCTGGCCAAACCAATTGATGACAAATCTACTTCCAGCCAATGTAAGTCCCCTCCCCTTAACTCTTCCACCTTTTAGATGCAAATAGCGATGACTATCATCGATTCGAAAATCGCTTTCCTCCCTCCCTTTGGCCGGCAGCCAAGACGTACTTTACAGAGGCAAAAAACACGACGGAATGACTTCTCACGTTCTTTTATTTATTTTTCCCTCTTTCTTGGTCTAGCAGTAGTAAAGACGGTGCTGAACCAGGTTCACTTCCTTCCCCACCGCCTAACTGTGCGCCTCGCCCTTCTGTCCAGCGACCTAAAAACAGGTATTACAATGTCTATGGAGTTAAGAGACTACTGACTCCTGTAGGTTCGATAGTCGCTTAAGCCCCGATAATTAAGATAGCGAGCCTGAGTGGTTGCGGGCGGACACTCGCTCATGGCGATGAGATGCCCAAACTTCCGACAATGCATCTTGAACGACGATCCCGCCGGTGGCGGGCCTCAGCTTACTTCCTCAGTCCCAGAGGGGAAACATCTGAACCTGATTAACCTGCGGTGAAGCTTTACAAAACCTGGGAAGGCGTGTAGGGCGCGGTGTGCGCCACGCTAGCCTCTTTCCTGTTTCCTGAGGTGATTCAGCCGAAGGGGGACAAAAACTGCTTTCCGGGTTAAAACATTACACCATTTTCTAAAACCAGCAATCCCGATCTTACTTGGGCGTGTCCATCGAAACAATAGTGGTATAAAGAGGACAATTGTGAGTATAGTGATGGACGTACCCGTTTGAATTCATTCATGTTGGTGACATTCTGCACCGGGCAACCGTAGAGAATGAGGTTTGTGATGCGGGTTTGTTCCACACCCTGTTGGTTGTCTTGTATGAAGATCTAGTGAATAGAGACAACGGAAATGAGATTTGGGTTCACAGATTGCCTTCCCCCTCCCCCTTTATCAAATAGTATCAAGAATGACGATTAAATTGGCGGTAGGATCCTTCGGAATTTTGAAAACATGGAATTTTAGAACTTATTCACTGCATAGTTCAAGTCGACTAATAAAGCCGGAGAGGAATTTTGGCGTCAGTAAACGGAGGAGAGGAATTGAATTGACGCTACAATCTTTCTTTGGTAAAATGTGCGTGTGTGAACCAAACGGAGACGAAGGACTTAGCCAACCAAAATAACCGACCAACGCCTCCGTCTCCATCTTTCTTTCACGCTCTACTAGGCACGCGAACATTTTGAGAAATATGAGAATTGCGGAGGGAAGGGCAGTGGATTCCCCTCCTTCTCTCCTCCGATCTCTGGAGATGGAAATTTTCTCGTGGATAAGTTTCACAGTGATATGGGATACGAGGCTATAGACGGCCTAGAACAATAAATTCTGTTCTAGTGAGCCATCCCGCTTTTAATTCCATCATACATACACACACAAGATGGACGTCTATGCAATGCGAACGGAACGCCTCAGATGGGCTAGCCCGCACTATAGGTCGTTCAGTCAGTTGGTCACCCAACGGATTTGACGAAGGGCCTCCACAACCTTCACTTCGCCTTGTAAATCAAGCACGTTGCAATCACCGGCATGCAGCTAGTTCAAGCAGCGGTTGATGACGTGAGAGTTCAAAATAGAACAGAAGGCGTAGGTGTCACAGTAAGGAGAAGGGCACTGGTTCACGCAAGTGGAAGCCGTGTGGGAAAGTGGGCGGAGTTGGCGAACCACTTAAAAGCTGCATAGATGTGACTTCCGTGAGTCAGTGAAAAACGACACGGATTTTTTGTCGCCAGCTTCCAAATACCAGTGACTCGCACCCTAAAGAAGGAACTAGCAAAATGGGGGAAGCGTCTTCGGCGAGTAGGAATCACTCGTCGGGGGAGTCAAAACCTATGCCTCAGGAATCTCCACATCTTGAGAGGGCTTCAGAAGAGTTGGGTTAACCGAAAAAAGTATTGATGTAAGAGTGACGCTTCTAATAGCCAAGTGGGTAGGTTAGTCGCATCTTGATTAACGCATGTTACCGGCGTCACATATATCTGGCACGTGCTCTTTTTAGCAGTTGGACCTAACTGTACCGGGTCTGAGGGTGGTCACATCTGCCAAATTTTATAGCTGCAGAACTTGTGAATTGCCGATTCCCTTTTGAGCACCTGAGAGCTCCAACGTTATTGCTGGGTTTTACAGAATGCAGAATTTTCTTAAAAATATTTTCTGGATGTCGAAATTAAGTTGAGATAGAAATTTACGCCACAGCCATGTGGGATGATCCCGCCCCTCCCCCCAAGAAAGGCAAGAGTGAGGGTGCCAGTGGATGTACACTTGTTCTAGAACGCGCGTCAAACGCTGCGCCATTCGGGCACAAAGGAGGCATTGTCTAAAAGAAGGCAGCCTGAAGGACACCCTGCAGAAGGAAGAGCCATGGAAGACTCACAGACAGATTAAAGTGGTGGGAGCAAATGAAAAATGAAGAAACCATGTCAAGGCGTACAGACTAGACCACAGGGAACCATTCAAATTAAGTCAGCACCCTGGTAAGCGAGATATATCTCAAAAATCCCCACAAAGTGGTTATTTGCTCATATTTGGGTGGAATTGTCAAGGTCCTTTTTATACCAGGAAAAAAAGGAATGAATTCACGGAACTCACGGTGATACTGTTGACATTCTGGAACCTGACGTACTTCAGCTGGATAAGGGACGAGGCTTTGAGGTGACTCGGAGTAAGGCTGAAAGGAAGGACGAAAATGTAACGATAGTCGTTTAAATGGTTCGCGACTTGTAGTCGATCACCGAGCCAAGCCTATCCTCTCTGCAACCAGTCCATTTCGTCCCCACAACGTGGAGGCAACTCAGAGCACTTCGTGTTCAGGACTGAGAACAAGTACATTTTGTAGGCTCTGAGCAGCTTGGATTTCCATAGATCCTCTATTATGAGGTCCGTACTGGCAGGTTTCTTACAAGAATCCGGGTGAAAAGTGGCTGTCGAAACAGCCACCGACAGTAGCAAAAAACACACACATGCACTTATATAAGTTAATCAAACCTCGAAGACGATCCAATCCACAATTCCTCACGTACGAAAACCTGCGGTAGTAAAATTTTGTCACTGCAAACAGACAAACTAGCTTCAGCCGCTGTCGTTTCCAGTGCACTTTTGCTTTTCAACTACCTAGGCTGCTTCTCATGCTATCATGTGATGTGCTGGTGGTGGTACCAAGAAAAGGTGGTAAGCATCACTTGGAGCCTGGAGAAACTATCGGCATCAGCTGTGCCGATTTTCTCACAGCGGTCTCAAAAACTTCTCATGTTGAAGTAGCATTTCTTAGATCTGTGCAATGAGCGATTAGGTGGAACGCCTCGGGTAAACCGTGATATAGTCGTTCGTCCAACGCTAAAAACGCGCAAAAGCTAGCTCGCATCACACGTTATAAACCCGCCAATTGCCTTTCAAAAGGCCTGGTGGTAGACCTTTACAATTTCGCAAGCGAGGCCAACTCTTCATAAACCAGGCAAGTCGCAATCATACACTCATCAGGTTAGTTCAACCAGCAGTTGATGAAATGAGGGTTCAAAGTGGGACAGAAATGGTGGAGGGCACAGTAAAAGGCCACTGGACTGATTCACTGGTGCACATCCGTTTACGGGGCTTTATGCAGGTAGAACTCGTGGACATAAACAGCGTATGAATTTCGCAAGTTTTGAAATGTTGCAAGATGTGATTTTCGTGACTCATGTGATAAACTTTTGGATGCCTGATAATACTCACCGACTCAACAAACTTGCGTACTTAACACGACTCGGTCCAGTGGTATGCGTTAAATGGGGAGGTGAAATGTCTTACGTAAATGCCTGAACCGGTGTTGCATTTTCACAAGCATCGAAATCCGGTGTGGTCGTTTGATTGGTGAAAATCTTGATGTTCTTTGGCCCCGAATCTACAGAAACCAGGACACGTGAATGAAAATCGTGATGCATGAACAGCGTTTTTAGGCAACAAAATAATCAAGTGACAGCATAGTCATGCGCCTCACCAAGTAGAGAAATAAATTCAACTAGATGCAAGCTAGATGGACGATCACCGGGCAAAAGCTGCTCCCGTCCCATGTCGTGATAAGAAGGGGTAAAATATGCAACGATTACTTGGAAAAATTCAAGGTCCGTTGTCAGGGGGCATGACAACGAAGGCAATCGTCGACCGAAACACCAGCAGAAAACCAACCACCAAAACTACCTATATGGTAGCAAAAATGGCACTACCAAATGAATTAAGTTAACAACTACCAAGAAAGTCATCATAGGCAGAAGATGTGGGCGTTGCACACATTCGTATCGTGCTATGCCGATCTTACTGCTATATCAAGCCAAAATCAACAGACTTCTCAACCTAAAGTCCAAACAATTCATAAAAACGCCCATTTCTGCGATTTAAAATCAAAATAAGTTAAAATAATCCAAAAATGGTAGACAAACCTTCGGGTCCAGTGATTCTAAGCGAGTGCAGCTTTACAAGTTGATTAAATGTGAGGAAGATGATGAGCTAAAAACCAAAGAAAATACAAATAAATGTTCCAGTACTTAGCATACAAATCCGCAGAAAGAAACAACTAAGCATTGAATTTTAAAACGGTTGCGATCAAGCCGAACTATCAAATAGCTTTACGGCTCGTTACATTTACTTAACCCTAAATGCCATGGATAGCAATATACAGAGTTGCGCAAAAAGATCTGATTTATCATAAGATCAAAAGATAAGTTGGTCCCAACTATGCAGAATATATGCACAGCGACAAAAATAGTGAGTTTACTGAACTCACCTGTTCATCAGCGTCAGACATGAGATAGGACATGTCCTTTGTCAAAGCGCATTCAAGTCCGTGATCACTGTGGCAGTTGAGACACTCGCAACGAGTTTTATCAAGCATTGAAACGAGATCAATCTAGAAATATTAATTCGATAAAAAAAGAAAACTAATTAAATTACAAGACCAGGAACAGGAGCGATGGCGGGAACTGATGTAGTTGAGGTAGAAGAAGAGGGCGCAGGTGAACCAGAAGCCTTTGTTAGCTCACTGAGACGAGCACGCAACAATTCCATGTCCGGTTTCCGAATTGTTTCAATAGTTTGTCCACCACGAAGAAAGACAAAAGTTGGAATTTGGACGACACCGAAATTAGCAACACACTCCTAAATATGACAGTAAGGTCAAAATGTGAATTGAAAGCCGAGTTCCGCTAATTAAATCACTACCGAGCATGTGTCAACGTCCACTTTGATGAAACTAACAGAGGGAAAACGCCTGCTCAGCTCGGCAACCTCAGGTTCGATTGCAGTGCAAGGACCACACCAGGTGGCAAAAAAATCCAGAACTACAAGGCGAGTTGAATCGTTGGATACACTTTTGAATGCTTCTTTGAAGGCTTCATCGGTGGCAACCAGTTGAATACTCATTCCTATAAATCAAGCACGACTCAATAGCCACTTGGGCGCCCAACCAACGCTGAGACGAACACACGAAAACAATTGGTCAATTTAAATTGTTACATATGCATTACATAACACTACGCAAAGCGGCAGGTAGAAAATCCAAAAATAATAATAGTCCTATAAAATTCAAAATTTTTCGTTTTAAAAAAACACTTATATTATGGCTATAAATGGCTCAAAAGTATTTTTGCAAAAAAATTAATTTAATAGTGTAGGGCTACCATGCGCATCGCCTTTGTGGACAAAAATCATGTCAATTAGTATTCTGCACGTAGCGGTTCAAGACTCCCTTAAGGCAAGAGAAGGCAGGATACTATGGTAGAACATATTTGTATTTAACAGGCAGGGAGAAATGAGCTATTGACATGGGCCGCAGGCCAGCCTACGCAGCTAGGGCAATATGGGCGCCTCTCTGTGACCCTAGGCAAAATCCGTGGTTTAAACAAACAAATCATTGCCCTGCACGTCTGCATCAGTTTCTAGTGCTTTAAGAGGCGGTTCATAAGTTTTTAGTGGACGCTGCTAAGCATTGGCAACCAAATCATTTCCAAAACACTCTTACATTCCATCGTCTATAAGTGCAGCTTACAAACACATAATAGTCATTGGACTTCGAGTTTCGTTTAGCTCGGGAACAGAAGTTCAGAATAAGTGGTTCTGCCGACCATCAGTATGTCTGTAGGGAGGCGCTAGCACGCCAATCTCCTTAAGCAAGTATATTAGGGGTAGTCTTTAAAACAAAACTTTCCAGGTAGTCCATGGCTAGTGTCTCTTCTGTTGTTGATAGCTTTCTTGTAGAACATGGGGAAGGAGCAGATGCCGGAGGTGGACGTCGTTCGTGGCCCATCCGTAGCACATGCACATTCGCACCGCTGCAACATCCCGCAGGTGGTAGAGGTCGGGATAGTAACCCTATAGAGACGGGTCCGCTTTCCGCTGCCACCAATGTAGCGTCCGAGGCTCCCTTGAAGGCAAAAGAAGGCAGAGTACTAGCGTAGAATATATATATTCAACGGGCGGAGAGAAATAAGCCGCTGGCATGGCCCGGAGGCCAGCCTACGCAGCTAGGGCAATACGACCACCTCTGTGACCTTCACCGAAACCGGTAGTTATAATAATGTACTACAGTAGCTTTTAATGAGATCACGGTTAGCAGGCTGTAAACCCCATCATTGCAACACTTGTTCCCAGCATATTTATTTCTGATATTTTATATTGTCCTTCTTAAAACGGATGATGAAATCTTTGTAAGTTTATAGGAGAAACTTCAAATTTTTAAGTTTTATTAAAATAAAGTTTGTTGTTCTAGTTTTTTTTGTATTTTCCCTTTTAAAATTGTAAAATCTCGTGATTGATCTTCTAACATAAAATTTAAGGCGTCGACTTCTCACCTGCTAATTTTTGTCCAAAGGCAGCATTGCCAATTTGTGTTTGTTTTTCGGTCCAAATAGTAGCACCTTACAAGGTCGTGATCCCTTTGAACTCAATTGTCCGGTCCATAGACAATGTAGTGTTTTGGCATTTTATTCCTTGGGCCACATAAAATTGCATTTGCACCGGTATTTAGTTCCCTGTAAAGTAGTTTCTTTATAGCATGATCCGTCGTACTTGCGCCATCTCTCGCCTCTTTAACTCTACCTTCTCTCCGCCCCTCTCCCTCTGGCATTTGCGTCTCTTTTTCACAATTCTTCTCTGTATTTCTTTTACCGCCACCGCTCTCTCCGCCACTCGCCTACTTACTGCACGACTTCTTAGCCAACAGCCCTTTCTTCACCTTGGAGCTCTCATCTGCTGCGCAGTTGGGCTGATTCGGTGTCGTGGAAATCATCTTCAAAATGTTTTCTGTACTTCGCACACCTCTAAACGGCTTCGCCAGGCTACCCTTTGGGCTTCGGTTGCCATCACTCTCTCGACTCTTGCTTCTCTTCCTACTCCAACCTCTGTCGTTGCCGCCACGTCGAAATCAGATGTTGCGCATCTCGACATATGGCTTCTTCTAGCTCTCACGCTCTGTGTCCAAGTCTTTCTTCCCGGTGGTCGAGCACGGCATCTCGTGTGCGCAGTCATAGCATTGGCTCATGCTGTCATAGTGATTGTCACGAGGTTTACCTCTAGCAATGTGGCGATTCTCAACGGCAGTGGTGTTGTTGGTGGTGGTGAATGCTTCCTGTGTTGGAACTCGTTTGACGTGCGATTTTGGTGCAAGGTGAGTGATATCTCTTTTATTTCAACCCTGTTTTGGGCTTTTGAGTGGCTGAATTTGTACCTTTTTTTGGCAGGCACCTCGACGATTAGATTAATAGTCGTAAAACTGAAGGTCTCCAAATAGCTTTTTCATTGACTACGAGCCGCTCATCATGCACTTTTCAAAAGCCAAACTTAGATGTGTCTTTCATTGAGTTTGCTACAATGTTTGTCGTGGTGAGCTGTTAGTGTGAATAGATGGCATAGCGAATTCACACGCTCAAAGTAAGGTGCCTTATGTATACTGGCTTTTGTAATCGCTCCCTTTAAGCTGTTCCTCAACTATGCTTATAAAATTGTATTCGTTCTTTAAAAATTTACTAAGAATTCGTTAGCCCTGTCTTTGAGCCTTCGAATAGCCACGTATTTAAAGCGTATTTTCTGAAATTCGTCTTGAAATCGATCTTATTCGCGCTGCAACTCGAGCGTCGCGATAGTAGACGAGGCGTTTGTCATCACTAAATCACTTTGTTGGATTCACTTCCCCCCGATCACCCATGCAGGCACATCTTGGTCCCACTTTTTTGGTTCGAATCGTTTTGGTTCGCCTAAGGGTTGCATTTAATATTTTCACTACCTGCGACACGTATAGGAGACCCTTCCATTATCTCATCTGAGCTTCCAACTCACCGGTATGTAAAATACCTTCTTTACCGATACGCACTAGTCGATTGTGGAGTTTTTTGGTGTTTAATTTGGTTTTATTGAGGATGCAGTCAATAAACCTGTCTGTGATTGTTAATTCTGCCTCAAGACCCTGATCACAAAGGTGTTATTCATTGCTAAGAGTTGGTGAATTTGAGGACATGTTTGTCCTTCCGTGTGCCGACTTGTTGATAGTGCGGATTTCCTCCCTCATGATTTCACAAAAAGTGGCACGAAATTACCTTTCGATTAGAATGATCCCACAAGAGGTCTCTTGATGTGGCATTAAAGTGAACTCTTTTTCTAAACTCATAAAGCATTTAGTGCTCCGAATCGGTTGGCTCTTTGGAAGATATTTCGGAAAATTGGGAGGACAACCACCAATTCAGGGATTGCGCTTGTTACTTGAGTGAAAATCAGTTGTGGACTTGGACTTTGTCAACGACTAAGTTGAAAATGGTTTGGTTTAGCATGATAGTGAATTTAAAGACTGCCTTGCCCATCCCATGGAAGCGATTTATAAGTATTTACACACTTATCTTTAGTTGCTGCTCTCCTCAAGCCATTTCTGACGCAGGAGTTGTGCCTGTTGAGAGGCGTACTGGATGGGCCCCACGAGGGACTTACTCATGTCACTTAAGTAGTATGTTCCGCACTCTTCAGCTACATGGCCGAAATCGCCTCTGGAACGCACCAACGACGGTAGCTTTGTTTCGTGTTTTGAGACTTGCACACTTTGTGTAAGGATGAAAATGGACAGTATTCTGCATTCATCTTCAATACTGCCTCGAGTTTGACGGAGAGGCTTAATTTCACGACCCGTATCCCTAACCCATAGACCGCAATAAATTCCACTTTTTAAGGCGAAATGATGTCCAAATTGCAGACCTGAGGTGTGAAATCGGAGAAGTTTTTTTTCCCTCGAATTTGCGAATCGGTGGGTCAGCCCCGATTGTGTAACCCACCTCAGAACGCAGACCTTTTTTTACCTTTTTTCACGCTTCGAAGTTCTTTTTGACAACTGGCTGTCACTTCGACTTTGCTTTCCTCCTAAGATTTGGCCTTTCTTTCCGGGTTTGTAGGGCACTTCAAATTTCTCCATCACAAGGCATTCTGAGGGGTCCACTTTGTAAGAAATTTTGCCCCCAGAGGCAGTTCATCTAGGTGATGGTGATGCGGTCCATACCTGGGGAGTGTGCGATGGGTAGCTGGTTGATGGATTGGGGAAACTTCAACAGGGCGTCCACTCGCCTGGCATTGGACTGTCCACCCGAGTTAGTCACTTAGCGGACAATCAAATCCCTCAATGCGTTTTGATGAGAAAAGTAAAGGAAGTGAAGTCTGTTGTCTGTTGGTCTGTGCGAGGGGTACTCACCTGCTTATTAGTCTTCCTTTCCAACTTTCCTAGTTGTTGTTGTTGCTGGTGTAAGGAAATCTTTTTGCACCGTCTACTTCCCTTAACCAACTCTAAGTTGATCTCGAATCGACGACTCTGGACGGCGCATTGTTCTGGCATTGCACTTCCTCGGCTCTGAAATCGAGTTGACTTTGTTTCGTGGAGTAATCTGGTTTGGGGCACATCCACTGAGTGTGTTCTACTGATCCTTTAATCCCTGAGTGGCTCAACCTCAGCATTTATCTTAGGCTTTGGTGATACACCCTCCTGAACCGGTACCGCATTCCTTCTTCATTGCGGTTGGAAGAAGGAAGCTCAACGATCTGCTTCCAACTCGAGGGCCAGCCTAGTCCTTTTCTATTTCTACTTAATTTTCCCCGTCAACACTTCTGCTACTACCGCGTTCTCAGCGACGCATCGACCGTCACAGTTCAGCTGTTTTTACTGTACCCGTATGAGACGAAACCTGCTTTAAAGGCAAAAACAACTCTTTAATTAACTCTCTCGGATTGAGACCTTGCTTTGTCTACTCCATCTCTTTTGCACCCAGCCACTCCATATTTGCCGCACACGATCCGGCAGAAGTGGCCGTCATAAAGTGATAAGGAAGATGTGTCACACATTTGTGCCATGTATGCTCAGCTAAGAAAGCCGGGATATTCTTGCTAAGAGGGACTGTTTATCCAACAAAGCATTAACTTCTCAACATTTTAAGCTCCTTTTTCTCCTCTATCTTGTTTTCAACTGAGAATTATGGGAACATTGGAATCCTCGTAAAGGCGACTAGACCAAGTTTTGAATCCGGAAAGATCGAAGGGAATAAATCCAGTCACTTTCCCTCCTTCCCCCTTTCTCTCTTTCTCTTACTCCTTTGCCTCCTTACCTCAACTTTGAGGATGCGCTACTTTTAAAGCCGGAAATGCTACACCGGATCAGTGGGAATGCCACGTTCCATGCCTCTCGTCCTCTTCCGAGTGTTTTCATTAGGTCTCTCTGTTTGGCGTTGCACACAGTTAACCAGTGACCGTCCCAGCAACAGTAACAGACCTGCTAATAGACAGATACACGCAAACCAGAGGAACATGGGGTCTCAGTTTTGTCTCCTGTATTTTGGTGTGTGTGTGGAGTTGTTCTACTCAAGTTACTAACCCTTCTCTCCCTTTTCGAGTTCTGAAATGTGATATATTGCTGTCTGATTTGGGAGAAGATAATAAAGGGGGAGAGGGAGAGGGAGAGGGGGGGGGAGAAATGGGACCGATCCAAAGTGGCTAATTTCTCCCACCCTCTCCTCCCAGGTTGCCTCAAATCTAGTAGCCTTCACACTGACCAACTTGATTGGTTGGCATCTGTCCTGTCAAAATTACCTGGAGCGTTGGAGGTGTCTCTGTGTTGTACTGCATGCCGCCGCCAGACAGTCCACCCTGTGTTCGACTCAAAAAAAACTCGTAAGTATTGATGCTTGAATGCTTTCATCGCTGGATGATCTTTTGAATCACTGATTTGCATTTCATTCGTAGAATCGAATCTCACGAGCTATCGTGCCTCCAGCTTTGACAACTGATTTGGAACACGATTTTTACTCTCCTCCTTACGTCTGGTCATCGCCCCTGGTCATTTACCTTCGAAATGTCAGGTATTGTTTCTTTTCGCGCCTCTGCCTTCCCCTTCCCGCTCCCTCCGCCCTGGTCGTTTCAACATCATGCTTGCTTTGGTTTCCCTTTTTTTTTTAGCTTCCTCAGTGCCGAATTGGTCGGTTTTTACACCTCAAATGGAGCTGGTAGCGGTTGTGTTAGAGGCAGCTTTTCACCGATGATTCCCAACACTGCTATCCCAGAAGTTGAACGCTATCCACAGCCTGCATCTCAACACGTGGTGGCCTTCACGAACCATCTCATCGGTCAAATCAAAGCGTTGTGTGAGGTACATTCACAATCATCTCCTTTCATCTTCTTGCTTTTTGACTTTGGCAGGATTTTTACCAAGTAGTATGGGACTAGGATAAGGCACCGAATATCGGTGTTCCTTCGGTGAGGTTATAATACCGGCTCGGTCTCTACGCTCGATGGGTCTGGGGCTTTCTCCAGTTCCTCCACTGTGTTGACAAGATTTGATTAAATTTGGCCGCTAGGGGGGAACAGAACTTCTTACTCCAACTACCGATTAATGTCCACGCCACTGTGTATCGCATTCTCATTTGACAAGTTGAAAGAAGATGGTGACTAGCAGGCGGATAGTCAGTTCGAAGTAGTAAAGGGTCCAGCGACATGCTAATTCGTCAAGTCCGTATCGGATGACCTACTGCTGAACAAACCATTCGCTCTACTGGATTTGGGCCGAGAATAAGGCGGTCGACGATGAGGTGAAGTTAGTTCCAGTGAGAGGAAGTGATAAATATATCCACCCATGCATAAAGTCATTCGTTTGCTGACTCACCAATCCACTCGCTTCCATTCATCACCGATGCGCCCATCTGCCCTCATCCATCCACTCATTCCTCTGTGGATGGGTTCCACTTCTGCGGGAAGCGGATCTTTGTTTCAGTGAGTACCTTCTTCTTTGCAGAATCATGGTTGCTACGCTGTTCATGTACGTCCCGGTGAAGTTCTATGCATTGCCGGCTACCCGGAGGTGCGTGTCGATCATGCTAACTCCTGTGTTCAGTTGGCGCTCGCAATCAGCAGGCTACTGAGGTGAGACAGCTTCCACTTCTTGGCTGCCTTCTGTCTACCCTCTAGACTGCCATGATTGAATGTTCCATTAGCGTGACGCTTTGTTTGCCTTTTTAAAATTATTTCTTTTTCTGGGTGGAGAAAAAGCTCGGGAAGTTTTTCTCCTGTCTTCCCATTAATTTAGAGGCGGAGGTCCTTTTGTAGCCTTTTCGCAATGTGGGAAGGCGTCAAGCCTTTTGATGAATTCAGAAGGAACAATTTCTCTCTTAGCCCCTTTTACCGACTTAAAGGGAAGCAACGAGCCATCTGGTGGTGCTGCCCTTCCTCCCAAAATAGCCTCCACCTCTTGCACCAATTCACTCGTCCTTTTAATGCCTTTTGGAAAAATTGTTGGGTGGATTTGGACGCTTCCCTCAAACGAGGACAAACGTTCGTATTTGATTCCCCTTCTCTTCTCCCTGATAAATGGGTAAGGGGTTCCGCTGCAAAGTTGTAATGTGGAATCCGCAAAACTCCTCGTTTTTTGTTCCTTGATAAAAGGATATCCTTTAGTTCCCCCACAAGCCTGGAAATTGCACTCTTACTAGAGCACTTTGCTCTGGTCGCCTGATATTCCAGCCGTCTATGTCGATTCCACACGTGCTATTTAAAAATTGAATGCGGAAGAGTGGTAAGGGGGGATGGACGAGGCCTACAAAAGCACAAGTATGGGGCTCTCTTCTTGCATACGTTTGAGTTGGATCACACCCACCAGATAGGCGCCATCTGCAACTTTTTGATCCTCAAGGAGTCGATCACGCAGCAGTTGTTGAGTTGACATATCCCATGCGGCGTCATTGTGACACACTTCTATAGCATATGACCTGTTCGATCCGTTTGTTAAGCATTTTAATCGTAGGTGTCTTGCTGGTTAATCGACCAATAGGATTCATGGGAAGCTCTTCCTTTACCCTGTGAAAACACCATGAAACTCCACGTGGTCTCAAAATGATGGTGCTTTCGAGTTGCTTGGAAAAGCATATTTTAAGTTGCCTGTGCGAGAAGCATACAAAACGAAGGCATCCCAGTCTGAATAATTCCCAGCACGAATGGTTTCCGATTTATGCCCCATGTATATATATTTTCATGCTGGAGAGTGCAGTCATCACACGTTTTTTTTTGGGAAAACTTGCTACCCATTAAATGAACACGAAATTTGATTAATATACCGAAGAAAATCACAGCAAATATCCGGTTTTATTCGTGCTAAGTTGTTTGTTTATGTCGACGGTGTTGGTTGTTTAAAATTATGCTATCATGGGAAAGTGCGCCCAGCCGATTCAACACCCTCCCAGGAGACCGTCAAAAAGTATTGGGGAATAAATAAGGTTAGTTCGATTTGGCACTGTTTACGAAGGATGGGGAAAATCACGACCACAATTTGGCAGTATCGAGAGAACCGAATTTTGACTTCATAAAGTGGGCTACAACTCGGGTCAGATCAGAAAGCAGTTGAAATTCGAGTCCGAAACATAAATATTCATTTATTTTCTTTAATTGCAATCTCCAAAATCCTTAGAGGAAATGGGGTCAACGTTTTAAAGATTTGCTTTAGATGTTTATTTAAGGGCTTAAATATGATTCGCGGGCCCATCAGCCAATCGTTAAGCTCCAATTCCTTGACCCGAGCGCTGATTGGTAGAACTGTATTTAGGTCACCTTTGATTGGCTTCCTCGTTCATTGAGGCCTCCCTGAGACTTTTTAGGTGATTTTGTTTATCACCAGTTTTTTTGCCAAGTTTTGTTGTCACAAGATCAGACTTGGTGTTTTTCAAACCCCTCTCCCGCCTGAAATAGATTTAGAGGACATTAAGGCAACCCCATTACGCAAATATGATCCACACGAACCTTCTTCCTGACTAGCAAATTAGAGGGAAATTGGCTACGATTCAATGGTCGAATTCCCCTATTTTTTTTCTCATCAATTTACGAGCTTCGTGCCCTTTTCGATTTGGGTTTAATTGTATCATTAGTTCCGACTAATTGGGCACCGTTTTGCCTGTTGTTTGCAATACAAATGGCACATTTACGGCATTGGTGGTATTTCCAAAAGCTTTTTCTGACAGTCGCTAATCAGCTGTTTTTATTTGTCTTTTTCCTGTTGTTGCCACCCAGAATCACATCTTTACTAGTTGTTGAAAGGGTTAGAACCGGTTGGATAATCGGTGCTATTTGTGTCAAAACAGAAATTTTTTTTTTGTTGAACATCTACACGATTTTTTTGAACGGATGGATGAATAGCTAGCCTAGTGAATGGATGAGTCGGTCGTGCTAAAAGTTTATGAGGGTTTTAGTCCCATTTCGGGTTCTCACCCGGTTAGCTGGAACAATCTTCTTTACCTGGGTAGATGATTAGACCATTGGTACCTGAATGGTCTTTAGATTCGGTAGATAAAACAACGGATTTTCCTTTGAACGTAAAAAGGTGTTATTTTTCGAGAATCCATGAACGTGGAATGGTTGAACGGAAGACTTGATTCATGGGAGGAGTGAATCGCACCTTCGATTTAAAAGCAAAGTCTAGGCATCAACTTCCTTCAGTTACCCGCTGTTGTGAGGTTTCTCCTTCCATTTCCACAGATCCCTTTCCAACGCCGCGCGTATCCAATTGGAAGCGCGAATGGCGATTCACACAGGAGAAGCATACGCTGCAGTACTGGGTCAATCAGCGCTCACCTTTGACCTTTTGGGAGCTGACGTCTTTCATCTCCGCCGCCACCTCCGTGCCGCTGCCAAACCAGGGTAAGGATTTCTCGATTTTATGTTGTCCTATGCATCAATTATTACTGGTCCTACGGGAGGGGCGGATGGACATTGTCACTGTTTTTGCACTATGAAATAGTCTGATTTGTACGTTCAAATTACTTCTAAAGACATTAAAAAAGCATTCGAATCTGGAGTTGACGCCATTACTGCAACCGTGGGTGGAAAATACCGTGCGATTAGAATCAGAGTTTCGTGCGTCTGGTGTGAAGGTCGAGCTGTGGGAGACACAGTGCTTAATGGTCATCGCTCTGTGTTGACAACCGTCGCAGTACTTTAGTGCTTTGAAGTTCTGCTCCAGACAGAGCCAAACCTCATCTGATAACGTTCCAGCGTGTAGAGAGCGTTGGAGGCTGGAGGCAGTGCTCTATCCCATAAATTTTGGTGAAGGTCGTCTCTTACCCTTTCTATTGATAACATCGGGGAGCGTTGATCAAGGACAAAAAGGGACCTATAAATTCATTGTCCTAGCCCTAACCCCCACTCCAGTTCCCATCTTCCTTTCATTTCCCAATCGCCTAATCTTGCGACTAGTGATTGTCCAGTGCCAGTGCCAAGAAAAGGTGATAATCATTACCCGAAAAAAAATATCACCAAGAGGATATAGAGGATGGGAATGGGATTGGGATGAGGTTATGCGTTCCTTTGAAGTGGGTAGAGCTAGTGGATCGTATGGGGCAAACCAATGGTGTGTTTATTCACCAACCGCTAGACTATCAAACCCATTCCTCATTAGGAGTTAGTCACTCAGCAGAAGTCTGCTTTCGTGGAGAACTAAATGGTCGTCTGTCAATGGCTGTGGGTGGTATCCATTCGTTTTCCGGCCTCCCTTTCCCCAACACCTCCTAGTTATGTAGGCGCGGAGAAATTTTCTCGTCATCTCTCGTCTTAGACATTACCAATGCGGGGATCTTGACATTTTGGCCCTCGACTCATGTGCTAGCAAAGACGCGTGATTTTCTATTTAGGTCAAGACTAATTGGTTTTGAGGTTATTCATCCATCGACAGAATTAAATTTTGTTTGCATTCAAACCATTCCTGACGCTGTGTCCTTCCCAAATTAGACGAGAAGCTTCTACAACTATAGAATCGAGTTAAACTTAATCCAGTTTGCAAGTATATCTGCCTCATCATCATCAGTTGACCTCTTTGAAGCGGCAGTCCGCTATCCTCTCCACTTTTGTTCGACATCATCTATGACCCCTTTGGTCTCCTTACTATGTTTTATCTGGTTGAATTCGCCACAAAACAGGGTTATACTTTTGTGTGTGTACCACCCTATGAAGCCGGCCAAAATCAAGATGGCCTCACGGACGTCAAGCCAGGCGTGAAGTCTGATTTGCACTGAGTCTAAGAGTTACTTCTCTGCCTTTGTTAAACAGACGCGTTCTGGTTTCGAGGGCTACTTTTGATCAACTGCCTGAAGGCTACGAGGGTGAATTGGGTCCAACAGTCGTGGATCCATCCACAAGTCGTCATGTTGTCCACTGCGAGACGCTCTACGTGCAACCTCGCAAATCTGCCGACACATCTGTCTCTTCAACAGTGAGTTGACGATGTTATTTACCACCAACTTGATAAATGTGATGGTAGGTGGTAGATAGGCCTCCACTTTATAAACGGATTTTGATTGGCCTGTTTTCAAGGGCGAGGGAGCCTCAGCAGTCACTTTGTCTAGTGGAGATCACCCAGTCTCCTCCGCACTTCGTCTAATCGACCTATTTATGGAACTTTCCGTAACTAGGTGGCTTTCGATCCAGCAAGTCCTGCCACTATCTTTCACGATAAGTCGATAATCGGCTCGTTGGACTCTTGAATCGGTGGAGTTGTGCCAACCACTGTCACCCTTCCCCCTCCCCCACTAAAATTAATCTGTGGTTTCCATCATTATCTTCCTCTTTTATTCCCTTTATATAGGAATGCCTTGACTCAAGATGGCCAAACCTCGGTGAGTCCATTTCAACGGGTGGTCTTGCACAAGCCTTCGCGAGACTGGCGCATCAAGCGACGCTGGAAAGTGCTGAGTCCTCTGCCTCCGCGGAAACATCCACCTTGATTTCAATATTGCGTCAGATGAAGATGAAGGAGGAGGGCATGGAAGGAGAGGATGAAGTTACAGCATGTTTGAAGGGACTTTGTGATCACAGGTGCCTCCCAGTACCGTAAGTACTCTGTTAGCACGGCGTTGACTTAGTAAATGTACTGTCAGCATCTTGGGAGGCTTCGATTGCGAGCTTCTTGCACATTTTTTGATCCCGGATAGTTCGTATTTTTTCCCATCAAACTACAGATTGGAAGGCATATCTCAGACCTCCTGTTGATAAACCACTTCTTTAGTGTCGGAGCTTTGAGAGCCGCTTTGATTGAGTGAATCTGTGGTGATCAAGCTGTCCACTTCGAATTGCAATCGGTCCTGAATGAGAATATCTGGTTTGAGGACTGTTGTTTTTTTAAACCTACTTGAGAGTTACAGTCCTTCGAAGCCCTAAAACTCGCGACTCCCAACGATGGTTAGGTCTGAAAGCCTTCATATAACTCACTACAATGAACCGCTAGAGAAGCCTCTGTCTAACCGGGATGGCTGGTCCTCATTCGTCGACAATGCATCCTAGTCGGTTCTTGGAGAAAAGACTCGGAAGTGGTTTTCGTCTCGCGAACACCCTATGATCTTCCGGAACCTCTTCGTCGTTTTAAAGCAGGTGTTGATCGACTCCCGTGAAGTCCTCGTGTTTTCCATTGCTAAAGGGCTATAGACAAGTCTAGGAATAATTTATATTTCCGTTGCCTTGAGTCCTCAACCATAGCGGATCACTAGCCCAGACTTCGGTGCGGACGCCTCGAGTTAAGAAGGGAACCACGACGAGTGCTGATGGAGAGCACTGAAGACATTGAGTTGACTTTTTTCTTGCGTATCTACTGGTATTGATTGACCTTGACCTCATGGGGTGTGTCGACGTGCTTGATTTGGATCTGTACGTGATTTCAGTCAATCAGGAGGGAATGGGTAGATCTGCAAATGAGAAATCCGAGGAATTTTTAGGCATTCCGAGCATTTCTTACTCTATTGTCAGAATCGAGAAGGTTTTCGGTTAATTCAAGGGTCATGTAAATTGCGCCTTTCACACCAGTCTCTACCACCAAATAAGTTTTTTTTTTTTCACAGTTTAATTGTAATTTCATGGTGAATTTGCTCCAGGAGCTCCGAGACCGTGTTTGTGGACTTGGAGCCATTGTCTGCTTGGAAGTCGAGAGAATGTCTTGCCCATTATTCGCCTTACTTGGAATTCCTCGGAGATTGGTTCGCGCCTTAATAAGCGTCTCTCCAGATGCTGTGGATCCAAAAGCTGTCGAAACATTCATGGTATTCATCAAGTGGGGGTGCAGACTGCCATTGTTTGCATACACCTTAAAGCATGGGCCTGTGTATGTGTGCCAGTATGTTGATACGATCCTTCCAGTTCCGAATCCACTCATCATTGTGTACCGGTCGAACCTGGCGAGTGTGACCCGAGATTCCAAAAACCCCTCATTTCTGTTGTACAGCACTTGGAAAACGGTTTGATGCCAGGACAACATAGCGACATTATTATGGTGCTAAATCACTCCCGAATCATGAATAATTACTTCCCATTTTGACAGTCATGATTAGAGACCAGTGTGACAGGGACTACTATTAATAATGTCTAACATTAGTAATGAACCAAGTGATTTACGCCCACTTGAAAGTGGAAGGGAGGGGCGAGGTATAAAAACTCTCAAATCACTAGATGTCACGCGTCATACAGAGGGCTTTTGAGGCGTTTGTTGGGTGTTTTGGACTTTGGGAAGCGGAGTGGCTTTTGTGCTTTCGTATTTGTTAGACGAAAAATCATCGCATTGAATAGTCTCTACCTCACACCTCTTAATTACTCGTGAGAGGAAGAAGCAAGGCACTGCCTCATCTTCACTCCCTTCCCCCTCCCCTCTTGTGTTCCCCCGGTGACGCTTCTTCAGGTTGCAATTGTTACCCCTTCCAAAATCGTCTGCGAAACAGGCGAGGTTACTTTTTTTGGAGGACAAAAGTGGGGCAGAAACGGAGGTGGCGGCTAAGACTGGGCTGTGTGCTTCTGGCGACAGGCTTTTCATTTCCTCGGCTGTTCTAACCTATGAATAACCTGAAAGGAAATTTATTCAATCATGCTTCTCTTTCAGATCCATGTTGACAGCAAATTCCTCTATCAAGGCCTTGGAATTTCGTCTCCTTCCCTCGCCTTCCTCATCTTTTCTCGTTGCTCTTTGTCACAATCTTCCATCGTCTGTGGGGTCATTTCATCATCCTCTACTGCCTTCACCACCTCTATCGACACAACAAAACTCGTCTTCCACTTCCTCCTCCCTTCGTTGCAAGCACGGTAGCTGTGAAGATCTTCAACCAGCTCCAACGCAGTGTAACTCCTGTCCAGCGCAATTTCTGGGTCCAAGCATCGATGCACTGTGTCCACTGGCGGAGGCGGTTCTGTGGAATCGTCTATTCCTTCGAAGGCATCAACTCAAGGTCTTGCGAAATTCGCTGGCGTGGATGGTGCTTCTCCTGCTGCTCCTGGGATTGACAGGCGGCCTCTTGGTAACAAGGTATGAGTGAATTTATGGCCTTCGAAACTCGGAATCGTTGACACCAATCTTTCACTAGGTAACTTGAGAATAGCTTGTCAAGCACAGCAAGTAGGTGTGACAGAGGATGTAAAAGGCGGCGAAGGCAAGTAGACTTCACTTCCACTGACAACGGGCTAACAGGTTCCAGGACTAGTCAATTTATTTTTCATCCCACGTTATAAAACCATATCTTGTGTGTTGAATTGTTCACTAGCACGAAGATATCTTCGGTTACATTCAAGAGAATCACTCACTACCCCTCATCTTCGCAGTCTTTATCCCTCCCTTGCGTGTGCTAGTGTGTGGTGTACTGCCGACGCAATTATTCACCCAGCAAACGCCAAGGGGACTAGTGAATCAGTAGGAAGAAGTCCGCCATTCTTACAAGATGACGTAGAGTCTCATTCCACCGCCATGAGAATATTTGCGTTCTGGGAGGAGGGGAAAGCGGGTGGCGGGTACTGCTCCGTCCTCGTGCTTTGGAAAGGAATTGAGACGTTATAGCGACATGGGAGTCCGGATTTTACAAATGAACGAGACCGGTGTACGGAATTTGGGTCTGTTCAACTGTCAAAATGTATCCATCATTTGTAGGGTCTCCTTCGCGCTGATTGTCTATCCCTGCGTGATCACGTGGTGCCTCCTCCTGCTGGCCGCCTTTTCACTCCGCCGACTTGATGTATGTCCACCTTGCTTCCTTCAAGCCAATCGTTTTTTCTCCTCCTCCTCCTCTTCCTCCTACTGAGTGTTTGATGGACAAGGTATGGGTTTCTCTCTTTTCCTTTTTTACGAGGAAAGTTGAAAGAAGAGAAAACCATACGGTTTCCTGTGAGGAAGTTTATTTTTGGCGGTCATGAAACCATGAAATGCAAGTCGGTCCTTCCTCTCACAGGAAACAATGTCCACCAGGTTTCGCAGCGAGGAAGGGAAGAGTAATCTTTTCCCTAATATTTATCTTTATTTGAAAAAAAACAAATGGGGAGGGCAAAAATTGAAGCTATATTGGTTGATGTTAGAAGCGCTCCTCTTCCTCCAAATCGGCTGCTCTAAGCGGGAGGAAAGGGAGGTAAAATTGGCGACATTTTCTGTGTCAGTCCCTTTTTTCACCTTCCTCCCCCTCCCCGAGAACGACTTTTCAACCGTCTTTGAAGAAGACTTCACTTTCAAGCATAAAGTCTGACAGATAATCTTCTTTCCACCGCTCAACTGCCTTTGGTGTTTGTGGAGGGAGCTGGGCTCTTGGATTGGCAACAAATTTTATGCGACTAACTACTGAAAACTCAGGCTTGAGGCGGATGATGAGTTCGGAAATTGTCCCATTCTAATAGTTTTGGTGGTTGTGATTTAATGACTCCTCCACGGTGCTGTCGAAGCCCTCAACTCTACGTGGGGAGTGAAGGGTGTGTCGAGAGGGACCTCGGATGCACCGTCTTTGATCCTGCATTCACAATTTTCCAGGAGAAAAGTGTAGTTCGCATGGTGAACGGAACGTACGCTCTGCTTTTTGTCCAGTCATCTGAAGGAATTAAAGGAATACATTAAGCTGGAAAAATGGAGGTACTTCGAGGGAGTGTTTATGAGGAATTTGTGTGCAAAACCTTCTTCCAGGTAAGGCATCTTTTTGCCAACCAGCCTAGCCTTCACCACCCTGATTGTTTACTGCCACAAGGTGGTGATGGTAATTACTTGGTGAACCACAAAGACACACCGGAGGCGGGGTGCGGCAGTGCCTTTCTTCCCTCCTAGCCTCACTTGCAAATCTCTTCACGATGTCAAGACTACGACTCAACTTTCTTCCACCCTCTTGGCCACCTCTGTCTACTTCTGAACGGAGAATTTTTCGCACCTCCTTGAGTTGTTTGTGGGGCTGTAGGGTATTAAAGAACCTCAGCCTATTCAAATTCATCTTGAGGCAGTTTTTGCTGGTCAATATTGGAGTAACGAGGATGAGGACTGCTTCCTCCTCCCCCCACTCCCATCGCTGCGATTCAGCTTCCACACCGGTTGCCTGTTTGTAACCTCTCCAGGGGCGGCTTTGGCACTATAAAAGGCCGAAAATAGATCAGGAGACGTGGAGAGACAGGCGACCGGAGGGCAGGTAGACAGGAACACAGCAAACAAAAAGTTGGGTGGAAAAAAACTTCGCACCCAACAGGCGTGTGTGCTTGTGTAGCAAAGTCTGATTCACTCATGCTGTAGCCAACAGATAAAATACGACCTTCGCAAGTGACCTTGAGATCGGATTTCCACCGGTTGACATGTGTTGGAGGGTCCGACACTTCCTCCTCCATTCAAACCGTCTTAGTGGCTATTTTAGTTCTACTTTCTAAATAGGTGATTTCAATCTAAGCTACATCTGGACATTTGGGTCGTCATCCCCTCTTACTGTTTTCCAGAATCTGATCTTCCAGACAGCAGAGAACATTTCTCCTCCTGCACTCAAATTGAATTCTTATCAGTAGCCTGTACTACCTGGAGGCACACTCCGTGTGCACCGAGAAGCTCAACGAGGTCAAGGTCATTGGAAGTGACCAAAACATACAGAGTTAATAGCCATCCGACGGTTCTAGTATGATCGCTTGCCTATTATTTCAGTAGAGAATCAGTCTGTCAGTCGGTCAATTGGTTTAGGTGTCAACGGATCGTTTTGTTATCACTCCTCAAGTTTTTAATCATGCCCTAAGTCCCGACTGATTTGAGTCAGCAGCGGCACTGACTTCTACACCCTATTCAAGTAGACAGGCTCTTCTTGATTGCGATGCGGCACCTGTGTCAGCTGGAGTGAATCATCATCGAAGTCACAATTTTGTGTTCCAACCATTCCTGGACGGTGCATTGACCTCCGTTTTCTGTGTAACGAACTTGATGGGACAGTTCTGCTTCATCTTTGGAGCCGAGGTGAATTGGGATCGCGAAAGTAGACAGCCTCTAATCACACTCATTGGCGGGTTCAAACCAGGCAGAGGGTGGTAGACAACCATCCATTTTGCGCACTTTTGGCTTACTCAATGCCTTTGTCAAAGTATGCCCTTGACAGTGTCTTTTTTTATTGCTAAGATGCTCTTCAGTTTGTACCACCCTGTGAAGAAATGGCAAATGTTACTTGCTAATTCTCACCATGATGGCTGACTTCAAATTTTGCTTGTCCAACAAGGGACCAAAACATGCAAGCGTTCCCAGACTAGTACCATTTAACGGTCAATTTGTCTTTCTAAAGTTAAACTATATTTTTGTGGGACATAATTTGGCACAATCAGCTAGCATGAACCGGCAAGTGGCATGTGGCACGAATGTGTGACACTGGTAACGAACTCCTTAATTAAGGTACCAACCTCGGCGAATCAAAGGCAACAAGACATCACTTTTTGGAAAGGAGATGGGCATATAAGCTGAGGGACATATTTCATCTCCTCGGTTTCTGATTCTACAGGGGTCTGAGTCGAAAGAGATCCGACCGATTCTAGACAAGAAGGCTTTCTGTTGCATAGATTGAAAGGAAAGAATCCTTTTTTCGAGTAACAAATTTCAGGTCTAAGTTTCTCAATACAGTCTCCACCACTTTCAATCCAATTACTGCCCTTTAAGTCATCTCTTCGTAAATCAAATTTTGAGGGAACTTTATGCAGCAGAAATGGAATAAGTTGCCTTTTGCTGCCGAAATAAATCTTTGTGGTAATCCTCCGGCAATGCGATTAGCTGAAGTGTGATACATTGGATTTTTTGAATTTCCTCCATGTCACCCCATGTTAAGCAGGCGCCTTGGCAATCGTGACAACTCCACGTTTACTCTCTGCAAGCTGTGCAATCACTTTGCCTTTACTGCCTCCTTAGTTTTTTTCTTTTTTTTTCAAACAGACAGCGAAATTTTGAAAACTTGGCTACGGATATTGATTTACTCTTTTCAGCTGATATTGATTTGGTGCTGTCATCTGGTACTAAAAATCGATTTTTCTCATTTTTTTCCTAACTGTCAAATTTTAGGATCTCGCCTGTTTCCCGGTGACTTTACGGCAAGCTTGTGTGGTGTTCACCCTCTTCCTCCTCCTCGCCTCCCTACTCTTCATGTTGGTGAGTTACTGCTACTTATTAGTCCTCATAAGTAGCATTGCAGATCCTTTACATAATATCTTGTAACTTGGGCTTAGACTAGTGTCAAGTCAGTAGTTTCAGTTGTGTGAATGAAGTTGTTGAAACTGGTTGTTGAATCACAAGGTGTTCGCTTAAAGCGGGACGATTAAATCAAGGGTAATCGAAAGGTCATTGACCTCGCTCCATTGATAGGCCGGCGTGTGGATCTATTAAATCGTGCCACTGCCTTCAGTAACTGACAAATTGAAAATAATTAATCTTCATCACCCAGATGGTTTAATTTGTTCCCTACTGATTGGCTAGCTAAGGCCAAAGGTCACATTGCATAGATCGCCAATCATTCAATCCATTGGACGTGGTACCGCTCTAAGTATTTTACAGTTTCCTGGCGCCCTCTTTCACTAACCACCCTTAAGCTGCTAGATGAAAGCTTTGACTTTAACCGTTTGACCTTGAGGATGGCTGGTTTGGGTCAAGTGCGTTTCTCCTCCGCTAGGAAATAATGAATCGGAAATCACACTAGTTTTTGTCCCCACTGGGAGTTCTGGCGGTAATTTGAAGGGCGGATGTTGTAAGCACAACTTTGTCAGGCATTTTTTCCCCATCGGAAAGCTCATATCATTCATCCGCAGAATATTATACCGTGCTTTGGAGATGAAACGCGAAAATATTCTCTCTTTGTCGTAGTTAGCCGACGCGCACGACATTGATGTTGCTAGCGTTGGTAATGGTGATAATAAATGTGGTTTCTGGGTTTTGGGAGCCGATGACTCATTGCGGCATACGTCTCCATCAAAAACGATGCTGTCTTGCTCTCCACGACTACAAACCCCCTGTGGCATATTAATGGGCTGTATATTCATCTCGCAGCAGATTTCCACTTTCTATCCAACTGCGCCGATTTCTGGTGCCCATTTTTTTTCGTGTCTAGCCTTGACGAAATCCATTGCTTCTCTAATCTTACCTCCACAAGAACGGAAAGGCAGCCTTGAGTGCACATTGTTCTCATTAGGTGTGAAATGCTTTCGTTTTTCCAGTTGGGCAATTATTCACTCCCTTCGATAGGTAGAGTGGGAGGAGGGCGGTCAGTCGGTCATCCGTTTAATTGCCGTTGTTGGACTTACTGCGAGGGGATTTTCCATCCTCCCTTCTCTCGTCTATTTCCTCATCGCTGTTCGGTTTAACGTGAAGAAGGAGGACAAGTGAAAGGCACTCTGAAAACTGCGTCCCATTCCAGGAGTTTTCAGCGTTGAAATCAATGTTAAGCGAGGGAGACGAAAGGCCGCAACCATGGGTGGATGTCGATGTCACTAAGGTAGGGGTAGAACTCGTGCTTCTCAAATGCTTCGACTACCGCGAGTCTGACGGCGAACGGAGGGAGTGTTATCAATTTCCATGGATGGTTGGTTAGAGCTGTTGAATATCAGGCCCAATGAAGGAGGAGGAGGAGGAGGAGGAGGAGGAAGGGGAGAACGCGTTATGAGGACGATGTTCTATGGGAAGCTGGGATGTTGTAACTCGTTGCCCTCAAGGGCGTACCCCACAACGACCTGTTGAAATCTCATCTCGGCTCATTACTGCTCGTTGTGAGGAGCTGGAAGGCGAGATCTTGTCAAACGTCGACGCCACTCCAATCCTCTTGTAATTTGTCTCAATAGGCACACTCGTCCACACCACCCTCCCTCTTCTGCGACGTTTAGGAGGGATGGTTCGATCACCAACACACAGAAGGGGCAGAGGTCGTGGGCATTAATGCAATCAAAGTAGCTTTTTCCCATTATGTGTGCAATAGCATCACCTTTAAGTGTGATTTTCTTTTACACAAGTACAAAATTCTTGTGCCTTAATTCTCTCTCCACTTGATTAATGGTTTAAACGCTATCTCTCTCCCATGACAAATGTTGCATCCTACGACAAAGGTGGACCGTGGAGCCGTTAGTCATCAATTCACGTCATTTTAATTGTCCTGGACAATTCTCAATGTGTGCATTCTCTGGCCAGAGCGAAAAAAATGCATAAACTGAGGAGATGGTTAGATGGATGGTTTGATGAATGGCTGGAGACATTGATGATAGGTTGGAAGGAATGATGAATGGATTAATGGGACGATCAGTGAACGAAAGGGTAGGTGAGTTGGTTGATGTATGGACAAACGAATGAATGAATGAGTCAGTGGATGACTGGATCGGGTAAGTAGATGGATGGGCAGATGCGTGGTCGGATGAATAAATGAATCCATGTGGATGCTTGTGTCGATAGACGGATAGAGGAATAAAGAAATGGAGGTAGACGAACGGGTGGTTGGTTTGATTGGTGAATGAATGTCCAAATGACCGAGTGGAATGGATGGAGGAGGATCCACCCCACTAAGAAAGCCTTGCATCCCATGATACATTTGATTTGACCTCGCCTACTTCCCCCCGCACAAAAGCCCCTCTCATTCCTCCTTTCACCTCTTTCGGTATTTAGCCAAAATACAAAAAGACCGCTTTTTTCCCCATCATCCGTGGCGAAAAGAGTATCCTTGCCCTTTCTTCCCGTGTACACCTTGAAGTAGTGAAGCCGTGAATTTGAACATGCCCTCTCTCCACGAGGTGGCATTTCAGCTGGCCTACTGTGGAGTCGTTTCTTTTTCCATTTCCGCTCTCTGCTGAGTCACCTGGCTGGGTGGGTAGGTACCGACATTGCTATAGTGATGCCATTGGGACTGTAGCTACGACTTATCTCATTTTTCCCCCTCTCCTGTAGGCACTTGATTTGTCTTCTATGCATCTTCTTCCTTCCCTCGTTTATTGAAGAAAGTTGCGGGCCTTCTGAAGAGATTATTGGAGCCTATAGACGGTGGTGTCATGCCACATTTATACAGAAATGCTACGAGGCTGTAGGTGCAGTCGGAGGATTGTGAAACTTGGAACCTATCGGCTTCTCTTTCTTGAGCCATCTGGAAGTCAGTTTTGGGTTGGTGCAGGTCTATAGAGGTACTTCTATTCAAAGGAGGTTGTTGGCCTGGAAGTCGAGCTGTCGACGACTGGAAAGGTCTATGCACTGGTAATACATTATTCCTCGGCACATCTCTCACCTTGATTACAACACCATCTTCGAGTCTGTCCAGCATGTCCATGTAGTAAAAATAAGTCCAAATTTTATCCGAAGTGGTGATATGTATCATTCATTCCAAGGGGGGAGCGGGGGGATTCGTAATTTACGTTCTCTTTGAAGGCTAAGTACACAGAATTTGTTTATTTGGTGAGTATTGTTGTTTACGACTGGATCCGTGTTCTACAAATGGCGGCTCCTACATTCTAATCGCTTTTCATGGGACCGTGTACCCTAAAAACAAATTTGGCCGAGAAAAAAGCGAGTGTGATTTTCAGTGCGGTTTGGTGCCAGTGATTTGTCTTAACGGAGAGGGAGAGAGAGAAGGAGATCTTAGCGAGAAGGCCACAGGTTAAGGGCACGCACCACCCAGACGGTATGGCTGCAGACGGAGTTGTTTGCTCACTGTGGGTAAAACAATTATTGCTAGGATCTGTCTCCTCGGTGAGCGGAGAAACAACCAGTTGGAAGAGAAGGGGGACAGGGGGGAAACATTTGCTTCATCTGCATTCTCAATGTTTCTCCTGGTGGCACTTCTCTCTCTGACAGTGACCGATTCATTCAGCGCTTGCGCACCTAGATGAACCAACTTCTACCGACCAAATGCAACTGGGGCGTCTTTTTTATTCTCCTCCAGATGTGGATGTGTTTGATGAGGTGGGGGGGGAGAATCGAATCATCACAACTGCATTCAGGAGTGCGTGTGTGTGTGCCTCACTTGTCAAAAGGCATGACTGTTTACTCTTTTTGACATGTCTGACTCAGCGTGTCTGTAGGGAGGTGTCTCGTCGATCTCCTACCACCAGAACTAGACACGGCATTCGTCCAGTGTTTGCCACATCTTCTCATCCAATTAACACGATGTAGTTGGAATGCACAGTGGTCAGTCCTCGTAAGTTTCTGTGCGGCTATCTCTTTAATCTGGTTTTTTTTTGAGGTGACATCTCGTTACAATCGGTTGATTCCGGGGAGGTAGCAGACATACTCTGGTGTGGATCTCCTGTTTATGGAAGCTGTAGTTGGAAACGCCAACAAACGCTCCACCTCTTCAGATAGGTAATGGACTCACAGCATAGTCTGGCTCCTTGTTCCGACGGTTTGCGTGACAATTTCCCTTTTTTGTCGGTCAACAATCTTATCTTTATCACATAATCGCCAACTGGTCAGCCGCATGCCGCGTGGGAGACGGAGCTGAACTGATACCACATCAGTGGCGGTATGAATGAGCTAAAGGCAGCTGAATAGAAGATTTGCGGCAGGAGAGCGTTGTTGGAGGGTTCTACTGTTGGCCGAACTAAACACTTATTCATCTTATCAGAAAATATCAGGAAGATAGTTTCAACCAACTTTCGAGAGAAGGAGAGAATCACGCAATTTATCTCTGACATAGTTAACATTTTATCATTTATCAAATTGTCAACGCAATGGCCTATTTGTTCGATGTCATGGTGTATACTGACATTTTTATTACGATGTGAACTTGTCAAATTGCAAACTCCACTGTCTTTGCTATGAAAGTCACTGATTCGGGCGAATCTGACACTTCTATTTACGAATGTCAATGTCTCCTGTCCCACTAGTGACAGTTTTAATGGGGCGCAATGGGAGTGAGTGGGTATGCGCGTCCGCTATTGAAGTCAACTGCAAATCGGACGCCAATAAATACACTGTCACACATATGTGACACTAGTGGGTTGAGTGTTAACACTGATGCTGTGCACAAAGGTTTTCGACCTGATCAGGCCTTGGTTTCTATAGGCTACCGGTGTAAATTGATAATAACAATTTGCTGTCGGTGTAACAAAAGCCGTCGACATGCTACTTAAGCTGGTAATGAGTAGCACCATCTATCCTATCCATGTGGTCCTATTTAAATAGCCAACAATATTGCCTATAGTGCATACACGTCCATTTTTAACCAATAAAATGTTTCAGCGAGAGAACGGCTGAAATTCTGAACATTAAAAAGTTGGCTCACACAGGCACGAAAGATGGCTAAATATAGTCAAACTTTTTTGCGCATATTCACCATATAAGGCTGAATCATCGAATTCAAGAATTGGTAAATTTATGCCTCCCTACGGTATACTCTTACTTTATTCAGCCAAATAGTTTCTTAGAGTAAATCTCGAAGCTCAAGCGATCTGCAGTAGGGCAGCCGAACTTCAAAATAAAATTCACTCGGTTTGAGAGTTTTACTGAACTGATGTACTGCTGAAGAGTTAGAAAGGTATAAAACTATCCTCAATTACAGAAAACCCTACAACAGATCCGAGTCAGTGGCTATAAAGTGGTGCAGGGCGCACCTTTGGACTTAAGGAAGCAAAATCCCGCCGTGACATTCACATGAAGTCAGTGGTGAACGCATTAAGACCGGAATGTTAATGTTTGTCCGGCCTTGTAAGTACTTATGAACAAGTGATTTGTGATGGAAGGAGGCCGAATTTGGCTTACTTTAGCCAACCTCGGATCAGGTCTGCTCCTCGTGTAGCCCACGGCTGGCTGCCCCATTTGTGTAACCACATAAACATCCTGCTTGACATCAATGACGATTTGTGACCAATTTTCGCTAACCATTGTTCTGGAAGTGTCACCGAGCCAGGCGACAATTCTTTTGATCTATGACACTCCACCCAATAACAAGGCCGTAAATTGAACCCATATTTTTTCCTTATTTTTCGCCTCAGATGTTTGTCTCCTTCGAAGTACACCAACCTATTAGCGAATTTGCAACACCTTGGCAACGCACACCACAATTGAGCACCACTACCATATTGGCCTGCCTCGGTCTCCTTCTACTACTCACCTTGACGCCGTCTGTGCCTCCAACACCTCTCAACAGTGCCATTGTTGCCGCAATCTTCTCCGGTCTTCATATCACCTTCGCTGCCACGCGTTTCATTCACCTTCCTGCCTCGATTTCCAACAGCAGGTGAGGTTGTAATCGCGTTGCTACTTACTCCAGTTCCACCATCGGTTAACTTTAAAGCCCAGTTTTCTTCCTCGGCATTTCATTGGTTAATGAATTTATAAGTAGACTTATTAGTAGCACCTACTGTTTCTTCTTACCACGCTTTCTTGTTATACTAATAACCCGCTTGAATTATAGTTTGCATCTTGGTTCTTTCCAAACTCTCCTCTCCTCATATTATTCCTTTTTTTCCAGTTCGACGTTTTTCTGGACAACCTTACTCCCCAACTCCTTGGCAGCTCATCTCGTCTTCGTTCTGCTTGTTTGTTTTTTGCCATGGCAAACCGCAAAACTACGTCAATGGACTGAACAGTGGGTTAAAATTGTAAGTCAGACATCCTTCCCTTTTCTAACTGTCTAAACTCGTAATGTAAGGCTGGATACTAAAGGTCAACGAGCATTCACTAGTCATGTTGGTGATATTTTTTGTTCCCCCAGAGTCGACCAGTACTGACATTCTGTTCACGTTGTTTACAGCTTCTAGAGCAAAAGGTGGATCTAACCGGACGTCGTTTTGCGCTTGAGCACTTATTGGATAATCAAATCCCCCGTGCTCATTTGCCAACAGAACCCTCCAACACTCTCGCAGAGTCCTGTACATATCCGTCAAGCCTTTCTGATATGTTTCCACCTCGAGAACATCTCGCCACTGGTGTAATTGCTATTTCTATCTACGGCATAGGTACGGGTGGATGCGCTCTGTGTTATTTGTTAAAGGTCCTTTCTTCACGGGTATTTAATACTCTCATCGCAGGCAAAGGTGATGATATGCTTCAGTATCAACGATCGCCAATTCGAAGTGTCGCGTTGAGCCAATCTATAACCACCACTGCCACCGCCTCCTCCTCTACCGCTAGTCGTCGATCGCGCGAGGCTACAGTGATTGCGGACGCTGTTCGTCGACTCAACCGTCGCATTTGTCTCATTGATCAAATGGCTTGCGGTGGTGATGTAGAAATAATGGGAAATGCGGTGAACAGAATTGTTAAATCGCTGTCAAAACCACCTCTACCTCTTGTCAAGGTCCACTCGGTCGGAAACTGTGTGGCCTATGCACTTTTGGATGCGGTATGTTTTGTCCGCTACATATAAATATTGTAAGTAGTATTTCAACGGCCGACCACCTCATTCGTTGATTTGCTTATCAGGGTCAGATTCGTCCATTTTAAAAGGCCCATTTAGGCTTAATCGAGTATCGGCTCAGTAAAACTTGCACTTTAGCCCGTCTTTTCCGCTCTCAAGGATTCAAAGGATTCACCGTCGCAGCTAGGTCTCTTCGCTGTCTTTCTCATCCAACTGTTTGAAGAACTAGAGCGCCAGTGTCTTCAAAAATCCGGTGATGAATTCCGAAGTGGAGATGAGGCTCTCGCATGTCGCCTACAAATTGGTGCGTCCTTTGGTTTCAATCTGTGCAGTGTTTGATGGAAATGAAGGATTCGATAATCTAGACGGGCTCTTCAATCGCAGCACCACAGACCCTTACATTTCGACTCCCTATTTACCACTTGCAGCATTAAAGTAGCCGTGACTTTTTCCTTTCCAGGCCTTCACATCGGCGGCACGGTAAGCGGTGTGGTCGACGGTCCCCAGTTTCTTCTCCTTCACGAAACCCTTGATTTTGCCCTTCGCCTTGCCAACGCCACTCCTCCTGCCCCGATGGATCGGTCGCTCCTCCTTGCGTCCACCGATTTCGTCGCCCGTCGGGGCACCGAATCGCTGGTTGGAGCACAGCCAATTGGTGTGAATGGCGGTGGGTGCAGTGCCAACGCTAGTGACGTGTTCCTCTGGGCCGCGGACATTCAGCACGTTCCACGTTTGATTGCCATCATGAGGCCGGTCCTTAGCACCATTATTCAACCACCTGTGTTCCGAAATAGAGTAAGTTTTGGCCTACTGAAATGCCTCGAAAGACATGCCTAGTAAAGTAATTCACCACCTTTTTTACCTCTTCTCCGTAGTCAAAAAAGCCACTCGCGACTCCACCGAACCTGGAGCATCCCCGATCTGCATCTTCATTGATTAATTCGAACTCTTCACCACCGCCGCCACCACCACCACCGCATAAACGAAATTACGCGGTGGGCGAGGCGCGATACCAAAATCATAGTTCCCCACTGTTGGTGCGTGGATTGGAGACTTCAATTGCTGTTCTATTTTTACACAAAAACTTCATCTTTGTTCCTTCCCATTTTCAGCCGCGACGGGATCGAAAACTGTCTTCGCCCCTCCTACCACCGCGCCACTCTTCTCCACCCTCTAGGTGGGCACTAAAATCGGTGTCCTTAGATGGCCCTGGCGATGGAGATAATGTTGATCGAGGTAATGAATTTGTGGTGTGTCGTCTCCTTCCATTCCTTCTCATCATCCCTCTCTCAGGATTCCGCCCACTCATTCTGAAGTGTTTGCATACTTCAATAAGGTTTGTTTTTTTACAGCCTGTTTTGCTATGGCTGAGGTGGAGATTGTCAACGGTTATGCGCAACCCACGACGAGATTGGTGGGAAATGGAGTAACAGCTTCCCCATACTGCATCACTAAGGACACCAATGGCTATGCTAATCATCAAAGTCATCAGGTGAGATGGCGACGGTGGAAGGAGTTGGAGATGCCTTTAAATTCCTTAGCTTATTTGGGGACTTTTTTCTCCCTTCCGGTGCCCTTCTGCAGTCCTCTCTGTTTCAGCCGGTATTTGAGCCTCCTCCGAAAACTGCAATTGACGTAACTGCAACTTCAATTACCTCTTCCGACAATGTCTTCCTCGCTGTTGAAGGTGTTTGTGAGCGTGTTGAGGCTCTGCAAAGTGAAGCAGTCACCAGCTTGTCCTCTGCGTCACCTACAACCACAGCTAACACGCATCATCACCATAGCAATCCTCTCTACACTGACAATGAATACTATGATGATGAAGAAGAAGAGGTGGATGGAAATATCATTGATGGTGTCAAACAGTCGGGCGATGAGATGTCGGATGGTTGTCTGGACGCTGGCGTTGAATGGCTTCAACGAGCTCCAATGCTGGGCGACTTCAGTGTCTCGGTTATCTCGTGAGTAGAAGTTTTCCCTCCACACTCCTTTGCCTCTTATCTACAAATTGGCTATCGATGTTTTATTTTTGGTTCACATCTTTGGGGCGCATGTCGTGTGCGTGGATCAATCTCTATCCCCTTACTAAAGATGGTGGGTAACAGTAGCATCGCCTACATACTCAGAATAGGGTCTGAGACTAGAGGGAGGTTTCTGATACCCGAATGCATAAAATTTCGTAAACACAGTACAGTGCGATGATGGTGATGGTGGTGGTGATATCCGGCCTACCAGCCCCGCTGATTATTCCTGGATTCCCAACTGACATATGACGAGATGGAATGAGAAACCCAATCTCTTGCAATCACTTTTCACCAGTACAGAAGTGAAGCAGACCTTTCTGGGCTAGTCCGGTGGTAGTGAAAAATCGTTCTTGCCTCGAGAAATCAACTAAGTGGAAGGAGGAGCCGGACGCTATTCTACACCTTCAACTTTGTTCGTTTATCTTACAACCTCAAAAAAACTGCTTTGATAGATTGAAGTTGATTTCATGCCAAATTCGCTCATCCCTTTTCCTTATAGTAGTGGATCCAACTTTCCAAATTATCGACGTCCCTCCACACCACCTTCCAATCCGCGTCAAACGCTATACAATCCTCCAATCGTTGCCGGTGCTGCTGCTGTTGCCAGTGGCAGTGGTGAAAGTCAGAGGAGAACTTCCGCAAAGGTCAGTTTGTGATTGGGTTTGTTGATCGACTAGTTGATACTTGTTCTCGACAGCCAATCAAATTCCTCCTACTCAGTCATCCAAATTTTTTCACGTTTATCATTGGATAACTTCTCGTGGAAACATTTTTAACTGCATGTTTCTAGATTTGGATAAGCATTAACTTTTTGGGCTTTGATGAATATCTTGCGTGTGCCTGAATTGGGGTAGTTGATACGGTGAAACACCAATGTCCTTTTCTCCTGTCTAACTTTTAGCTAAACGACAAGGATTCCACGTCAATCGATTTGTTGAGCACTTGTGCTGTTCCTTCTGTTGCCTGCGACTATGAATGTAAGCTCTGTTGTTGTCTCTTCAGTATCTTCTCTCTTCTGATTGGCTTGTCGTTTCCAGCCTTGTGATTGGCTGGTTGGCTTTAAAGTCTTTTCTCGAATCTGGTGGTCAGTTGTTGAATCGTGGCATGATTATTCTGCAGTAGAGTTTTTTTTAACTTTTTTTGAATAATAAATTATGGTGTGATGGCATTTTTCGTAGTAAGTGTGACTATGTCTGGAGAAATTGGGTAGAGCGGGAAAGTGTTACATTTCTGTCCGTCTGTCTGAAGTAGTGCGTGATCCTCGCTACTCTTTCCTTTTACATGCCTTTTCATCCGGCCGTGAAAGTAGCGCAGACAACCGGTAGGTGGAAGCGATTTGATAGCAAGTGAGAAGGTAACTGGGTTTCTCCCGTGGAATAATAGGCCTGTGGCGTCATTTTTTTCTTCCTCCTCTCCGTCATCCCTCTTTTGAACGATCCTAGAGATGACTTATGGAACAGTTTTTACATGACACTTTCTGCCACGTCGAGGACAAGTGGTCTCCCTTCATTCGTTGGGATTTTTTTTGAATCAATTAATCAAAGATCGGTCACTGGAAATTAGTCGAGTCAAATCAAAGACATTCGAAGGGAACTTTGGGCTGAACTGATCCGTGGGGGGAAAGGCGAAGAACACTTTCCCACTTGCTGGTGCCATCTGAATGACAAGCCGGTAGGGATCCTCGAAGACGGCTGTAAATACATCATGCAGGCACGACCTCAAGAGGTCAAAAGCGACAGTTGTCACGACTCATCTACGGTTCCGAAAAGGCGGTTAAACTTTCATGGAGGTTGAACATGGGTCGGAAAAATGGTGACCTAATTAAAAGCAGCCTTTATATCCGTTTCCATTACCCATACGAACTCCAAGTGGATCATCTGGTAACCGGTTACTTCCGAATTTTTAATACTCTGTTGACACTAAAGGGGGAGCCGTTGGCCATGACTTCAACAGACTCTTCTCAATAAATGGATTCACAGAAGGTGGATTGGATTGAGTCGATTAGCTTCAGCATTTGGAAATCAAGTAGACTATTAAATTTTCGTTGGCAATCCAAGCGCGTTGGTCAGTCCGACGAAGACAGACCTAGTCCTTGAATGCTTCGCTTTTTTATTGCCCTCGTCCAAGGTGCTACGCAAATTTGGGCGTTTTTTCAGTACCTGGATAGCCATTCTAATAATGAACTCCATTCAGATCGTCCAAATTTCTTACTATTCTGGCCACTAAAAAGACCAAATCCACCAAGCAACTTCAGGAACTTATCAATCTCCTTTTCCCTTCAAAGTTGAAGCTGGAATAACCGACTTCAGCGTCAATGACGACGAAGAGGAAGATGACTTGGAAGCCGAGATGGCAAACAATTCGACACATGCAGAGTCCGGTGATGTTCCACTGCTGATGGACACTTCCTGGATGACATCCACTGAGGGTGGAGGCGGTATCGATGGCGTACCTTCGAAGGCGCCAAAAATGAGTGATTCCCTATTGGTGGAGACTGGAGGTCCACTGGAAGACGACTTCTCGGAATTCTCGTCCTCTGCTGCCGTTGCTGCTGCTGCCGCTGGTGGTGATGACGAGGGCTCCTCTTCTGCCCATCTCGTAAGAACTTTTGGGTTGGTAGAATATGGATGTGTCGCTGGATGGATAGCTGGGGTGAAAGGTCGCTGGAGTGATTGATAGACGGGGGGAAGGCACGATTCAGTAGATGAGATAGCACAAGGAATGCTGGGTCGCGTGGATGGTTGAAGCGATTGAGTAATCGATGCATGAAGAGATAGATTTGTGGATGCTATGAGGGTTTGTGTGAGGATGAATGGACTGGTAGATGGATGCTTGCCTGAATGAGAAAAGAAATCGAAATGATTGGACAGACTAAAGGACTGCCATATCACAGACCTTCCTTTCCATCTATCCACCCAGCTTGTCGCTTACACAAGTGATCCAGACATTGAAGGTGACAACCTACCTACCTACTTCCCCCTCATCGACAAGTCAGGCAATCATCAAAGACGAGGACGCCGTCTGCCTGACATAGCTCCCGTCCGTCTGCCCAATTTTGCCGCAGTAGCTAATCCGCACCCACCATCCGTCCTGCTGGCAAACAAGCAAATTGTCAAGCCACTCTCCCCACCCCTCCTGGTAGATCTTACCTGTCCCCCTTCTTCTTCTTCTTCTTCTTCTCCTCCTAACAACGCGCCAACAAGAGCCATCACCGGTGGTCAGGACATGTGAGTTGGATCCTTTGCTTCTGCCTCCTTGTACGCATTTCAAGCCCAAACTCGTTCATCTTTGTTCTATTCAAGTCCGCCTTCCACGCATCACGTGACTGACTAGTTGACATTTGTGCGATCATGGGTAGATTAATGTCACCTGTCGGGGCGAAACATAGCGCTTGATTGTTGTGCGTTCTTAGCTTGTCCTCAAAACCTTCTCCTTCCTCTTCAGAGCTGAATACGACAATTTGGAGAACGCTTATTCATCAGCTGCGCCAACCAATCTCACATCGTTGCGGCCGACACCGCAACACGGCGGCTGGCGGCCTCGGGATGTGCGTGGTCACCGACGCGGAGGTCTACTTCCACGAAGAATCGATAATCCCTATCAACGCCATCTCCGCCTCAACGCACACATTGTGGATGAAGCGCGTCGAATATGTCAACGTCTACACGCCATGGGGTGGCAGTCTGCGCTGTCGTTACAGACGCAGTCATCGCCTTCTGCTTCCAGTTCGGAAGGTCTGTCTGTTGTCAATCGAGGTTCCCTTTTCTTTTTCTCCGAACCGCCTTGAAGAGCTTGCATATTCTTTGAGCTTTTATGAGAAGGGACCTTAGTTGGAACTGCTATTGCAAAATGTCGGAAAAGCCTTCAGATGGATTCTGGGACCTTTAGGGGTTTAAGAAAACTTCTAATTAAATCTTGAAACCTTTACTGTCTCGACGGCTAGATGGATGCATTACTTCACACAGCCTTGCCTTCCAGACCCATCGGGCTCCAATCGCCACAACGAGGCACCACCTGGTAAAAATATTCTACTTCTCCCGCCACCACCGCCGCCACCACTACCACCACCGTCGGCGCATCCATTTGTACGGACTCCTAAACGCGGGGATTACGTTAATTCGCATAGCCTTCTTAGACGTCTCCAAGGCTTCGACAGTGGAACTGTCACCACGGTTACCTCGCAAATCGATGATGATCAACTGACTGACGATGGAACCTTTGACAGTGAATTTCTAGATGATGGAGAAGGCAATATGGTGAATGGCGAACCACAAAGCGGCTCGCTTCTGATCCCTGCAGATCTTTGGCTTGGTAAGTTACCACTCTAATTTTGGACCTGGACGATAGATTAGCGGATGGATGGTTTAAAAATAGAAAAACGGGCTTGATACAACCCCTAGTGAATTTGGACATTAAAAAGGGATTGAGAAATCGAAACCGATAGATGGCTTTGAGGTGGATGAGTTTCGTAATCCTCAGGTTTTCCTCGCCTTCCACAGATGTCGGTCGACCGCGTTCTCTAAGCAACGACTGTCTCCTAGCCCACCACGACAGTGAAAATGATGATGACATCGACGGTTTTTCCCACCGTTCTCATTCACGTCGTTGTGGTGCTATCCTTGCTCGCGACCTCATTCTTCGTCGAGCAGCAAATGTCCGCCAGCTCCTTCCACTCGAATTACAACCCTTCATGATGCCTGGATGCTTCAGCAGTGTCTCTGCCACCACCACCACCTACGCTAAAAGTGGTGGGACTGCTGTTGTCTCACTTCAGCGTCGCAGTGACCACAGTGGACATCGACGTCAACATGGACGACGTCGTCACCTCCTCGTGGCAGTGCGTGGAGGTGTGAAGAGGTCCTCCAGTGATCCTCTTCTTCCATGCGGTGCAGCTGTCAATTTGGATGTCAGCCTTATTTGACGACTAGATAGTGTGGGTCTTCCTATGCCCGTCTTTTCTCTGTTGACTAAGTACTTTTTACCAATGGTAATAAGTGTTAATGATGATCCCTATCTCAAGACCTGTTTGACAGGTAAATGACAATGGATAGGTGAAATGTGTGGTTTAGTTCAATCCCTTAGGTCTTCACCAATCGGCTAATTTGACTGCGGCTAATTTTTTGACAGGATTTAGACTTGGCAACACTGGCTCTAAAATGTCTTCCACCTCAAACGTGGTTTCTGCACCAAGAAGAAGGGAGGGTGCAGTGGGGGGACTTTATAATCACTTCAGCATCCTTTTTTGGGGAGAATGCGCCAGACGAAGATGTGTGCCATGCGATAAAGCCAGCAAAACGTGGAGGAGGTCTTGTGGTAGTTCTATGGCGTCCCTGATGTAGTTGGGTTTGGTGGTGGGAGAGGTGGGCGTGCTCCATGCTGTACAGAGGTTGGTTTGCATTGGTATAGAAGATGGAGTAGATCTTGGTGGTGCGAAGGAGGGAAAGTAAAATTAATCAACACAACCCACCTTCATTCTGTTAATGCTGCCCATACCCTTGTGTTAATGCAGTCAATGCAAAAATACTTGCGATACTGCCCCAGCGCTCCATGCGAGTCGTCCAGATGGACTTGAGAGGATTGAATGGACGCACGGGGAGGGATGAGAGTTAGCAGACGCACGCATTGCCTGATCCACTGCACACCAGGGCCAACTATAACGCCGACTCGCATTTGGCGGTGAAAACGTTCAACGGGACAGTAACCAGTCGGCTTCATGGGGTAGGGTTCAAGCGAGCGTCGTAGCTGGCAAGGTAAGGCAGACGTGGATTGCGGGACACGACATGTGGTGAATGTCGTCGGCCACTGCCATTCTCCATCTACCTTTGATGGGTGTTGTCGTAAATATCGTGTGAAACGATCAATAAATTTCAATGCGTGATTAAATCCATAGAGAGGAGGATGACAGTCATCAATGTTCGGGCGGATCTATTTAAAATGCGAGTTGGACGAGGTAGATATCGGCAGAGAATGTACAACCCTACCTACAGCTCCACAGCCTTCCGTTTGTTCAGCAAGTTTTGGCGGTTGCAGATGACAAGGCAGCGCAAATGCGGTGGATAGCGGACGTTAAGAGGTTGCAAAGAAAGGATTGAGGAACAAAAGATCTTGGTTTCTCTGCAGTGGAATTTGAGAATGGTTGTTGAATGAACCGATCAAGAGTTTGTTAGTGAATGAGTGGTTAGCATGTTGCTTGATTTATTCCACTGTGATATTACATGCGCTGTGAGCAGCTGACATTTCCCAAATCTGCTAACTTGGCACTACAATCGGGCATTGACAACTGCCACGACACACGTCTACTCCCTGTTGGGAAAACACATTAGTGGAGGAGGCTAATTAAGGAGTCTCCTTCCTTTCCTGAAGGTTGTGTCGTAGATTGAGTTGAGGCAAACCTATGAGGGTGTGGACGGGAGCACAATCGACACGTAGGATCTACATATTACTTGATTGATTGGCCATATGATTAGACGTCACCAGCGGTTGCGCTCACAGTCCCATGAGCAGGCAGCCCTGGAGTCTACAAGTTAACTATTCGCACCGGATTTGTTGGGGTTATCGCTACCTTTATCCGATGGTAGTCTTCCAAGTTCACACCCAAGACGGCAACAATGGTACGCCCCATCGATGGCGTTCCAAGCACCGTTATTCATGTCAGTGGCGGAAGGCGTATTTGCCAAGCCACAAGCGTGTGTAAGCCAAGTGAACGCGCGTTTAAATGAATTTATTCAGTTCCGTCATGCTAGCCAAGTACGGCAGGACCGATGATCCTGTACCAACTGTTACACATCGGGAATCGGTGAATGCGTTTACCAGCTACGTCTCGATTCAGTGCTATGGCATTACTAACTTGACTGCAAAATCATTCGCATACAGACACAGCAATGCATCGGGCTCTAGAATAACAATGGAAAGATAGTATGAGAAAACTGGGACAAATTTTGATAGCAATCACATTCTTTGGCAAGCGTTTAAAGCAATAATTTCCTCGAGAAGAATGATTTGCTTTGGTGAGCGGAACAGGCTTTGGTGATGAAGACGACACAGCGACTATGGGATCATGGTAGCCAACAAAACCACGCATTTTAGAAGGGCCTTCCTCCCAGTTAATTGCACCATCTTCGTCAAAGCATCGCTGATGAATGGTGAGACGGAGGAGGAGAAGGATTTTGCTCAACACAGGGACATATTACACATTTTGTCCTCATTTCATAAATGAGGCACTTCAGATCCCCCGTCGAGTTGCAACTCCACAGGCTTCGACAGCAGAGCGGATGAGAAAACGCTTCTCCGCTGCCTCCTTTTTCTTCTACAATGTTCGATTTTAACATGATTTACCTTCATCACCACCTCCACCCATTATAAATCAAGTTTGTACAGATTATGCTTGTTTGCAAATGCAAAATGTAGCGTTTTAAGACTTTTTTTCGAGATAAAAGAAGGCATAATACTAGTGCAGAATATATATGCAATAAAAAGAGGGGATGGGGATGCCGGCATGGCCCAGAGACCAGCCCTCTTCGCTAGAACAATAGCAAAGTATCACACAAGAACTTTGCATTAAAAAACTCCAGTCAGCAAAAGACGTAATTTACTGTAAATACGCTCATCACCTTAATAAGATTATTGAGATAAAGGTAGCTTCATGGGCATAAAGTAATCCTGAATTAGGTCATTTAGCAATCTTCACAACTCTAAGGTAAAGCATAACTTCCAAGTGATGAGTTTTCATCAGTCCACTCAAATATGCGGTGTCAAAGTAAACAAATCTTAATATTAATGGTAAGATATGACAGTAAAAATCATTAAGTCAATAGTGATTTTACGTGCATGAAGCACTGGTACCAAATGTTCCGACTAGTTGAATTAAATAAGTTTTCATCAATTTTACTTATACTACCAAAATATCACGTATTATAGCTTTAAAAAAATAATAAATTTAATTGCAATGTGACAATTATGATAATGGTCTTTATTTTAATCCGCATTTGTTTAAAAGGGTCCTTGTATGAGGAGCGTTTAGCAAACACAGTTTTGGCAGGGTTGTTTGTGTCGGAGGCTCTCGAGGTGGGTGATCTATAAATATGCGCACTTTTTATTTCTATCCCCTGTTCTAACTATTATCAATGAAATTGTTGCCGCCCACTCAGTCTTTTCTTCCCAAGCGAATGAGGGTCAAGACGAAAGAAATAGACGCTGAACATTCACGCTGGTAACAGCAGTAGCGGAACTCCCTTCTTCCAAAGGGCCATATGGATTTTTGGACAGTGGATCAGAAGGGTCGATTTCAATGACTAGTTCTGTCTTCGGCGTCAGGGAACACCTCAGGTCCTTCGTACCTTCTCCTAAAAAATGCTGCTGCACCTAGTCCCAATTTGCCATCGGCCAGAAAGAGCAGGTACTTCATCCCCTGTTGCAAAAGGTAAGCGAAGGTGGCAAGAAGTACGCGGACTACCTTTAACCCCCGGCAGATCGAGTCTTTTATGGCTCATTCACAAGCAGAGTCGCTTGATTGATTACTGTCCAGTTTAAGCATTGGGGCCGACCACTTGCTGTGCTCGGGAAGGTCCACGGCACGGATGCCGAGTCTCTTCCACAGCTGACTAAGTTTGCAACTATGTAGGGCTAGTGACCATTTTCGGTCACGTACTGAAACATCCGCAACAGGCGTTCAAGTCTAACATCCCTGCGCTATGCCCTAAAATCAGGCGACTCATCCTTTTTTGCTACTTTTTTTGCTCCTAAGCGGCACGCAAATTTCCTTTCACCCTGGTGCAGCTAGATCACTAATACGTATGCAGCCTTTCCCTACCCTCTATCGCGGGATTAAGATCGGTTTACCGTCTATCAGAATACAGCTAGCAGGAGGATGAAGATTGCAGTAGATCATCATTAAAAGCCAGCATAGGTGAGAAAATCTGGACATTGAGCTTTATTACATGTGTAGAACCGGTGAATTGTGATTGGTGGCGCTGATTTTCTGCGAAACACCAAAGCCGTCCTGGATTTCGCGAAAGGCACCTTCTCTACCCACCAACCACTGGAGCTGGTGGGGCTCTTCCGCTACCGAGGGAAGACGTCGATCAAATTCTCAGCGTCCTCTTTAAGGCAGCAGCTATACCCGTGAACAGCTCACCTTTCCGAAAACAGGTAATCTGCATATTTGTATTCCCATGAGCCTTTCTTTGATGCTAAGGAAGACACAATACTCCGGTAGAATTTGCGCTGTTGGCTTATAAAGGGGCTTGGAGGTTATTGGCATGGCTTGGAGGCCAGCACACTCGTCAAAGGTTCTACGGGCGGGCATTTAAGTGGCCTCTTTATTAAAACCGGAGGCCAGACCATCAACCAGTGTACGATATTTTGCGGAAGGTTGAGCGTCAGTGAAATGGCCTCATATTTATCAATGGAAATGCTGCCTTTATTTCATCAAGCAGAAAGAAGGCAAAAAGCGAGCTGGTTTCTTATGCTGGTGTGGATTTTATTTCAGCACAGTCAGGAATTAAGTGACAGTAGAAACTTATGGAACCTGGAAGTCGATAGAGTTGACGGTAAGGAGTAGGGTGCGGAAAGTTTACGGATGGTGCGAACTTTTATAAGGAAGTAAAGTCGGGGAAGACGGAAATGTGTCTTTGCAATTTCAAGAAATTTACGCCTTGTCACTACTTCCTTACATCGTTAGCCTTCTATGATGTTGAAATCCTTCAAACACTCCAAGTTGTTATTTGTGGATACTCTGCTGTTTTCCGCCTTTCAAAATGTCGTTAATGCATGTAGTGATGAAGGGCAGCCCTCGGACTACACAATAGATAAATCATCTTCTTCTGTCTACTTTCATCATCTTTACTTGCTAACATTCCGACCTTAGATCCAACGTGGAGTGCAATTGCGACCCTTGTAGGGAGTCTCACTATTCGTTTGGGTAGGGATGGGAAAAGTCAACTTACCATGATTGACACATGGTCAAAGGCTTCTGTCTTCTTATCAAATCAGTCGATGATGCTTATTGCGACCTGGAGGATCGCATAGTCCCGTCTTGGTCATCTCACTGACTAGACACTTTACTACTTCTTGCAGGGAGAGGAGAACGCGACTGCGCGATTGTCGAATCGGTTTGGTCTTGCCAATTCTTGCTCCCATGAGAATACATTCGTGTGTGAGTTAAGTATACTGCGAATTAACGTCGTCCGGGTAGGTTGTAGGGTGCCGCGATTTCCAACGGGACATTCGATGGATTGTCGGCACTTGTCTTGGGTAATGGAAAGGCCTTGCCGATAGAGGGGATACTTTCGGTGAGAATTCGAATAGCCTTAGTGCTACCTAGAAGATCGGCTCCGTGAATTTTATCCCATGCAAATTCTGGACCTGTAGGGGGTCCCACTATTCATGCTTAACGTTGATCCTCTCCGACCGCTCCCATTGTTTAATTCTACCAATTGCGGGTGTAGGCGGGCAACTTTGACTCTGGTAAAGGGGACGGAGGGTCCTGCGACTCGCCCTCGAACTAGCTGTACTTGCGTCAAAGAGTCCGCAAACGATCCTCAAACTTTCCTGGAATTTGAGGGTACATAATGAGAGTCGGTGGGTTGGGCGAAGGCACGTATCCGTTTGAAGAACAATGCGTCCGATCTTGGTAGTGACTTTGTGTTTAATCAGACGTTGCCGTTGCAATGACTGAGTGCTTTGGGCGGTCCCTTAACGAGCTTTACTAACTCAATGAGGGGGGGGGGGGTTCCCATGCTGTAAAGCCTGCCGCAGGTGACCTCCATTTCCCAACTGGGCGACAATCATTTTCTCTACTCTTGGTATTGGGCCGGAGGAGGATTGTAGCGTCCCGAGGCCCCCTCGAAGACAAAAGAAGATAGGATATACTCAACGGGCAGAGGGAAATAAGCTGCTGGCATGGTCTGGAGGTCAGTCTACGCACCTAGGGCAATATGGCTACTGTGACTGACCATGACCTGTAGTTCAAACAAACGAAGTATCACAAGGGGCGCCGTTGGAATTTGCAGGGTCGGGGCCTTTATCATCTTCAAGTTTGCCACTGATGGTTCTCTGGTAATGGGATGCTCACCAGAACCGGTCCTTAGGAATATTTGCATGGTCACGGAAAAAGGAAAGGTTCCTGGAGGGTTCATTAAGCACAAATCCTGAAATTCGCCGAGAGCGGTGATTAGGTTCATGCCGTCTGCCGGCGTTGAATCCACGTTCGCTAAAGACATTCCGGAGTGTGGGAGAAAATTTTGTTAGCGTTCACAATTTTGCGAAGAACTTGATGTTTGGAGCACCCAAATTGTCTCAGAGTGAAGTAGGGAAGATGTAGCTCATGTAGAGTACTTGCTTAGCACTCAAATGTTTCCTAAGCTCCAGCACTTAAGTATGCCTAAGTTTTAAAAATTAGAATAAGTGTATGCCAAACTTACTCAATTATTAGTTTCACACCTTATGAATAAATATAAAATGCTCAATTTTGAGCAGAATGCTTAACCAATTTAAATTAGCGTCAGAAAGCAATAATTATTTAGACTTCCAAAAGTTTAATTATACTCGCGCTGCACAAAAATTTTTTGCATAGCTTATTTCTAGATAGAATCCTGACATATTGTTTTAATTGCCATTGTGAGTCCGGCGACTTTATAAAAGCCTCGATAACTGAGCGCATTGGATTCATTAAACCCTTTGCCGTTGTTCGATTTCTTCTGCTTGCACGATGAGTTGCCCCAAACATGTTTTAACATTAGCGACAATTAACCCTAATGTGGTACACATGCAGTATGCCGTCCGGGGTCCCATTGTTACACGCTCTCAGGAACTAGAAAAAGAGTTGCAATCAGGCGGAAAAAAGAACTTCCAGCAAGTTGTTAAGTGCAACATTGGTGATTGTCACGCAACTGGTCAAAAGCCCATTACTTTTTTCCGTCAAGTTATCGCTCTCTGTTGCTATCCTCCTCTCCTAGACGATCCAAACTTTCCTGAGGATGCTAAGGAGCGCGCCCGTAGCTTTCTAGCCAGTTGTGCCGGTGAAAGTGTTGGTGGGTTTCCTTAAAATCTGAAATTTAAATGCTTTTAAAATTGTATTTAAATTGATGGCAGGATATGCACATTTTAGGCTCTTACAGCATTTCAACCGGAGTGGTTTATATTCGTGAGCGGATTGCTGAGTATATCAGGCGAAGAGATGGCATTTCTGCTAATCCTGCAAACATATTTCTCTCTAACGGTGCTAGTGAGGCTATTAAAGTTTGTTCTTTTAACACTTTTTAAAGCTGCCATAATTATTTTCCTAAAAAGACCATTTATGTATTTCTGCATAGGCTGTTCTACTTCTTCTTTCCTCCTCACAACCCGGACTGGATCGAGTTGGTGTAATGGTTCCAACCCCTCAATATCCGCTCTACTCGGCTACCATTTCGGAGTATGACGCTTATCAGATAAACTACTATTTGGATGAAGACAATAACTGGAACTTGAACGTACCTGAACTCGAAAGGGCTCTGGCAGAAGCAAAGGAAAACTGCAAGCCTCGTGCGCTGGTTGTCATCAATCCTGGAAATCCCACTGGTCAAGTTCTTTCTAGGCAGAGCATGGAGGTTAGTTGTGATTTTTTGTCAACTAATTGTCCATGCGTGGAACACTTGGCCTTTCATTAATTAGTGTACGATTACTTCACGAAGCACTTAGCTTAAAGTCTATATCCTATCTGATGCACATTGAAACTTTGAACACAGAAAGCACCACTGCGTTTTCCTTACAGTTATCTCTCAGGCTTGCCTTCTAATAAATTAAAAAAAACTGGAACTTAAAATAAATAGTCATTCCACTACCAAGCTTAGCTGCCGACATCAACCCATTCTTGATCACACTGCTATGCTGAATGTCACGTGCCACGCGGAGCACCAATAGGAAGGCGATAGTGAGCAGCATTGAACTAAAAATGGTGGCAAATACTCCCATCCATCCATTATCCAACTATCTATATTTAAAACCATTTGCTCAGTCATTTCGGCTTCACCCATTTATTCTTAATTTGTTCATTTATTCCTGAAACCATTAAGTCAGCCTTTTTCTCCCCTTCTATCCAACCTTCACGCTGATCTCATCTGTTTAAAACTAACCATGCGTGAAACAGCGGCTGCGTTGTTTTTTGCTTTACCGTTTTCCGCAGTTTTTGAACAACCTAACTGAGAATCTGCGCATGTCGGTTGGGCAAATACAAGTTTGCAGTACCTAATTTTCCAAATTTGAACGTTTTCGATGGCTCTGCTTCTTTACTTTTAAATTCTTGTTTAATTTTTTTGGTGCATTTCAGTTCACCATCTTTTAAAGAATAAAAAGTGCACTTAGCAATAGGTAGAACGCCAGTCAATGTTTTAAAAAGTTTTGCTCCGATTATCAGTTTTACTCCTGACCAAAGATGCGTTAATTGTGCGTCTGGTAAGGGACGGCTCTGAGCTGAGGCCAAAGCGGGGGTGGGCAATGTCGATAAAATAAAAGGCAAAAGTAATCTGCTTTATTCGTGCAGTCATCATTCCATCCATTTTTGAATCGACTTACCTATCAGAGTACGCATAAACTCTTTTATTCGTGACTCATCCATTTATCTATCCCTTTATCAAAACGTCCATTTATTTCGGCTACACGCGTAGATCGAAAGCTGATCATACCAGATAAATGCGTCAGCGATCCAGGTACCCACTCTAAAAACCTCCATAACACTTTTTGAACCAGCCCCCAAGTTATTCTTAATTGAAAATATCGGTCGGTTAACTAATAGGTTGATCGGATTTTTTTTCCTTTAGGAGATAATTCGTTTTGTGAAGCGCCACGGCCTTGTTCTATTAGCCGATGAGGTCTATCAATTCAACGTCTATCGTCCCGAAATCACACCCTGGACGTCCTTTAAGAAGGTCCTTCACGAAATGGGTCCTGAGTATGCGGATAGTGTGGAACTTGCTTCCTTCATGTCCGCCAGCAAGGGCTACATGGGCGAATGTGGTTTCCGCGGTGGTTACTGCGAGTTGGTCAACTTTGATCCCGATGTCCAGGCCCAACTCTTCAAGTACCTCTCTGCCCGACTCTGTCCCGCCGTTCTGGGTCAGGTGAGTTGGAGTCACTCTATTGCTACAAACATAGGCGCCTCATTTCTCTTTCATCTGTTGTCCAGGCAGCATTAGTTCACGCTACTAGGATCTCAGGATTGATAGCCACGATCCACAAATGGTCTGTTCAAATTGCTGGTATGCTACTCCAAACCTACGAAGCGTAATCTGTCCTCAGACCGGAAATATCTGTCATTCATTTTGTTGTTTGGAACTTAGCTTGGTTGCCTTACGACTTTGTTCGACCAGTTGCAGTAGTTTGCTAGCGGCTTTGTTTCACGCATACAAGACGTTCGTAATTATTTCCCAGGTTTTTATACCCAGGAATTTTTGTGGGAGCTGCCTCGCTCAAGCCTTTATATAGAAAGAACGTTTGATAAGTCGCTACCTTTAAGCCAAATTTAGTCGCTGAAGTAATAACAACTAGTTGCCTTTATTAATGAAGCTTTTGTTCCAAGTTATTTTGAAAACATTTGCTTTTGTGCTAGTAATAACTGCTTCACGTCCAATTGCTAATCTGCATTTTTAAGGTTTATCATTGTCTCAGCCGCCTCATAATTTTAGTTCTATTATGTTGGAAGTAATCGAGTAGATTTTTTAATCTCCACCAAGTTCGTGTAGTAAGAGCTTACTTGAATAAAACTTTCGAAGTGTTGATTTATCAAAACGTCAGATAGTTCATCATTCATTTTGAAATCAGTCATTGAAATATTCTATTAAAGCCTGGTAGTCTGTAGAGAATTGGCCAATTTCGCCGCCAGATACTATTGCGTATCTGCTCCAGATAAATGGTTAAGTGGATTTGGATGGGTAGATGAAATAAGTGATTGATGGGTGAATAGATGAGCCAGAGATAGTAGGTGATTAGGGTTGATTAATGATTAATAAATTATCATGAATAATCGGGTGGCTGTGTTGGAGATGTTTACATGCAGTAACTCCTGTGTGTCATCTATTGCTTGTTCTAAGAGCCACTCCCCTCTCTCTCCTTTCCAAACATCATCTCGTGACTGTAGTTATAGCCTGTGCCAAATTGCTATCCTCCACCTAGGTCAGGTCACTCACGTTGTTGACACACCCTCCGGAAATTGGGTTGTAACAGAGAAATGACTCGTGATTTTGTAGCCTGCAGCTTAACCTCTAGCTTATGGCTGACAGCATTCTACTAACACCACCATCAACAGCAACAAAAAACGCTCCTTAATTCACACAAACAAATGGGCAGATAGATTTTTCAGTGGATGGATGAACGAATCGAATGAAATAAATGAATGAGGCTATGGTTTTTAAATTGAGATTAATGCTTGATTGGATCCTACGTGTCGAATGAATCACTACCCAGACTAGTTGATAGATTAGCGAGTGGATGCTTTCTGAAGAGGATGCATCCTTAATGAGTCTTCTCGGAATCAACACTTCTTTGGCATTTATGCATTTCAAGCCCATTTATGCCCTAGCAACCGATCCAAAACTTTACCCTCAACTTTGGTAACGGATTTGCTCTTTCCTCAAGGTAATGATAGGGGTGATCTGCGATCCTCCAAGGCCGAGCGAACCCTCCTATGACCTCTACACCTGCCAGCGGGACTCCGTTTTGGCAGATTTGAAGGAGAAGGCTCAACTTGCTACAGACACTTTGAACGGTCTGGAGGGTGTAACATGCAACGCCGTTCAGGGGGCTATGTACGCTTTTCCTCAAATCCGACTACCTCCGAAAGCTATTGCTGCTGCAAAGGTGTGCATGCCTATGTTCTCTGCCTTTTCGTTCGTACTTATGGTAATTTAGTCACCCATGCTTTCTTTATTTTACCTAATCGCTCACCTGTTCATTCGCCCACCTATCCATCCAACTATTTAACCACCCTTCCCAACAATTCGTTCATCCAAACACTACTTCACTCACTCATCTGTCCATCTGATCGGCCAAGTCATTCAAAAATCCACCTCTTCATTTAACTATTCATTCATACAGCCACCCCTTCTATTCGTGCATCTACCCATCTACATAAGTCGCTTTCCAACCGCATATCGTCTGTCCGTCCATCCGCGTGCCTCTCATTCCTCTACCAGTCTGTTCCTTCATTTATCGTACTACGAAACATGCGTGTTAGCAACCGGTGTCCATTTGTCAGGCGTGTCTGTGTGAGAAGTGAAAGGTACATTTCGGCTCCTGGTAGACTATTCTAGCCTTTACAGTATCAACCACTAGCTTTACTTCACCTAGCTAGGAGATTCATTTTTCCAGTCGTTAAACCGCATTTCAAACCCATTTGTGATTTCAATAACAAGAAAATCCGTCCTGATGTGGAACGATGAATGATTTAGTAGTGATTTACAATATCGATACAGGTTTGTCTACTCTTCATATTCTATCCTAACTTCCTAGGGTCTGGACCTGTAATCCGATCCTACTGTACCTTACTGCGCCGTCATCGAGGGAACTTTGTAATAACTTCAAAGGTCTATGCAGTACTCGAGTATAGGATAAGCCTTGTCCTTAAAGTACAGAAGAAGTAGAAAGCGTTCTGGAGACATCCAACATCTCATAATCACTTGCACTTTAGAATCTGTCAATTAAACGTCCAGCTCACGTTTGAATTCGTGAGCCAACACCCAATATGGGGTTAAAAATGTTGCAAAATTTGCAAACAACAAAATCACTGTTTTTACTACCCCATCTATCTGTTGTTAAGCTTTTGTACGCAGTCAACTGACTGGTTGCTTCGGCTTTCATTGCAGGAGAAGGGCATGGAGCCGGATTTCTTCTACTGTCTCTCCTTGCTGGAAGAAAAGGGTATCTGCTTTGTACCTGGCTCTGGCTTCGGTCAAAGCCCGGGCACCTATCATTTCCGGTAAGTTGTCTGGTGCCCTTTCTCCTTCCTTCCACTCCTATGGCCATGGCGAACCTTAGATGCCACATCGCATTCAGCTTGATTTAAGCGATAAACCGGGAGACTAGGACGTTGAAAACCGTGGAATGTGAGCCAGATTAAATGCTGATCCCACCACTCGCGTTGGTATTTGTCAACCAGTCACTTTGCGTGCCTTTAATGGGACTGTTATAAGTTCTTCATGGTCTTTGTGAAGGGGATGTTCCACCCCGCAGATCAGTCGCAACAGAAGCAGGCGGCGTTATAGCATCGGATTCTTGAGCGACTTTGCCAAATACCGATCCAGACACAAGCTTTTTATATCAAGAGGTTACTTACACCCTTTAACGAATCCATAGTCAAAGAGATCATCTCGTCCAGCAAGGCGGTTGGGTGGATATAGCAGGAAGGGTCGGAACTCGCTCAAAAGATGCCCGATTGCAGTAAGCCGTCTCCTAGTCTTCACAATATAAAAGGGTGATTGGGATTACCCTTTTGAGAGACATTTCGGGTGCCCCATTTCATCAACCTTTGCTAATTGAGCATTGCAGGGAGCAGAATTGTTTCATGAGGCAAGCGCAATGCACACCTCGTGAAGTCATTTCCCGTTCCGCTTTTTAATTGGCTATAAGGCATCTCTTCCGTGACTAGGAGATAAATCTAGTGCGTCTACTGACTAGAGATTTAATTAGTTCATCTGCACCTGCCTATTCAAGAATTAGACGGAATATTAAAAAATACCCGCACAAATCATCCTTCCTGGTGAGCTTTGCCTTGGAAGTGATGCCTGGCTTTTGATCCGATTAACGGTTCGCCTTGCTGCTCCATAGAGCAGCTGCATTTCTGTTATTTTTAGTGTTTGAATGCCAAAGTGTTATCTCTATCCCTAGGAAGATGGCGACTGTTCTCATTGCCATTGATGACGTTTTTTGGGCCAGGTCTGAGACCTCTAGATGGGCAATTCATGCAGCAAAGCCATTCTTGTAGACTGTCCACTATTTAGTTAGATGACTGTGATGGCTGTGTTTTACCCCAAGGTTGTCACAAACTGGACTAGTTCTAAAATTACACCCGCGAATTACAGACGTTGGTGCACTCAAATAGGTCCTATTTTGCGTACTACCCTAGAGACACCCTGTGATCTCTCTACCGAATCGCCCTTCACTCCAGTACTCTAGTTAATTAGGACCACGTCCGCACTACGGACAGACAGAGCTTTTTTATCCTGCTCGGTTAATTGGCGTCGCCCAAAGTTAGGCGCCGGTCTATGAGGAGCGTATTTGGCCTACCAATCATCCCCTCAGCTGAAAGTGTAGCCCTCTAGTTAAATTTTGTAGCCAATGAGAGCTGCGCTTTGCTTTTTACTCCTGCCTTCCGTTTCACTGCCAGTTTCATCTTACGTAGCTGTCTTACTCACCCATTTTCATTACCTTATAATGCAAGTAAGCATTAAATGTTCAGGTTTTACTCATTTGGCATCGGCGTAGTTGTGGGAGGTCCATGCTGCTACGGAAGCTCTTCCATTTGCAAGTCTCTACAAGTTCAGTCACATTGAGCAGATGTCCTGCTCCAGCCTCCGGAATTACTTTTGTTGACACCGAACCATCAGAGTGCAGAAGCTGTATCCTGTCATCTGTGCAAGGACCGATGCAACAGAAATGGCAGCACACACCTCTGGTGCCACAAAATTATGTAGTTTTACGAATCCCCACTAATCCACTACTCATCCTCTCCACTGTTCTTTGATTGGCAAAAATTGCAACCAACTTTCAACGCCATTGCCTCTTCGCACCCACCGACAAGTAAGAAATGTCCACGTGGAGGAGGCGAGGAGGTTGTGCTGAAATCTCTATAAGCAATCGGTCTTCCACTTTATTGAGTTGGGAAACTGCATTTACTGCGCTAAACGCTTTAAGCCCCGAATATTTTCCCAAAATAACCTTCTCAGCCCAAAAGCTGTGGTTTTTAAAGTCCCGGGTGGGTTCGGCCTTTTGAACCAGCTACTGGAAAGGGAGTTGAAACGCCTAGTTGGAAAGGTCTTTTTGAAGAGTTGCGGTCGCTTACCCTACAGCGCTCTAAAAAGGAAAATAAAGTCGTTGTAGTGTGATCTTCTCAACACTGGCTAATCGTACTCCCTCGACTAGCATTACCTGCATTCACAATTGATATATCATGGAGATGACTGCCTCAAGTCCGTAGAGAAGGCGTTAATGGTCCTGCAAAAGGATCGCATAATGGCATACAGATGATGCGATGTCCATGGTCACCTCTAGTTAAGTGTTAGTCCATCCTCATAATGGCTGAATAGTGTCAAGGTCTGTTCAACAGTGAAGTTACACAGATGAACTCTCGGTATATTGTTCATGACCCTAACCTCCCTCTCTCACTAAGACTCGTGAGGCCATGATGAGTAGCTCCACGACCCGAAGCGATGCTCTTAAGCTAGCCTTGATGACATTTGATGAATTGTGGTGTTAGTTTAGGCCTTCCTCGGGTTCAGCCTTGTCTCTGCTCTGTGCGTTCTCGACCACTCTCATGTCCCCTTTGCCTGTAGTATTGCATAACACAAACATGAAATCATGCTCACGGCTTTCATAAACGCTAGGGTAATGCCAAACTGGTTCGTTCTCTTGCCTAGATGGCAAAAAAATAGGTTTTTTATGTCAATGCAGATGTGATCATGGTACCTGCGGGTACTTATATTTTATAAGTAGCATGATGGTCCGATGGGTTACTCAGGGAACCCTAGTCCCGAGTGGATATCTTTCGGTGAAATCACCCTATCTGTTCATTTCTCTTTTTCGACACGCTTGAGTGCAGCTACGGCTGGTGCAATTCTTTTCATGTGGTTTTTTGAGTAGTCAGTTCAAAGTCACTCATTGTTTTGATTGTCACGGCGGTTTGTTTTCTTGCACTTTAGAGCCTTTTAGCAGTTAGTCTCCTGTTTACTCACACAGTCACGTGGGTGAGTTGTGATTCCGCAGAATTTACCTTTACCTCTCACAAAAAAATTTTTCTGTCTGTCGAGTGCACCGTCCTTTTAAATTGTGCAATTGGGACTGTCTGGCGTTCCTCAACCAAAGTCATTTTACTGACGCAAACCACCTTCACGCTGTGCTTCCACCTTGTCAACAAACCATAATCCCTACGTTGCACTGCCTTAAGCTGAATCAAGAGGTGGTGCATTTAGAACTATTCTCTGCCTACCATCGAAGTCACCTATTTATTCACAATAGGGCTGGGTTTGCTTGCACTTTTCCTTCCCCCATATTTGTCCACCTCTAAAAGTAGGCGGTGCTTGATGAACGATGAGGCAATTTTGCGGAGGCGCATAGCCATACCGCGGTTAAATCGTGAAGGCGAGTCCCGGTCTCGTGGCCTGCTGGTGATGCAGTGCTAGTCAAATTTCATTGGCTCGGCCATCGTTACTGCCATCCGGGCTCACCCATCTCCTCTCCTCCCTTCCATTGTGATGGATAAAGCTTACTTTGAGGATGTTAACGCATTCGGGGTGATTTCATCGCGTTCTTTCCCCCTCCTTTCCAGAAAAATCTAGATCTTAATCACTTTTGCCTTCTCCAAAGACCATGCTTTTAGTAGCCATGGCAACGTGCTAAGTAAGGGGCTAAATTTGTTTCGCATCCCGGTTGTCTTTTTTATGGGCCTGAACAACATTACTGGGCGAACTTCGTGCCTGGAATGTCGGTTAGGGCAAGTGCCTATTTAAAGATGCTAGAAGGCTTCGGCAGATCCGGCAGAGGGGAACTTTTGCGTTTAGCCAAAACACCGAGAATAGAGGTGATGGAAGACGATAGCGACTGATTTAGTCGTATCGTGGAACGACACAGAAAGTGGATGTGCCCCGTTCCGTGGAAAACTAGGCAAATCCTTTTGGAAGCTTTCTTTACACTCCCGATTTGGGATCGCTTTAACCGAAAAAAAGGCTTATTATCCTCCCTCTCCTCACTCTTTAGCACGACCATTCTACCCTCGGTTCCGGTGATGCGTGGGGTGATGGCTGACCTGGCTGACTTCCACAAGGCCTTCTTAACCAAGTACTCCTCCTAATTACCTCCATCTTCACGTTTGGACAATCCCTTGTATGACGGTCTCTTTCACTCCCTCCTTCCCCCTTATGCCCATATCACGAGTCGATTTATTGTAATTTTAGATCAATTAACAGAGAGAGACTGACGGACACAAGCAGAAGCAATTTTTCCACGTTGTTTGCTCTTTGATTTTAGATTAATTCGATGCCATCAATTTGCAGTCATTAAAAAATAATATTCACCGCGTTTTCACCGCCCCTCTCTTCCTATTGGTTCGTTTGACAGAGACAGCATTAGGCCTAGACGGGTCAGAAGTGCGGCGGTAGGATTTGAAGCAAAGATCTTTAATTTACCTATCTACCACGGTTAGAATGTCCGTAGACCTAGATGGTCATGAGTGCCTCGAGTTGAAAGTTGGGCCGCCTTAGTAGTTGAAGGGCGGAAAAGAAAAAAGGCTAACTCTACAGTAGTGCAGAAATGAGTAGCCAAAGCCTTTGTTTGGTCGACAGTCCCCCATGGTGATGTGTGTAGGTGAAGAGAAGGCATTCAAATCTATCATGACTGCGCTGCAGGCGTTGCTTTCCACATTCTCGGGAAGGCAATGGAGGCTTTGGTTCTCCGTCGGCATCACTTCAGGTGTTCTGCAAAAGAAGACAGCTACGAAGCTGGCACATACCGGCTTGTGTAACCGTCGCCTCTTCCTCACTTTCTCGAGGAGGCCTCAGCTCGCTCGACGGTGAGGAATATGGTCAGATCCGTATCCATCGCCATTCAATAAGTGGAAGGCACCACTTTTTTGTGTCCTCTTTTCCTGAAAGGCTTTTTGTCTCCGAGCTTCTTGATACCCCTTCCACCGGGCAAGAGGTAAAAGCATACCCATCATTTCCGAGTTTTTAAAGCTCCTCCTTTAAGTGAGGCTACAGCTCTTTCCAAAACTCTTCCGACGCCCACCACATTGACTAACCAATCACCTTCGTGCCTTCTACTCCACCAATCAGCTCACCCCTTTCTTCAGACACTAGTTAAGCTTCATCCCTTTGACTTTGATCTAGGCTCTGCTTACGCATTTAAAGTGCAACAAGCGCCGTTACACTGGACTCTGTCAGTTTAAATAAGCAGTGCGCTTTTAATTTTTGGAAAATAAAAAGCAATTGTGTTTGACAACTTTTTGACCTGATTAGGCTACACGGTCATTTCAAGGTCAGCTTTAGGGCAGCTCAATGAGTCCGCCATCAAGCCAAGTTTTTGTGTGAGAAATAAAGTTTTGCCTTTGAGACGTGCTGCCCTTTACAGATGGCACCGGGTTAGTCACGACTTGAAATGCGACTGGGACATGACCTTGACCTCAAATTCTCAAATGTCTGGTGAATAGCTGCATAAACATAAATTTTTTGCTATCAGGCAAATTATCGGCCTGTCTGTAGTGTGAAACTCCTACCCACGTGGAAAAGTTCAACGGGAGACGCTTTGCTGACGGGTGGCCTTTCAATTTGTCCTTTGGTGAATTATAGATAGATGGGTTGAGCTTGAGAGAATAAAGCAGCCTTAGAATGGTCTCCACCTACGAGCGATAGGGTCACGGAACAGGCCAATAAAACACTGAGGTGCTGTCGGCCTCTGCCACCCTAAGTTACCAATGGGCTAGCAACTCAGTCCCACAGTCGACTGTCTTCATTCGCATTAATCATAATTACATCCAATTTTATGTTTCCTGTGGCCACCTTATCAATGGAAACATAGATGTACAAAAAACTTTAAGAGTGGTTGAAAAAAGGGGGCAGAGTACCCTTCTAAACAATTGCCTCTGCCCTGCAAGCAAACCTTCCTTTTGGATTAGTTGATGGGTGTTGGCCAATCAAGTGATAGCGACCAAGTGATTGGTTACCTGAATGCCTACTTCAGAGTCTCACCGTTCCGATCATTACTGCTATTTTTAGAGGCGCAGGTAGACGTGCTGACAGGTGATCATAGGTAAATCTATTAGGAATAAAGCGCAACAGTTTATAAGTTGGCAATTTTCCCACCAAACACATAGGAATTTAGATGATGCAAATTCTTTATGCTTAAACAAATTTTTACCATTTAATGTTTGAACTAGGGTGTGGACTCTGTTGTTTAACATAACAAAAGCAGTGAGGATGGTTTCTTTAATCCTAACAGTTCTATGATTGGATCTAAGGACAGTTTAATTGACTGAGATACGATTGTCTGAAGTGTAGTTCATGTGAATTTCATGCAAATGCTTAACGCCAAGAGGAACTACATCAATAAGTTATGCAGGGAGTAAATGAATCTTGAATCTGTGCGCTGGGTAGTGGAGCATTCTTCTCAAGATGACCACCAAAGTGCTTTTAACTAAAAGGAAGGGAGCACATAAATTCTTCCAGTCCGGATTAATTTAAGTTCTTCTTGAACGGAATTGGACAACACTTTAAGTATTTGTAAGAATATAATTAAAAGACTAACAAACTAGTCAGTTCTAGGTACTAACCACCATTGCTGGTGACTGCCAATCTGTGTTAAGCATTTCGCTGAAGCTTTACCAAATAAGCAGATCAAAGTTTCAACTCTACTTCACACCATCGACTGCGTTCTGCCTTAAGCATCCACTTCAGTAAATTTTAAGGAAGTTAATAACCTGGATCCTCAATGCAGAAGAGTCACCAACTCATAGTGTCCCATCCGACGGCGACAAACATTCTGTTGTCGTGACATTTACAGCAGAATTGGCAGTGAGTGCCCGCGTCTCCTACCCGTGACACACACTCATACACCCGGCACGTCTCAACATGTGGAGATCCAGTGGTGCCGGGCTCAGAAGTCTCACGATTGCTTCCCCCTTTGTCGGTTAACGTTGGGTCCGATTGATCCATTCTTGGGTTTGTCTTTAACGCCCATGTCCTAGGTCGGAGTTGTCAGTTCCAGAATAAAATGCGTTCGATTCTTCCTTCACTTCTTTAAATACCAATCACCCTTCCTCTGGCCCTACAACTATGCATTTATATTACGCGCTGAGTAATTAAGTAATGAGTAGTCTTTTGCGATTGAAGTTGACTACATTTCTTCCTGTCCTCAAATAGTGCCTGTCATTCCCTAGTGGAGGTTTCGACTAACTAACTGCAATGGAGTGCACCAGTAAATTCACCACATGCTCCAGAAGTGCCACTCATCTGTGAAAGTCGGCACCACACTCCTCTTCACACCATTACCACAATGTCACTCTCCTTCCCTGTTAGGCCGAATGTGCACGCTGCAGCTATCGAGCAACATCCTATTCATGGGAAAGAGGAGGCCATCACTGAGAAACAACATCAAGTTCTCTTTCGAAAACCGGTTTTGATAAACATAGGGTAGATTCGATTTTAAGCAATGCAGGAAAGACAAGGATTAATTTTGTTGGTGTAAATGGCTTTATGGAACATAGAAATACAAAATAGCTATTTCGTCATCGCAATCACACCTTGGAATTAAACACAGTGCTTCATCTTTTGTGAGGTGAGTAAGCACACGAACCAATGACCTTTGGTGTCAAATGATACAAACTGTTCGGTTTCGTACTCATTCGAAGGCAACGTGGTCTACATGCATTGCACACATCTGCCTCCCATTTCATCCAACTTCAGCATAATCGTCATCATTGCTCGTCTATTCGAGGAACACGTAAACCACTGCATGAACACATTCGGTGAAGACACCTGTCCCATCATCACAAATAAACATTTGCTGCTTGATTAACAATGCCAAATGTCATCCAACCACCGACGTGGACATGATCGCAGCAAGAACCACCTCCCAGTCTGTGTCAGTGACACTGTGAGACGTGTCGAATGACAAGCCATATGACACTTGGGTTAGGGAGTGGAGAGGAAGTAGTGGGAATGGAAATGGTAAGTTGGCAGTAGGATGTGTTGAGTAAGAATGCGGATTTGTCACTGTCACCGTCTTAGGCATTCATGCCCACACACACACACACACACACACACACACACAGTCAGTGGTGGGATGAGGTGGATTAGGGTGAGTGAATGGAGTGAGGCGACGTGGCGACTGAGATGGTCATTCCGTGAAGGGGAAGTACAATGTGTGGGCAGTGAGGTGAGACGATCGCTCACCTCCCATACATCCCACCCAACAATCATCCATTTCCTCTACATCGTCCAAACAATCGTCCTCTTTGCAGTGCAAAAGCCAATGAAGGAATTAGGATTTGTGAGAATGGTGCTTCTGCCAACATAGGATTCGAGAAGCCAACACCATCTCAAGAGTTCCTACTTCTGCCAGCAACATCCAACTCGTATATGGACTAAGAAACTCGAGTGGGAAAGAGCGCTCCGAAATTGCCTGCTTTGGAAGGAAATCTCACTACCACCACCACCCTCCACCAATGGAGAAGCAGAACAGTCACCTGTGAATCGCCATGTTCTTGGAAGGTGTGTCATCCACCCTCCAAGATGGTTCACATAAGTAAAGCACTTCTGCTGTGATATCCATGGACTGCGATAACCCTCGACTCGACTTCACTCAACTTGACTTGACTTGACGTCAAACTACGGCACAACACTGACATCCAATTCCATTCTCACCCCGACAGCATTCCTACCACATTCAGGTGGTGATTTCTTCTTGGCATTGAGTCAGTGACGAGTGCATAGCAGCATGAAGGATGAAGGAGAAGCCTGAGAAGCAAACAGGAGGGACTCAGTAATGCCTTCAGCTTCGAGTAGACTTCACTCGAAGAGGCAATTTGTTGATCAATCATCCGCATTTCACCTCACTTCATGATTCCCTCGATGCCCGACCTCATAAATACGCTCCTCCACACCTAGACACCACAGACAACACACTGCTTCAGCTCCATCCTCATGCATAACCGACCATCAACACTTTACTCTCGAGAAATTGCAACTCCTTCTCTTCTGCAAGCTAAGAGGGAAAATGCCATTGAAACTGACACCATCACTTGAGGACTCACTGTTGCAACTGCAACGTCAACATCAAAGGCAGCCGCGATTTTCTAACTTGTCAGCACCACACACGAGTTTGGCATTGCTGGGACTGCCGCTGGCACTGCAACTAACCAAACAAGCAGTAAATTCGCCTCCCACGATGACGTGGCAGGAGAATTGCGTCTCCCTATCACAAAACCACCATTAAGCAATGAAGTAGACAAAATTCCCTTCCTTTCTTTGACAAGCAAATTACTCGCTTCCCTCACCGTGGTTCTACCGTCAGCTCGATGACTTGACATTTTGCAGTCGGTTAGTTCTTCTGTGCGTCATAAAAACGAGCCTTCATGTGCTGCCTGAGTGTAAGGCATTTTAAGTCATCTTTCCGAGGTTGTCATCAAGCTACACCATTTCCGACTCCCGTAGTGGAATTCCAGACAACTGCCATTTCACTTTTTCACTTCTCTCAACAAGGAATCAGTTTTCATTTCCTTGTACACTCTAACCACTCTAAAGGACGCAAATTCCCTTCAAACTCTTCTACTTCTTTCATTTATTTCAACATTGCTTGCATGTGTTGCATTAAGAAGCGGTTTGGACACGCTCGTTCAGCTGCAGCGGCAATCGTAAGGGAATCTGCGTTTCCTACGTCGCCTTGTATGGCTGTATCGTTACGCGTCAAGTGATTTACGCCTCATACGTGGCAGTTGGCAAAGGAGCTTTAACAGACTAGGCATCGGACAACCAAAAAGGCGAAGGCTAAGGAGACAAGGGCTTAACAAATTTTACCTCCAGGGAGTGTCCACAAGGGGTTAATTTCCATCTCGCCGCATTAGCCATCTGTTAGATTTTGGGGAAATAGCTAGGCCTTCTGTTCACCAACGGGTGACCTTCTCTTGCACTGGTGCGCCCTGACACAACGTGTCAAGCAATGTCTCGAGGTTTTGCCTCGGCGCTGACCCTGCCTCTGCCATCCAAAGGAAACTTCAAGGAGATGATTGTATCACGAAGAAGTTTGAAAGATGGTAACATTTGTCTGAAAAAATTAAGAGAGACAGTAATGAAGGTAAAGAATAAACAGTGGGACTTTGCACCCAAGCCTTTCTTGAACGCTTTGGCTCTCAAGATACAGCACGTCTGCAAAGGCTTTCTGGACCTCCGTTGCAATTTACTTTCATCGTTTGATCTGGACGTGCTTACTTGAAAGGGCTGCACGATTAGCCAATAGGAGCGAGGTTTTCGGCTCGAATCTCAGCATTGAAAACGAGGTGGCAATCAACGATTTGGAAAGCTGAAGAAGCTACAGAAAAAAGGCGAAATAGCACCCAAATTAGATTATAAGGTGAAAAGAAGTGAAGTTTCTTAATGAGTCGAGTAAAACGTGGGGTGGCAGAGGTCTAGAATTTGTCCAGGGGAGTTGAAAATGGAATGACATGATGACAACCTAGGAGCGGTAGCTTGAAATGCCTTGAATTCCGCTAATAGAAAAGGATTCCATTTTGATGTACAAAACAGCTAACTGATTGTAGACGGCCAAGCCATGAAGCTGGCGATAGAAACGAGTGAAGTTCTGTCAGAACGAGGCAACCCTCATTGAAGACATTGGTCGCGTCTAATCTACCACTCGATGGCGGTTCCGTGGTGAGCGGTCGCGTTCGTCCAGCTACGACGTCGTGTAAGGCTTCCCTTCAGGAAATCGACTGTAAATAGTGGAGGTAAGACACAACCTCAGACACCAACAAGATGGAAAGTCTATACCACCACTGCTGCTGCTATCGCTGTTGTTCATGTTGCCTCGACCACCAGCCGTATGGAATCAACTAATCCATTTGTAACGTTCAGTGAAAACTCCTCGTTCATTTGGAGGAAAAAAAGGGTGTTAAAGTAGTTGACTATGCGTGAGAATGGTGGCGGACCAATGTGTCGTCTGTGGTGCCTAATACTAGAGATCATGCTAAGACGTGGAAGCGCTCGTGAGACTGTGCACAGATCGACTCGCAAGAGGGTGGAAGGAGAAACAGTGGTTAAAGGGAATCCCAAATATCGCCCAAAAACCGTTGAAACGCTGCTGATGTGATGATAAAACTGGACGCCAGTGTTATGCTGCAGTTTGACGTCAGGTCCAGTTAAGGGTTCTAGCAAAATAGGAATTTAATAACAGTCATACAAGGCGACGTAGGAAACGCAGATTCTCTTACGATTGCTACTGCAGCTGAACGATCGTGTCCAAATCGCTTCTTAATGCAACACATACAAGCAATGTTGAAATAAATGGAAGAACTAAAAGAGTTTGAAAGGAATTTGCGTCCTTTAGAATGGTTGGAGTGTACAAGGAAATGAAAACTGATTCCTTGTTGAGAGAAGTGAAAAAGTGAAATGGCAGTTGTCTGGAATTCCACTACGGGAGTCGAAAACGGTGTAGCTTGATGACAACCTCGGAGAGATGACTTAAAATGCCTTACACTCAGGCAGCACATGAAGGCTCGTTTTTTGACGCCCAGAAAGGATGGAGCTGAAGCAGTGTGTTGTCTGTGCTGCCTAGGTGTAGAGAGACGTATGTAGGAGGTCGAGCATCGAGGGAATCATGAAGTGAGGTGGAATGCGGATGATTGATCAACAAATTGCCTCTTCGAGTGAAGTCTACTCGAAGCTGAAGGCATTACTGAGTCCCTCCTGTTTGCTTCTCAGGCTTCTCCTTCATCCTTCATGCTGCTATGCACTCGTCACTGACTCAATGCCAAGAAGAAATCACCACCTGAATGTGGTAGGAATGCTGTCGGGGTGAGAATGGAATTGGATGTCAGTGTTGTGCCGTAGTTTGACGTCAAGTCAAGTCAAGTTGAGTGAAGTCGAGTCGAGGGTTATCGCAGTCCATGGATATCACAGCAGAAGTGCTTTACTTATGTGAACCATCTTGGAGGGTGGATGACACACCTTCCAAGAACATGACGATTCACAGGTGACTGTTCTGCTTCTCCATTGGTGGAGGGTGGTGGTGGTAGTGAGAATTCCTTCCAAAGCAAGCAATTTCGGAGCGCTCTTTCCCACTCGAGTTTCTTAGTCCATATACGAGTTGGATGTTGCTGGCAGAAGTAGGAACTCTTGAGATGGTGTTGGCTTCTCGAATCCTATGTTGGCAGAAGCACCATTCTCACAAATCCTAATTCCTTCATTGGCTTTTGCACTGCAAAGAGGACGATTGTTTGGACGATGTAGAGGAAATGGATGATTGTTGGGTGGGATGTATGGGAGGTGAGCGATCGTCTCACCTCACTGCCCACACATTGTACTTCCCCTTCATGGAATGACCATCTCAGTCGCCACGTCGCCTCACTCCATTCACTCACCCTAATCCACCTCATCCCACCACTGACTGTGTGTGTGTGTGTGTGTGGGCATGAATGCCTAAGACGGTGACAGTGACAAATCCGCATTCTTACTCAACACATCCTACTGCCAACTTACCATTTCCATTCCCACTACTTCCTCTCCACTCCCTAACCCAAGTGTCATATGGCTTGTCATTCGACACGACTCACAGTGTCACTGACACAGACTGGGAGGTGGTTCTTGCTGCGATCATGTCCACGTCGGTGGTTGGATGACATTTGGCATTGTTAATCAAGCAGCAAATGTTTATTTGTGATGATGGGACAGGTGTCTTCACCGAATGTGTTCATGCAGTGGTTTACGTGTTCCTCGAATAGACGAGCAATGATGACGATTATGCTGAAGTTGGATGAAATGGGAGGCAGATGTGTGCAATGCATGTAGACCACGTTGCCTTCGAATGAGTACGAAACCGAACATTTTGTATCATTTGACACCAGAGGTCATTAGTTCGTGCGCTTACTCACCTCACAAAAGATGAAGCACTGTGTTTAATTCCAAGGTGTGATTGCGATGACGAAATAGCTATGTTGTCTTTGTATAGTGCATAGATGTGAATTTCATCGGAGAATTTTACCATTACCTTTCTTCCAAACAGCAGACTTTCGGGAAGGAGGAAACCGGATCTCGTTTCTTAGCACTACCCTCCTCTTTTTCATGAAATGGTGTTTGCTCAATGGCTGCAGCGTGTACATCCGGCTTAACAGAAATAGAGAGTGAAATTGTGATAATCGTTTGAAGAGGAGTGTGGTGCCGACTTCCACAGATGAGTGGCACTTCTAGAGCATCTGGATGATGTCCAGGTGCATTCCATTGCAGTCGATTAACTGAAAACTCCAATAGTGGATGACAGGTAACGTTTGAGGGGGGGAAGGGCTATAGTCAACTCCAGTCGTAGGGGGGCTAATTGCTACTTATTTAGTGAGTGAGTAATATGCAAGCATAGGTGCATGACCTCAAAAGGGGTGATAGTTATTTTGAGATGTGAACGAAGAATTAAACCCACCCTATTCTGGAATTGACAAATCTAATCTCAGGCATGGACTCTAGAGACAAAATTAAGACTGCATCAATCGGTCCCAACGTCGACCTATGGGAGAGAGCAGTGTTGAGGATACTGAGCCAAGCGCCAGGTGATCTTTACAAGTTGAGACCTCCTGAACGATTCACGGACGCAGTGACCCACTGTCAGTTCTTCGCAGAAGGTCACGACAAAGTGGGGTCTCTCAGCGCCCATTCGATTTACTTGCATCCTTCCATTCATCCCGTCGATGGGTTTCCAAGCTTCAAGTCACATTCGCTACCAGTTGGAGGCGAACGGGAGCTAGATGGAGACAGATAGAGAGAGCAAGGAAGGTAGATGTCCCATGTTTGGTTCTGAAGACAAGAGTGCTTCTCGCATGCTCTTTGGTGGTACAGGCTGTATTGCTAATAACTTCAGCAAATTTTCTCCAAGAAATGCGTCAGAATGTTAAAATTATTTGCGTGAAATCACCAAATCTTACTCATACCTTCAAAGTAGCCTTCTAGACACCTCTACAACCGTGTAGTCAGAGGAAGGAGGTCGTGACTCTCAGTGGACGTCATCTCTGCAATACATCCCCGTAATTTCACTCAAATCCATCCTTTTTTGCTTGCTTTTACGTACTTCTTTGGTTCTCTGCAGTGATAATTTCGTTAGGTCCTCCTTTACCCATCTTCTCTAAGCGTCTCCAACGTCAAACGTCGCTCTTTTACAAGCTTCTCTCTCAAAATTGGTGTTAACTTACATATAATGCTAATGGAGGCGATTTTTGTAGTACGTGAGCAGGTTCACGCCTTCAAATTCATCCACCTCGCATCACTCCACTCGTCCATTCATCCACGCATGGAGTCAAGTAAGATATTTCCCTTGAATACCCGCAGAAGACATCCATTCATCTAGGCGTTCATGCCATTAACACGCCTCAGTAATGAATTTTGCGCATCTCTAATCCATCCACCATTTCGGTGCTTTTGGCCACCCAATGACAATGGATGACGTGGAGTCGAGAGCCCAGCTCCCTCCGGAGCGTAGTCATGAGACATACTGATGCCCATTTGTCTCACAACCAACGGCTAGTCAGAATGAGACAGCAAAAAAAGCGCCTCCTCACCATGGAAGACCTGTCATCGATGATGGCGACTTCTTTGAGCAGTCTTCGACACTTTTCCACCTCGTATTAACACCCAGACAGTCTCAAAATGGTCATTTTGGGCATAAGTTGTCGAGTTGTTCCGACGTTTGCACTTGCAAACTAGTCAAATTTAGCGTCAACTTTTAATTTGCCTCTTTTTACTTCACAAAAAGGCAATTTCTTAGAGCTCGATGCTCAACGTCTACCTGCTGGAAAGAGTGGGGACAACGGTGAACAAGTTGAAGCGATTGTGTAATAGCATCATTGGGGAGGTGGGTTGATAATACCGTCATCTTGGGGATTTTTTAATCTTCCTCGTTAACCCACACATCTGTCTCAGGTAGATGACGATTTGAGAGACACCGGACAATGTAATGGTGGGGGGAGGGGGCGGGAGGAACTTGTCTAATCCGTCACTGTATTTCGATTTTAATGGGAGGCGGTCGCCATCAACCAGACACGATTTCGTCCATGAGATTCTTTCCATTGGATCTAATGAAGGTTTGTTAGTGGGTTGAAGTACCAGTGACATCTTAAGTGACACTTCAGCATAGCAACCACGAGTGGATGCGAGTTGAGCTGAAAGGTTTTCTTACCTACGAGCCACGCTTTTTCTTCCGGTGAGTTGGAGAGAAGGACTTTTAGTGTCTCAGCGGGTGACTAAAATTGTGTTAAGCATATCAAGAAGGTTAGTTCTGGATGCTGATCGTGGAGGTCTACTGCTTTGTCTGTGGTGTTGTGAAAAAGGACGTCGAGACAGTGGAGGCGTTTGTGAGGCTCGTGCATTGATAGACTCACATGAATGAGATAATTTGAGATGGGAGAAGCCTGTCGGAGGAGGCAAGAGGAAGAATTCTTTGATACCTGCTACTTTACTTGATGGTATGTACTCAAGACGGACTCAATGTCAGGGTCAAACCTCACCTAGACTTACTGGAAGACACGTAGAGGTCATGCTTTGTCGAGGCTGTCTGCATTTCTTGACTTTCACAACAGCAGTCCGTCTCCTCAATGATGCCTTATCCACCCGCATCACCTTAAAATGACATTCGGCTGTCACTTTATTATCACTCTCCAGTCTCATCGAGAGGAATTGAAGTTCGTGGAACAGGACCTTAATTTGAGTGCCTATTTGACGGCTGTCATTGGGATACTTGAACTTCCAACATCTTTAGCGGTGCTCTTGATGCTTCAGCGTAGTCGCTTAGGGCTTTGCTACCTTTGACTTGACCTCTGGAACGTTCCAGCAACACCTCGACGACGGTCTTCACATTATACCTTCTTTTGGCTTCATGGAAGTCTGAAGACTCTGCATCGGTGGTGGGGGAAAGTGAACCCCATTTTAAACGGCATCCACCTTTGGAAACCACTCCAGTTGCGCAATCCGCAGGAATTCTGTTTTAAAATTGCAGAGCCGTTAGCCGTGAACTGCCTGGAAAAAAAGTTAGTTGCGGACCTGCCTTCCACAGTCGAACAATGATGCCATCAAGGTGTACGCGCGAGACATTGACCTCCACCTCCTTGTCCGGTTGGTTGGACTGTAAATGGATACAGTTGGGCAACAATGATGTGAAATCAAAGTGGCGGGGAGAATTAGCCCCGGATCCCCAACTCCAAAACAAGTTGTTGACATCTCTGACGAGTTGAACGTCCTTGTTTGCTACGCATAGCCTTGATCACCTTCTAGGCAGTTTTCGAGCCAACATTGTGCCATCTCCTGGTGTTTCGAATGCATTCGACTGACGTGAGGTGCATATTTAAAGTTGCCTATGGGTCAGTCTGATGGTGTGCCTTCGTGGCAAGAATCCCCTTGCGTCACTTTTCTAATCGTGCCAAATTATGGGTTGTAAATGCCAAAAGAAATATGACGGCAAAACTTATGGGCGTCCAAAGGAGGAATGCCCTGGCCGTACACCTCTGCTCCCTCATTTGGCAAAACAGGTAATTAAAAGGTTTTTTGTGTTTGTGGAATTAAAACTTATTTCATTTTAAATACATTCCCACTTTTTTTCTACGTCATACATCTCAACGACAGATGTTTATTCCACTTCTAGCTAGATCTCGACCCATTACTTTCCCTTTGTTCAGCGCTACTTATTTCTCCCAAAGTGAATTAAGTAGGCTATCGACTTCTAGCTGAAGCTATTACACAAATGGGAGGCAAATTACCGTAAAAACAGTGAGCAGATCCCAACTATTGCTGTTGTGCGGGCTTCTGGAATCAAACAATTAAAATTAGTTTGCAAAGCAAGCAGGGCTGGTTTTCCTTCTTCAAGTTGAACTGATATTTTGTCAAGTGAAGACTCGCTGTGAGGGAAGAAGCGCTAGAGCGTATCTACACGGTGGATGGTTGCATACGTTCCTTTCATTATGGGATTCGGACACTCTTAGACAATTGAGAGGAACCTTCAGGTCTCACCAAGCCAAAGCAATTAGGCACAGCAGGATACCTTGATCTCTGTCCCGGCTGTAGAAAATGGCACATTGCAATACTCGACCTAAGATGAAGTTGATTACTCCTTTGTCAACTAACTCCCAACTTTTTAGTAAGAGCGCTTTTCAAGCCGTTTTTAATGGTCTTACGAATGTAAGTCTTCTCACAAAGAAGTGACGATAAATATTAACAACTATACGACAACTGCCGCAACTACGGTTTGAGATTTTATCTATCACTATGACTTATAAATACTTGCTCTCCTCCTCCATCCCCACATCCTCTAATGTGCTACTCCTTCCGATCTGGTCTGAGTTAGAAAGAAAAAAGGATAGACTTTCCGTTTTTATAGCAAAATGCAAAGCGTGTTTAAAATCTTCTTCTAAAAATGTAGTAATACAACAATGTTGTGTAGAAAGACGATTAAATAGGATTGTATATGCCACAGTGTCATTTGGTATATAAATTTTAAGGTGCGATTTGTCAGATTTACAAAGCTTAGATTGATTCAAGTTGAGAGGATAGGACTTAATGCATAACTTTTTAAATTCTGTTTAATTTTTTAATGATCGCTCACTACCTTTAGTCTCCATCCATCCACCAATCTATCCGTTCCGTAAGCCTCTATCCAACCCATACCCAACTCGCACCCGTCCACTTTCCCCTTGTTGTGCCATTATGCGAGCTTTAGGCTCTTACAGCAGTTAACTTCCACGTTCACCGTGCATTCACCCTTCTCCTTGTTTCTAAGACATCGGCATTACCATTTTTAGTTAATCCTCAAGTACACTTTCAATGGTACGAGTTTTCAAAATAATTTGGTTCAAACTGTTTACTTAGTAACAATAAGTAGGAGTAATTTTTGCCTGTCAGTGAGCGGAACATGGGATTATAATTTTCCAACCGTTAAATAAAATTTATTTTTTAACACCTTTGAAGGAATCTATTTTATTACGAGTATTTAAACAAGTATACGACATCTCTTGACAGTTCTGGCCTTTTATTGAAGAGAAACATTTACTTGGAGAGTCTAACTGCTGATATTTTATGAATTGGGCAAAACCCTAGATGTTCTCTAAAAATTTAAATTGTTAATTAAAAGAAGAACGCAATAGACCATGGGTAGGGCTCACCGACAATCGCTACATGCAGGAAAATAGACCACCCGCAAACGGGCTGAAAGAGGTCAAATGGAAATATAAACGCCAGATAATTACAACCAATTCCACGAAAGGCAAAAATGTATGAGACGTTTATTTTAGTAATCATAATAATGGTAGCCGCGATGCTTGATGGGAAGGAGTTAAGAAGCGAAAGTGGAGAGTTGGATGCGATTAAGACCAGTGGAGATTGTCCTCGCCTGGGCGCCAAGGACCTTTGCCATTCAAAGTAAGTTTTAATTTGTCAATTCCGAATTCGTGACTTTTTTGAAAAATAGTTGGGTTTTGTTGGTTACTTTTTACCACCCAGTGCTATAAGTTGTTCTGCCCGTGGGAGGGCAACCTTTTATTGGTGCGTACATGGCCCTAGAGGGGCTTTCAAGTCTATCCAGGGTGTCTAGACAGGCAGCAATGTAATCACACATTTTTGGGAGCTAAAAAGACCAAAACCGCATAAAATTAGTGTAAAACTGAAGTTCTAGAACGCCATGATCTTTAATTACCCTTTTTCGTCGCGTTTACTGCATTCCGTGGTGATCAGTTCGGTTGGATTACCTCGAACAGGTCTATCATGATGAGCTAAAATTAATCGAACAATTTTAAGGTCGAGAAATAAAAGGAGGCATTTTTACGCTGTCCAGAAGATGGAATGAGACGCATTCGAACGGATGGGTATTTATGAGCAATGTACAAGCAGGAACTGTAAGCATTAGACACGACCGAACACAGACCGGTGCATGAAGTGTTTACGTAGTTCTCAAGGCGGATATTCCTTTTTTATCAAGAAAATTCCTCTGGATTTGTCTCCTTTACCTTTCTAGCTTGAGCATTGAGAGTCTATTTTAAAAAATATAAGGTAAAAGTAGGAGAATGAGGTGGCACATTTCAGAGCATCTCAACCTCTGTAAGACCACGTACTTCACTGAGAGAGAGAGAAATCGTTGTTTCGAAAATAATGCTGATGGCTGAACAGTGTCTGTGGCTCTCCTGTTGCAGTTCTTGAGAAGTCTCATTCCTTGATGGCATCTAGATACGATATTTGACAAGGGAAGTAAGATATTGCCTTCTGACAGGGGAGAGGAGGGGAGGGAACAGCTTACTTTGCTACTGCCATCAGCTTCGCAATTCGCCACTTATCTTTGACATCAGAGTCACGGCTATAGGTCTCAAAGTAACTTTATTTTAAGCAAGCTGGAGGACCAAAAAACCCTTAGTATGGATTTGCGTCAAGAGTTTTGGAGGTCATAAATGAAGTGATTTGATTGGATAAACCCAAGGTCACTCGGCAAATCACAACTGAACGGATTAAAGGAACTGCGAAATCGCCCACTTTTCTTTTCTAGAACCGAATTTCTGATTAAGACATCCAATTCAGGATTACATAAAGTCTTTTTTAAAAAGACCTTTGCTTGGCACCCTAATTGCAGTATTCTACTTAATCACTTTCAGTTTTAGAATTTGTGAGGAAGAAATGCCTGTTTCAAGAAGTTCACAGCATGTGAAAAACTCAAACAACCTTTCTAAGAGGCTAATCATTTTATGCCTTAAAAGGTATCCCATTTATTTCTGTTGTCAGAAGTTCAAACAGGGCTGAAAAATATAAATTTGCGGAGTATCATAACCGAGGAGCTATTGATGGTAATGTCAACTTCTGTCGCCCATTGTTACCTCCAGTTGTGAACTACATTTACTAGCAGAGTGGCACTTGAAGAGGGCAAAGCGAAGGGATGATGAAGGAAGTGTAAAGTGTCCCGTTTGGACATCCCTCGTCGTACAAATTTCAGACCAAACCAGATGGACAACATAGTCAAATTCAAATGTCACCAAGAATAAAATCATGAAGGAAGTATGTAGGAATAGACCCTTGAAAGGATATTCTGAACTTAATGTAGAATTAGAGATTACTACGAGGAGGAAGATAGCATGTGGGTTATGCTTGTCAAAAGCCATAAACTAGACTCTAAGCGCTTCGTGTGCCTCCTTTCCCGACCTTAGGCAGATCCTATGTGGAAGGAGAAGATAACAGTAAAATTATGTAGAAATATATTAGAAGCACCAATTCTATTAATCTGGCACGCTACACTACCATCGTGTGGTCATCGCCTCCATTCTGCACTTGACGTCAAGCGACTCCAAAGGATTCTTTCGATGGCTAACGCTGAAGGACGACCATCGAAGGGCACAGGATTGGCGGACGGAGAACGGAGAGGAGCTTAAAGGCGAAAGACCACAAAGCCAATACCTTATGTTGCAATCCAGATTGGACGTCGAGGCTTCTACTTCACCATACGCTGAGCTTCTGGACTTCACCACCGTCAAGTCCATTCATCATTATCGCACTGGTTGCACCAGACATCACACCAAAGAACATCGTCTGCACCCATGAACATTGGTCAGTCTGAGCAATTGTCTGTCCACAGCACCGTCATCGCCTGCCCAACCTTCCGCACTGCACCAACTGTCGCCTCCTGACACACACACACACACACACACACACTAAACGCTCCACAGCAAAACACCGTTTCCATGTACGTGTTCTACTTGTCCAGCCGTCTGTTTGTCTATCTGTCTCTCCGCCTCTCTCCATCCTCCACAACCACTGCGATTAAGGCAGCCGCAATGAACTTGTCCACTTTGCCATTGCCCATCACGAAAGAACACAAACAAAATGAGTCAATGAAACACCCAACCCACGCACCACTTCCATTTGGAGGGACAACGCATTAGGGCCCCCTCCCATCGACATCATCATGTCTAGGCATCACCGATGGAGGCGTTCCCGTCTCCAACCATAATTAACATTGCAAATCACCCGTCTTCACCACACCAGTGCAAGCAAACGTCTGCAAAACTAGCCTCGTATTTACCAAAGGACAACAGCCACCTCTCATCGACGCCTCTCACCACCCTTCGCATTGCCAACCCCAAAAGACAGCGCCACCTCACTCCATCTCTCACCACTCCACTCCATTCCACGCAATCCCTCTCCCTTCCCCACATTTACAGCCTGTTTGTGCAAATGAACGTGCAGTCGTGCCTATCTAAGCACGTGGTTTCGGGTAACATTTTAATGCCCTCTCACTGTATCACCACCACCATCCACCATCCTGCATCATCCCATGCATCGCGTCTCACCGCAACCACGACACGGTCATAAAATCTGTCTCAAAGCAAAGCAAAGGGAAAGTAGAAACCTCGTGGGGTCATCGCAGGTCCACCTCTGCCTGTGCTTCGCAGCGTGCAGGTCTACTTGATGGCGAGAGGGCGCGTTGACGGGCCGCCGAACTGGGTGTGTGCCTTTCAAAAGCCCTTCAAGCAATTCACGGGCTAATTTTAGCCGGGGCCTTCAGTTGCCTCCCTCCGCTTTGAGTCCGGAATGGGATCCCATGCGATATAAAACAAGTTAGCATTTTACCAAGGCGGGGAGATTAAAAGTGACTCTTGCGGAAATGCTTTTGCCTAAAAAACTAGCACAGCGTACAGAGGAAGCAAAACATTTCTTTAAAAGCAAAGTTTTCGTCCAAAATAAGTAGAAGAATTTAGAACAAACATTTGTGCTACTGCCAGATAAATTGCTTCCCGTATTTCACCATCACACTTCCATTCTTTACGCCTTCAAGATACGCGAAGATGGGTCAATGGTTCCGCCGCGGCTGTGACGACTGTCAGTGTGTTAGGAAGGCGAGGAAAGCAGTGACTCTGAAATGCAAACGCGTGCGAGTCTGCAAGAAAACAACCTACCTCCAATGCCACCTTCTCAAGATCACTCTGAACTGGCAAAATCGAGTACCGGTCGCAAAATAAGACATTTGCCGGCGCCTGGAGCTCGATTGTCTAATTAGTTGGGTTTGAGAGCTTTTTCTTTGGCTGCTAAGCTTGATAGATTGGTTAATGGAATTCTACTACTCTTTAAGCGAATTCTGCTACCTGTCCATTTAAGGGCGCGTATGTTTAAAGTCAAGATACCGACAACTTGACCTATTTACCGGGGTCTGAGCTCAAGTAATACTGTGATGGGATGCTTGGATAACTTGACCAACCTTGCGTTTGGTAGAGCAGAGTCATAAGGTTCCACCGTTGTTTTGCAGTTTGATGAAGCAATCTACGCGCCACACTGGTGGTCCCCAATCGTCTATACATGAATGGTTTTAGAGGGATGCAATATTATCTAAAGATTTGCTTAAATACATTCGCAAAAATCATTATGCTCCTCTACAAACATTTCACAACTCATTCATCTACCGTCGAACCATGCACTGGAGAGGCTTTCAGGTAAATAAATGTACAGGTAATTAGGTTTAGACTTGTGTTCTTCGACGCTTCAGCAAATAAAGCTACTAAAATAAGGACTGTAGACGGTTATTTTCTTCTTCCACTCTTACTATTAGAAGGCTAAATGCTTCTAGACATCTTTAGTATATGATGAGGGCAAGTATGTGTTGACCTCTGAAGTGCAATCGCGTTACTCGACGTGTAGCGTCCCGAGGACCCTCAAAGACAAAAGAAGGCAGAATGCTAGAGTAGTATACACATATTCAACGGAGAGAGGGAAATAAACTGCTGGCATGGCCCAGAGACCAGCCCACGCAGCTAGGGCAATACGTCAAACTCTGTGACTCTGACCAAAACCGGCAGTTTAAGCAAACGAAGTACCACACTGAGACCAGATTGAAATTGTTCACCAGCTTCTGGTCTGCAAAACACATTTAGGAAACATAAGCATCACAATGACAAAAATTAGACATTTCGGTTCAGTGTAAAAAGCGTGAAGATATGCAAGAAGAAGAACAACCTTCTTTGTATGTTCAACAACTGCTGTCACAATCAACTGCGTAATTGCTTTATTTATAAATAAATCCAAGAGATGCATTAAGAAATCAAGCAAACTATTACTTTCCTTAGATGATTAATGAGTACGGTTACCCTAATACCACTAATGTATCAGCAGCAGCGCCCTGCAGAACGCTAAAAATTTTTAACACTGATAAAATGTCTTTTGAAACTGTGTTATATGCATTTGTAATTTTATTTTGAGTGTTTTAATTTCTCAAGGTCATGCGAGCATGTTTCGGATGCCGGCGATATTTTAATTAGGGACGTTATCGGAGCATGGTTTCGTGTTTGGTTTTATTCGTGGCGTTGTTTCTAACTTCTATAGTAAATGCTTCAAAAGGTTTGTTTTATAGTTTTTACTCACACTGTACATTTAGAACGTGATGTGCATGTAAAACTTGGGGACAATATCCGGCTATGCTGCGAGTTGACTCATGAAGGTAGGTGCTTGAGTGCAGTCGATGTTATCTAGAGTTTTAATCACTCTTTTCAAATATTTTAAATAGTTTTGTAATATTCTTAGGCTTTTATTTAGTGTTTTGCGTTTTGTGTTGGTGCTCGCCTATAACAGCTGCGTCGTTGCGTGTCTTGTCGTTTATTTTACAGGCAGCCCGTTTGCTTTTTTGGTTATAAAGTTATGAACGTACACGTTGTACCTTGCTGTTCAGGCGCACAACTATCATGTCTAGTTTACACGCGAATATTTTTTTCAGAGAATCAAGCCGTCGTTTTGCATCAAGGCGACAAACGACTGCGCAGTCTTGTGAGAGTGATGAAGTTCAGGCAAACTGATGCAAACAGTCATGAATTCTTTGCCTCTCATCCAGGATATTCAATGAAGGACATTGCAGAGCCCGTGGAATCTCTATGTATTGAAAAGCACGATCCTGGTGCAAGCCTTGATGACAACAACATGGAATTCCGATGTGAACTTATTGATCAAATGGGTCTTGGTTCCACTATTGATGAGGAAAAAATCATCATTCGCGTCTTTGGTTCGTAAATCGATATTGTTTTTTCCTTTTGGTGTCAAACAACTTTCTCATCTGACAGCAGCTCTGACTAAGCATTTATGCTTCGACCCGGCTTTATTTTTTAGGAAATTTTATTCAAAAACTTTAAGTTAGTGACAAATTAGTCGGTTTTAAAGGCGGGAATTAGCATGAGATGATGGATTAACTGTTACAGAACTGCCAGTGGTGAGACCTCTGCCACCCGTTCTGGAATCGGTTGTGAATGGACCAGTGAGTGTCAAGTGCTCTGCCACCGGTCGACCTGACCTGGTACTTCGGTGGATCAACGAGGTGAGTCGTGTAGCTTGATTTCTGCCTGCCCTTCTACCCTCTGTCTCCTCATTTTCTCTGAGCATATGCGAGGTGCGTGATGATGAGGTACTGATGTCTGAGTAGCCAATCAGGCGCGAGATTGAGGCAGGAGTGAGGAAAGAGAGAGAAAGGCATTGCCTATCGTAGTCCTTCGGGTAGTCGAAAATGCGGATTTATGCCATATTTTGCCTGCATGGAATGCTTCCAAGTCAGTGGCAGGTCGTAGCGACGCCATCATTAGCAGTGCTAATTTGACTCATCGTAGATTGCCATAGATTCGTCACTGATAGATGGATTAGTTTTAATCGTGTCATGATAACTCTGTAGAGTGGGGCTGAAATCGCTACAATTTTGTTCCCTACTTTGGTTTCATTGTTTTGTTCCATTTGGTGTATTATTTAATCGTTTCCTAGATAGGAGTTTACAATTTTGAGCATTTTTAGAAGATTTGCACACCTATCCTATTGAGGCACCGCTCCATCTTTTACAAGGCAAAGCTTGATATGTGGAGCAGAAATGGGGATGATCTCCGTAAAATCTGCCTATTTCATACAAGTAAGAGGTGTGTAGAAAGAGCAGTTTTTTCTAAAAACAGTCAAGAGCATAGAATCAGAGGGATGAAAGGCCTACTTGCGCGGGAAAACACCAATCCACATCCTCTTTAATTACTAAACTTAGCTACCGATAAAAATTGCATTCTAGGGTGGCGAGAGAGGGAGGGTAGGTGGCGATGGGAAGAGGGAAGGGGCAAGGTGATGCTGCCTCGTCCGCGTCCCAGTTCCCTTGAGATTATTTCCCCAAGCACCATATGTTTATCACTTTCTTGGCAATAAGCACTAGGCAGTCAAATGGGAGATTGAATAGGCAATCAGGGAACAAGGTGGGGAGAGGAATGCCAAAGCATTCAACTCTGGATTGTTTCATTACAAAGAGGTGTTCTCTACAGTTTGTCTTCACCTCGTTTGGGAAATTATTATTCACTTCACTCCTAATTACTTCTGTGTCCACTTTTGACCCATTTTAATGAGTAATTCCTAATTACCTCTAACGTGTACCAACTGCTCAAATTAAGGACTTAAAGGGACTTTATCCAAAGCACTGTTGAAATAGTGCCTCTTGCCAACTCCAACAGGGTAGTCTTGAGAAACCCCGCCCGCAGTCCGCTAATAAGTAGACAAGCCACCTTGACACTTTTAGCATTTTAATACTAAAATTTTGTTAAAAATAAGATTACTCGAGGTAGGACTCGGCGCTTGACCTCAAAGAGTTGGCAGTAATTGATAAACACATTTGAAATTGTCTTTGCCTTTGGGAGGCAGAGGTTGCTGCCCTTTGAGATGGACCAAAGGCGTGGGATGCGCAACCCAACATCCTTCGCTCTCCCTTCTCCCCTCTTTCTCTTCCTTTTTTCATTTTGACGTATTTTGGACGCCTCTAGGACTAATCCACTTGGCGGGTTCCCATCTGATACATTCTCGCCTTCCGTTATGCTACTCATTAGCCATCATGCTTCATTACAAGTCAAATTCCTTTTTGAAAAGAGAGTTTAATCGCTTTGCACCTTTTTTACAACATCTTAAGATAAACAAGAAAGTGCACAGGAGCTTGTGTTTACTCTAATGTGAGGATTGTGGTCAGATTTCGTGGGTCAAATCTTTTCAAATCGAGCAGTGACGAGTGCGTTCCATGAGCTAATCAAGTCACTGGTTTCTTTTAATGCTAAGTTAATCCATGAATAGTCATTGCAAAGAACTTGAAATGATCCTTCCATTTTGGAATGCGGATGATTTCCAACTATCTCATGGCGGATTGTAAAAGTAGAGTATAGGAGGGCTAAAATCAACCAACACGGAGGGCATGCAAAGCGGCAATACTGACAATTCCTCCCTTGAACTCGGCTCCATGTGCACTTTTCCCCATCTACTGACAAGACCAAAAAGAGGTGACACCTTGATGCACAGCAGGTATGGTCATCCTTCCCCTTTGGCCAAATTTTGTTGATTTGGTGCAACTGATTTTGTAGATTAAATTTGTCCAATATTTAAGGTCTTTCCCTACACCACCAGTCCATTTTGCCCCTTAGTAGTGCCCCTTCATGCATCAAAGTTAGTTCACAGCTTTAGCCTTCGTGATTTGCTGCCAGAATTTTAGCACTACATTTATTTGGACCGAAGTTGCGCCTATGTTGGATCCAATGGGATTATTTTTTCCATTTGTTGCTCCGTTGGCGGCCAACTTGCGTACATGGATGTCTATAAATGAGTGTGTGGAATGCGGCTGATTGATATCTAAAGTACCCCGTTTGGCTCTAAACCTTCCTCTCCTCCCTGGTTGTTAGAACAGCAAGTTAAATTCCTGTCTAGTAAACACAAGCCTTTGTTTCTTCATATTTCATTTTATGTTAAACCATTTACTGGTTGAATTCCAAACAGAGAATATTTAAACTAGTTCATTTCAAATTGTTTCAGCCACTTTTTACTTTTATTTCCCACCGTTCGCTTTGACACCCCGGCCTCAGTTAACATGGGAATGCTATTGGTTCGAAAAGCGGTATTGATTTTCAATTGGTCGATTATTATCCAATCAGGATAGTATAGTCATAAATAGGCTTCCTTTCTTAAAAAAAATTGAGATTTTTTTGCTCAAAACCATTGTCCGTTAGTATTTTCCCAAAATTTGACCTAGGTACTCATACGTTAGGTTATTTGATCGTTTTTTTTACCTAGACATAAAATTAGGCTGGAATTGGTGAGAATCAGACAGTGCCAATTTTTTGCCATCATAGGACTTCGTTTAAACTTATTCGTAAAAAAAAGTTAGTGAGTTGTGACCAACTTTGCGATACTTAATTGTGTCCTCCAGTCGCCTTTCGTCCAGACACTGAGGTTAACTACGCAATAGCAGTTTAGTGGCAGTGGTGTGACAAAAATATAATTTTTGCGTTGGAGATCGGTTCTAAACGACTATGTAAACAGGTTAGACCGCTGAGATTTTTTTGCTGATGAGAAATCGGTCCAACTGGGTTTCAGTCGGATGCCTGTTTGATTATAGCTTTGCGAATCCAGAGGTCTGCCTGTTCCGCTTAAGGGAGTGAAAAGATGGAAGGTGGGCGACACTGGTAGCAATTTGGCATTTTAAAACTTTTTATCTGCCTTATAAATCACTCCAGAAGGTTATCTTTCCTTATTTCCAATTCAAATCTACTTTTTTGTTGATTTTGTGGCAGTGTGTGCATAAATTTGTCTTGGGAAAGAGTAGGCGAGCCACCAACGCTGGAGGGGATAATATACAGCAGAATCGAGGTAGATTGTGTTTTCTTGGCCACAGATGGCGCATTCTCTCCCACTATCCCGCCCGTTGGTCGATGAGAAGCGATTTGAAGTTTTGTTTAATTACCAAAATGTGGGCTAGTCACGATCACATGGGAGATGAGTCCGATCTGAGTTGAAAACGAGACAGTGATGGTAAAAAGAGGAAAGGAGGGAAGGGAGGAGACGCCAGCTACTATAAACCACCCAACCATGCCAAAATACTCGCGTGTGGCAGGAGTAAGACTCAATCCATCCATCCTGCGATTTCCCTTCCAAGTAAGTCTGTAAAAACACGAGCTACCATAAGCTGTGCTTTGGTCGCTTTCATGTTGGCAGCCTCAGACCACTCCACATAGACAGAGGAATGAGACAGACACGTGACCGCAAAACCACAGTGCAAATTCGAAAACCCTCCATCGGCCCAAAATTCCTCTCCATCGCCCCCCCCCCCCAACAAACATGGCATCATGATTTATGGCTAATCTATGCGTGTATCGTTGCCTAACCTCCTACACCTCTCCCTTCCTGACTCCACCCCTCCTTCCTCCATTCTACCTAGACAAACACAAAACTGCAGCTAACTTTTGTTTGTACAACGGTTTTACGACTACATACGACAACTCGACTTTGCTCTGTCACTATCACTGCGTCGATACATTGATAACTAGAGAACGCAGTGTCACCCACTAATCTGGTCGATCTACTCGTCGGTAATGCCGAAGTTAGGTCAGCGCAACTGTTCTTTTTGGCTTTTGGACACGCACTTCTTCTTCCGTGTTTTTTTTCTCTGGGTAGGACTTAATTGTGTAACACAAAGTATCTCGTTGGAATTTTGACTCTGATTTTATCTTCTTCCTCGCCCTTTTATGACAACCTCCAAGTCGCTTAGGGCTAAGCTCAGGAAAGAGTAACATCAAAGGGCAGCTCAATATTTAGATCTGCCTTGAGTTTTCCTGTTTATTTTATGCAAACAATAGAAGCGTGTTTTTGTGGACAGCTTTGGAGCTAACGTTTACTCTCGATTGGACATACTAGCGGTGAGGCCGATTTGGGAAGCGGAGGAGGCACCAGCGTTTGTAGCCTCATAACGTATGCCATTGCCCTTCATTAAAAGAAACTAACGAAAATACTTTTCTTCCCTTTTTACAAAAGGCATATCTTTTTAAAAACTAACAATTATGCCGGTCTAATCTCACTTAATAATCGCCAAGGCGTGGAAAGAGAGTGGTGAATGGTACTCCGCCTTGTTTGTTCCCGACTTTCTGTTAAGGCGATCGAAGATACCACTTTTGGGGAGATATCATCCCGCCTAAAGCTTTTGTTCTCGTTGTTTCATCCACACGGTGCAAGACAATTGAAGGCCCCGGCTAAAATTAGCCCGTGAATTGCTTGAAGGGCTTTTGAAAGGCACACACCCAGTTCGGCGGCCCGTCAACGCGCCCTCTCGCCATCAAGTAGACCTGCACGCTGCGAAGCACAGGCAGAGGTGGACCTGCGATGACCCCACGAGGTTTCTACTTTCCCTTTGCTTTGCTTTGAGACAGATTTTATGACCGTGTCGTGGTTGCGGTGAGACGCGATGCATGGGATGATGCAGGATGGTGGATGGTGGTGGTGATACAGTGAGAGGGCATTAAAATGTTACCCGAAACCACGTGCTTAGATAGGCACGACTGCACGTTCATTTGCACAAACAGGCTTCAAATGTGGGGAAGGGAGAGGGATTGCGTGGAATGGAGTGGAGTGGTGAGAGATGGAGTGAGGTGGCGCTGTCTTTTGGGGTTGGCAATGCGAAGGGTGGTGAGAGGCGTCGATGAGAGGTGGCTGTTGTCCTTTGGTAAATACGAGGCTAGTTTTGCAGACGTTTGCTTGCACTGGTGTGGTGAAGACGGGTGATTTGCAATGTTAATTATGGTTGGAGACGGGAACGCCTCCATCGGTGATGCCTAGACATGATGATGTCGATGGGAGGGGGCCCTAAAGCGTTGTCTCTCCAAATGGAAGTGGTGCGTGGGTTGGGTGTTTCATTGACTCATTTTGTTTGTGTTCTTTCGTGATGGGCAATGGCAAAGTGGACAAGTTCATTGCGGCTGCCTTAATCGCAGTGGTTGTGGAGGATGGAGAGAGGCGGAGAGACAGATAGACAAACAGACGGCTGGACAAGTAGAACACGTACATGGAAACGGTGTTTTGCTGTGGAGCGTTTAGTGTGTGTGTGTGTGTGTGTGTGTGTGTCAGGAGGCGACAGTTGGTGCAGTGCGGAAGGTTGGGCAGGCGATGACGGTGCTGTGGACAGACAATTGCTCAGACTGACCAATGTTCATGGGTGCAGACGATGTTCTTTGGTGTGATGTCTGGTGCAACCAGTGCGATAATGATGAATGGACTTGACGGTGGTGGGATCGATTTGATTCAAATGTGGAATTCTTCTATGGCTTATCCACATCAAAACAAATTTGAATTAACTGACACACACACGCGTACCCTGGCAAAAATTTGGCCATGTTAGGTAACTCCTAGCTCTTCCCAACTGTTCCGTTCTGTCTATATTTAGCTAGCAAATGTACCAAGCCAGTGTTTGTGGTCCTTCATGGCATCACCCTTTACACCTTGCCAAACACTGGAACGCTTCTGTTGAGCTATCTCTTCACACTTTGCTGGGAAGGCGCGTTTGGAAGTAGCACATTTAGCTAGGCCGAGGAACGACTTGCCATATTTGGCAGGACCAGTCCCTCTACCGCTTTTATTTTTGGGGTTATCATTTATCAGCACAGGCTCGGAGCTGGAAGAAGTCAACTAGAGGGCAGGGGAAACGAAAGTAAATGGATAACACTTACTTCCCTTAGCTTGGGCAGTTTTCCGCATTAATGCCTCGTATAGGTTTCGACGGCATTCATTTATCATGACATAGGATGGAGCACTTAAATGGGGTGAATGGCAAACGGTTTTCAGGCAAAATTTCTCCCCTCTTTCCTCACGCTCACAAAAAAAGACGAAAAAACATCATTGTCCAAAAAAGGCAGAATTTTGCCTTGGCGTATTGTAGTGGGCTTTCTTTCTCTGTCTTGTATCTTGGAGACAGAATCCAAAACACGCCTACTTGGGGCAATTCTGAGGGAGGGGAGGGCAACACAGGACGGCATCTTGCTCTTAGATCCTACTCAGCCCTTACAGTCTTCCTCCCTCTCCCCAAATGCTGCAAATTGCTCCTTAGGGGTCATTTAAACTCCACTTGCTCCCGTTTTCTGCCCCTTCGGTCCTATCGTTAGATGGCACTTAGTCATTCTCCCTATGAAAAAGCGGTCTCTTTGAGGGTAGACTTTTTCCATTACCAAGAGATGCTACCCTTCCTACAAGGGGTTTTCGGATTTGAGCGGACTCCACCACCCTGTGCTCCTAAGCATTTTCACAAAGTTGTCTTGCAAGGTCTGGGCAACTTGAATTGGCTAGTCTGTGTCGAGAGACACACTTGATTGCTTTAACTCACCGGCCTAGAGTCGGTTGGAGCACGTTTTTCTTTTCATGATTCCCATCTCCCATCAACCATCCGTCTTGTCGCTTGTCAGGTCAAAATCCTACGCCTCTTTCAGGCTTGATTTGCCATCAATCTTTCGTACTGATAGCGCTTTTTATTAAATGCGTGAGATGAGTTTATTTCCGACGCTAAATGACTGATTTGGGGTTATTTTTAACCTCCAAGCCCAAAATATGTGCGATTTACCTACCTCACAACACACAGCTCCACTTTATATTCACTTGGGAAGTCGTTTCATGAGGTCTTGCTTCTCACTCTCAGGTCAAATGCATGCAGAAAGACGGGGAAGTGAGAGAGAGAGAGAGAGCTGCAAGTGTGTAAATAGGTTTTTTCTTCTCTCGTGTCACAACATCGGGGCAACACTTTCACAGGTCATAAATTTTTTTTTTCGTCACCGCTCCATAAAATTTGGGTTTCCATCTCCCTAGCGGTGGGTGGTAGATAGGATCGTAGTTTATTTTTTGGATAGCAACAAGGTAATGAACACGCAAATTCTGTAGCAATGTCTTTTGTCTCCCGCCCCTCCAACCGCCGGGAGGCTGAATCACCTGGTGGATAGGGGCGGAGGATAGGAGGAGGAGAGTTTAAACCACTTTTACGGTGAAATGCTGAACATTTGCGCTCATTTTGAGGAGGTAACTCCGGTCTCACACAATCCATTAGTAGGAGAAGGGAAGGAAAAGTAAATCTCAAGATATTTTAGGACTAACAGTTTTCCTATCAACCGCTGACATTGACAGGATAATAAGTTCCTGACACGAGAATTCGTCCTTGTCCCTTTTTTTAAGTAAGCGGTATAACTTTCTTCCACAACAGCTAAGCTTTCATTCAAGCGGTCTCTTCCCGTGTCAGACAGTGGTCCCTAAGACCCCGAGTTAGGCCTCGGGGCGTTGTGAGAGATTCTCCAAACGCCAAGGGACTCAATTCGAGGGAGGTGGAGGAAAGGGTAGCGGAAGTTAAGATGAATGAAAATGCAGTTTCAACCAAAAGCATTTGAATTCTTTCTGTAGCGTCCGAACTTTGCTGTCACCCACTCTAAACTTAGCTCTTCTACATTCACTGCACTTCAAGGCACAATCTTGCCAAACTCGGAGGCAGGGTGTAGCTTAACGTGAGAGGTTTAGGGTTGTTGACTTTGTTTCCACTCTTAGAAACTTGAGTGATTTGTTTTGATTTTGTTTTTGACAACCTATTTGACAAGCTATATTATTTCTATAGTCGGTAGAGAATTTGCCCGCCAATGTCGCCGAGATTATTTTAAAAATGAGTGAAGGAAGCAAGGCCTAGACAGAATCTCTAGGCTACAAACCCACTAATTACTCTTGGGTGGGTAAAGCTTAACAGATTTGCTTTTTGACACGCTTGTCAATAACGTGTCTCAGAGGCGCATTCACCCTGGCGGAGCTCTCGCGTCATCGCGCTGAGCGTTTCGATTTCTGCTTCTTAAAAGACGAAAAGGTGGTAATTGCCTTTGGACCTCAAGAGCATTGTGCACCGGTTTTACGGTTTGAGGGGAGAGAAGAGCTGTTTCACACGCGGCTTGATGCAGTTAACCAGCGTAAACCCATAAAGACTGCGTGATTTGTCCCGCCGAGTTTGGCCGGTAAAATTGGGGCTTTTTATGCGCTTGATAGCATCCAACCGGCTGGAGTTACCTGTTGCGTTTCCTGACCGCCTAATCGTCGAATTGCCCCAACCCGCTGGACGCGACAGAAGGGACTCGTTAAATAAAGTGAACTTTCTCCTGCGTCTCAGTTTCAATTTTACTGTCCTGAAGAAGGTTATAACAATGCTTTACGGGTTGGTCCTCACTTTTTTGGGAACTTTTCCATCAACACTCATCCTATCAATTGGTTTGGAAGAAATATCCTAGCCAGAAATCTACTACTTAGATTTGGCTCATTAAGTAGTAACGTCCCGGATAATCGGATTACCCCTAAAACCGCAGAAATGCACACCACCAGTGGCATGTAGAAAGCATTAAGGGATTCTAGTGCCCTCTTGGCAAGAAACAGTGAAGATGCCGTACATTCAAGTGCAATATAGCGGATCGTTGGGAAGAATCGCATTTTGGCATATGCCTTTGTACTTTCCCATTCTTCTGGAGTGTGAACTGGTAATTGGGAGCATTAACATTTCCGATTTTGCCTCGTGATCCGAACCCCCTAAAACAATAATATCCGAGAGCAAGAAAACACATCCAAGAACGCTATTAAATCAATTCTTTTCCAGAAAAGAACTACAACACTTTTCCTTGTTCATTACACTTTTTCTCGACGTTTCTGGATGAAGGTAAGCAAGCAATCCATTTTTATGTGACATTTGGAGTGTAAGGAGATGTTCGTTTCTTAAAAAGGCAAATACAAATTACAACTTTTCCTCTCGCATTGGTATGTGACAATGACAGAGTAGCAGTGCCACGTGTTCACTCTCCTTCGCCTGCCCGTTGTAAATTATCCAAGTTGTCTCCCCTCCTCTTTTTTCCCTGAGCTCTGCAGAACGCCATCCGAGGGTGTGCTGAATTAGGTCCTGTTTACTTCCCTTTTTGAAGCACCCATTTCCCTTTGCCAAGCAGCGCTCAGCTCTCATTGGTCGGTAGACCTTCCTCCCCCTCCCCCATCCTCGCCCACTTTCTTGATTCTCATTGGTCCGTGCACTGCTCAAAACTGGCAGAAATGACAAAGTTGGGTAACTTGGCTAACGTCCAAATGAGCTGTCGTACTTCGACTCAATTAAGACTGCACGGGTAGCGGTAGTGGTGGGAACTATGCCACTTCCACACTCCACTCATGCATGGATAAGGTGACAGTTAATGCAGTAGACACCGCGGCGCTTACATGTCTGGCGACGGTTCTCTTATGAGGGCGCAGGAGAGTTGAGAGACTGACGCCTCTAAAGTGGAGCCAATTAAGAGATACTGTTTTTTCTCCGTGTTTCATCGACTTCATTAAATATGAGCCTCGGGTGCGGGTAATTAATTTTTTGTGACACCTAAGTGTGTCATTATGTGTTAATGGAAGTTATGGCACGGCATCCAAGAGCTGAACGAATAGAAATGCTGGGAGGCGGTAGACCTGGCCAGAAATTTCCACTACTAAGGGGGAGGGGCAGGGGCATAAATGAAACAGCGAACCCTTCGGTCCTGCGGTTTGACCTTCTGACTGGTTTTGCACGGTAGTCCACCCCCTTTCGTCTTTTATCTTGCACTGGTGTGAGTTATTTACTCTTCAAGGGATGACTCGGAATGTTGAGACTCACTTCTACTTATGATCAAGACATCTAGAGCGATACCACACTCAACATTATCTCGTGGGCGTAAGTGGAGCAGTAAAATTTGGGAATTTTATGGGTTGATTGACTTTTAGTTTCAAAGGGTGGAGGAATTGTTCTCAAAATTTTACTGCATGCGCAAGCATTTCATTGTAAGTGATTTAAGAGCCAAGTGTTGGGCAAAATTTCCTCTTCAAAATGTTTTATTCGCAGCGATAATCGGAATAGGAGAGAGTATTTTACCTGTACACACCAATATCCGAATCGGGTCCTAACGACCACCGTTTCTAATGTCTCCTTTTCCATTGTCTAGTTTGCATTGTGTGTGAATGTGCGGTTGTCCGAAGGACAATGACAGGCAATATGATGACAAGACAATAGGCAGTGCCTCCCTCCCCTCCACTTTCCCACCCTCTGTTACTCCAAATGGTAGTGTGAAGAGGTCCTTAATGGGGTAATCAAAACGATTCTAGACAGAAAGTCGCAGATTGATGGGAGGGGATTGAGGATTGTTTCAAATTCCTGATAGGTCAGTTTTGACTGTTTCCAAGGCAGGGAGGTGGGTCACAGTCTTGATTGCTTTGTCTTTGACACGGACGTCACTATTCCGCCTGCATTGCACCACGGACAAAGCGAGTGAAGACGCATGGGCTGGTGGTGGATCACATTGAGGCTGGATATTGCAGTAAGGAGGTCTCATGCCCACCACGAGTCGGTCAATGGGCCGGTGTCAGCAGGCGGTTCGAAGTGGACCGTGGGCTTGTCTGGAATGCGATGACAGACTGGCAGCACGCATGGCATACGACACCCATTTAGCTCGCGTAGGCTCTTTGAGGTTGTTGGTGTCATCCTGAATACGAGCGGTCAGTGCTGTGAATTAAGATAGGGGGGAAACCGTTGAAAGCACAGTGAGGAGTCCCGACAGACCACTATGGAAGCCATGTAACCAGCTGCACCCCTCACAAGCTCCCACAGTTCACATCATCCGATCGTAGCGAGCCATACTGTCAAACAGTGCTACCGGTCGTTCATCTGGTATTCGTGTCAATTTTTTTTCGCTGAGGAAGTAAAATGACCTTCTACTATCAGACTGGACTGTTTATGTCGCGTTACGAGATGCGTGAAAAAATAGTTACATAAAATGCCTTTTACTTTGGCTTGATCAAGATTCTCATTTATTAAGGCTCCTGATTTATTTCCAAACAAAGTATTCTTGCTTACACTCACGTTTTGGAAGAATCTATCCTCTTAAACATCAATTGACTCAAAAGAAACTTTTATTTTAACCTTCCAAAGTCCCCTCGGGCGTTGCAATAGAGCATACCACCTTGGATCTGTGAATTTCGAAGAGCTCGCATGCCTAAAGGAACCTTAAAACAGGCATCAAACTACCACCTCACAGATCTCGGCATCTGGAGCTGCCTTGATATAGAGCAGACGAGAGATAATCGTTCGGCTTTGGTGGTCCCATTCTTCACCATGTGGTTTAAACTTTAACTCAGAATTATATGACTTTTGCTTATTATTTTTTCAAAAAAGGCCTTGCAGACGGCACTATTTGAATATTTTCCTTGGTTCGACTTAACTACTTGTTTCAATTCAGCGTCCGACCAGTGATTGATGCATTCATAGGCAGCCATCGCAAGCTCAGTTTCTCCATTTAAAGACTTAAACCAGATCAGATCCTTTGTGTACAGAAGCTATGGATTCCTCGTTACTAAGATCATCCTTGCGTTCCATTAAAGCGTTTGGATTTTGGCTGGAAAACTGAACTTCCTTGACCATGGTGAATCAGGCTTCAATTGTTTTTCCACTTTGCACTTTGTCTTATCACCGGCAAATCGTTGATATCCGTTTGAAAGGACTTGGTTTTCCTTTTACTCCGTTATCTGTATAAATACAGAAAATTTGGAGACAAAAAACGATCATATAGCAAGTAATATTATTTTCCACCAAAAAGCCTTGCCTTCCTACAAATCAAGTCATTTCAGCATTCTCACTTGTTGCGTTGGAAAGAAATGAGATTCTCGCTACCATTGTCTATCGAGAAAGTGCGTTTACGTTCCTTCCAACGATCCTCTCTTTTAATTGGCTTGTTTCTCTCCCACTCTTTGATTGTTACACTTTTCTCTCACCATATTTCTCCTCACTAAGCACAGTCGTACCATGTAGTTGACGCGGGCGCGCTTTCCCTCCTCCCGCGTCCCTCCACCTACCGCGAGCGGTTGAGACGATTAATGTACTTCCTGCCACGAAAGATGCCTCGATTTGAGTCCTTGCAAATCCTCTTTCTCCTCCCAATAGTCAATTTAATTTGCAACAGGCTTTAAAACTTTCTCCCAGTTTTAATTCACCACCCAGTAATGGGCCTTTGGTCTTGCCGCTCCACTCACCAACGAGCATTTCTTTCCATAGTCGGTCGATTTCTGAGTCGAAATGCGCATCACTGGTTGTGCTTGTCGCCAATTCTTTTCTTTTCTTGTGTCCTTTTTCAGCATCATCCTTTTAATTTATTATTTTTTGTTCTCGTCGCCCCTATTACTAGGTGGCCGCCACCTCTTCCGCATGGCGCCAACTTTCCCGGCATTTCTTTTGCTGGGACCTAGGCAAAGGATTATCTGCCGATTTTTCTGCTTGCTTGTAGTATTCTGGCTTTCTATTCCAACTGTTCCCACAAAGTCACCTAACCCCTCTCAAGTAATAACGCATCAAGGAGAAAACTGGTCTCGTAGTGTCAGAAATGGGCTGAAATCACTAATTGTATCATCACGAGTGCGGTGGAAGGTATATTGCTGACATAGGGAAGAGCTGAGACCATTAATCCGATCCAGAAGCCACGATTTCGAGCAGGTGCACAATCTGCCGAACCTTCAGGTGCCCGCGTAATCAAAACACGGGGTTGAAAAAGCAATCGAAGCAGCGGGGTTTGAGTCTTCTTCCACTTCACCTCATCAGATCGTCGTCTTCCTCTCAGGAATCCCAAAGGCGCTTTTTTCTGTAAAAGCGCCAAATCCTCTGCTGAAGGCATAAAAGTGTTCGTCAACTCTCGCCAATTTTTAAAAATCAGATTATCCCATCTAAGCCCTCACTTTTAGGCCACAGGGGACGTCTACGCGGAGGAGAAGGCCGCGCTGCCCTCCGAGGGGGAGTTGGAATTGGGTCTCACATTGGAGAAGGTCACCACTGAACAGGATGGTCAAAAGCTGATTTGTGAAGCCTCCACCAGCTACCCTCCCGACCAAGTGCCTCAGCGGCAGCTTACCGAAATCTCCGTCAACTGTACGTGCAAATTTGGTTAACGCCCTGTCAACCCTCTCTCCGAATTGGGGGACTCTTGTTAGGGTGATTGGTCATTTAATGGGCTCTAGCTTGAGTGTTACCTGGGTAGCGAAACGAAGTAGTAGCCTATGGCTTGATCTGCTTATGCATAAGCTATCTCCCATTCGCATTGTCACTCGCTACTGAAAAGGAATTTAAGTAGCGTTCAGGATGGATTGTTGATCCTATGATTATTTCATTTCTAATCGCTGATTGGTAACTTTATGCTTATACCTTGAGGGAAATTGAAGTGAATTAGTCATTCTCCTTCCTTTGGTACAAAAAATAAGTACCTATCAGAGTTCGTGTTAGATTTTGGGGTAATTCAATGCGCAAGTTATCTGGGCGGTTGAAGTGATATGGGTTTTGTATGATATTGCTCCAACTTTAATTAATATTTTCCAGAAACAAGGTTTTTTAAATGCTTCTCTTTAAGAAAAATAAGGCATTAAGTTAGGTGGGTGGTTAACTGAATCTGATAGATAAACAAATGGCGAGATGGGTGACCGGATCACGAATGGATGAACTAAGATTCAAATAACTAGATGGATGGACAAAACTGGGATGTGTGAATGAGGATAGAGAGATGGTTTCAGGAAGAAGCAAAAACATCTAGACCAGTGGAGGAACAGCAACTACTTTCGAATGCATAAAGGAATTGGAAGTGAATAAACATTCCACGATTGATTTATGAATCAGCCAGGGGTCGGTGGATGATGGAAATGGAATAGATCCTGGGAGAAAAAGATAGCCAAGTAGTTATATCACTTACATTGATCCAAGATTTCAGCGAACCTCTCGCCCTCTTTGATGCTTTTGATGGCCTGATAAGTAGCCCAAAAGCACGCCTCTTCCCACCGGAATTCATATTTCAAAGTTCTGTAACTAGTTTGCCCAACTTCGTAGACTACTGCGTCTGAAGACGTAAAAGGGTTTAGAGAGACCACCCCATGGTGCTACCAAGATTGATGATTGGGCCGTAGAGGGGGAGCCGGGAGGACAACATCATTTGTTTAGAGTAGGTGGCTTTGCCCTTGATGAAGCAATCAAGAGCTCTTAAAGGAGCCTGTCTTCGAGTTGTTGAAGGCTCTGGCACTGATGATTAAGTGGTTTCAAATGGCGTCTCTGCAGATTCGGCCATCCACAGCAGGTCTCTCCTCTGTGGTGTTCACGCAACAATTACTGGTGGAGTCATCTGCGAGGATGTAGCTGGTGATGAATAAAGAAGCTACAGGCATTGACATTAAGATGGAAACCAAAGATCTTGAGCATCAAATTTTAAAAGTCAAATAATTCACAGAATTTGATTGTTGACTTGATTTTAAACACCAAAGGAGGCTCATTTGACCATAGACTCGAAGCCAGAATATTAATTCACCTTACAGAAAGGTCCAAAGAGAGTTGGTCGTCTGAGGAGAAATCTTTGTTACTCTCCAACCTCCAACGCTACATGGACAGCGGAGCCTCCAGGTCATTGTTTATTGGACCGAGGCGGTTGGTAAAGTAAATGAATGCGTGTATATGTTTGTGGTCGTCATTTTTTTCCCATCTCTCGCTGCCAACAAATTAGCCTCCCCCAAACCGACAAGTAAATCATGCAACTTCATTTTCGGTTGCGTCTTGGCTTTTTTCCCTCCTCCCACGGTGAAATGAGGGCAGCACGAGAGAATTGTCTTCAATGGTCACGTAGGGGGTGCTTGTACACCCTGTCATTTGATGGTAGGTAGTCCTCGAAATCTACCATTTTTAATGGTTATTTAAATCAGGCCGAGAGAGACACGCATAAACACCACACCGCTTGAGTTAGACCCAAAAAGGCTTCGATACTGAAGAGTTCAGCCGCATTGCTGAACTATGCCATGACAGCCCGCCTTCTACCTGCGCCCTCCTGGTTCAGTGCTTACCGTGTCCCAATTTCTGAGGTGACTGGACTCTCCTTTGCAGTCGGTCGGCGGTCTGCCGAGGCTTGGGACTAGGCGCTCCTGTCCTGGATGTTTGCAGGAATTCCTGACCGTTGTGAGCTGGGAGGCCACCACAGACACCATTCAAGTATCGTACTGCTGAAGGGTTGAATCTCCTGTCGCTGTATTTTCACATAGCACCAGTCACCGTTGATCGCTAGCGAAGCCTTGATTGGAGAAGCCGAGCTACGAGAGAGTAGCTCCTAAAACCTCCCCATTAAAGGTTCTGCTAAACTCATCTCTTGATTTGTGTCAATGTCGGCCACTAAGGTCAGCCGCACTTCTCGGTAGATCCTTCAAGAAGTTAAAAGCCCACACTCCTGTTGAATAGATAATCTTCCACATTTTTCCGGCCGCCATTTGTTAGAGGCTTTGAGAGGAGAGGAATTTGGACGTCTAAATCTTGTTGATCACCTCCATTTTCTAAGGCACGCCCAAAATGACGAGGCAACGAAATGGGTGATTAACCGCATCTCTGTGCGAGAAAGCAATTTCCGACATTTCAGCCATATTGTTGTTGTTGTTGTTGTTGCTGTAACGTTGCCGTCATTTGGATTACTTGGTCAAAACTTATCAGCAAAATAAGGGCGGTTTATACGGCACCGGAATCGTTAATGTTTTTATAATGAACAGAAAAGTACTCTTTTTCCCCTTTTCCTGAAGAAAAATGGCAAAAATTTTTCCCCCAACTAGGTATTTTTTGGAAAAAATTGAAGTAGAAAAGGAAGACTTTTGCCTCTAAATTAATAATGCAATAATCTGGAGAAGTCACCTTAAATGTTTACCAGTTCTGAGGAGGAAAAATGCCTTTTTGCCGCCCCATTGGAAGTCATCTCAGCTCCTCCCAAAGGAATCGTTAATCTTCAGCCACGAGAGAAGTTGTTGTTGTTGAGGTCGTGGAAGACTGGTTAACCGACTGGCCGGAGCATGGATGGATCGGTGGATAAATGGATGGCTGAAAGAATGGGCGGACGGATAAATGGACAATAGCCTTGATGAGCTAGTCCAGAATGAGCGATGATGACGAAATTATGAAGGGTAGATGAATCGCAAATCCTCTGAAATGGTCCACACTTCAGATCATTTAAAAGTAAAGGAACTTTGACGTCTACGACGGTGCTTTAGTGATTCAGAGGTTCTAAACTGGTGGATAGATTGATGAACTCCTGACAGTATCAAGGACGAACGACTCTCTTAACTGGAAGGGCCGTGTAAGAAGAAAAGTAAATTTTGAGAGAGTCATGTTGACTTCTCCACTTAGTGTACCATTTTTAACCCTTGATGGGTGGCCACTCTTCGAGGCGGAGGTGGCACAGTTATATCAACACTTAAACAAGTACTTCAGCCGACCTTGTTCAGGTCACAGAGAAAAATTGGGGGCTGCTTGTTCCCCTCATTTTGGCTAGGCGCTTGTCTCCAACCGAAGCACAAACCATTAGAGAATTCCGCTTCTATGAGACACTTTTGTCTGTAGCGGGCTGAAGGGCACCTAGTTATGGTCATTTGACCTTGTCCATACCCAATGCTATTGACGAGGGGGCACTGACCCTCAGCCTGAAGCAGGGAGGGCGAATACGACAGTGCACCTCCCCCCTCTCCTCTAAAGTGCAAATCTCCAAATAAACAGGTTCGATGACGGTGGATGACAGAAGGTTGTCATACTAGCTGTCTTTTTTCCCCTTGGATGACTAATCCGTCCTGGGTTGTTTGCCCTTGATGCAAGGGAATCGCAGTGGATGAACACACGAATTCGCCTTCGGTGCATTGAACTCAACGAATCGGATTTAATGGAGGTGGTTGACTGGTGGACTGTATGGGCCAGACAATCCTGCATTCGTTGGTTAGAGGTTTGCAGAGCAAGGTCCCATTTACACCACAAATCGGTTAATGTGTGCCCAATCTAAAGTGGATCGTGCGGTTTCCTGAACTGAGGCAACAGATTGGCAGATTGGCTCCTGGGCGATCCTAGAAGTTTCTTGTAGTCGCTGAGAGTTAGTGGAGGTGTGGAAGGATTGTCATCCTGAACGTGCGTGGTTGATGGTTCGTTGAAGATATTGGATCGCTTAGATCGCGAACTGTCCTCCTCCTCCGAAGCACTTCCACTTCAGTTGTGGAACAATGTCATATTTAAAGCAAAATAGGGAGAGGGTAGCGCAGAACATATTCAATTTTCCTACCTCTAGTATTAAGATTCCAGTCAGCTACACTAAAACAACCACAACGCCCAGCTTTAAACGTAGCCGTCGGTAGCCTTGGCGCGATCGCTTTTTTTGATCTTCAACAATTCCATAAATTAAAATTAACGTCTGTGACTATTAAAAGTGAAGCTTTAACGACTTGTTGATGGTAGATTTAGCTCTTCGAGCCATTCCTGATGAACATATGGTGTCGACCTTTAGAGGCGAGTTCGGGAGTTACTGGCACGGTCCGGAGACCTTGCCACCCAGTAAAATGGACAATAGCGGAGCCTTAAGTCCCAGCAGGGCAAAAAACAAAAGCTTGAACAAAGAAAGCAGTACAATGTAAATGCTATTTTCTTACACAAAGGAATGCGGAAGCGCTTTCTTGGAATGCAGCCTCAGCCATGTCTTTCTCTCGAGTGACTTTGTTTGCAGTCAGGGTAGAGTACGACTTTTGCACACTCAATCCCGCACAAAAATAAGTTTACCGAAAGGCCCACTTTTTTGTACACTTTGAAAGTCTAACCGATATGTTATATGATACGGTACACAAAGGTGAAGGTCTCGTGGGGCTTTGATTCGACGAGGTGCTTCCACCGCAAATCCTCCGCCGCTGTAGTTAAACAGCATTTTACAGTAAAATTTTTAAGTTTTCTGTGTTTCACAAGTTCGTGTCCTCCTTTGTGTTTCAAGGATAGTTTTAAATTGTGGGATTTGGGAAGATTCCAGCTTTTATTAGTACGGCATTTTCCATGGGGAAAAGGGCGACCCTCCAAAAGCCCCATTCCCACCGTACGAACTTGCCTCCGAGTCCCACTCCATCGTGAAGTCGAGATGGGATTGAACTTTGACGTTTATTTGGGCAAAAAAAAGTTTTTTTTTTCCCTTCCTGGAGTTCACTTCTAATTACCGCAATTAAAAGGGCAATTTTAGGGCGACTAATAAATCCCCAGCCATTTGCACTTATGGCCGTTTTAAGACGTAATTCTAGACTTCTTCTCCTTTATTAAAGGGATTTTCATTAGCTTTTTATATCCAAAAGAAGAAATTACTTTGTGTCGAGCCATATTACTTTTGTGGCGATTTGAGTGTTCTTGTATCACCGCGAGACCTCCCTGAAGACTTGGACCTGGGGGCTACTGGCATGACCTGGGGAGCATGCTGCTCAGTAGAAGTACAGTGGCAGAGCCTCAAGTATCCAAATAATTGAATGCGGCGCTGAGTGGTTCCGTCTCCTTTTCTGAGCGTTGTTTTTCGCGCTACCTTTGGTAATGCTCCTACATCGGCCACCGCAACGTGACTGATGCTGTGAGCACGACACTCACGGGCGAACTGGGTCAGTCATCGAACCTCCGTTCGATCGGAATGCTACTTGAATGCAACGACGATTCCTCTGTATCTGTGGTTTCTTCTTGTTCGAGATTTGCATTGAGGGAAGGGGGAATGTGAATTGCCCATCCCCATTCGTGGTAATCAGGCTTCATAACTAGTCTTCCTTGCTGCTTAGCCCTACCTATCTGGGTCTTATCCAGCTAGTAGAGAGGTGAAGGAGGTGTCGCGTCTTCGTACAGGCGCTATTGACGCGTCCGTGACGGAGATGGGGCAGTTGTCGAAGGTAGACGCTTTTTTCAGCCCTTCTGTTAGGAGTCGTCAAGACTTCTACTGTTCACAGTTTCTAAGGCTGGGAATCAGAGTAGTTGTCCTTTATGTTAGAGTATGTAAGGAGCGAGGAATCTACTGGCATGGTTCGGAGGCCATGCCATCCAGCGGAAGTGTCCTTTAAAAACCAAAACGAAGAGTTTAATAAATAATTAAAGCTCATTATGTGACTACTTCTGCCTGACAGGTCGGCTGCCCTTGGATCCCATGGGAGGCCATCCCCAGGGGATTGTTATTGTTGCAAATTATGCACAAACTGCCTTAAAGAAGGTAAAATTATTGTTTTGTCTCACCTCTGGCTGTTGAGGAGAGAAGGTGTGTGCGGCGCGGGTAAAAGTTGGCTTCTGTCGGGACTCTCCATACATATCCCGCCGAAGGCGTGATTCCGCACCCATCAGATTGTGATTGTCACCTACGGAGTTGAAAGCAGAAGTATTCTCAATTTTAGTTGGGCTAAAATGTTTATTTTCTCCTGGCACTGCTCAAATGAGCAGGGGAGACGGTTTGCCTCATTTACACCTGATGACTAACCTTCCGACACATGAAAGGGAAAAGTAGGCAATGACTCAGTCGGGGAGAGGATACGTAGGGCGTGTCAACTTGTCTAACGAAAACAGCTTATCTCCCCCGAAAAAGAGGTCTCATTGTGTTCTCCTCCTCGATGAGACATGGTTTAACCAGCCCCTAAAAAAATTTACCTCCGAACTTACCTTGAGTTTATTTAATCCCTCCGCAGATCCTCCTCAAGTAAAATTCGACGACGGTCCGATTCACACGGCTCTAGGCGCTTTCGAAGACATAATGGTAAGCCTTCTAAAATGGCTAATGGGTCACTTATCCAATCTCTCATTCCTCGTTGTAGGTCACCGTCTACGGTAAACCCAAGGCCGAATTGGTGTGTGATCATATGGATTTGTCCGGCCCACGAGAATTGGAGGCTCTACCAGACGAGAAACCGGGTGTCAATCGGTACCTACTTCGTCTTCAGGGTGTCACTGCGGAGGACGTGGGTGAACACTTCTGTTCAGCCACAAACAAATTTGGCACCGCCAAAGAAAGCTTCTCCTTGACTCGTGAGTTCGTCCACAAAGTAATCCACGCAATATTTGATTGCGTGAATAAAAGTAAATAACTCGATTTGTAGTTGCACCTTCCAAACCGGAGGTGGTATCGCCTGCCTTTTCCAGCCATGCTGACTACTACCTTCTGGGATGGCGAGCCAAATCAAAATCGCCTCTCAGGAATGTTACCTTTCACATTCAAACGGTGAGTAGTATACGGCAACTGACCTCCCCAAAAGTAATTTACTACCTCCTCGACTTGACATCTCTTTCAGTTTAACGACCAAATGGGTGGAAAAGCGACTGCGAACAAGGCGGAAACTCGAACAGTTTCTCTTAATGATCCAATGGTTGCTAGGGGTAATACAAGCTCCGAAGAGCTGCAGGAGTTTTGGCACCACCTCGCCAACTTGACTTTCGACGCTAAGCATGCGATTCACATTCGTGCGTGCAACGACCACGCTTGCAATGAATTTGACCTCAAAATACCCGATGTCACCTTTAGGACGATGAAGGAATACAGTGAGTGAGAAAGAGAGAGGACAGGCAAGGCTTACTTGTTGCTCTTTAGTACACAGTCTATTTACTTGCTGATTCCACATTTTAGGCTCCAATAAGATCGACCCCGACGTTCTCGCTCAGCCGCCGTCGGCTGCTCTCCGAGGTAACCGAGTAGTAGACCAAAAACTACTAGGAAATTTTTAAATTAATTCGTGCTCTAAGTCATTTCACACAGTAATCCTTAAAAGTACACAAAACTGTTCTCCCCTTTTCAGCCGCGGCTTTCCGAGATTTCAACGCAGATAATGACCATGCGCTCTCAACATCGTCTACATCACTGCTTATCCTTCTGGCCCTCTCTTTCGCCATTAATTTGTAAGGAAAAAAAGGAACAAGGAATAAGAAAGTTGCATATTTAGTCCTTTGCTCTGCCTCCGGTTCTCCTGCCCAGTCCGCACCCTCCTCCCTCCTCCCCAACCCCACTATTCACCTTCTTGTCTCTCAACCACAACGCTTAGAAATCAACGATTATCCATTCCAGCCCATCTTGTTTTATTTTGACTTTATTTTCTTTCTTCTTCCTTCTCTCCCTCCTTCGGGCATTTTCTTTTTACATCTCTTCGGTCTTCCATCAGGAAGTAAGTTAGTTTTCTTTTGCTTTCTGCCAAATTGGTCGATTGGATTTTTCAGTTTCTGAGTACTTGCTCGGTATTCGCTCCCTCGTTTCTGGCTGACTCTCCCTATCTCTCTGCCCTGAAACCTTCCACCCTTTTTCCCTCGTTAGGCTGTTTCTATTGCTCCAGTAGATGGGCATCTGCATCTTGTTTTAAGTCTGTGTAATAAGTACTAATTACTAATCACGTTATTTGAACCAGTAGCACATTTTATGTTCACAGCGAATTTGCCTAAGCCGTATGAAATCTACAGGACTGTTCCGTATCAAAGTGTCAGTGTCTTGTTCTCATAGCGTTCATGTTCTGAGGATTAAACTGGGTGGTGGACTGCTACCAGAAATACTGTAATTTGTGGACTATGATACCAGGGCGACAGCTAAATCTGTTAAGACTGATAAGACACCGGTTTGAGGAGTGACTGTTAGGTCATAAGAGAATGACAAAGATTGACTACATTTCTGTGCAAAAGGCCGAGTTACTTAGGCGCAGAACACTTCAGTCAGCCTTTGTCTCGGTCTTCACGACGGCAATATGATCCGTGCTCTGGTCGCTTGTGTGGTATGTCTTTGAAGGAACTACTAGAGCAGTGTGCTTTTTCCTTAATTTTTCTGCGGATAAGACGGCTTCCTTCGATCGTGTAGTTATCAAAATCTCAGATTGCAGAAGCTTACAAGTCTGTCCTACTTATGTTCATTTAAGTAGGCATCTGGCAATCATTGTGATGACTCCAGGTTAAATTAGCTTTGCAGGCACAAATTACTGCCTTTCTACAAGATCATAAATTATTGGCAGTGAAGACGTAGTCTAAACTACCTGACCAGTGGAATTATAATAATTGACTCTGATAGGACATTCTACAATGGCCACTTCAAGTCGCAAAGACGTCCTAATCATTAGCCAAAAAATGAACAAGAAATAGGATCCAAAAGCGCGCTAAGATCACCGTTTTGTTTAAGTCTGATAAGACAGGGCCCTGTTATCTCTCCTGGTAATATTAGCGATCTTAAATTTTCTTTAAATGGATTACTACTGAGCATAAAATCGGGATCCCTTAAGTAGATGAATTCCTTCGAACACTTAGGTAGTATAGTTTGTTACCATGATAGGTTTCATATAAATACTGTAATGTCCTCTGGTCTTGACTAAAGTTCCACCTTAAAAAACATATTTGAATGACTCAAGCATTGGGTTGCTTTATAATGGCATATGAGTAGTATCACACCAACTATTTTTAAAACTTAACAGAGCGCAATTCCGTTTGATGTATTTGCTTTGCCACTCTATTTTCATGTAGACGACCATTTTAAGACCAGAATCCACTGCACTCCCTGAGTGACCGCAATCGCGCCTTGGACTGGAGCCATACAACATTCAGTGCTGCACCATGGCAACAATAAATCAAGAAAGGTTCCTCCTATTGCTGGATTTGAGTTTTGTTAAATGCTGCTGACATAACTTGAAAGAAACTCATTACTTCTTGTTACTTTCAACGCAAGGGCTCATAACCTCGAAGGGCTACTCCACCTCTTATGCAAACCTTAAAGTGGCATTCAAAGCATTGTCAACTGCCTGAAAGCAAAGCCGATGGGGCAGTTCGGTCTCCAATATGGTGGCAACAGCAGTGACCTGTGTAACTCGCTTTATAGTGCATTTCGACGACTGCTTGCATTGTGCGGGTTCGTCATTCCAACCAGCTGCACGAGAAGTAGCGTGGGTTTTTTTACCACCTGACAGTTTGACCTGAACTTTCCAAAAATTGGTCATTTATGTGACAAAAAAGGCTGTCAAACACATTATTATTAAAAGCACAAACTGTTTGAATTTGGAACCTGGTTGATAATTGGGTTGTGCATAGTAGGCGAGGCACACGAAGCGCATATTCGCTCCACGGATGATGGAACGTGTGGTGTACTCCAGAAGGCAGAATCGGTCTGCGTAGCCGTACTAGGTCCCCCTCTCTGTGATACTCGCATCTTACGATCTGTGACCATTTTGAACGGCCCGTATCATACGCAAGAGACCTTAGCACGAATGCTTTTAGTAGTCCAACCAGGGTGGGATTCGCTCCTTCCATCCGTCCGTTGCCTTGGGGATCCCAAGGTGTTGTGCAAGTCTTGGGAATTATCGAAGTCGACTTTTGAAATTGAGGCTGTAATCGCTATTCACTGTGTTTCGGTTACTCTGCGTTGGCGGATCTAGTGATTGAAGAAAACTAAAGCGAATGTTCCGACGTCTTTTGTCTAATTGGGTTCTGCGTCGGCCATTTTTGTGGAATAGTTTAGCATTATTAAAATATATCGGTTTATTTTCTTGGTGGTCAGTAGGAGTCCCATAACGTTCATACTTGCTCCTTCACCTAGGGACCCTGTGAGCATAGTCTGCAATTGTGCGATCGCTGGAAGACGAGGCCTTTTTGAACCCGCAGCAGGTAATGCAGGTTCGGCAAATTCCACTTACGTCTGGAGTGACCACAGGCCGCCAGTACCCTTTTGCTTGAGACGTCCATTATCTTCTCTTCACCTACATAGTACAGTTGCTCGTGTAAGTCGTAAAGAACTGTTTGTACTACTAAGATTAGGACTCGCAGGAATGAATGGGAGCCGTCTGGGAGCAAAGGAAGGCTCGCCTAATTCTGCCGTCGCTCGGGACCACGAGCATCCCCTAACCACTTCTTTTCCACCTCTTTGGGGGCATTGGTATTCGCACCACGGAATCCCTCCACCATAATGGATGGACAAGAAGTGCGTCCAAACTGGACCCTTCTCAATCCAATCACTCTGGTTGGTGGTGAGCAGCGAAAGCCTAGTTTTGCTAGAAATCGGAGGCTAATTGCGTATTTCTCATCGTATTTAGTGAGTAAACTGCCCGGCGAATGTGACTAAGGGAGCACAGCATTCTTACAACTCGGAGTCCGGGTTCCCCCTGACCCATACAGCAAGTGAGGGCAGGTACAATGTGCAGAGTTTTCTGACGTTAAGTGCAAAACCAGAGGTTCGAACTGGTCGTCTTTCAAAATCCGTGCCGTTCTTGAAAGTGGCCCCCTACCCTTAGAATGGATAGACAGATTGGATGGGAGTTATGCTGACCTTCCTCGGGAGTGGATGACATCCTTTTCATCTAGAGATTCGTGTTCTCTGACCGCCTGTCGCCCAAAAGATTTATTTTTAAACAAGTCCATGATAAGTATATCCAACCCAACCGATACTATGACTTCGCGACGTTGGAGACACCCTCATCATCGTCATCAGTTTTCACTGCATTGCTAAAATTTGTTGACTCAATTTGACCTCTTAGGTCACATAAAATAAAAACACTTGTAGCACCCTAAGACCTCTCTGAAGATGGAAGAAGGTGGAATACTCGGGTGGAATGTGTTTAGTCAGTATAGGTAGGACCTCGGGGTCACCGGTGAGCTCAGACCCCGGTGGGTTACAATGGCGGGATCCTGCGCCAAGCTAAACAAAAAATTGAGGCCCTATAACTCTTAATGACATTCAAAACAGAAGTTCAGTTTTTATTTCTTCATTTAATTTATTACAAAATAATGTGAAAGTAGATTAATGAGATAGGGATGGTTGTTGTCCCCAAGCCTAGAAGCTTTCCCCAAACTGATGACACAAAATGCGCGAATTTGTACCGGGATAACATCTACTTTAATTCCTTACTTACCCCCTTGAACGCCTTCGTCGCCATGATTTGTGCCTTCGTCACAGAAAAAGGAAGGTCAAGAGGTCATGAACTCGTAGCTCTCTTCTGCGTCAGTTAGCCATCGTCCCTTCCCTGGAGGTGACTCATTTGCGCTGAAATAACTTCCGTTTAAGCGACTTTTTTTTGCAAGAACTAAAACTGCTACGACTGCTAAGGCTTGGCTTGTGTAGTGCATGAATTAGGACGCACTGCTCCCATTGCTTCAAAGCAGCCCCTTAAAGGGGAAAATTGGACTGAGTGGATGAGGAAGCGCCATCTCTGACCTCCGACAGTTAGTTCTCTTCAATCTGTTTTAGTAAAACAAATTTTCGTACAAATTTCGGGCAAATTAGTGGCTTGAAAGGTTTAATTACATGTTCATTGATCAAAAAGGGGGAGAAAATAGGTGAGAGCTAAGGAGGTGACGGTTGAAGATACGGCAAAAGGGATTCCACCATAAAATGAACTGAAAAAAACTAAATTATTTTCCATTTTTGCAATAATTAACTCCTGATAAAAAGTACTAAGCCATAGTCTACTCAAAAAAATTTTACATCCAGTTGAAGTGTTACAAAAATCCTCCAGACCACTTCGTCGCTTTTGACAGGACGAGAGAAGAAGAGACCAATCACGACGCTGAGCCGAACTTCACTCCTCCGTGACCTCAAACCCCGTGTGCGTGTGGGTGTGCCACCGATGAATTTGACCCCATGATTGGCGAGAATTCAATTAAACGCGGATGTTCCACCTCTTCTAAACGTGACTAAATAAACAGAACTGGATGGACTCAAGACTACTTATTTGAGGAAGGAAGATTAAATGAAAAATAATGCAAACATTACAATGCATTCGTTATTTGTTCGACTCTTGGTTTCGGTAACGGTTACTCGGTTGGCTACCTCACCTTCGCTGGGTGAGCTGGCCCCCAAGCCGTGCCGGTGGCCTCAGCCATCCCGTATGTCAAGCATGTGTATCCTACTCGGGTAATACGTCTTTTGGTTTGACGGAAGTTTCAGGGCGCTACATTGGTGGCAGCGGAGAGCGAACCCTATTTTAAAGGACTTTCATCCTGATTTCTTCTGTTGGAGCGGAAGATTTGCATATGCTGGGAGAATGGCGATGACGGCCCATAATAGGAGGGCTGAGAATGACGTCCATTTTCGACTACCACCCTAGTACCGTGTTCCAAAGGAAAGCTACTAAAAACGAAAGTGACACTAACTATGAATAATCCAGAGGAATTTTCGTTACAGAATATCTTTACTATGCCTGCACAAAGGTGTCGACAATGTGAACAGACGTGAAACCCTATCCCCACGGGACTGCGCTAAATCCCGTTCTCTCTTGCATAAATCTGCATTTAGGCCAGTGTCCCATTGCCTGGCTATATAAATGCGTGATGACCAGGGAAAGTCCCGAAATGGACGAAACTGCACCTCTAGTAGAATGACCAAGAGAAAATCAGTAACATTGCAGTCAAGTATCTCCTCAGAAATTTGATGACTGGCACTTTTGACCCGTGAGGGTTTTCGTTCGTCGTTGATTAATTTTTAGTAGCTAACACGGGAGGCTGGCCAAAGTGAGCGTCAGCGACGTTTGGCTGTTTACTTGATTCCTGAGTTGAATAAAAATCGACTTCGATGGGCATTTTGCCTTCGCCCTCTGAGTTATGCCCATAGCCCCAATCCTTTCTTTTTGCTGTAATCTATAGATTCCACCCGATTGTTATGCCTTCCTTTGCCTTTAGGGAAGTCTAGAAGCGCCTCAACCTGTTGCGAATTTTCAGCAAATCGGTTAGTAGTCATCCGGCCAGTATATCTCCCCTTTACTCCACGGGAAAATTATCACTTTTTTAATTTTATTCCGCAAAAAAATCCATTAAAATAAAATGAAATTTGATAGAGAGACTAGACCAATCAGAATGGAGGAAGGGGTGAAGTACAGGGTTGGTGACTCATCCACCGGCGAATACGCCCCATTAATTTTCCAATAAACCGCCGCCCCCTGTCTGCCGCGCACGGCAATCATCTGATCGTCGAGGCATAAATCGATAAAGAAGCGGAGCGAAGCTCCCCGCGCCAGGAGGGCCAATTGTCGAGGGAAAAAAGTCACAAAATCAGTCCTAGTTGGTATTTTTGCATTTAATAGATGTATTTTGAAGTAATCACGATAATTTTTTAATGAGACGGTCAAACGCGGCTGGCGAATACAGTGAAGACACCAATTTTAGGTGCGCATGCTGCGATTATTCTTTTACACAGTATCATCGCGTTTAATCATTGCATGCCAATTTCTCGTATAGGGCTAGGATTAGTACCGCTATTTCCTATTGAGATAGTCTTCCCACCGGCTGTTCAAGATTAGGAGTTCCATGCCCTGACCACATGCTCACAGGCGTGAAACTCGAGGCTGTGGAGTGACAAAACCATCATCTCACCCAGAGGCAGAGAGAGCACTTAAATCTCTGCATTGGAAGTCTCCTGTGGATACAATTATTTCATGCCGCTGACATCGAGGGCGAAACCCAAACATCCTCCTTTTCCATCAGCCGTGGAAAGCACGTCGAATGTCTAAAACTCAGTAATTTTTTTCCAAATAAAATTATGATTCTACCAGGAAAGGAAAAACACTTATTTATTTTCTAAACGGTTTACAGAGCTAATTAAACACAAATAATAGGCTTTTTGAAGAGGAGGGGAAGGAAGGTAGGGAGAGGGAAGGGAGGGAATAAGAAAGACTAAATTAGCACTGTCTTAGGCCCTACGAACACATTTAGAAGTACCAGCCACCTCCATGCCCTCCTCATCCTCACTCCTGGCCAGTAGGATCTCGCTCAAGTATTTATTCTCATTGGTATCCAAATCTTCGTGTAAATGCTTCACAAACCCATCCTTATTATGGATGGTAACATTGTGAATATCAGTGAACATGGAAAAGATCCTTCGCAATTTGACACCGTCTATACTGCCCTTCATCACGTAGGAGGCCAACACGTTGCTTAGCATTGATTCAATGGCCATTACAGCTCCAGGATCGTTAATACCACTACGATCTGAAATGGGGAGAGAATACAAGAACATGATTCGTGTGCACACTTCAGTAGGAGACGCGGTATAACCCCATGGGTGTCTCATGTCACTCACCGCATGTCATGAGAATACTGGCTACGAGAGCAAGCTCTGTCGTATCTAGCTTGTAAAACAAAACATTCTTTGCAATTTTACGGATGGCTTTTGAATGCCCATCAGTAGATTTGGCAATGAAGGCGTAGGCTTTGCTTGTGGTGACCAAGATGTTGTCACCCTCGCCATCATCCTCCTCCCCAATGGTGACTGATTTTGCCATTGCCTTGGAAAGAGCATCTACAGCGCGCAGGGTGAGAATGTCTAGTAGAGACGATTGTATCAAACGTATTTGATCTCGGAGAGAGAGCTGAACGAAGAAAGAAAACGAACCAATGAGCGAAGCGTGAGAGGATGAGGAAAACGGAAGACACTCTCGCCCTACCAACAAAAATCCGGGCACGAATTTGGCAAACGATAAGATATCCAAGACCCGCGATTTGATGACCTTACTCACTGCTCCCAGAAGGGTATTCATCTTCTCCGATTGGTCATCATCGGCATCCTAAAAAGGAAGTGGAATGAGAGGGATAGTTCAGCCAGCGAATTCCATTAGTGAGTAACATTTTAACAGCTCCAAGTCTTTATTCAGTTCATCTGAGGGGAGATGTGACATTCTGTACCAGTCCTTCCAAGGATGACTTGGAGTCCCACATCGAATAGCATATTCTGAGAGGTTCCAGTCAATTCTCAACATCCTTAACCTCGTGAACTGCGCTAAAACGTCTCAAAGACTACAACCTATAGCTCTTTCAACAAAGGGCAATGAATTACTGCATCAATCATTGGTGCTATTGAAAATGTATACAAGTAAGACCGCCTCACCTCACTTATCTTCTTCATTGCATCCCCTATCTTCACAGCGGTGATGGACATCGATTTATAGGCATCAGTCAGGGCCTTAGCAATCTGATCGTAGTCGCTTGAGCATATAATAACACTATTCGCCTCAGGATTGCTAGCAGTAGAATCTGAGGAAGTCTCAATGGCAGCATAGGAATCCAAACCTGGAGCAGGTTGCGGAATCTCATCGGAGCTGCACGCTGCTGCTGCCACAACTGTCGTTGGGAGCACCGACGCCGTTGACACTACAGTCGTCGCCGCCGAGGTATTCCGCACTTGGGCCTCCAAACTCATGGAGGGGCTGATTATTGTAGCTGTTGCAGTGGTGTTGGTAGGGGTACCGCACTTCTGGTGTGAGGCCGATGTTGAAGTTGATGCTGCGGCTGCTGCGATTGCTGCCATAATCGCAGCTTTCCCCGGCTGCACCAGTTGCGAAACCTGCTCCAGGATAGGAAAATTTGGTTCTGGCTGAGGTTGTTGTTGTGGCTGTTGATATTGCACCATTGAAGTGGAGGAGGATGGAGAGGGGTACTGTTGCTGGGGTAGGTTGTGAGAGACCCCCGCCGGATTCCAATAAAGACTGGGGTTGGGTGTCGAAGACGAAGGCGAGGATAAAAGGAAGTCAGAGGAACTTAGGGGTTCAGGCTTGTGAGGGAGATAAGAAGTACTAGGTGAAAATGTGCTCGGGATTAAAGACGATCTCGGCTGTGGTGGTGGCAGGGATGGAGGTGGCTGTTGTGGAGTCGTCATATCCGCTTCGGCCTTCTTTCGAGCCCGATTCGCTTCAATCAGCATTCGCTTTGCCAAACGCTTGTCTTCGTCCAGCACCACTGAAAAAGGACGCTCTTTTGAGCACCGGGAACATGGTCGAGCCAGCCAAATGAAATGCTCTACTTACAATCCATTGCCATTCCACCCTTTAGGCATCGTTCAAATCGACACTTCTGACAGCTGTTTCGGTTTTGCTTGTCACCCACAGAGCAGTTTCCGTTGAATTTGCACGTGTACTCGAGTTTCTTCTGCACTGAACGACGGAAGAACCCTTTGCAGCCTTCACACGTCATCGCACGGTAGTGGAAACCGGTTGCGTTATCACCACAAACAACGCACGGTTCAGGTCCATTCGTGGTGTCCATATAGCTCGGAATGTAGGGTTCTTCTGACGAAAAGGGTAACAGGAGTGGAAGCAAATACTGTTCAACACGTTTTACCCCCTTAATCCACAGTGGTCAACTTTCGAAACAGAATCCAGATCGAGCAAAATTCAACCGTCAATTCTAATACATCTGGATTGAAATCGTTCTGAGGATTGAGCAAATGCTAGAGGAACCCGTGAAATAAGTATTAACGATTTTCCCCCTCGAATGCAAGCTCCTTAAGCCTCGATTGAATACAATCGTATTACAGGGTATCGTAGCATTAGAAAAATATGGTTATGGGTGGACTCTTGCGATTCTACGAGTTTTGCTCAATGATTTGAGGAAGCAATTCATTTGGCGTCAACGTCTTGGTTACGCTCTAATCTCCACCTTAGCTTGAACACGGCGCAATTGCATAAACAATCTCAGCTGATTCCAAAACCAAACTAATTTAATGGGATACTCCACAAAAGTAGTAAACCTTACTTTGCTTTTAGAGTTACAATGTAGCATTAGGAACCACTCTTTTCAGCGCGTAACACTTGAACCAATCACTGCCGAATGCGTTAGTTGAAGCAGATTCCGATAGTCGGTGGTGCGACAGTCAGGAGGACCGCTAGACCTGGGTACTTGCGCACGTGTGTGTACATGCACGCGTGCAGGCCTCCGACCATCGCACACATTTATGGGCCTGCCCGCTTAATGAGTGAGTGGAGGGGGAGGGGGTGACTCACCACTCTCCAGGTCAGGTCACTTCATGATGTGCGGGCTTATAACCATAAAATTTTACCTCTACCGACAAGGCAGAGTGATCGATAAGCACATCTCACCTCCGCAGTCGCAGAGCACTGCTCGCCAATCGGGTGGGCGCTAAGTGGAAGTTCAGCTCACCCCGATGCTTATCGATTTCTGGTGAAGGAACTGGCAAGCATGAGACTTAGCCCATTCATTAAGGCACCAATTCAACACCGGTTCTTTCACTTTCATTGTACCAATAAATTTCAGTGGCAGAGCCCCTTAACCTACGCAATTTGAGGGTTGGATGAGATGCTCTTCACGAATGGTAAAACAAAATGACCTTAGCAACCAAATATCAAAGCGGTAAAAAAGCTGGTGCAAGTAGAATAATAAGAAATCGGGGAAACAATTGTACTAAATACCTCGTTGAATCTCTGTACCACCTGCGAGGAGGTTAATAAACCGCGTTTAACAAGCTAACATCATGATTTACCTAGCATTAAATAAAAAAAGGGAGTTCAGTAAAGTAGACGCACTTTTTCTTTGCCTAGTTGGATTAGGAGTGGTAGAACTGGAGGCAGCACTGTCGTGAATCCTCCTCTTCACACTTGGCTTTGCCTGTGGTGATGGATACTTGGATGCTAGGTGCATTTGTGACGCCTGCGGTCGTGCGTGTTGAGGTGAAATTGGCATTGATGGCGTTTGACCGTAGTAACCGGGATTCATTTGTTGCGGAATGATCATTGGAGTGTAGGGCGATCTTGTGGCATCTGTGGGTTGCTGGTAGTAACCCGAAGCGGGATATTGCTCATATCTGGGCATCTCTAGTCCGCCTCCATTTCCAGGCATAGTTGGTGTCTGTGATGCAGCAGACATGGACCAGTACGGAAGGCCGGTAAAACTTGACAAGGGCGGAGCATTACCATCGTTGTTGTCAGTGGTAGAGGAAGAGGCAGTAGTGGTAGGGTAAAGGTAATTGAACGGACGATACGTGTCACTATCAGTAGGTGCTGGTAAGGCGCCGGCGGCGGCGGCGGCGGATACGGAGGTGGGTGAGGTATTGGAAACGGAGGCGGAGGCTGAGGAGGAAGGGAGTGAAGTCATCCTCCCTCCATCTGATGCTTTGTCAGGCTCTATTTCTGCTTTCATGCGACGCGTCGGTTAACTCCCTACATTCAGCGCGGCTAACTCTGTTTACCTCAGGTCATGACCGCGATATTTATGCATTCGATACCCGAGGCCTTATTCAAACCTGATTGGTTGTAGTGAGAGAAGGGGTCATTGGCTACGTCGTGAGGTCATGCGTGGAAAGCGTGCTTAATCGCATTAGAAGTTTCAATCCATCAGAGCGACCGTACATTTAAAATGTAGTATTTTTTTAACCAAAAATTTGCACTGCTGCGGCATAAAAAAGTGTCGGAGGACTCTTGAATCCATTTCTTAGTGTTCTTGCTATGTCAGATCGAAGCTTGAATTTCAAGCTAATTTAAAATATGTAACTCAGTGCCGACTAACCTAAAAAAGTTTATCTGTTGTCTGGAGGGCTTCGACAGACCTACTGTGAACCACCCACCGCAATTACGGACTTTATGAGTGACTGCGAGCACCCACAGCTCACCTAGATTGGTCTTCAAAGCATCGTACAAGCTGAATGTTCACAATAATTACCACTGAGGCCTGTGGACAGTGAGCACAATCGTAGCATCTGAAGTTACCCCCCTGCGACGGATGTCCTACCGCACTCACCGAGACCCTCGTCCACTGTACTGCTATATCACCACCTCCACGGTAGATGCTAATGAAAATCTCAATTAAATCACAGTGGTTCCAGCAAATTGTGTCCAAGTGCTTGCATAAATCAAGCGTGAACATTATCGAGATACTTCTTCGTCAGAAGTTTATCCTCATTATTCACTAAACGCCCTAAGCCAGGTTCATCAACTCCTCTTCTCCACTAGGCTCTTAATCTCTCTACCTACGTTGTCGTTGTCTAATTCACGACTCCTACGGGCACACCGACGTCTACAACCCCACTTCACATTAGTCCAGATAGCCTGTCCCTATTCCATTTAACTGACCTGCTCAGTGTGAACTCTGGCTGCTTCACTCAAAATATGCCAATTAAATGCCGTTTTGTGGTGAGGACAACATGGCGGCCGATCTAACATGACAAGTGAGTCAAGTCCGCGTCGCATACCATCAACTCATGGGGTGAAGTGGCGGGCCAATGGAAGAGTGACCCAATGAAGGACAATAGGTGTAGTACTGGTAGAACGATTTTAACGACTGTCCTTATTTTTCAGGGAGAAAGTGTTACCGATGTTGGGGTTGCTTAGGCCGTTTGGTATCAGGTTAATGGACGAAAATAGATTACTGTAGTCCAGGTGTTTAGTTGTCCGGGGACGGCCCCACCTACTGATAATCCTCTGGTCACTCAAACTCAAGTTATGGAAACCTATAAATTTTACAATTGCTTTAAACTGTATCGGATTGTTTCACGCATCTGGTCACCATGTCCTGGTAAACATGCCACTCCGAACTCAAAGAACAGGTTGTCACACATATGTGACACAAGTGTACAAATGCATGTAAGCTCGATCAAATTTTAAGGCCCTCCGAAGTTATTTCTACCTGAACCTGTAACCTCACGTACGTGGAGAAAGGTAAGCGTGAGACCACGTGTGTTAGATTAGTTACTGAGCCTGTGATCCATTTCGGATCAGCATAAGGGGATTGGGTGTTAACAGAAATCTAAGCCGCTGATCCAAAAAAAACGCTTTTAAACATCGATAAGTCGTTTAAATTTCGTCTCAAGGTAGAGTTTTGCAGTCAGTAGGTCCTCTCATGGTCCGAAAGTTATGGAGTCCGGCGCGTCGTTCCAATCTTATTCAATGTTGCCCTTAAGGAAAAGGACACGCAAATGGTCAAACCTGAATGGCGGCGAATGGGATCAGAGCTTGTCCGCTTTATGACCTGACTTTCTTATGGTCCTAGAGCTGTGTGGAGTAAGTGGGAGACTAATGCCCATCACCCATGATCTCGTATACAGCCCCAAAATCTAGTATGTCCCTATTTCAACTTGTCTGCTACATACAAAACGTTCAAAATATGGGGATAAAATTAATTAAAGCATCCGAAAATGTGAGAAGAAATCAACTTTCGTCTCGTGAACCTAGAATAAATATGCATTCTTTCCATTTGGCTTGATGATAGGCTTGTGTCACGGATTGGAAGCATTGAAAAAGAGACAATAGAAAGGTGGTCGATGTGTCCCTACAGGCCACCCCTCAAAGGCCTGACGTCGGCCCCGTGACATCGGTCCTAACGTCAGTGAGGTAAAGATGTGTCAACGCGAATTCGCATTTCATTGGTTGTCCTCGCTTTCTGAGAGCCCAACGCGATGACTCGTCGGCCCTAGCCTGCCGCCGTCTCATCGGTCACCGTACTAACCCAACGGCGGTCAATTCATTTGTCCTAACGTCATCAATCAGTTCATAGCCTGACGGTTTGGTTGCGCATTTGAGTTCATCCGACCCCTCATCTAGTCACAGTATTAGCCATCACAAAACTGACAACTGGGGTTTTCGTCGCATTCCGAACACGTCATGCAATCATTTACCCCCTTTCTAAGTCTATTTGGGATCTTGGATATTTCGTGTAGCTATTTTTAAGTCAGATTGTGTCCAAGCTAGGCTCACTTCACCTTCTCCTCTTCCATTGTAAATCTCCTTTTAGTGCTTCCTAAATTTGAGTCCTGCCAAATAAAGGATTTCACCAGTTCTTAGTTGTCTCTTTGGAGGACGTCTGCACAATCCACAGAGGGTGTAAGCATACAGGAGTTTAACAGTCCTCACCTTCACCTCACCTCACCCGTCCACCACATACAGCCTCATCCGTGGCCCGGAAGTGGATGCCATGCACACTTAGGCCACCACTCAACGAATCGGAGGGTGAAACCACGGCATCACGCACCACGTGTCTCATCCACTCTAGTCATCACTGGGGTTAGAATGCTAGATTGCCCACGAGGTCTTCTCAACCACCACATGAGGGTGTCTGCTGGGGGGCATTTGAACCTGCCAAATGAGTACACCAAGTTTCCGGGTTCTTGAATAATTTCCTCACCCAGTTGCATTTGCAGATCCTACCAACTACCTCCGGGAATAAAGTTACCGCCTCCCGCCTTACTTCAAGCCTATAGTCCACGTGCATGGCCTTTCAATGATAAGCATTGTCATATCAACTGGTGGGTAAGGGAGTAGGCCTAGGACAGCTCCACTGTGGTGTACAGTGGTTGCCCAACCATCCCCAATGCAAGTAGGTGGAGAAGTAGGTCTTCATAGAACATAAAGGAGGTTATTGCCATTATATTTTGCATGATAAGGCGAAAGACATTATGCAATGAGGTGTGACGTGGTTTAAGAGAAACAGAGTTTGATTGGTGAGAATGTAAGAGGTAAGAGGAAATTAAAGGCGGAAGAAAAGGAGAGAAATTACTCATCACAACTCACGATCTGTTGTTTTACAAAGGGAAGTGATGACCTACCTCTACTAGTCCACTCACATGTCATGGATACCTATATCCATTCAGCACAGCCGCGACCCCAACTTCATTTTAATCTTTCCCACATGGAACAACATGTGTCATCACCCCTATTCTAACATTCGAACACGTCTCCCTCCATTCTGCTGTCCTATCTGTCAGATTATCCATTGACAACTCTTCTTAGGAGGTTTCGTTCATTCCACCAACTGCTATCACATACACATTTCATAAGCCACAGCAATGTGGATATGCACCGAATTAGATATTCATGCAGGTCAGTTTGAGGTCAGATCGCGTCTAACGCAGTTCATTCTATCCCTCTTCCAACTTCATTTCCCCCCTCCCCACACGGAAGTACATATCTCCTCTTCCCCACCAAATCCCACTCTCCGCCATTGGATTACGCCTTCCCCCTCTCCACTTCAATGAGGAGGTCAATTGTCCACCATTTGTCTTACAGATCAATTCTTGTAGCACTTAGTGACCACTAGAAGGGACAATCGTTCCAACGTTCTCTACCTCTGTCTCGGTCACTGGTGGAGTAGTTTCCTTTGTGTTGCGGAAATTCACACAGTGGTATGGGTGATGGCTGTCGATGTGGAATGCGTGCACACTTCCAGCGATCAACTGACCTCCCAGAGAGCTAAATCGACTTGCATTTCCTGTTGGAGACATGAGTCTCGTGCCTCCATGCCTCTCATCAGGCATATTTCACTCAGAAGGGAATAAATTCCACCAGTCCCCTTCATTGCCTGGCGGTGCTTTAAAGCGAAGCCAAACGCCCAACCGAATCATCCTCCTAAGGTCAAAAATAGTGAAAAGCGGGTCTGTTTTAGAAGTGGAGAAGTGGAAGAAAGCACCGATCAACCGATGTTGCGAAGTCTAAAACCACGAGAGGTCAATTGGCAGTGTCGCTTATTTTTATATCCACAATCCCATTGAAGAGGCTTCTCACTTTCCAAATTTTATTCAAAAAATTGTTTTCTTAGCCTAAAACTTATTCTAGATTGTTATTATTGAGGAAGAAAAGAGCGTTAGACTGACATGGGGGCAGCTTTGAGGTTAGATTGTGAGAGTAGGCGGGTCAGTGCCTATACCAGCTAAAGATACACTTTAACACTTTTACCCACAGAAGGTGCTCATGCGTCGGCTGATCCGCGCCAGGTCTACTTTATACCAATTAGGTCGCTCCGGTCTCCCTGTTGTCTGTAGTAACGCTGCAGTTGAAAAGAAGTCTTTTTTTCCATAATCCAGAGACTCACTTGGTGACCCGCATCATCGTTCCGAACGTGGACGTGTGATTGCTTCCAGTGCAAATGACGTCCATCCAACTTCCCCTCACATTCACTGACCTGGCCTCAACTCACTTCCTCAGGTCTCTCATGTGGTTGGTTCATTTACAGAATCAATTAATCTCACCTAGCAGGAGGAAGTGGAGGCTCTCACTCCATCCACCTGCCCACATTATGTTCTCTACAAGGCCTTACAATGCTCTGTAGTGCTGGGTGGTGGTATTCAGTCGCCGACAAGTGGTGGATTTACTTACCAGCGTTTAGAGTTGTCTTACCTGTTTCAATCCAGAAATCCACTTCCCAGATTGACTGATTCGCCTAATTACGTGAGATTCCATGAAGAACTTGCCGACACCTTCAGAAGGGACCACTAAATGTGGTACCAATGTGCGCTCTTACAACCCCAAAGGAAGCCAATCCGAAATGGGTCCTTCGAGCAGCTTCTATTCCATTAGTCTCGCCCGCGTGAAGAAAGTGGATTCCATTTCACGACGGCATCCATTAGACCTACTTTACTCTCTCTTTCTACACCCTGTTCTAGCACAGATTTGAAACATGTATGCAACTGTGAATTAAATCAGTAAAAGTTCAGTTTATCATAGGCCAACATCAGTTTATGCAAATATTCTTGCGCCGCAAAGGTCACCTTTAGGTCACTCAACACCAGTATTAGCAACGCAGTCGGTCAGGCTGCGATTTCATAATTAGCAAGGTGAGGTGATTTAAACAACTGGCAATTTCATCACACCTACCTGCGGAATCTGTTGGATTAGGAGAACAAAAAGGAACTGGGCACTTCAAAAGTCTATGCGAAGTCTGTCAAGCCTTCTTCCGCCTCCCGGAGAGGGAGGTGGAGGCGACCAATTTTTGTACCACAAAACAAATCACAAGCTAATGCAGATTTTGCCGCTCTAGTAGAACACGATGCTTGTTTCTCTGAGTGAACTGGCTCCCTTAAAAGCAGGTATTAATGTCATCAACTGTAGTTGTGCTGGAGCATAAAGAACGAATCCAAAATGATGCCAGGTACACATGTTGGACTTTTTTTCACTTCTGGAAAAATGTTATTTAAAATAATGTATGAATGAATAGACTCATGGACGGAGAGACGAAGTGAGGGATCAGCGAAGGGAGGTAGGCAACGCCCCTCTGCGGGGAACTGAATAGTGGCCAAGAGGCTTGCCATATCCCACTTTACTTTCTACGTTACCTACTACTCCTGATTCTTTCCTATCATCTACAATTCCTACATCCAATGGAGGTTTTCCTTGGAGTTGTATGAAAGTATTGCCTGGCCTCTTATCCAACCTCAGTAGGTCCGATGAGGGTCAGCAACTCAAGTAGCCTCTCAATGCATTGTTGAGGGGTCAAGTGGACCCTTGGCCTTTTTACCTCCAACCCTTGAGAGTGGTGAAGGTGGTGGGTCAGGACTGATGACGCCCCCGACATCACCGGATCCAACAGGTAAATGCTGCGCGAAGCAGTTTGTAAAGGAATAAATTTCTAAGATTGTAAACGCAGTTTAACCACGCCGGGGCAGCCTGCTCCTTTGCCTTGGTGACAGTTCAGACTTCAGAATGGCATGATTAATTCGTGTTTCATTAAGCATAATAAAGCAGTCTAACAAATCTTTGAATCACCTCACTTTCCAGCATTCCTTTTCGCTTCACACATAGGAATTGTTTTAGTAAGGCTAATTTACAGACTCTCCCACGTTGTACACTTTTCTGGGCCCTGGTTCGTGCTTCGCTCAGAATTGGAGGCTTCAGGTGTTAAAAGGTTCAGAGAAATGTATTCTGAATCGTCATAAACATAGCCGTCATTGGCATACGGACGTTGGACTGCCTTCAAAGCATTTACATCGTTCAACTGATCCATTGCGATTGAGCATCCTCTCATCACCATTGCACCTGAAGCCTTCTCGAAGTGGATTCGAGTTTGCCAGGTTGATGTTTAAGCGCAGCTTCGCACTTGGGTTGATTCACAACATGTCTACCTGCCAAAAAAGTTGTCATTTGCTACTGGACTGAGGATCACCGTAGTAGCTGATCGTTTTGAACAGCTAGGAAACGTATTGTGTGCTACCACCAAAACACCAATTCTAATTTCGATTTAATCACTAACTACTTATATACTACTTATGATGCTGGAAGTAAGGATAGTTGGGTCAAGATGGAAATGCGTTTAGCTGACTTGGTAGGATGTTTCGGTAGGGGTAATCGAGATTTGCATAATTTTTGCAAGACAAAAGCACTTATTTTTGAGAAGAAAAGTGGAGTTGAAATCTCTTTACGGACCTGAAGTTGCTAATCTCATATTGCAGTCCAGCACCACAGAGTACTGCAAGCCCCTGTACAGCACAGACTGTGGGTAGACGCATGGAAGGGAGAACCAACCGCATGGCAGACCTGAGGAAGTGAGCTGAGGCCAGGTCAGTGAGGGTGAGGAGAAGTTGAAGTGGGCGTCAGTTGCCCTCAAAGCAATCACCTGTCGATATCTGCGGCGGCGACGCGATAGCCGTGTCAATCATTTCATCCGCGTTGGGGGCTGTTGGCGGAGATGCAAGATGCTGAATTCGGAAAGCAAGTCTTTACAAAACTGAAGACTCCAAAGATTTCCAAGGTAGTGGACAGCTGGAATGTGTGACTCGCGCCCTAATTGACTACTGAAGACTTTTACTAGGCAGGATTTATGACTTCTAAGGTATCATTTTGTTTAAAGGGCTACAGTCAATGCAGTAATTGCACTTTTACCGCTAAAGACGCCCACAGATCGTGACATGAGGGTAAAAACAGATGTTTTTTATTTACCTTTAGAGTGCATACTTGCAACAATGTGTAAAGATATTAAAGATTGCCGAGAAGGAGATCAATTGCAGCTATACAGACCAATCCCATCGCTTGGATGCGTTTTAAGTAATGAAGGCTATCCTACCAACAAAATGCCTGGACCGCATTTGACCACTCCACGAGCCATCATAGCCAAATTTGCTAGTACGGGGGCATGCTCCCTAGCGAGTACGGAGACAACGCCAATGCACCAATAGAAGGTGGGAGACTGCCAGGAATGTCATCTGCAGAAACCAGTCGTGAGGGCAGTACCGAGGACGGTACTCAAAAAGGCGAGTAGGGCGGTTAATACGGAGTTGTTTAAATAGGCCGCCTCGACGAGAGGCGATCAGAAAACACGAATTTCGTCCTCCGGGAGAAAGGGCACAATGAACTAGCTCAATCCTGCCAATGGAGATTCTCCCAAATGAGGAGTTAACTTGATGTAGTCCTTTATTTCCGAGTGAAGTATGCCAGATGAGAGGCGTGAAGGCATGAGACTCATGTCTCCAACAGGAAATGCAAGTCGATTTAGCTCTCTGGGAGGTCAGTTGATCGCTGGAAGTGTACACGCATTCCACATCGACAGCCATCACCCATACCACTGTGTGAATTTCCGCAACACAAAGGAAACTACTCCACCAGTGACCGAGACAGAGGTAGAGAACGTTGGAACGATTGTCCCTTCTAGTGGTCACTAAGTGCTACAAGAATTGATCTGTAAGACAAATGGTGGACAATTGACCTCCTCATTGAAGTGGAGAGGGGGAAGGCGTAATCCAATGGCGGAGAGTGGGATTTGGTGGGGAAGAGGAGATATGTACTTCCGTGTGGGGAGGGGGGAAATGAAGTTGGAAGAGAGATAGAATGAACTTCGTTAGACGCGATCTGACCTCAAACTGACCTGCATGAATATCTAATTCGGTGCATATCCACATTGCTGTGGCTTATGAAATGTGTATGTGATAGCAGTTGGTGGAATGAACGAAACCTCCTAAGAAGAGTTGTCAATGGATAATCTGACAGATAGGACAGCAGAATGGAGGGAGACGTGTTCGAATGTTAGAATAGGGGTGATGGCACATGTTGTCACATGTGAAGACGGCTGGGAATGTTGTGGCGAGGCGATGAGTTGTTATATGAAAATGCATTTCTGTCAAGAGTAGATCTGACTCCTGATGGGTGGGTCCGATTTGCATACAAGTAGTTGGCATTCAAGCATTATCCGACCGGTTAAGTTGTAGCCATGCCACTTACCTCGAGAAAGTAGTTTGTTCAGGAATGGGAGGCTCAAATGGATGGAAATTACTTCCGGTGAACATACTGGAAGGAATCATCATTGAAGGCACGGTATTACGCTAGTGGCATGGCCATATTTTCCGAACTGGGGCAATCTACTGCGGTGAGTTAATCCAAGCATGACTGGAGCGCCAAAAGAAGGGCTGATTAGTTGTGGGGGTGTTCACGAAACAGAGAAATCAGTGCTTGCACTGTTTTCTCAATAGTCAGTTTGATGTTTGTACCGTCATAATTATGCGAAGTGGTTGATGACCCCAGGGCAAATGAGCCAACCAACGAAAGTCGCGAGGTGTCGGGTCACCTGAGCCTGAAACAGGAAGCAGACGACAGATAGTCATTACAGGGCCTTTGAATCGGACGATGGCCTGAGCACGCGTGATGAGCCAATAAGGTGTGTAGAAGCATAGACGCGCCTTCACTTCATTGAGGTTATAGGTAATGGCATGGGACTGGAAACAGGTAGACGAAATAGTAAAGCTGGCTTGAGGAGGCGCGTCGATTTGCTATCCAAGCATTTGTTAGGCCCAACTCTATCGCATAGTCGCCACCCTAGTTGTACTGCAACCCACGCACAACCAATCAAGGCAGTTGCCACTGGCGGTTGTGCCTGATGTTAAATAAAGGCAACGGATCTACAGAGGACCCTACACAGCTGACGACGTTGAGATGCTTAATGCTCAACAGAAGGACTTTTAGAGACTCCAGTTAGTCCACCTGTGACGATACAGGATGTAATGACTCCATTCACATCTTCTAGCTCTAACAGCTATTCTCGTGGGTCCTCTGCTTAACTTGTGTCAAAGTGATTTGCCATTCGTTGTACAGCATTTGATATGCTCAAAAATATGTTGGTTTAGTCATCCGTTACTCTTTGATAAATCGTACCGTTAAGGAAGAAGACTATCAGTGCTCGGGAGTGGGGTTGCATGGCTACAAGCGTGGACCAAACCATCAGAGCTTGAAGAGATTTGCATCAAAGCGTTTATTCAAGCTTTAACCTCATCCCAATTGGTCTGCATTTACCTGGTATGTATAGTTAATATTCGTCTTGATAGCAGCAATTTTTATACATCTAAAGTATTAACGTTTGATTAATGTTTTAGGGACCAGGCTGATCCTCAGGTGACAAGCTAAAATTGTTACGCATATTACGATGTTATGATGAAAATTTCGTCCCAATTAATCAAAAACCAAACGCAATTTAATTGAACAGTTGTCATAATTAGAGAGAAGCTCAAAAACTGGAAACGTGATTCAAATTAAGATGGCGCTTTTTGATTGGTTCGGAAAGGCGAAGAATAACAACCAATCACACGGTTTTGCGTCTTCGACTGAACTCCAAAACGATCAGTCAACAGCAATGGGAAACGAGAAAGTGCACGATGCATTGCAAAATCAGTGGAACATTTGGTCCCAAGTTATACCCCTTGGAGTAGGCTAGCTAACTAAAGGACAATTCTGATTGGCTGTTAATGTCTTTTAAAGTAACATTGCATTGTGAGCGATCGTTTTTATATCTAGACAAAAATTATTTTTTTTTTCGTGTGCTTGATGGGTAAGCAAATACTACCACTATTGCTCAGTTTGTTTCTCTCTTCTCACGTAAGTAATTATGCCTTTGGATCCCATGAACAGCCAATCTCGCCCGTTTTCCAACCAGCTCAGGCGCCTCAGTCACAGGTTTTTGCAGGCAGAGTAGCCATGGCTAATTAATGGCTTGGATTGTGCAGTCAAAGCCATTGGTGGGATGCACACATACGATGTTTAAGGTCATGTTGAGGTCACAGTAAGCGCTCAGAGCTGTGATTGCTAAGTCTCTCTCATCTCTCCTTCTCTCTCCCCGGTTGCCATCACGACGAAGTGACTGGGTGCGCAGCGTGGCCAAAGGCGACGTCACAAATTGAAGGCTAGGGCCGATTGGAGCCGTCTACCGAGTTTATTTTTACGTACTTAAAGATCAATTAATCCCAAAAGAAAGTATTCAAGGCTAATTTAGTCATCTGATGATAAATTTGTTTGTACTTTCATCAGACCGCTTTGGTGGTTGGTCTATAGAACGATAAATATTATCCCAATTTTAGCACAAAGTGGACTGATCAGTTTGTCCTCACCTGTTAATCCCGAGGTCCTCGATTTAGCCGGGCAAAGATATTCCTTTGCAAATCTTCTAATTATACGATAAAATTACCCTTATTTTAAATAAAATCAAACCCGTATCATTATCTGAAATTATTGCTTTTGCAACGGAAAGGCTCTGTGGCAATTTTAAGAGGGTATACTATTTCATCAATTCAGCAGCCAATCAAAACCAACCTAACTTGCGTTAATCCCGTAGCCAATCAAAATCAACTCAGCAGAGTGATAAAGTATTTTTTGAATTTTTTCCATTTAACTATAACCTGAAACAAGGTCATCACCTGATTAGCTTAAGTCATTTTTTGACAGGACATGTTCCATTGTTTCAGGTCATGCTTTTCAAATCAATTCATTTAATGACGTCATAGTTCAAATTCAGGTGAGGCTTATTTCTCGTAATGTAAACAAAAAGGTTACTATTTTTGATACGCACGTAAGCTGTGCACGATGATTTGACCATCCTACCTATACCCAAAGTCACGAATATGTGACGTGGATACTACATCATTCGCGATGAACTCTTTCTTGTCTGAGAGGTAGCAGCAAGTGTTTGAGCTGGTTAGAGAATCATTATCAACTGGCGTCATTTTGGAACGGCAAAATATGTGAGCAGCGGCAGCCAATTTTCCTCTTTCATCTTATTACAAAGTATTCTTAGCAGATTCACCATTTTTCACGTTTCACTACCTGTAAAGTGGAGATAGTTGTTGAAACAGTCCGTTCAGCAGTCGTTCACAGTCAGAGGAGCAGCATTAGTTTAAGCGATCAAACAACCAACTTCTCTCAACGGGTGATTACCATGTCTAGGCGTCAATGGCCAATTTCCTTCCGAGGCATCGTCTTGAATGCGTCAAAATGGAGTCCAGCACACTTAAAATGGTCGACTACTTCTAAACAGAGGTAATTTGAGATCCACCGGTTTGAGGTCAACTTGAATCAACTCGAACGTTGTGAGTGGAAGGCGTCTCTCCTAGAAACTTCCAGGATCGGCCAATCAGTGAGCAAGGCTTCAAATCTCATGTCGTGAAATCTATTCAAAAGGGTATTTTTCCCTCTAGAAGGGGGGAAAGGAAGAAGGAGGGCACTGTCTTGGCCTGACTCTGCATTCCACAAAATAAAATTACTCCAAGTGGTATTTTCTTGTCCTGACAACAGGATTAGCTAATCATATGGTTCCGCGACAGATGGGAGGCAGAAGTGGGAATGGATTTTCCTCTCTTCGCTTTAAAATGCAGAATCCACAGTTAGTTTGTGTCGCTTTGGGAAGGGATCATAGATTGCAGTAATCCTACTGATTTCCATAAACTAAGAATTTGGAGGATTATTCAGCAATTAATAGTTATTGTAAAACAAAGAAACGAAACATTAATTTGCAACAAATCCTACAAAACTTCTCTCCGTCTCAAGAGATCACTTTAGAGCCTTGAGATTGTTGCTACAGCAAAAAAAAATAGAACACTTATTACTGAACCGTTGCTGCAAATGTGATCCACCTGAAAGTGCAATGACCTCTGACCCTGAAATGAGCGCCGGTAGAACAATGCTACCTAGTAAACAAACATGCCATCCCATCTTTCGTTTTGGCTCTTAAAGCGACTCGTTTCTCTCCTATTTACCAAATCCGCGAGACTTGTAATTTTCGGAGCCATACTACTTAAATGGTTTTATAAGTAGGAGTCGCGTACATTACGCGCATGATATGGCTAATGAGTTTGATTCGTCACAAACATTTTGATGAGAGCATCATTTTTTTGACGTGAGAAGTATGGAAGTACTTGGACACATTTTCCATCAAAACGTCTTGGATGATTTAAACAAAAACTACCTGTCACCAATTCGTTTTTGGAGCCGACTTGGAGTGAGTTCTAAGTTAGCGTAGAGTCAAATCAAAGAATATGAATCGCTTTCATCTTATGCCTGACTTTTTGGCTGATGTATAAAGCTCCATAATCCATCTTACATGTGGTGAAAAACAGGCCAACAGCACTGCAGTTCTTGTAGCCCAACAGATTAACCACCACCTGAATTACAAAAAACCGGAAGTTGTTTCGTACGTTCAGTAAAACAAGCTCCGCCCACACCACTAGAGTTGCTGGTCTACCAGCATCTTGCGACGCCCTCACAAGTGGCCTAGTCTTCACAATGTTAAGGAATACAGCGGAATGCGCGCCACAGCTATATCGAAGAACGGGACCACCTTTCAATGAGAACCCCAAAAGGATTTTCTTTGGTGCTGCATTGGAAAAGAAGCCAAACAGGAAAGGGGAAATTGAGCCAGGATAGAGGTCAGGGGAGCCACTTTACCCAGCAAAAACGTCCTCAGGAATGGGAGTTACCATCCAACGTCGGATAATAATTCCCACACCGGTTTCTTACGTACGCACTCCCTCCTGAATGCCATCGGGGTCCACATAGGGCATCTCCACCGTTCAATTTGACAACTAGTATCAAATCCGCCTCTTCGTCTCTCCCCCACACTATCAGTCATAGAGCCATTTCAAGGCTCTCGGTGAGGCCTTCCTCAGAGTAAAGACAATCGTCACAGCTTCCATTGAGCAAACGACACTACTCAAACTCAAGAAAGGCAAATTTAACTACCGGTGCCTTGAACACAACCAAGAATACTTGTTTAATACTCGTAAAAAAGAAATAGAACGGACAGGCAAGCTCAGTTTCTGGGGGGAAAAACCGTACGCCAAATTAAAAGAATAAGCAATCAATGGAAGGGTCATTTAGCACCCAAACTAGAAAGTGAGAAACATCGGTTGGTAGAAAGCTTGAAAGCGAAGATGAGAGAGCACCAATTGGTCATTTCTTGCCCTTTATCTCCTTATCCTTTATCAACAGGACCTTGAACTCCAAAGGCCATGTTTCATGATCGGTTTCCTGAAAAAAAAGAGAAAGAAAAGTGGGCAACAACTTGAAGGGCTGAGTGGCAGCTAGAAGAGTCAAGGAAGGGAAGAAGACCACACACGCACCTTCTGACGAAAGACCTGCGATTTCTGCCACACGGCGGGATCAGTATTCTCCAACTCATTCCACAAGCGTGCAGTCAGCCGCACCTGTTTTGCACCCGCAAAATCCGCGCACGCCGAAAGCGGCGCTGAGCCCGCAGAAAGGGAACGACTCTTTGATATGTCAGTTGTCACATCCAAAGTCACTTTGGAGCGCTCTTCGAAGATTGCCATGGTAGCAAACAGTGTCACTGCTTTCACAGAATACTCTGTGTCAGACAGATCAATAAGCCACTCGACCACCCCGTCTTCGTAGCTCTGACAGCCCGCTTTACGAGCCAGATAAACCATTTTCCAATCCTTCTCAACCTAAACAATAAAATGGCTACTTAACACATGCAGACAGACATTACTGCAAAGAAGCACGAATACTAGACACCTTTCTTGCAATGTTTCGCCATCGCAGAGCCATGGAGGTCCATTCCTGTTTATAAACCTCTTTAAGGTACTTCGGACCTTCGGTAGATCGCCGCGAAGACGTCTCGCTATCGTCGTCAGTTGCTACTGGAACTTCTTTGTGAAAGGGTCTTGCATAAACATCGAGGGCACAATTGTATCGAATATAAATGCAACTTTGCGACAGTTCGGCTGGTGTTGGGCTGATCACAAAGCCTGAGCTGAAGACGACAAATCAAGATTGAAGATCATGAGTCTACTTATACTAATATAAGTAGCAGAGTGCTTATTGGTACACTACCCCTCCCATGGAAGTGGAACTATGCCAAATTCAAGACGAGAACGTCTCCATGATTCCGACCCCGATCTTCGACCTTGAAGCGACTCCAGCGAGGGTCTGGGAGGAACCATCATGACAGCGAGTTCATGGACTGTTGTAGGAAGGCCGAAAGGCGCGTTCTCGTAGTCAGGATTGGCTTGAGCAGCTTCGTCGTGCACTTGGGCGAGATAGCGCGCCAGACGGCCTTCAGAGATACTTTTCCGACGTTGGCAAACCTACAAAAGTCAGAGTAAACATACAGCGAGGAGGAGTAACTTCAAGACCTCTGCGCCTTCGAATACCACCCACAGCCTTGAAATCGGTGGAATACTTCCAAACCACGTCTGCAACATCCACGCCTTCGTAGCGAAGTAAGGCGTCATTGGTGGGAGGTGGAACCGTGAATGCAAACATGTAGGAAAGCTTCTTCTTCCAGCCTTGCTCATAGACCAATGGAACGTCAACTAGACCCTCACAGGGATCGACGTGAACCCAACGACCTCCGCTGCTTGAACCACCTCTTTCCTGGGCAAGATCTTCAAGGTCAGTTAGCCATCTGGAGGATGAAAATAAAGAGGTCAATGTCAGCGAGAAATTTCGCTTCTTGTAGTCTTTTGCAGACTAATTCCCTATCTGAACTACCAGGAAACTAAGAAGTCTTCCATCTGTGACGAGAAAGAAGAGGAACTTACACCTCGCAGAAGACATGGTCCGAGACATCAAAAACCAGCCGAACTCCTGGAAACCATGGAGCTTCCTTAGCAGCATCAGCGTCACTACCAGCCTTCTTGCCATCTCCGCTCGACTTCCTTAACGAGGCGAGAATGAAGCAGAAGCAGCTAGCCCATTCGCCGCATCTTCCTTCCTTTGTCTGCAAGAGCTTTGCAGGGTTATTGAATCGTGGAAAGCGCTTTTGCGGATGAGAGGAGGAGGTGGGACACGTGTAGATCTCCACGAGGTGAGCTAAACCCTCCTTAGACTCAGCTTCTGTGGGCGGACCAGACCTCGATGTCATGACAGAGCCGCATTGGTCGCAGACTCGATCCTGTACCCAGGTGAAAAAGTCCTCTTTGAACCAGCGCAACAAAGCCCGTAGAAGATTGTAGGTTCCGACATCTGTGGGGGAGGTTTTACTTAATCCCGCTGCTTCTTTCAGGAGACTATCCAGGGGAACAGCTTTTCGAGCCAATGCCTGTAAGGAGAAGGCACACTATTGATAACCCCTACATTTTGGCGCAGTGGTAAGGAGGTAACTTTGATTGTACTACCATCGATCCCTGACCGGTGGCAAAACTACCTATCCTAATAGTGGAGCAGCAATCTAAGTAGTTGGTGGGGTTTCGGCCATATCTGGTTTGAAAAAAAACGCACTACAGTGGAAATATTTGTGTCAGTTCAGTAAAAAATGCAGTGCCAAGACGCATTCATTACCGAGGAGAGATGATTTGAAATACCGTCGAAGCCCAACGAAAAAGCGGCTAAATGATAAGCACACCTGATAAGCGGGGTTGGCGTATAGGGCAACGTCGTGGCGATAGTTTTCCAACTTGGAAAGGAGAGTATTTTCGTTGGGAGAGATTCTAGGAGGTGGTGGACCTCGAAGTTGTCGAATCAGCTTGTTGATTTGTCGACGACTGGCATTTGCGGGTAGTATGAGGGATTCCGTTAACTCCTGCAAGTGGAGAGAGGAGAAGGTCAGTTGAAGCTGTACATATGATGGTCACCTGAAATCCCATGCTGAATAGGAATTGCATGCAGCCAGGAGTGACTAGGAAGTACCTTTCGAAGACTGGATCAGATAAATTTATCTCAAAAGATTTGTTAACGGCAACTTTTGCAGCAGCAATATTGGCGACACTTAAGAGCTTTGCTTTGGCTTTTTGAAACGTAGAGGATGGTGGATTGGTTGAAAGTTCTTTGATAGAGTCATCTAAATATGCTCCATTGATTCCTTTTTCCAATATATCCATGTTACCACCTTTAGGAAAAGAAATAGGGAAAGGAAATGCACAATTACCCGTAAAAGTGGCAATACAAGAACCATCCTTGTAAAGCTTAAATGTTGGAAGGGAAGTTATGAGCTCTCTGTGTGTTAATTCGACGCACGTGTCCACGTTTACTTTTACAAAATATACATCGGTATAGTGATAACGATAGCTGAGTTTCTCGTAAAGTGGACTTGCTCGAGAACATGGACGACACCATACGGCATAAAAATCGACAACCAAAATCTTGTCCACAGACGCTGTGGCTCGACATAGATTATCGAAGTCCTCTGTGGTTTCTATCTCCCTCATTTAAATGGTTTTGTGACGAATGAACGTATGGGCCGAGATCGCAGCGCACCTAATAATCGGCATGCTTTACTAAGAATATAATTGGTTAAGACTACACTAGCGCTAATTAGATCAGATTCAAAGATAAGGGATATTTTATAAAATCAAGCTCTAATCTTCTTAGTGCTCTTTTTCATCTCAAAATTGACATTCTAAACCGATTATCTTTAAAGTGACAAGTAAAATAACGCTAGTCTACTTCAAACTGATGGAAGAGTATCTTTACCATTTGGGCGATAAATAACATTCAGATTTTTTTAAGCTATTATCTTGTTCACAAAACCAAGTATCTTACTGTAGAGGGCTCCTCCTCTCCCTCCTGGTTATCCTTGATAGTAGAAGTCTGCGTACATTTAGACATCTTTAATGTATATGGGGTGATAAATACAGCTAAAAGAGATGTGGGGTTCAGGCCGAGGATGTGTCACGCTCCAGCGAGTCTCCACGCTGCTCCGTCACGTGGTTCAAATTGACTTCCCGCCTCTGGCCTACAAGGCGCATTTAAAGAATTAAGTATTACATAACCCCCTCGTCTTTTGAGCGCCGTCCCCGGCGCTACCCCTATTGATTCGCTTTGGTTAAACCATCGGGTGGTTTGCCTTCTTCTACGATTAAATAGGCTTCGTTCTCGTAGCCGACCGGTGGAGCACCTCTGTAAGGGCGGATCTTATTGTGATGGACGGTTATGGGATGGGACGAGGTAGTTCGTAGGGGACAGGACTTTTACTACACGGAAGGGATCTTTACTCCAAGGGTGGTAAAATTTGCGATGTGTCCCAGGTGGAGGAATCGGCCGATATATTTGGACCAGAGCTCCTTCGTGGTAGGCAGTGAGTCGACTGTGCTTGTCGTAGTATTTCTTTTGTCGGGTATGAGACATTTAAAGGTGTCGAGGGGCGAGATTACACGTCTTTCTTATCCCTTCTTTGGGACTTAGTACATACTCCGGGGCGTTGTCGGTAGCCACTTCTTTGCGCGGGAGGAAGACGTCAGAGGGAACTCTCATTTTGCGGTCGGTGAGCATCTTGAACGGAGAGACACCGGTTGATGTGTGGACTGTAGCCCCATAGGCAAGAAGAGCACGTCCAAGGTTTAAATCCCAATCTTCCGGTCGTGCCTCCTTCGTGAAAGCCTTTAGTAACCCTATCGGGGTTCGGTTAGTTCTTTCCACTTGTCCATTGCCCTGAGGGTGGCCAGGTGTCGTGCGCGTCTTTGCGATTCCGAGGGATTTGCATAGTTCAGTAAAGAGTCGGCTTTCGAAATTAGGGCCTTGGTCGCTATGGGCTGATTCAGGCACTCCGTGCTGACAGATCCAACGATTGAAAAAGGTCGACGCGACTGTCTCGGCGTCTTGGGACTTCATGGGCTCCGCTTCGGCCACTTTCGTGAAGTAGTCAACCATAACTAAGATATATCGGTTTCCCCTCTTTGTAAGGGGTAGGGGCCCCATGATGTCGATACCCACTTGTTCGCCCGGAAATCCCGTAAGCATAGGCTGCAGGGGTGCCATTGCTGTGGAATGAGGGTTCTTGAACCTGCTGCAAGTAATGCGGGTTCGTCTGGGGAGAGGGAGGGCCACCAGTATCGTTTCATCGAGGCCTCCACCATCTCTTTCTCACCGACGTGGCCCAATTGTTCGTGCAGCTCTTGGAGGGCTGTTTGTGTCAGGAAAACCTGGAACAGCCAAGCGCTTGGGAGACGTGGCATCTTCTTGGTACCACAAGAATTCGTCCTCCAGGGAGAGTTTGGACCATTGCTGCCATATCTGCTTGGCTGCCTTGCTGGATGATTTCATCTCTTCCGCAGTGGGCTTGGACGAGGATGCCAGAAACCTGTCGTATACCAAGGACGTGTCGGGGTCTGTACTCTGTGTGTTACTCCACTGATGTTTAGTCGGCTTGCTTAAAAATAGGGTTCCCACTACACCGCCATGCCCTTCCACTGAGAGAGGTCTGCGGGATAAGGCATCTGCGTTGCTATGCGAGTTTCCTTTTCTGTACTGCACAGTGAAGTCATATTGTTGCAGTTCTTCGTACCAGCGTGCAACCGAACGATCGATCTCCTTCATTGTTTTCAACCAGGTCAGCGCCTGATGGTCCGTTCTCACTATGAACTGTCTCGCTATCAGGTAGTGCTTGAAGTGTCGAACCACTGAATAGATGGCAAATAGTTCACGTTCTGTTGCACTCTTGTCGCATTTTTTTGTTCAATCTGGCACTAGCGTAGGCGATGACATGTTCCCTACCTTCTTTGTCTCTGCGATAGTACACAGCCCACGGCCACGTCACTGGCGTCCGTGTCTAGTACGAAGGGAGGTGCGGTGGTCTCGAAGTTTGGTAAAGCCAAAATCGGAGCGGAGCAGAGCAATCACTTTAGTTCTTTGAAGGCTTCATCATGTTCATTCTCCCACTTGAAATTTCTTTTTGCCTGCTTCTCGGTTAGCTTGTGTAGGGGACTAGCAATCTTGGCAAAGCCTTTAACGAAGCGCCCATAGTAGTCTGCCAAACCGAGGAGACTGCGAAGTTCCGTCCGATTTTTTTGGTGTTGGCCAGGTTCTCACTTGTTTTGTGCGATCTTCAGTGACTGAACGGCGGAGAAAATGACACTTCTTTGGATTCAAGGTCAAACCTGCATCTTGCAGACGGTCTAGGACTAGTTTGAGATTGGCGTTATGCTCGCGAATGTCTCTACCGAAAACGAGAGCGTCATCTAGGTAGATTATGCAGTGTTTCGGGAAAAGCCCAATCAGTGCTGTCTGCATCAGGCGCTGGAAAGTGGCTGCGGTGTTGCAGAGTCCAAACGGCATGGTCTGGAATTCATAAAGTCCATTGAGTACTATGAAAGCCGTCTTCTCTCTATCTTTTTCTGCCACTTCTACTTGCCAGTATCCCGATTTTAAGTCTAGTGTGGAGAACCACTTTGATCCATGTAGGGCATCCAAGGAGTCGTTGATGTGAGGTAAGGGAAAGGCGTCCTTCTCAGTTACGGCGTTTAACTTCCTGTAATCGATGCACAGCCGTAGACTGACATCACTTTTCTTCACTAATGCGATTGGAGAAGCCCATGGTGACTTGGATGGTTTGATCACTTCGTCCTTGATCATCTCTTCCACCAGACGGTTCACTTCGTCTTGGAGGGGCGGAGGTATACGTCTGGGTGGTTGCCAAATGGGCCTGGCCTCACCAGTGTCGATAGTGTGTTTGACCATCCTTGTTCGCCCGAGTTTTGTTCCTTGCCATGAGAACATGCTTGGATACTTGCTAAGCAAGGAGCGTAGCTCCTTTCTCTCGCCATCGGTGATGTGCGTTAGCTGGGAGCAAAGCTCATCCAAGTTGTTGATCGGGATGGCTGCAGCTTCGAAGAGGGCGCTACAGATTGCGTCTGCGTCCTTTTTGGGCGATCTGGCTGGGGTAGTTTTCTTATGCCGCTGGGTCACGAGTGTCCCTTCTGCGAAATTCAGGACCGCCTTGGTGTTACGAAGGAAGTCCACACCGAGTATAGCCTCCCAAACTAACTCAGGGCACATAATGAATGGGACTTGCTACGTTTCTGTCCCCAGTGACACTTTTAGTGACGTCTCTCCTTTTACTTTCATCTTTATCCCCTCTGCTGAGAGAAGTTTTGCGAAGGAGGAACCCGTGCAAAACTTATTATGGAGATCAGGGAACGCTTGAGGGTTCACTAATGACTTGGCTGCGCCTGAGTCAAGAAGGAAACTGCAGGGGCATCCCTCTAGCTTGCCGGAGACTCGCATAAACGGAAGAGAACCACGAGATGATAAGCAGGATAGGGAATAGTGCTGCTCACCTGCTTTTGCGAAACGGAGCGGGGGGGTCCACCGCGGACGTGTGGAGCGACGAAGTCAGGAGGGGTTCCTGACGTTTCCTCGTGGCTGCATCGACCAGCTGGCTGAGATCGCTGGCCTTCAGGTCCTGGAGTTTTGTGGCGGTAGACGGGGGACGAACGCCGGCTTTGAACTGGACAGCCACCCATCGTTTCACCTTGTTAGGTGGGCAGCTTCTGAAAGCCCGTTCAGAGAGGATTTGCAGTGCTCCCGCGAAGTCCTCGTCGTTTTCGCCCGATTTTTACTCGCGGAGAAAGAACTCTCTAGCGAGCGACTCCTCTCGTTGATCAATAACGAGCTGGGCCAGAATCTCGCAGCACTCGTCTAGGTCGGAGTCGGGTGAGACTCCGGCATCAACCGCTGCAGAGAATAGCTCTTGCGGGAGAGCGGAATCCTCTGCCGCTGAGGAAACAAGTGGATGTTAAACCTAACCGTTTTCATCCAATCTCCGAAATTCATCCCTTCCTTGAAATGGGGAAGGTCCGCCAACGCTGCCACCAGTGTAGAGGGTTCCTCCTCTCCTTCCTGGTTACCCTTGATAGTAGAAGTTTGTGTACGTTTAGACATCTTTAATGTATATGGGGTGATAAATACAGCTGGGCGAGATATGGAGTTCAGGCCGAGGATGCGTCACGCTCCAGCGAGTCTCCACGCTGCTCCGTCACGTGGTTCAAATTGACTTCCCGCCTCTGGCCTACAAGGCGCATTTAAAGAATTAAGTATTACATTACAGTTAAGTGTTTTAGGAACTTGCTTGAAAAAGAAGCACCCTAAGATGAAGGTTTTCGACTCAGGCAAAAACTAACATATCGCATAATACTCTGGGGCTATTAATGATTGAACCGGTTCTTTTATCACATCACCGGATGTAGAAGGTTACTCGCTTTTCTCCTCGTTTCTTCTCTTACTCTTGCTATGATGAGGTTGAATATTTCTAGACATCTCTATTGGAGCACAGGAGGGGTATGCAGTAACAGGGCTAAAGTATTCACGACTAGGGATCCTCGGGCTCTGGAGAGCGACCAAAGCTCCCCACGACCAGGTTTAACATTGTTCCCCTGCTTCTCGCCTACAAAGTACACTTAAAGGGCATAGATATTGCACAGTCTTCTCGTCTTTTGAGTGCCGTCTCCGGTGCCACTCTTATTGGTTGCCTTTAATTATGCCGTCGGGCGGTTTCCTTTCTTCCACAATTGCGTTGTCTTCATCCTCGTAACCGACCTGCGAGGAACCTTAATAAGGTCAAATCTTATTACTGCGAATGGTTGTTGGTTATGCATTCCGGAAGAGGTAGTTCGTGGGAGAGAGAACTTTTATCACACGGAAGGGATCTTTACTCCAAGGGTGGTAAAACTTGCGATGCATTCCAGTTGAGGGAACCAACCTATATATTTTAGACGGGATCTTTGCGGTAGAAACTGGGTCGACTGCGCTTGCCGTAGCATTTCTTTTGTCTACTATAAGACATTTGTAAGTGTCACCGGGCAATATTAAGCGTCTTTCTTAGCCCTTCTTTTAGACGTAGTACGTGCTCCGGGGCATTGACGGTTGCCACCTCCTTGTTCTGTAGGAAGATATTAGAGCAGACTTTCAATTCACAGCCTGTAAGCATCTTGAACGGGAAAAAATCAGTTGATGTGTGGACTGTAGCCCCATACGCTAGAAGAACGCGTCTTAGGCTAAAATCCAAATCTTCATGCCGTGCCTCCTTAGCAAAAGCCTTTAGCAGTCCTATCGGCGTGCGATTCGTTTTTTTACTTATCTGTTTTTATTGTGAGGCCCGAGCGTCATGTAAGTCTTTGCGATTTTGAAGGTCTTGCATAGTTAGATAAAGAGTCGACTTCCGAAATTAGGATCGTGGTCGCAATGACCCGATTCAGGCATTCCATGTTGACATATCCAACGATTGAAGAAGACTGACGCGACCGTTCCGCTTCGGCTAACTTCGCGAAGTAATCAACCATGACCAAAATACATCAGTTTCCTCTCTTGGTAAGAGACAGTGGGCCCGGGGACCCCGCGGGCATGGACCGCAGGGGTGCGATTACTGTGGAGTGAGGCTTCTTGAAACTGCTGAAAGTGATGCAGGTTTGGCAGAAATCTAGCACTTCTGGCCATCAGCATCGTTTGCTCGAGGCCTCCAACATCTTTTTCTCGCCTACACGACCCAATTGCTCTTGCAACTCTTGAAGGACTGTTTGATCAAATAATCTGAAACCACTTGGCGCTTGGGAGACGTAGCATCTTCTCGGTACCATAAGACCTCGTCTTTCAGAGAGAGTTTGCATCATTGTTGCCATATCCGCCTGGATGCCTTGCTGGACGAGTTTATCTCTTCCGCAGTGGGCTTATACGAGGATGCGAGAAGCCTCTTGCATACCAGAGCCGTGTTGGGATCAGCACTCTGCGTGTTTCTCCACTGATGTATAGTAAGCTCGTTCAGAAGTTGCATAGACACTACACTGCTATCTCCTGCTGCTGAGAGAGGTCTGCGGGACAATATATTCGCGTTGCTATGCACGTTTCCTTTTCTGTACCGCACTGTCAAGTCATTTTGTCCCAGTTCTTCGTACCAGCGTGCAACCAAACGGTCGATCCCTTTCATTGTTTTCAACAAAGTCAGCGTTTGATGGCCTGTTTTCACTATGAGCCGTCTCGCTATCAAGTAGTGCTTGAAGCGTCGAACCCCTGAATAGATGGCAAATAGTTCACGTTCTGTTGCACTCTTCTGTCGCATTTTTTCGTTGAGTCTGGCAGTGGCGCAGACGATGACATGTTCTCCACCTTCTTTGTCCCTTTATGGAAGTACACAGCCCACGGCCACGTCACTGGCGTCCGTGTCCAGTACATAGGGTAGTGCATTGTTCTCGAAGTTTGGTAAGGCCAGAATCTGAGCAGAGCAAAGCATTTGCTTTAGTTCCTGGAAGGCTTTGTCATGTTCGTTCTCTCAAATAAAATTCTTTTTCGCCTGTTTCTTGGTTAGCTTGTGCAAGGGACTGGCAATCTTGACAAAACCTTTAATGAAACACCTACAGTAGTTTACCGAACCGAGGAAACTGCGGAGCTTCGTCTGACTGGTTGGTGGTGGCTAAGTTCTCACTTGTTTTCTACGACCTCCGGCGACCGCCATCCCATCTGACGAGACTGTATGTCCCAAGAAGGTGACCCAGCGATGGAGAAAATGGCACTTCTTTGGATTTAAGGTCGATCCTGCATCTTGTAGACGATCCAGCACTAGCTCAAGATTGGCGTTGTACCCGCAAGTGTTTACCAAAAACGCGAATGTCATCGAGGTAGATTATCCAGTGTTTTGGAAAAAGCCCAATTAGTGCTGTCTACATTAAGCACTGGAAGGTAGCTGCAACGTTGCACAGTCCGCAAGGTATTGTCAGGAATTCACAAAGACCGTTTGGTACCATGAAAGCCGGATTTTAAGTCTAGTGTGGAAAACCACTTTGATCCATGAAGAGAGTTCAACGAGTCATTAGTGTGAGGTAAGGAAAACGCGTCTGTCCTAGTCACGGCGTTTAACTTCCCGTAATTGATGCACAGTCGTAGGCGAATACCATCGCTTTTCTTTACCAGTGAGATTGTGCAGGCTCATGGTGACTTGGATGGCTTTATAACCTCATCCTTGATCATATCTTCCACCAGACTGTTCTCTTCTTCCAGGAGAGGCGTTTGGGTGGTTGCTAAATGGGTCTGGCTTCGCCAGTCTCTATGGTAACCTTGACGATGTTCGTTCGTCCAAGTTTCGCTCCTTGACATGAGAGCATGTTCGGATACTTACTCTCCAATGCGGGTTGTTCCTTCCTCTTTCACTGTCAGTGATATGGGTTAAATGTTCACAAAGCTCATCTAAATTGTTAATAAGAACGTTCGCAGCCTCGAATCGAGCACTACAGATTTCGTCTGCGTTCTTTTTCGGTAGAGAAAGACTGAGTTTGTTTCCTTGTACTGCTGGGTCGTAAAGGTGCCTTCTGCATAAATTCAGAAACGCTTTGATTCTACAAAAGATTTCAACGCAAAGTATCATGTCCAAAACTAATTCTGGACACATAATAAATTGTACCGCCTATGTTTGTTTCCTTATTGAGACTTTCAACAATGCCTCTCCTTTTACCATCATCCTCCTCCCTTCTGCTGAGAGTAGTTTTATAGGGGAGGACCGGTGCGAAACTTCCTGCGCAGATCTGGGAAAGCTTGGGGGTTCAGGGACATCCCTCTAGCTTGCCAGGGACTCGCATTAATGGAAGGGGACCACTTGATGGTAGGCAGGATAAAGAATGGCACGACTCACCTGCCTAACATGGACGTTTAGGGTTCGGCCGACGGTTGGACGTCTGAGATATCGGTGAGATGAGGAGCTCCTGAAACTTCCTGGTCGCGGTCTCCAACAACTGATTGGGATCGTAGGTCTTCACAGCGTGAAGCTTCGCCGCGATGGTTTGTGATTGGACTCCCATCCTGAAATAAACGGCCACCCAGTTTGGTGGAATATCTCTGAATGCTCGTTCCGCTAGAAGTTGCAGGTCCATTGCAAATTCCTCGTCATCTTCGCCTTGCTTTGGGTTGCAGTAAAAGGATTCTCAAGTCGGCAACTACCAGTGTCTAGCAGCAATGATAAATGTCGGAGTCAAGGGAACCCTTTGCATCTTTCGCAGCCAAGAATAGCTCTTGCGAAAGAGCGCAGAAGATTAGCGGGATTCTTTACCTCTGAGGATATAGGTGGGTGTTATACCTACCGATTTTCATCCAGTCTTTAAAGTTCATTCCTTCTTTAAGGTAAGAGAGATCCGTCTTCCCTTTCCTCTTTCTCCTTCCTCCTATCACCCACAGAATGGGAAGGTTAATTGCTTCTAAACATCTTTATTATAGCACGGGAAAGATATGCGGCAACGGGTCTAAATTATTCAAGACTAGAGAGTCTCGGGCTCGGGAGAGCAACCTTTTTCGTCCAAGATCAGGTTTAAAATTGTCCTCCTGCCCTTCGCCTACAAAGTACATTTAAAGAACCTAGGTACTACACTAGTCTTTTAGAAGCCGTAACAGGTCATAGTACTAACATATAGAAGTGTTGGAAGACTAATACAGTGGTCCGAAGACTATTCCGTAGAGCAAAGATACGACCCGCAGAACCTAGTGTGTCTGCGTAGCTCGACACAGAGTGAGAAGTGTGTATCAATTTCACAATATCTCTTCCATACGATGTACGACGGGTGTCAGTATTGCCGTACGATTTTGAATATTCGCGTTGTCCCTTCTTCCAACCTCAGCACATTATCTTGGGCTGCTGTGGGTAGTAGTTCGCGGGTTTGGTACGAAAATATCGTTAGGTATTCGTAGTGCACGACTCGTGAGTATCTTGGATGGGATCTGTTCCTTTTACTCGTTTATTACCTCACGCCTGTCCGGCTGTCATCCATGCCTTTGAAATACGGAAGGTCAAACAATGCTTTGGCGTCTTTAATCCCTCGCAGGCTCTGTCTCTTTCAATTTCGTGAAGAACTCTACAATGAGAGAAATGGGCAACGGCCTCCTCATTCAATGGTCGGTGTAGAACACAGATGTCAATGGCTACTCTCGCCCCTGGAGACTTGTGGACATAGACTAGAGTGGAACAATCGCAATAAGGTAAGGCCTTCCAAAGACGGGGAAAATAAAGTAGGTCTGGGAGGAATCAGGTGCATCTTGGGTGAGCAGGAGCCATCGTATCTCTTCCTTTTGTCCACATAGTCTAGTTGCTCACGTAACTCTTAGACAACTGTTTGTGCCAATGAACTTGGGACCTCATCTTGTTATAATGAAAACTCCGTCCTCCGAGAATGGGTTTAACCATTCCTCCCATATCCATCTGCACGCCTTTTCCGATAGGATGATCCCATTCGCTGTTAGCTTGTAAGAAATTGTGGGAAATTTCTCGCTCATCAGAGTCGTCCCGAAATCGGCACCTTGAATTATTACGCTCGAAGATGTATTTACGGAGACATTACCGGTTTCTTCAAGGCCTGGTCTGCGTGATGGGGCATCCAACTGTCCACCTTTCCCTTTGAATTCCATGAGATTAGCTCCCGGTGATGCTTATTCGCTATGAAGCGATTTCTGAAATGTCTAATCATTGTCAAAATAGGGAACAATTCACATTGAGTCGCGCTCGAGTGCCCCGTTTGGTACAACGACGCGTGAGCGATGACATAAACCCTCTCTTCTTTGCCCATTCGTGCAAGTGCACCTCTCACGGCTGCATCATTAGCGTCAGTGTCCAGTACGAACGGCGGGTCATTAAGTTCTAATTCCCCTCCTTTTCCTTTAAATTTATGCAGCGGACTTGCTATCTTAGCAAAACCTTCGACAAAACACATGCAGTAATCTGATTGGTTTGTGTTGTCTAGGTATCCACTTGCTCTGTGCGGTATCTGGTACCCGCTATCCCGTTTGACGCGACGATGTGTCCCAAAAAATTGCCCCAGCATTGGGAAAAATGACCTTTTTCTGGGTTTTAAAGTCAAACCTGCGTCGTGTGGACCGGCCAACATTGGCATCGGATTGAAGATGTACTTTCATATTATCCACCCCAGAAGACAAGTGTGTCATACAGGTAGTAGAGAACACTCCTATTTGCCCGGTTCGCATTGAGCATTGGGGGGTGGCGACGGCATTCCAGAGTCTGAAAGGCATTGGCAATGCAAAAGTCGCCTCTTTACTGTCCCTTCCTGCCAAATCCACGTTCCATTATCCTGATCCCTCGTAACGAGAATGCATCCTTTTCTCTTACTGACTATTAGCACACAGCCGGAAGCTTCCATTCTTCATATTTACCGAAGCAATTGGTGCTGCCCCTAGTGGCTTTGAAAGCTAGCCTCTTATCAATTCTTCGAAGGAGGCGTATACGTTCGGCTGGCTGCCAGATCGCTGGTGTCTACTGTACACTTCATGGTGCTTGCTCTTCTCAGCTCAATCCTTTGCCATGCGAGAACGTTGGGGTACTTAACCATGTCAGTGGCATGGAGTAGCTGCTCACAGAGGTCGTCTGGATCATTTACGGACATTGCTGCGTCCTCGAATAGGACATCGCAAGCATGGCCTAGTGGGCAAAGAAGGTACATTCTGTGAAATCCAGGACGACTATAGTTCCACGTAGATAGTCGGCGCCAAAAATCACGTCCCAAGCCAGTTCCGGACCCAAGTTATCTTGCCCCTATTGACATGGAACGACGTCCCGCCCTCCACTACCATCCCATTCCCTTGGGCTGATCGTAGCCTGCTGGATGGTGGACGATTTCTCGTCAAAAAGGGAGAAGAGTCCTGAAATTTGCTTTCACCGTGCCAAAGTCAGAAAGGAATTCGCATGATCGTCTTTCCAATTAGTCTGGAACCTGGAAGAATGAATACGACCCAGTTGGATGCTTGCAAGGTAAGAGGGAGGAAGACTCACCTAATTTTGGGTGCAACGCTAAGAGCCTCAGTGTCAGGATGTTGGAGTTAGTCGACTGTAGCTAACTTCCAAGGCCTCAAAGTTGGAAAAAGCATAAGCTCGCTTCCTGGCCACAATGAATGGACAAACTCCTTGTCTAAATTGGGCAGTTATCTATCCCGTTTTGACCTCTGCTTCTCTTCGTCTTCGGCTACTTTTTTGAAGCAATGGAAGAACCCTTTTACCATTATCTGTTTGTCAAGGTCGGTGACGAGTTAGGCGAAGTCAGTAGAGCAACCTCCCTACTCCATGTCTGGTGTTATCTTGACCGTTGGGACAGTCTGAGCAAATAGGATCTTTAGAGTCCTCTAACGCTGAGGATAAATCAGAGGTTCAGTCAGGCTCCTTCTGACCTATTTTGAAGTCCACGTGGGTCATGAAAGGAGGAAGGTTTGCCTGTAGTGTTACCAATGTAATGGATTCAGCGATTCTTCCTACTTTTGTGCCCCTGTAAGGAGCAGAAGGATTAGTGGAGGGCGCCTTTTATTTAAAAGGTGTTAAAAATGTGTGCGAGAATTAAGACTACAGAAAGTCAGCGTTTGTTACCTCCTCAGGGGTTTACAGCCTTCAAGCCCCTGCCAGCCGTTAATAACAACACATTTTCCCAACTCAGCATAACTTAGTGAAATTGAGGCAAAAACTATAGAAGTTAAAGCATTAATAAATGCAGTAAGTATTCTTATTTCCAAAATTGTTGATAAAAAAGAAAACAATGTGGAATAATAAATTAGCCGTGACTGAATTGCGTGAACTAAAAAGCAAAACGCAGAAATGATTTATTGTTCGTTCATTTCGTGCCTAGTAATGGTAGCAATTAATACAGAAAAGTAAAGCGCAATGGTGCTTTGCTCTTTGCTCTTTTAATAACTTGTAGAAAAAATGGAGAGGTGATTGCAATTTAAGCTACTAATACCATTTCAGCGTCCCGAGTTTTCCTTCAAGTCGTAGAGGACCAAAATAGACCAACGCACGAAATGGCTGAGAGACGCAACCCAGGTAAGCTGGGTCGCCAGCGTATTTAGTGCTAATAGGCACTAATGGGATTGTGATTCGTGCTTTTGAGGACTGCTGGCAGCGTAACTGCTACCCTGGGGAGTACTTTCCTGAACCACTGCTAAGATTAGCCTCTAGATAATGGGAAATACAATTAATTTTTATTTCCAAGGCCTAATCACAGTAGGTTATTATGAAAGAAAGCGTACAAGTGGGCTGAATGAGATGTCATCGAGCCGAAGTGGTGACGGACCTGCGATGACCCGAAAGGTTGCATAATTTGATTGATCACTAGACAAGGTATTTTTTACAATACAGCTCTATTTTTATTTAAAACTTTTGTACCTTGGGCCTCCTATGTTACTTTTCCGCGCTTGGCATTAGAAGTCTTTATTCCCCGCGAAGGTGATATAAAGGTACTGTAGCTTGATTTGAAGTCTACTTATTTCATTAGTAGTATACACAAGACACAATGTTAGCTAGATTCCCTAAAAATAAAAAAAATCGTCCAGGACAGAGTGTTACAATTGTATGATGCCAAGAGAAGCTGTGGCTTCAAATTGGGGGTTAAAATCGTTAGATTTCTACCCAAATTTTAGGCGATCCCTTATAGGTTCCAGATGCATGGCTAAAGTGGCCTTCATGAAACCTCTGGAGTGAGGTTGCACAAGTTCAACACTCCACAACAATTATCGGTCATCTTTAACCCTCACCAATGACCTCTGGCTGACGGGACCAAGATGGCTGACCACTTGGGTCTGGCTCGCTTGCTACTGTCATTAATTCTGTGCCCCAAGACGGCTCCGTACCTACATCGAGGAAGAAGGAAACGGTTTTGTGTTCCCTCCAAAGAAACAAGTCATTTTTTGTTTGTTCAGAAAAACATCCCTTCAAAAATGAGTGGCAAAGTGGTTTAAAAGAAAGGTGATATTTTAGACGGTCGTTAATGGCGTTCAGGTAGCTTAAAAGGTCGCCTTTGTCTGGGCCAGACGTGTTCACCTTCAATTTCTTAAAAGTAATTAAGAAGTTGCACAAAAATAGTGTTTCTTTAAAGGTAGGCTTAAGAGCTGCGGAGTGATAGGAAAAATGAATTTTTAGGAGGGAAACTTTTTCTCCGGAGAAAACACTTAAAAGGAGCATATGAGGGAGTGCACAAAGAGTGTCTTTTTTGTTTCCACCACCACCACCACCACCACCACCACCACCACCACCAACCACCACCACCACCACCACCACCACCACCACCACCACCACCACCACCACCACCACCACCACCACCACCACCACCACCACCACCACCACCACCACCACCACCACCACACCACCACCACCACCACCACCACCACCACCACACCACCACCACCACCACCACCACCACCACCACCACACCACCACCACCACCACCACCACCACCACCACCACCACCACCACCACCACCACCACCACCACCACCACCACCACCACCACCACCACCACCACCACTCGACGCCTGCATTAATGCCGTGAGGTCCTGCAAGACTTCCAGACTCTCGTCTAGAGGACGGATCATCGTGAATAGTGCGATGGAGTCACGTCCGATGCATTACCCTCCTTGAGGAGCCTTGAGTTTCCGTCTCTGAATTTACTAGACTTCAAACAGTTAAACTCCTGGGAACTCCGCTTGAGGTCTGCCTAATCAAAACCATAATGAAGTAAAGATTCCAGCATAAATATAACCTTTTATGAGTCGGACGATGTTAGCTTGCCTAAATCATACTCACGAATGGCGGAAATGGGGAAAATATTTTTTAACGAATCTTTGTTTGGCATCCGAAATAAGCTTGCTGGGTCGACCGACAAAGGAACCAGCAGTAATGCTTGAAGCCAACGATTGTTGGGAGAGGAACTCCTCTTTCCATCATCTTTTAGTCACTTTTATGATGGTCGTCGTAAGAGAGTAGGCTTTAGGAGCTTTGACATAAACCACGGGCTAACGACTGAGGTGCCTGCTTTAATTATGCACGCCGGTGACGCGGAGCTCTTCTGCCGACCTCTGACAAGACTACCTTCGGCTACATCTGTCATAAACTACACTGTTGTTCATTGAGGATCCATTCGGATAATCGTTTATCGTCAAAGATTAAATTATTTGAGGGAGTTCTTGAACTGTCATTCAATGAGGGCGCCATGGAGGTGCCTGACGTAGCATTTGAAGTGATCAGACATTTAAGAGGGTAAACGCAAAGAAGGTTTTTCGATAGCTATCTTCGAGCTTAAACATTTGAGGAGGAAAAGTTCATTTTTCTAACCATAGACTGTTTAAATTGAGGAGACCTGTTCACCTGAAGCATCAAACCACTTTCTGAGACATGGAACATTAGTTAGGAATAAAGTTCTCTTTTACATACCGTGGGATGCCTAATTATAGAACAATAAACACGACCCGCATCCACTTCACACTCAACCTCATCCTTCACCTGCAGCTCCTAAGCTACTGGCGAAGTCTACGGATGCGGAACCCGACTCGTTAGTTCAAACAAACATCTCTGCCCCTCATAGTCTTCTCATGTCTTATTCGTGTGAGGAGAGCTGAGCCACAAGATATGCCACAAGAGTGAGCAGAGAACTAGTTTTTACAAAAAAAGGGAGAACAGTGCTTCGAATGGTGGGTGAAGTTGGCTGCATTGACAAGCTACAACTTGTAGGTCTCAGCGAGTCAACATCGTTTTCTTCCATCAGTGACCTTTGACCACCACTCTGACCGTATTCCACTGCCATTATGAGTCTCTTATTTACATGCAACTTCGTATTGTCTGCTTTACTAATCCAGTAACTCTCGATTACCATCATACGGAAGGTTTCTGCGCTACTTGCCACAAAACATTCAAAGAAGCTGCGGGGTGTAGTAACAGGACAATGCACGGAACAGACAGATCCAAATGGATAGAGAAACAAGTAAACACTAGTGATGAACTAAGACCACGGACTAAAATCACGTCCAGGAGTATCTCTTCCACCTTTTTCTGCTGCTTTCTAGTGAAGAAGGCGATGTGATGATGCAACAACTTGCCTCCAGTTGAATCAGCTATGAATGGAAAGTGGAGGAAGGGGGAACATGCAAGGGATTGGAAGCTACTGAGTTAATGGATGCCATTTGCCGCTCATTAACAATGGATGACAGTTGACAAACCACCAAGACATTCACCCCATGTCATAAAACGTACTGCGCGAATGAATGAATCATCAGTGAAGAGAAGCGGCTTTTGTGGTCTTGATGGTGGTTAAGTGAATGGACAGGCATCACTGGCCATGTCTGAGCCGTCCACCCGCCAACCCGAAGGAGTCGAGCCTGGTCAATCGGTGACTACAAGGAGGTAGCACTCTTTCAAGGCAAAGCCACCTCATCTTCATCACCAATATATGCTCCTCTAGACGATGGCTTCCATTGTTTCCTCGCATAATCATCAACCAGTCACAGGATTGCACACAAAGTGGAGTTGGGCAAGTGAAAATAAAGAAGCTATGGAAAGCGCTATAGTCAACGGTAGGTTAATAACCTTCGGACAATAAACTGCCTCGTGAAAAGGCAATACGAGTCCAGCCTGTTTGACCTAATCATTGACCCAACAAAGAAGCAATCGAAGAAGCTTTCTTTTTGATTGTCCATACTCAGCAGGAGCAGCTAGCCTGTACTGCCTTAAGGAATGTCTTGTAAGTAGTATATATTGGCGGTGAGCATCTCAATAGTGGAATATTAAAAGAACAGTTCATGATTAGTTTATTTTCTTGCCAATTAATATTCACCAAAGAAAATTTGATTAAATGCAAATGCGGCAAAAGAATTGCTACCATTAACAGCATTTCTAGGGTTAACCTGGTTCCCTTCCCCAAATTTTGTCCTCCGGTGCTTCCAAAATTTGTCCACAGAACGTTCAACATTAAGAAAATTCATTTTTTTGCATTTTAAAGTCGTTTCAATAGACATTTAATAAATAAAACGTAATGAATTCGCTTCAAACGATTTATATCAGTTACTTGCCTCAGATAGGCACATTCTGACTGCCTCGGATAACATTTACTTGATTCACCAAATCACAGGCTTCCATTCAAACCTAAACGCAGCATTTGCATGAGAGAGCCGACCTCGGTGCTTTTCCTCTTCTCCCACCATCCAACTATGCCATGTTTGAACAACTCCTGACAACAATATGCCGTTATCCCACCATGATAGTGGTTACCACGGACATCAAGAGAAGGTAAACGCTCTCTCATGCAACAAGCCTTCGCCTCCTTTCCTAACTGAGTACCTCCAAGCTGTCTACACGTGACTTCTTACAAGTGCACTGCTTTGTGGAGACAAGAAAGTCGTGTCGCCGCACTGTCAATGCAACTTCGTGCCTTTCCTACAGCCTAAGCAGTGGACTCAATGCTATCATCTCCTTCACACCAAAATTCATGTACAATCACTTTGAAGTGTTGCTTTGTTGGAGGTTGAACAACGACGATGAATGAAGCGCACAGCTTGGGCTATTTGGCATCCAATTGTCGCACTGTGCATGCAACTTGTCCAGGCAAGTGGATACAGCCACAATGGAAGCAGATAAGATCAGTTGTGTCAACAGAGGATTGGACTTGAATGCCCTCTATTCACCACCATCACGTGATTCGATTGTGTGCAAAAGTGAGGTTGGAATCCATCAAGTGAGGAATGTCCACGGGGTGAGGAAAGGTGGTGGCAGAAAGGGGAGGAGGAGGAGGAGGAGGAGGAGGAGGAGGAGGAGGAGGAGGAGGAGGAGAGGAGAGAGGAGGAGGAGGAGGAGGAGGAGGAGGAGGAGGAGGAGGAGGAGGAGGAGGAGGAGGAGGAGGAGGAGGAGGAGGAGGAGGAGGATAAGAAGAAGACAGTTCACAGCATCGGTCATCATGCTCCCTCTAGTCAGTTAATTTGATTTTAGGAGGGTCGACTTTACGACTGAGTGAGGGACTATGAAATGCCCACATCAGCTGGGTGATGACAGCCACGCAGCAAAACGTCACCCAATAAATGCACCATAAAGCCCTACAAAATGACTCGTAGAGAGCGCATTAGTGGAGCCGGAGCCGCCTCGGATGAACACTTATGACGAATGCCGCACGAAGGGCTGGTTGGTTGTTGTCCCAACTGCCGTAAACAGGATGTCATGCTATAAAAGTCGCTGACTAAAGTGGCGACAGCTAAAAAAGGTGTTAAGATGAAATAAAAGTTAATTAAAGACCTATTTTACCTAGCACTCTTCTATCTCTTGTAGTGCTTTTTGGTGCACATTCTTCACCTCAGCATAGTCGGTGAAGAAACAACTGTGGGCAAAACACTTAATTTCGTTATCACTGGTGCATCTTGTCAACTGTAATGGTAAAATGTTCAATCTCCTCCTCACCTCCATTCTCCAAGTCATCCCTAGGCAATTACGAGATGCATGTTCTGCCTCTCGCCGACAAAAGAATGCCAAACAGTGCATTCTCTCGAGGAGCCCTCTATGGTCGGCCATTTCTCCCACATTGACTTGTGCAATCACCACTTCACCCAAATAAAGGCATCTTTTACTAAACCTTTCTTCCGATTTTACATTCTTCGATGGAAAAGGCTGACTACTGGAAGATTTCTTACCTTTAGTAGTATGGACAGGGTTTGTAGGCAATCGGCGGCATCGGCTCAGTCACGCCATCGGTGTAGCCTCACAGCGAGCGTGTAGTGCACAGTGTCAAGGTCACTCATTCTTTTCTTTTTTGTATTTCAAAACAAAAGCTACCTTTAATCTTGCCACCACTACTCATTACATCATCAACCTAACTAAGTGCCAGGACGCAGCCTTCGCAATGGTTGCATACACCGACCCTATTCCCTAGTGCTGGGACAGATACGACCGCAAAAGGGGAAGAAATTCAGGGCAGAAAGCGTTACTCCCTGTACTCACGTAATCTCACTTACGGAGGTCGGAAACACCTCCGAATGACCTACCCACTCCGTCAGCAGAGTAACTCTACCCGACCTTGTTCCTTAATGACTGTGCCATGAGTTCACGATAAAGTGTGAGCTATTTGCCCGTTGGTGCATACTTTGTGCTTTATTTGTTACTGAAAAAGTCCATGTTGTCTTAGAACTACCCCAGCTGGCACTGACATGGTGATCTTATTCAAGTGTCCCTTCTTAAACAGATTACCAGTGTATGTGATCGCAGATTTGGGCTGCTCCATTCCAATTATTCAACAGGCTGATTAAGAACAGGTAATTTTGCTTACAGAGGGATCGTTTTGAAGTGCTTCAACAACTTTGCAGGCACCAATAGCAGCTCACGTAAGCTCGAAAGTTACTTAGTAGACAATTTTTAATGAAATCAAGGTCCACTCGGCTACTCTGTTTTCCGCCTTACAGCCTTCACATCGATCTTCATTACTCTAGGCTTGACGCTGACACTTGTAGCCTCTTAGCCCGAGCAAAGTCCTTGATTCACGGTATCCTTTTGGGTATGCAATTGTGTAACAAGAAGTTCCCTTTCCATCACTATTGTGGGTGTGAACAGGATCTCTACCATTGGTTTTAACCTAGGCAACACCTTTTTAGCATTGTAAAATGGCATGACAACATGGACATTAAAAGTACCCATTTGTATCAATTTCTTTTTACTTACTATTCACTGCCACTTTGGTAATCTCGTGGGATGTCCACAAAATGCGTAACTCGTGTCGAGGGTGATAAAGAGAATTTGTTAAGTGAAGAAATGTGTGTATGTATGCTGGCTTGGAGGCGAGTTGAAAGGGTTGAGTGACGTCGGGATTAAGCCAGGCAAGCCTTCGTTGCCTCTTGAGTTGAGACCTCTCGCGAGATGGGAGCTAGAATGAGGTGGTAATGTCTCAAGACCTCCTTCGGAGGTGTGAGAAGGCAGCACACTGCAAGAGATATACTACTTACCTAGAGGCCGCATTGCAGAGCAGAAGTTTCGCGGGATTCAACACATCAAGGCATCTTCATAGCTTGACAACTATGACTTGACAGATTGCTTCTGGAGGCCACGATTTGAAGTTGCTCCATAGACTAGCTAAAGTCTTCTTGACGCATTCAGTGAAGCACGTTGAGTTGCGTACCATGTCAATTCGGACTTGTCTTTATCAATTAAAAAAACTGGGTGGGTCTTGGTGATCTTTTTGATCGGAATCTCCAAATTTGACTTTGTGAAGCAATATTGATAGAAGTGGTCTTGGGTAAAACTGGCACAGACCACAGCAGATCCCTTATTCTTTCGGGGTAGATTAGGGAGGGCTCACTATTCAAAGCAGAATTCGGTGATTCCTTCCCATCCATCATGTGTCGGCATCAGAAAGGAGCTAAGGAAAGGCCATATGCCTCCTCCTCCTCCTCCTCCTCCTCCTCCTCCTCCTCCTCCTCCTCCTCCTCCTCCTCCTCCTCCTCCTCCTCCTCCTCCTCCTCCTCCTCCTCCTCCTCCTCCTCCTCCTCCTCCTCCTCCTCCTCTTTCCACAATCATCGTTAAAAGTTCATCGAGCGTGACACAGCCTGCTGGGATGGCATTCGTTGTGAGGTATTGTGGTGTCTATATCCTTTTTTTTGCATTTCGCAAATAAACTGCCAGAGTACTATGGCCTCTGCTAAAGTGTCATGCCTTTAGTCAGTAACTCAGAAGGGTACAGTGATGATAGTGTTTTGCACCTCCACCTAAAAGCATTTCGTGCCAATTTCTTTTCTACCTGAGTCCACTCTTTGTAACTGGCGTGACGCATTTAATAAAACGAAGATGAGAAAAGACCAAATGGCTAATATTTCTCTCTTTGGCTTTAAATTTGACTGTGAGGAAAGGAGCCGCAAGGATCCTTTCTTAAGGTGGTCGGATGCGGTGTCAAAACGTCACAAAAGGAAGGCGACCTGTCATAAACCCACCGAACCTCCTTTAAGAGTTTGCCTTCTTTATGGCTTAAAAAGCTAAAAGCTGAGAGAAAAATTGCAGACAAGATTGAGTTTGAAAACTTTGTTTTATGATAAAAATGTCCTATATCGCCGAGAGACCAATCAGTGTGTCTTAGTACTCTTCTGGCTAGTCTTTACTACTATTCAGGCATTCAGAACCTCCTTTTTTATTGGGTTCGTCTGAACCTCATGTGAACCCCCACTTGTCTGATTTATGAGCCACGGTGCAGTCGGTTACGAGGGAACAGAAGGTTTTCGCGCAACTTGGTGGAGGCGATTTGGCGAAGGTGTGGTATGCGGTAGCAGGACAATGCACAGAAGAGCCAAAATCAAGTAGACTAAGTTGATTCTGGTGCTGAATTCACTCGGCATGACCGAAGGTAGGTACTGATATGCGTCAGGGACGATCCACTACCTATAATGTTGTATTACTGTAACAACTTCTTCCTGGCTACGTCAAGTGGGGATAGCACATCAAGGATAAAAGAGGAGGAGAAACAACCGGGCTAGTGGGTGCTAAATATCATTCATTAACAATGGATGACAGATGATAAACTTCAAAGACTCTTATCACACATCATAAAACCTACCAACCGCATCGCCAGTGAAGAGAAGTGACGTTTGTGGTCCTGATGTAGGCTAAGCGAACAAACAGGCTTCATTGGTCATGTCAAAATCGCCATCCGTCGAACCACATTAAAAGACGGCTCTGGGGTACGGATCTCTTCATCCTCAAAGGACCGTGCTTGTTTTGAATGCTCTATCACTACGACTGACACCTATCTACTCGATGCCAACTTGAGGGTACGAGAATGTCTCATGTGAAGCCAAGTTGCGAGCTTACCCTTTGGAAGAACTTCGGACGGGAATACTGCCCTAAATCCGTTCGCGAATCCCACAAGCTTCTGATGATTTTCACCTTTCTCAGTTGGTAACATGATCACATACCGAAATCAAAGAGGTTGAAGGTAGGTCGGTCAATTTGGGGCAAAATGTAGCTCCGAAAGGCGGTATTTTTGAAGAAGTCCCTGGGGCATTTTCGTCTTGGTGCAGAATCAAGGCGCCAATATTATCTAACTTGAGAAATTGTAGCCCTTCCTACGACCACAGTTTTGGAAATTGGCCGCTCCGTACGTAACAGATCAGGTCAAGGTCAAGACTGTGGAGTGTGGAACTAAACACACTCTGAGCGACAATGGGAAAAATTCTCTGGACTTTAAAGGCCCAGGCAATGCACAAAACATTATGACTTTCATGGAGTTATGCACCCTTTGGCGAAAGGCAAGGGAAGAGAAAGTGGAAACTAGGTTATTTGAGACTGGCCCTCCCTTAGTGTCGTGAAAGATGATTGGCAGAGGCCTGAAAAGGCCCGCCAATTTTGAACGCCGCCAAATCCAGCAATGGGGGGAGGCAGCAGACTTCTGAACCCATCAATGGGAGAAGAGGATGGCTTAACAGCGTTGTTCCAGGAGATGCACCTCGTAGTCGCTATTGAGACAGGAAAATATTACTGAAGAAACAAACCATCTGCTGAGTGATGGACGTCTAGAACTTCACCGTGGTTTCGTTACTCTGCAGTGGTCCTCTCATCCTCGTCGAAACTATGTTGCCGGACCTGATGCACCTTTCTTTCTACCTGTACGACCGTAGAAAGACTGAAGGACTAAAGGTAGGATTTCTCACCCCGTGTCACAGAGGCAAATGTCCCGGCAACTGAAAGATATGATCCTTTTAGAGCCTTGTCATAAAAGCCGCAGCAGGGCTGAGGAGCATTAGCAGGACTGGGCAAAATGGAGGCGAGGTCCTAACTACCCCTGTGTTTAAAATTCGCTTTGTAGGTGGTTCTCAAAACCAAGAGAATAAAGTAAAATAGCTGTCCATAAAATGCCACACGTAAAAGGTCGTTTTTGCCTTCCATAAACATTGCGACCCACCTTTTATGTCGCTTTTATTGTAGACCAGCAAGGCCACGAAGTGATGCTGCTGTTGGTGCTGCCACTGCTGCCTTGATGAGGCTGATGGTGATAACAATAAAAGTGGGAACCAACCAACTTTAGAGGGTACATCGGATAGAGCTATGGAGAGACAAATAAATAAGGGAAGCTGCTCGCTTTAGAAATGCCTATATACCCTCTTGCCCTTTCTTTTTGTTGTACTAGTTGCGAGAAAGGGCATGTAAATATAATAAAAGGCGGGAGAGTTATCTACCAATCTCGGTGGGAGGGTAGAGAGAGGGGGTCATAGGAAAGGGGGGGGGGGGGGAAAGGCGGGGAGAGGGACAAGGCGCAACTCGCCTAATGACATTTTCAGAGCACATGAGACTACCCATTCATGGGGTTTTATGGATTCGCACGCCCTCCAAAACTGATTTATTTCAGAAAGGACTAAATTTAGTGGATAACATACAATCATCTCTGCTTGTTTGGGCCTTCGAAGAGGAGTGTTGTCAGCATAACGCCATCCATGTTGCATTAACAATGGCTCGAGGCGCATTCTCGGCTGGATTCTCCGAGGTTAATTTGACCACAACAACCTGGGGGTGCCGCTTGTCTGTGGCGCTGGAAGTGGCAGGTTAGTTCGCCCATGTAGTGGGCACAACTGCCGGTGAAGTCGAATGCGATGCCTTTATTTCTCCTTATTTGTGTATTTTTTTAACTCTAGAGGCAGTTTCAGCATTAAGGGAGAGGAAACACAATTGATTGCCTCAGAAGTCGGTGTTGGGATGACTGTGCTTGCTGTATGGACCCAAGTGCTCATATTCATTCAGTCAATCAGGTTCTTGTAGCTCAAGGATGTGGGTGAAGGGGTCAGGACTGGTCATCCAGTCAGTGGGAAGAAGGTGATGTTCCCACAAGAAAACTCCAGTTATCATGCTTCATACATTCATAAAACTTGCCCCCAACAAGTGAGGAAGAGAGAGAGATAACGAGGGTGCCTCCTCAACTATATTCTCCCAGAGGTTATTCATAGACATGAGAGCTGAACAGTTGGGAACTCAAAGTGTGGTGGAAAATGAAGTGATCTTGCCGGCTTTGTTCGCTTCCAGACACAGCCAATGGCATAATAGCAAAATTTTGCGGCTTCCTTCCACTCTGTCAGGGAAGAGCCTTAGACCGCGATTGTTTGTGTTCTCTTATCGACACATGTCAGGCTTTTCAGACCCCTTGAAAGGTCTGAAACAACCATGAAGGAGCATAACTTATCTTGACACGAAATTCATCCCTCTCTCGCCTCTTTTAGCTTTACAGCGATTTTCAACATTGCGTTCTCCTTTACTACCTAAGTGTCAAGCAAAAAACAAGAGAACTACTGAGGACTGGGCCATGTCGCCTGAATACCACAACCACCATTCTAAGATGAGAGCGGGAGGGGAGGAGCAAATCACTTCACCCTGAATTTGAGGGACATTAGTTGGACGGGCCTAAATTGTTCCTTCTGCCAGCATCAATAGTGACTAGATCATTTGGTTTACTAACTCTCATTGGCCACCTCGTTAGAGGCTCCACTGGTGGGAGGAGGTGGGGGGTGTTCCACCGCCATCCACCGACTAGCGTCCATGACGCTTCGCTCCTATCGCATTCGCGAGAGTAATGGCCAGTCTTATAAGATTATTAAAAGAAGTTGAGCGTTGTTGGCTGCAACGAGCAATCCACCCTGGGAGAAGGGCGACGTCAACTTTTTATGATGTGAAAACCACGTCTACACTTCACGATATTTACTCCATCCAAGTCGTCAATAACCTTGTCTCTAGATTGCTTACTTTCTTTATTGACAGCTGGAAAAAATATCAGATTTTGTGATGCTTTTTTTACTTCCAAAAGGTCCTCAAGAAGTTGTTAATAACAGTTAAGAACAACCCAGGTTAGCTATTTTGGGAGGGTTAAAGTGAAGTTGCTTATTAGATAAGCGTTTTCGCGTTGAATAAGTGGATCCTGAAATGAATATGTTCAAGCGCACTGAGGATGGAAATGTGAGCCTCGTGAAACCGAATAGACCAAGTGTCTTTCCAACTCTTGTCTCTGACTTGCGCGTGTTTTTATTCCTAAAAGGTAGACGCCGCGGATGAACACTGGAAGCATCGAGAGGGATGGAAAAGAACAAGTCACTCATTCAAAGGTCCTCTAAGTCACCACGGTTTCGGTCAGCGACTTTTATAGCATGAAATTCTGTTTACGACAGTTGGGACAATAACCAACCAGCCCTTCGTGCGGCATTCGTCATAAGTGTTCATCCGAGGCGGCTCCGGCTCCACTAATGCGCTCTCTACCAGTCATTTTGTAGGGCTTTATGGTGCATTTATTGGGTGACGTTTTGCTGCGTGGCTGTCATCACACAGCTGATGTGGGCATTTCATAGTCCCTCACTCAGTCGTAAAGTCGACCCTCCTAAAATCAAATTAACTGACTGGAGGGAGCATGATGACCGATGCTGTGAACTGTCTTCTTCTTCTTCTTATCCTCCTCCTCCTCCTCCTCCTCCTCCTCCTCCTCCTCCTCCTCCTCTTCTTCTTCTTATCCTCCTCCTCCTCCTCCTCCTCCTCCTCCTCCTCCTCCTCCTCCTCCTCCTCCTCCCTCCCTCCTCCTCCTCCTCCTCTCCTCCTCTCCCCCTCCTCCTCCTCCTCCTCCTCCTCCTCCTCCTCCCCTTTCTGCCACCACCTTTCCTCACCCCGTGGACATTCCTCACTTGATGGCTTCCAACCTCACTTTTGCACACAATCGAATCACGTGATGGTGGTGAATAGAGGGCATTCAAGTCCAATCCTCTGTTGACACAACTGATCTTATCTGCTTCCATTGTGGCTGTATCCACTTGCCTGGACAAGTTGCATGCACAGTGCGACAATTGGATGCCAAATAGCCCAAGCTGTGCGCTTCATTCATCGTCGTTGTTCAACCTCCAACAAAGCAACACTTCAAAGTGATTGTACATGAATTTTGGTGTGAAGGAGATGATAGCATTGAGTCCACTGATTAGGCTGTAGGAAAGGCACGAAGTTGCATTGACAGTGCGGCGACACGACTTTCTCGTCTCCACAAAACAGTGCACTTGTAAGAAGTCACGTGTAGACAGCTTGGAGGTACTCAGTTAGGAAAGGAGGCGAAGGCTTGTTGCATGAGAGAGCGTTTACCTTCTCTTGATGTCCGTGGTAACCACTATCATGGTGGGATAACGGCATATTGTTGTCAGGAGTTGTTCAAACATGGCATAGTTGGGTGGTGGGAGAAGAGGAAAAGCACCGAGGTCGGCTCTCTCATGCAAATGCTGTGTTTAGGTTTGAATGGAAGCCTGTGATTTGGTGAATCAAGTAAATGTTATCCGAGGCAGTCAGAATGTGCTTATCTGAGGCAAGTAACTGATATAAATCGTTTGAAGCGAATTCATTACGTTTTATTTATTAAATGTCTATTGAAACGACTTTAAAATGCAAAAAAATGAATTTTCTTAATGTTGAACGTTCTGTGGACAAATTTTGGAAGCACCGGAGGACAAAATTTGGGGAAGGGAACCAGGTTAACCCTAGAAATGCTATCGGTGGAAATTAATCTCTCTCGGTATTGTCAAGCAATCAGATAAATTTCAATGATCTTTTTTGTGGCAAAAGTCTAGAGAAAAATAACGCTAAACAGTTTCTCACTGCTACATACTACTTATAAGGCATTTTAACACAAGTTTACCGCTACTTGATGGGTATGTGGCAATCAGAGGGGAAGCTTCATTACATACTTCTCCGCTAAAGCAACGGCAATTGCAAAAGACCCTTCTAGAGACAATACGGACCCGACGCAAAATTACACTTTTACAGTTTGCGTTTTATTGCCCAAAGTTGACCAACCAACTTTTGACCACTTTGATTCACATCGTACTTTTATTTCCCACTTTACAATCGATTGTGTGATTGGCCAACGGTAATGCAAGGAAATGGTGGAAGTTACCATTTGGAGGAGTATTTTATGGCGCCTACGGAAATTGAGACTGAGAATGGGAAATAATTATTATTTCCTTCTCATTAATGGGCCTTGCAACGGCATGGAGTATGAGGACTGGCGTGCCTGATTAGCCAGTCCGCAACTCCATCGAGGCGCGTGGACTTGAATTTCGGTAGGCGGATATCACTTGTGGTTGCTTGGTTCTGGTCGAGTGAAATGACAATTCCTTATAAGCGCTTGCCTATGCACGGATGCATACACAAACACGTCACACTGAGAGGATGGGGCAAATTAGAGGATGGAGTAAAATCTGTTGGATGTAGCCGATGAAGTGCTCATTTACATCTCTCTATGGCTCTTTCGTTCCTCCACTCCGTCGATCTTCCTGAAAGGATTTGAGCATCCCCTCGTGGTTTATCTAAGTGGCATGTCACCAGAATTGACTTATTTGGCAGGTCCAATTGATTCTAGGTGCTCTGTACGTTTTTTTTGCTATCGTCTGTCGCGCCTTCGCCAAGTTTTCCCAACCTGCTGTGCAAGAACCCGCCGTATCCTAGCAACTGGGTCAAGCCTAATTTCTGCAAGGCGCTAACAATAGTTGAGGAGTACTGAGGTGGTGGATAATGGAGTACCTACAGACTAGTGGTTATTTAGTGCTTACCAATGAAAGCAATTAATGTATTTTTACGACTGTCTACTTAGTAGAGCATGTCATTGCGGAGCGATGGAAGCCAGACAGCACGCAAATCGAGGTAGGTCTTCAGTTTTGGTTTGATGTTGGTGCTCGGCGAAGCCGAAACAAATTACCATATCACATTGCGACTAAATTTGTTTTAAATGAAGTTACTCGGTCGTCAAGGCTTCAAGACAGCTCCAGAAGTTGTATTTAATATCACGTAGTGCCGTGCGCTGCTTGACCAGTTGCCCAGTCGGTAGACCATACACTTATTAGAGGTACGACGAGAGCTACAACAATGTCGGCACGATCAAGCTCCCTTCCATCTACTTTTTGTGGTTAGAATGTAAAGCGGTCGCTCAGGTGTATGATCCGATTAACAGGTTATAAGTGGATGGGACGAGCTGTGAAAGGCTCAGTGGACAGAGGATGAAAGTGGAGGAGGTAAAGTTCAGGAAATTAGAAGCCTCTTTGCTTCTTGACGTAAAGCTTTGGTCCAAATAACTGGTGTTGAAGTGATGCAATGCTCTTTACATCTAAGAAGATCCAATGCCTCTTCAAAGCTAGTTAAGTACAAGAAGGATTCCTCAGGAAGATGATTTACCGAAATTGTAGAAATGGAAGGCGGTACTTAAACGAGCTCAAGGTGAGGAAAAAGCACCTCAAACAAATTGTTGTGCATTGTAGGACATGAATCCTTCCGTGAAAATGATAAAGCTCCTGAGACAGCTAAGACGTGAGGACACAGACGATAATAGTGATTCAGCTATCCTATCGTGGTATGGTATCAATTTTTTCATATTTTTCGGCATTATTCTTTATAGTAGTGTCGCGAACCGCTTCTGAGGTTGCCTGTGCTCTCTTGCCGGAAGCATGTCAAGCTGTAGCGGCGCTCCTTGTCTGATCGGCCAAACACTCTGTTCAGGCATCTAAAACCCCAGAAATTGTATTGTGAGACGCCATTAAACACTCTTCAAATTACAGCTTCGTTGGACTCTCCTCTACGTGTACTTATGTTCACAGCAAAGTCAAGGCCATGCAAAATACTATGGATAAGAAAAGACGGAATGACCTTGCATCTCCATTACTCAGCCAATAATTCCGTACGTAAACACCGTGCCCCTTTCCTCAGCCCCACCTACTCATAGGTGCTGGGGCGAGGCGTCCTTGTCTTTAGGCCTCGATGGAGGCCAGCCTCGGCCACGTAAACACCTGTTGGCAAAATAAGAGCCAATAAGGGGAAGAGAATTGCATGGAGAACTGATTTTGTCCTCAGATAAACCATTGTCCAAAATGAGGCAATACACAGATTCACTAGAAGGTCTGTGGTAGATGGACCGCCTTTTGGGTCATTCGAACGACCCTCCTGCATCTCGTCAGCGACCCCGAACCTATGCCCAGTTCAGAATGGCGGAGTAGACAAGCAGTCGCATACCTACAAGCGCTGTAGCCCTGTCGGTACTGCTTAATGGATTAAGGATGCCTTCCTGCAGGCGATGCGATGGTCTTGCAGGTCCATTATCCTGCAACTCACGCCTCTGTCACTATAATGTCGAGCGAGGAAAAGTTCCAGTTAAAGAAGAGACTCAAATTTCCAGCCATTGGGGAGTCCTCAATCTAACAAGATGTGATTGCAACCTGTAACTTACATTCTCTGGTGTACCGGTGCATGATCCAACATTGACAAGCTGCGCCACTAGCTTGACAAGTGATTTAAAGGCCTCAAAAAGCTCCTCAAGCAAAGTAAGCGGATTAACTCCCTTAGGTATACACAAAAATTAAACCTTTAACGTTTTTAAAAAATTACATTTTGTGACATTTTGTGGATTCGGAATGCAATAAAGGAGTTGTTTGGTTGCCCCACCAACAACTGGCGAATTCCGCAATCACATCAGAACTCTCCCCGGGTTGGGGATTTTTTTTGCCTTCTACTTCAACATCAAAGGACTTTACTGTCCACAGCATGGGGGCTTGATTTAAAAAAACTAGTTGTTTGTGCCCAAGTCACCTTTCTAAATTGGTAAAAATATTTTTCAAATTCTTTGAACGAATAAGGGGTGAAGGCGATGGATGGATGATAAATTGCGTCTCCTTTTCTTCATACTTTTGGGACATTTAGGTTCGACCTGTCTAAATTAAAAGTGGGAAGGAATTTCGACTTATAGATGGGGGGAGTAGTTAAAAGTAGTTGCCGTATACTCTCCCCATTCCACCTCCAGGCTGTTTCGGACTCTCAGATCGAGAAGGTCAATGTTAACCGCCGTCTTGACAATTGATGACAGCCTGCCAACTAAAATATCAACTCAGGCAAACTTGTAGCATCTCCAAGGCGATTCTGGACTCCGTGAATGAACAGTGGAAACAGAAGAGCAGCCATCGTGATGGGGAGTGAAGAGTCTGGATACTTGACCTCGCGTTTGGTCACTATTCCGCCTCATTCATCTCAGCGTCCTCGACGTTCTCCTCTCCTTCCAAAATTGCTGTCTTAGCAGCAATAGCAATTCATCCAGCTGGATGCCTCCCAGAAGGGCGAAACTTCAAGAAGGCACCACTCGACCTCCCACTGCATCCGTATCATCCGAACAGCTTCCCAGTGGACCTTTAAAACAGTTCATGTCTGACACTCCCGAGGATCTTTTTTTATCCTGGAGATCAAGGGATTGGAGTGGAGATTGATTCACTGGCTGTGTGAAACCCACACACTTCTATGGCACTTCAATTCGACGTTCCCACAATGCATTTGTGGTTGATCCTGTTAGATCAACACCGTCACTGAAGTCTCGGCCAATGTTGAAGGCGATTCAACACCGGCGCCGCGGTACCAAACCCACGCGGGGCATAAACAATCAGGCAATCTGGAGCCTACACTTGAAGACGGATTCTAGGTATAATTTTGTCTAGAAAGTTATCACCTTAAATAAGTTTACAAAGTACGTTTTGGATGGGTACAAAACCCTACGACTACCCGACAGATACACAAAAAACGGTGAAGTGTTGATAAGATCAGATTGCTGAGGGGTGCTCTACCCCTGGATCCTATTCTGCCTTCCCATTTGAAATAGTCAACCAATCAAGCCAACTGCTGGATGACGTTGAGCTTTAAATGTTGTCTCTATTTATCTCCCTCTGTGTGTGTGTGCGACAAAATTGTATCGCTTGACAATAGGGAGACCTCACATTGGTTGAGGGAATTGGGAGATGATGCTTATCACAGATTGGGGAAAGGCTCACTTAAAAAGTCGAAAAAGCACGATCAGATGTGGTGGAGAATCAAATTCGACAATTTTTTCACCAACTATTTGTATTTAAGATGTTAAAAACTGGGAGGTGAATAATGTTGTCACACCGAGGCGGCAGTACATCCAGTAGCCAGCAGCGAGTGTGGTCTTCATACTACTGATAGCCCAAAAGTAGGTCGTGGACCAGTTTAGACGCCGGTAATTAGAGGTGAACTGGGTCCACGGAATCGAGCTGGTAATAAAACAGCCAGACAGTATAAAATATAAACGATAAAGATTTTAGAAGCTTGTTTATGTCTGTGATTGACGATTGCGATTGTGATGCTTCCGTAGTCAGCTCTCAACACGATTTGCCTGGTAGTTCGACAAGCGGCTGAGGCGCCCTGATTCAGCTTAAAAACACCTCATAAATCATCTTTGTATTTTGACTTTAAAGTAGAAAAAAAGTGATCAGGAGAGGACATTAAGTGCATGATGATGATGTTAGGTTTTGGAAACGGTCCAAGTTCTATGGGGAATTCAGAGTAATTCACCTCCTCCTCCACATTCTCGGGGATTGATGGTGCCTAATTTGTCATGGGACTGGTTTAAGTCCTCTTTTGCCACCTGAAAGGTGCATTCAAACAAACATGCGGTAAACTATGCGAAGGAACCTTAGGCATTTTAAGACCTTTTTTTAACTAAACATATGGCCCGAAAACCATGCCGCCTGACAAAAGTACACTGGCAGATCTTTAGGTGCCCAAGTAACCAAAAAGAATAATTCAACTCGCTTTATTTATTATTCTTACCGGCGATGCCCTTGGTCAACCTCCCGCGCTGCGCCTTGCAACGCAGTCGGCGGGTGTAAGGAACACGCCCCACGAACCAACCGCACCAGTCATCGAATTTGCATGCAACTGAGGATATGTTAGACTGCCACGTCACTTACCCACCGATCACGGAGTCGCATCCTGTGCCAAAACTGTGTTAGGGAAAGGAGGAAAGTGTAAAAGTCATCACGTATGTCCATCGCTAGTCATGGGAATAGGTTTCGCATCTCGTTGCCTTCCAGCCACATCTGTCCCGGGTTCCATCCAACTGGTGGAGAGGTGCTCGCGCAAGGTATTACGCTGTCGGTTGTTATGAACTGTCTCAAAACCAGTGAGGAATATTAAAGGCAAGAACGCCTCTAACAAGGCAAGCAAACCTGTTAATATCTCTCATGACGTGCCCTACTAACTCAAGTTGGTTGTGGTGAACCTACAAGCTGTTAGAGTGGATGGTCTGAACGGATTGAAGACAAAAGCGGAGGCATTTCGGCTAGACAAATTGGACAATTCATCAGGCAAGTTTGGCAGTTGTCACTAGTAGATCAAATCATGATTTTTTAGCCTCAAAGTAGCCAAACTTCCCAGCTTATCCATCTATTGTCTTCTCGAAGGCATGGCAACACTTTATGGTAAAAAAAATTCCTCCCACACCTCCAAAGTGGACACTTCAAGTATTTGACAAGCTTCAAGCATTAATTAAGTAGGACTAAAAAAAACTATTGACGCATCGACGATGTTGACAATATCAGCACTGTTCTGTAGCCTTGCATGTACTTTAGGGAGATTTTATTGTTCTTGGGAAAAAAACCAACCACACACACAAGTATCGTGTGTCCTCCTGTAAGATTGCGTGTTTTGTCCAATTTTAAAGCGGTCTACTTGGGTCGGGTGTAGAGCTCGCGCACTCGTCCGCCTCCCTCGCTCTCAATTCCCATTTTTTACGCCTATTTGCATCTGCACGATCGTACAAATCTGCTTTGAATAATTCAATAAAAGGGAGACTACAGTCCTCATCCTCTTTTTTACGGTACTAGAACGCTGACTGTTTTTTGTTGCTTATAGTTGGGCATTATAAAGAGCCGAATGAATGGGTTTACACCCACACCTGGGAATAAACCAGGTGTCTAATGCAAATATTCCCTCCTACAGGGGTTACCTTCGACGGAAATTAGAAAACCCAGGGGGAGAGGGGATAAACAATTGGCGGTGAGATGTTGAATAAGACAAACAGGTATCCCATTTTTGGAAATGAGACGTTCGGTGAGTTGTTGTGCTGCTAGTGGGATTTCTTGCCTATTGATTTCTGGATACCGAGGGACGTTCACACCAAAGTCGAGCTCTTTGAGGCAGAACGACTTGACGGCATCCACTATTACCGCCTCGGTGAGTGTTATACATGCAAGGCGAAAGCTTGGACTCTAGTTTTGTCATTTGTAGTGGGGCAATTAAAGGTGCTCTTTTACTTCCCTAACACCTCCATCTTGCTTGTGGGCACATGCTTTGGCAGCCTGGTGGTGCGAGCCTTTGAGGAGTCTACATTCCACGGTCATCAATGCATGCTACCGCTGGAATGGAACCCACTCACCATCTGGTACTCATTGGAGCACTGCTGCCTGTAACCTTAGAAAACCACTTCCACTTGAACTTTACTCGTATCCGTCTAGGCAACCATCCATCCATCCACCTCGTGTCAATCCAACTATCTCGTATCCACGCATCCATGCGTCTCTTCATCCACCTACGACTTTTGAGAAAAATGCTAGGAGTATTCCATCCTACCTGAAAGGTGAGCAAACAGTCTCTTGACTTTGATCCCAATTCCAGTACTTTCGCATCACGTCAGCTTTTGTGCTTTTTGACTACAAAATGTGATCTTGCACTGAGGAAACCTTCAAATCGCTCGAACTTGCCTTTTATCTCTCTCTTCTCCTGATTGGTCACCGCGAGGTGGAGACAAACTTCCGTTGATCTACTGATCACTGCAAGGTCAAGACTATTCAGAGTGGTGAAAGTACGTGCGAATGCTGGACATCCAAAGGCGATCTATCCCTCCAGCCAGCTGGAGTCCACGTGCACATCCACTCCTGGTCCGATCAGCATTCAAGGCTTCCGCATTGGATTCTTTCCCTCCTCTCTTCTTCCCACCAGAAGCTAGAAAGTTCCCGTATTTACACACCCTCAAGCGGCACTGCAAACCACCTTAGTACAACCAGTTTGAATGTAACCAGTCTATTCAAGCGCGACCTAGATGAAAATAAAAGAAGACGAGACTCGGTAGAAACCACCGCGCCTTCTTGGCTGGTTCCTTCCCCTCAAGCGACCTTAAATTTCAAGAAACTGCTTGCCAAACTTGCCTGAGAGCGCTATTTATGCTTCTCCGGATAGCCAAATTCTTTTCATTTGACATCCCTCCGACTGAGACGTCTGGCTAAAGGCTATTCCTTAAAGCAGAAAGGAAAATTCGAGGAATTTCGATCCTCCTTTATTTCAATTCACGCTGCATTTTGGGAGGCCAAAAGTGACCGAAATGCCTAATGAAACGATTGGTGTTAAAATTAAGGGAGGCTAGTTGAAATGGCAAGAAATTTTTCATGTTCCACGACTGCCATAAGCCATGCGCACAAAATTCAAGCCCCACCGACACCGGCGAGTGGAAATTAATTTTTACCGTTTTCAACTTACAATTTAGGCACGATTTACAGAACTACAAAACTCCTTTTCATCTGCAAGGCCGTATTTAAAGGTGTCTGACCTTCGTCCCTGCTTGAGGTGTTCACTTTTTGTTGTAGGACCGATACTACTTAAAGGGATTTCATCCACCAAGTTCGCTTTGCTACCCTTTTGGTGACAAGCTGTCGGATTTCACCACCCTCGTGGCTGACCAAAAATCAACGAATCCTAGAAAGGAGGAGACATTAGTTGCTCACTTCTATTTTAAGATTATAGTGATTTGTAGCTTTATCGCATACTACTGGACAATCCTCCCGATTGGAGGGTCTAAAACCTGGGGTAGAAGACGATGCCAGCAGAGATTTTATGAACACTAACCGATTTAGGCACATTTTTCCTTTATTCCTCTTTTAAAAGCACCAAAAGGAGTAAAACGATGAAAATTTACAGTCACCATTCATAAGGAAAATAACACAAAGCTCTCTTTTATATGCAGCCGATACTACTTAAAAGAATTCATCATCCAAATTTGCATTGTCACTGTTTAGGTGGCAAACGGTCGGATTCCACCAACATTGTGTGTGACTAGACGTAGCCAGTTTCAAGGGGAGAATGAGGTCAGCACTGACTTCTTCCCTATAAAACTTAATGAAATTGTAACTCCTATCTATACTACTCACTACAGAGGAAAAAGCACGAATAAATTACGAAGTCAATATACTTAGGCAGAAATAATCAAAGTCCTTCCTACAAGAAGTTAGCAATATTGTCACCATTCGTGTAAGACACACGTGAAAGCTCTCCTTCACATGGAAGATCTGTTTGACATACTGTTTTACTGTATGACAGATACTACTTAAAAGATCTTTCCCTACGATTTCGTTGTGCTACGATCTGGGTGGCGAGCAGTCAGATAACGGTAACAATGTGGTTGGTTTGACGTTACCATTTCCAAAGGAGGAGGAGGGGACAAACACTGCCAACTTTTCTATAAAACTTTGGTGATTTTGGAGCCCTCGTCATACTACTCACAACAAAGTATTTTTTCCCAGTCAGCCCCTACGATTTGAGGGTCTGAAATGGGCTGCAGGTGAAAAAAGAAAACAATGAAAATATTGAGCGCGTTGGGTGATATGGATGGAAAGGTCCACAGCTTTATCAGCTATGAAGAGTGCAATTGAAAACCTTCCTTTATGTTTACAGGTGAAATTAAGAGTGTCTAATGCTATTCGCTGCTGAAGTTATGCAATTTTTACTGTGTAGCCCATACTACTTAAGGGAATTAATCCTCTGAGTTTGCTTTGCCAAGCTCTAGGTGGCAAGCCGACTAAGCGGCTGATCCGACTTCACCAGTCTCAAGAGAGGAGAGCGCTAATAATGACTTCGTTTTTATAAAACTTAGATGAATTTTAAACGCTATCCACACTGCTCACTACAAAATACTTTCGTCCGGTCAGCCTTTACGATGTGGTTGTCTGAAACGGGTTCGAAGGACCCGCTTAAGCTGGAGATCCAACAGGAGTCCTAAATTAGCCTATGCAGAAGCTTATTAAATAAACAAATGAAAGAATGAACTAAGTAATGAGAGCCTGCGTCTACTGACATTTGAAAGGCTGGGATGCTCACCTCTGGAGTGAGAGGAGGAGGAGAAAATGGAGGAAGGAGGAAGGAAACGGTGGAGTGCAACAGTTTTAATCGTACCTAAAGGCAAGACCTAACGCTCGAGGAGAAAGAAATGAGAGAGAGGAGGCTATTTAGTACTTATACGCTGGAAAAAAGTGGTCTTGCATCTGCCAAGGTTAGACAAAATCTTCACTCAGTAAAAAAGGTTGCTTCCCCTCTTTGTGCCTTGCATGTTAACGGAGGGAAAGAGGGTATCACAGGGATGAATAGAGCAACCAGGTACATGGTGGCATTTCATGGCAAAATGAGTGAACATAGAACAGTCCAAAGAAAAAGGAAAGAATGAAACAGAAATGGTCTTTTTATTAATTAGAATAGTGAGATCGCACAAAAGAAAATATACGAAGCGGTCACTCCGAACCCTTTCATTTTAAATCCAGACTCGATTTTACAACTCGAAGTGTGTATCGGGTGATGGAAGAGGCAAGGATTGAACAGTTAGAGGCGAGACGAAAAGGCGAGTGTATCTTTTAGAAGAAATGTATGGTTTTCCTCTGAGCCTAGAGACCTTTAAAAGACTGAATGAATGAGCAGAAGTAGTGCGGCAGTGGGTCTCTGTGGCATGAAGTGTTATCCATCCATCTATTCATCCCAAATCCAATTGACGATCCATCTATCCGTTCCGTATCCTTCCATCCATTCGTCTATTCATCTGTCCATCTGTAGTATATTCATCTATCCATCCTACACCCTTTCTGCATCCATCCATTCATCAATCCATGTCACATCCGTCTACCCATCCATCTCGCGTTCATCTACTATCAGCTTTCCATCCCTTTGATAGCACCGAAGAGACTCGTGAAATGATTGGGCATTTGATAAACTGCAGGTTGTGCAAGACAACTCCCTTGATCGAAGCGATACCATGAGCTGGTGAATGTATCCACCCAGTAGATGCCAGTGGAACGACTATCCAAGCAATCAGAAGGTAATAAAGAAGCGCCAACCTTATGATCGCTATAATAGATTGATTCGTAGATAGGGGAAGGAATGGAATTGGAAAACATAGCTCTCTACTCCTCCGCATTGTGCCCACTCACTTTATGACACGCTAAACGCCACACAACTGTTTGACCAAATGGTAACCGACAAAAAACCTTTGAAGGAGCAGCCTTTCTCCTACAGGGGCAAAATTTCCGAACTCTCGGCCATGCTGATTTGAGGGCAGAAGTAGTTCTTCCACAACGTTCAACCATGGACAGTGATTGAAGAAGTGGATGAGGGAGCAGGTTCTTCGCTAACAAAACATGTTTAAGGCTGGAAGATTTTACTCACCCAAGCAATGAAGGCCAAATCGTTGAGGAGGCGGTTCACCAGGGGCACGTAAACACCAATGATGTGATCGCAAAGCGCACTACAGTGCCATATCTCATCTCCTATCTCACCTGACCTCGTGACAATCTGATCAGCACAGGCAGTAAAGAGCGGAGAAGGAGGAGGAGGAGGAGGAGACTGCATGAACTACGTAATTGGGTCACACACGCAAACTCAGACTTTTATTTGGAGGCGAGTAGCATTTTATGGATTGGGAATTGCTGCAGTGGGAAAAAATTCAGCTCCTCTTCGCCCATGCCCTTCAAACAACTCGCCTTGTCGAGAGATCCATCTCCCAGGCTAAAGCTTGCCAAATGGCAGTAAAGTTTTCATCTCTGGGACACTTTTAGAAGCGCTCTTTCTGTAATTTTAATCGGTTATCCTTGTTGCGACAATGGCAAGGGCAGATGAGCGACAACTAGTACAGCCAGGATGGCTTGAGAGGTTGGCCTACCAGGATGCAACCAACCCCTCCATCAGGCGCTTTGGTGGACATGGCTGAGACTGAGTTTGAAAAAGAAACTTACTTAGTAAAACTAGATTTACCTCCACATTGAACCATCCGTTTTTCCATGCACCACTGCCTTCCACTCCGAGTGACGTCTTGAGGTGAGTGGAGACAAGGATCGTCCGTGGTGATGTTGAGTTTACAAGTCTGTCCTGTGCGTAATTTCAGCACACCAAGCATAGGACATCCAATGAGGCACTATAAGTGTGCCAATATCCGCATTAAGGTCAAGGTCATTTGAAGCACCATAGAAATGCGAGACTTGAGTTAGCTAGTCGATGTGCACTGTCCAAGTTCACACCGTACCGCCATCTGGGCAATAAAGTCTCCCATCTGATTGTCAGAGTTGGATCTTGACACCAGTTAATGACATTAGGTGGTACAGTATCCTCAATGACCCTATTGAGCTGACTGACCCCTTAAAAGGTCAGCAGACTTAAGTTGATCAAGTTCATTTCAAATAGTTTAATACTGTGCTACAGGGATCCAGATTCCATTCGACACCATCTGCAGACCAGAAGCGCCAGTCTGTTGACTCTGTCACCTTCAATATCTTGCAGTCCCAAAGCGATTCAGAGATGGATGATGGGACCGATTTCCACCATTAAGACCGGGGATGGTCGACAGGATGTATCCTTTGACGAGCTTGTTTCAGTGTTCAAGGGCATAGCTCTGTATAGAGCATTCGATTGTCAATTGGTACCGCAACGACTTGAAGTTACGAGAGTGCAGTGATGAGGACAACGCGACGTCTGCAAGAATGAACTCGACGGGTTAGTCCAGGAAACTAACTAATGACAAGTTAATACGCCCCATCTTCCTCCACGGTTTATAGGCGTCCACGGAATCGCACTTGACGGAGCAGGAGCGTATCATGGTCCTACGAATAGCAACAACTGGGTGTCAATCTTTGACAGAACTGACAACTAGGATTATTTGTGTTAAGATTCAAATGGAGAAGCTTCGTGTAGTAGGATTTATTGGACAGGCCCATGGCATTGCACTAAGTAACGTCTACCTCGTTCCGGACACTCTTCTAGATGATCAGGCTGACCACTCACTCACTAAAAAGTTCACCTAATTCAGTAGCACTTACAAATCTAGCAGAGTTTTGGAGCAAGTTCTTCCGCCAAAGGTTAAGTAACATTGTTTAACTTTAAACGATGCCTTGATGGTAAAACAACGCATGTCATTCACCCTTTTGTGGGACATTTTTTAGCCAAAAAAGTCCGAAGAGGAAAGTCTAAGCACTTCTTCACCGGCATCACAAACGGTACACTTAAGATGGCCTCGAGTCCCCCTTGTAGGACAGAGAAAAGCCAGACCTTCGGTAATCAGCTCGTGGCAGACTGTTTTGGCGGGTAGTAGATGCCTCTCAAGTGGCCTATTCTTGCTTACAAGTCTAGAACAGGCATGGTCTCCTCTCCACAAGACTGCGGTTGGTTTGAATGATGCATCGCAGACACGAGTGCTCATCAAAGCCCATCCACCTTACAACTCCCCACATTCACTTCATTTCGTATTCACCCATTCGACATTATCTGGAGAGCCCTTCTATGTTGGAGCCGTGGCGGTTCAACCCCTTACCTGCTAGACCTTCTAGAGTGTCTAGGACGCACGCGGTCTTCCTCTGGCTGATCAAAATCGTCATCAGGTCGACTTTAAATGCGACGGTAATTACTGGGAGGTCACGGTTATTGCGGGTGAGAATGGAAGGTCTCTGTCTGCGGACGCTTACCCTTCCAAAGGGCAATTATCACCGCGTTGATGGCTTCAAGTCTTAGTCCATTTTGGTTGGAAATCCGGTAGGTGCACCAGCACCCTAACTACCAATCTCTCTCCAACAGGATTAAATGTCTACCCACCCCACGGAATACAGCCTCCAAGTGAAAGGAACTACAAGTTCATCAGGATTTACTACTTGACACTACGCTACATAGCTAAGTTTGTAGTGTACCAAAAGAACGCCATGATTTGTGATAGCACTCTAGTTAGCTTTCGCGATTTATATCCCAAAGTACACATTCCTTGAGTAAGAGTGGGTAAACAAGTCTGTTACCGAAGGCACTCAAGGCACACATCAAAGTCTAGGCTACACGTCCATAAAATTTTAAAATAAAAGTAAAATTTTACTCGCACTAGGAATGTGTCCCAACATCCTGTTTATGGGTTTGAAGTCAACCCAGTTGGGTTGGCGACACGACTAGGTGCAATCCATTTATCATTTCTATGCAACACTCCCCATCAACTCCTCCCTCTTATAATTATCCCACACAAACCATCTTTCCAAATTCTGTTCCAGGTCACCCCTAATTTGACTTAGTTCTTTTGAACAACGTCTCGGGCTGTCCGGCTAATGTGTGCGCCTTCACCGGGCGGCTCTCAACGCCTGTTACACACAGCATCTCAACATTTTCCCGAGTGATTGGATCACTGCTCTTTTAAGGGGCAGTAAAAACACGCAAGCTTCTATCCTTGAAGTAGTTTCTTTTTATGTTGTTCCCCCCCTTTTCCTTATTACTGCTTCCTTCCGATGTGAAGGTTTTTTTGCCGCAACGATCTGATTAGAATACACCGAGGGCAGGAGGTTTGGGAGTAGAGCAGCGAGTCGGCTATTTATAAAGTGTTTGGAGTCCTTTGACTGTGAAGACGACAAACGGATCGAAAGTAGTCTTGAGATCTTGCAGATTGGATTTTTCAAGGTATGCGGCGTTTCGCTCTGTCTCTCTGGGGACAATAGTTACCACAGCTTGTACAGACTGGCTAATGGGATGTTAGCCGAAGAAAGAGGTAGAGAACATCAAAGCGCCTTGAATGGTCGCTCCGCGGCTTCGGTGCAACAGACATCACTCACAGGTTAGAAAACAAAATCAGGCGTCGCTTTAAGAATAGACGTTTCTAGATTCACCAACACGGCTTACGGTAGCTGGTTTGGTCAATAGAACATGGGACTTTTCCACAGGATCAGTATTCTGCATTTGTTTTCGTTCCCTCTCTTACTGCTAGACTATTTGTCTGGATTGCATTCAACTGCTCCATTGAAGTGCTCGGGTTCTCCTTCAGGCCGATATAAGATCCAAAGAAGGTTTGATGAGGTTTAGGAGGTAACGACAGACACCAGCGCTAACCAGAGACAACGAATACTGGTGAGTTTGCGCAGTTAACCATATAATTTATTCCCTACAACGTCATTAAATTGAGCTTTAAACAGAGTCAAATAAGTTGTCAAGGCAACGGATATACATAAGACCCTTTGCAAGTTCGATGGCTCTTTGAAAACATTTCAAAATTTTGGTACAGTTTTGCAACTAGTAATTAACCACTGAGTTGTGTTTAAGATCAATTTGAAGTAAAAAACTCCTTTAATTGAATCATTCAAAAGGTTTGGCCTTAAATTTTACAACTTGGCAACCGTACATAAGTTGCACATTAATCAGCCAATAAAATCCAGCTAATTTTAATTATCCAGATCGCTGTAAATGCTACATTAATTAGTTTGTTTACCCAAGTAGGGGGTTGTGTTTTATCTGGACCAGGGCACAACACATGCACAGTGCGTCAGTGCTGCCTGAACCAATCAGAATTTACCTCTGCTCTGATTGGTCAGCGCTGTTTTTTGACAAAACATGCGCCTGAATCTCACATTATGAGTGGGTTTGTTGTCAATCGCTGTGATTTGCCCCCAAAGCACTTGGAATTATTATTTTACTGCGGTAGGTTGGAATATTCCGTTTGAAGTGTTTTGTACTTTCTTGTTGATGCATAGACTGTGGCAGGCGATTTTGTCCGCCTTTTCCCACCTAGGCAACAATTAAAGTTATTTACTTCCCTGCATGGTTAATGAGAAAATATGTATGAGGTTGCAAATTTATGTACATTTTAAATAGGCAGTTTATTGAAGTCAAATATAGTGGTTAAAAGGGTGCCGTTTGTAAAGACCACACTCCGTAGAAATTAGAGGAGGTCTTAATAAAAAGCTCACTTTCTAGGACATTTTATTGAGTATTGCTGCCTAAAGTAGCCTTTAGTAGTTCGGTCAAGGCAAAATTCACGCGATTTCGCTTAATCAAATGGCGAGATATCACACGCCCAGATCAATTCATAATGCGAGGCAAAGTGGCGCAATTTTATTTATCAACTTATTTAATTTAAAAAATTAGCCTTTTTATAGTGCTCCCCAAAATTATCAAAATTTGTGATCTAACATGTACATCAAAAGGTTGCCTCCCCAATAGAGCCAAATTTGTCCCACCAATTTGAGTCAAAATAATCAGTTTTTTTTGCTTCTTGATAAGCTCCGAAAAGGTGAAAAGGATGTGTGCAGCCAACTAGTGATTTTGTAGCTCAAATTCTTCAGCTGGTTTGGTTCGTTAGTTTGCATTTACTCTCGAAAAAATACTGTTGAAATTTTTGTTGTGTGGACACCTTCATTCCCTCGCTGGCAGAACCATAAAGTGGTAAAAATCTATTCTTGAAAAGCTTTTTTGAATATTTAAACAACTTCATGCTGGAAAAGGGGAAGAGAGGGAAGTCATGATGGTTTAATGCCTCGGTTTCCATAATTAATGCGGCCTCCAAATTAGCATTAATTGGGCGTTGGGTTTGGGTTGAGACGACTTGGCAGGCTCTGGCTGACCTGCAAGTAAAAACAAAGCCCTCATCGCCTCATTTTGACGGTGTCAAAAGTGGATAGGACAAAGTTAATTTCCCCCCTGCTTTAAAAGTACATGTTTTCAATGTGCTGTCCTCTTTTTTTCCTCACCTGCTGATGGTATTTTAAATGGCTATTTTTGTCCCACTGTCCGGACGGCGACACCTTGACGGAGAAGAGTAGTTTGGGTTTCTCCCTCCTTCCCCTCCCATTTTGGCGGTAAAGTGAGACGTAGACAAGTGTCTTTATGCCATCATTTGGTCACTTCAAAAAGGGTGTTTCATGGTCAACCGGCGACGAGTCATTCACTCGGACCGATGGGATTCGGTACAGCGTGGAACGCAGGCCGTGGCTTCCAGGCTTTTAATCTGCACGACCTGGGAAAGGCGTGCGAGAATGCACAAATGGAGAAGTCTACGAGTTGAAACTGCAGCTTAGAAAAGATTCCTTTAGATTGCAGTTCTTCACTCCCTCTTTCAAGAGTTTCTGTTGTACAGGTCAAGGTTGAAAAAATCAGGCCCCATTAGTAATTGGGTTTAGAATTTTGGTAGCGATCTTTTAATTGCAAAAATGGATTGAAGGCGCCATTCTGGCAGATGTTTTAAAGTTTATTTACATAAGCACATTGTCCAGAAATGTAAAAAGAGAACAAAGCAAGTTACAATGTACGTACGTGACTTAATTTTTGCATAGAAAAGAGGGGAATTATTTTGTTCATCATAGGTCACTAATTTCAACACTTCACCTCACTCACTAGTGAGGTGAAGTAAAGTTTACACTTTGATAAATTTACCCCTTTTTAACCGAGCAGTCGTCATGATCGGTGCCCAAAACGGATACAGAGCAGCCGCAACTTTTTGCGGAAGCAGAACAAGACGTTCATTATGCGAATTACAACACTGCACGCAAAGAAAGGATAATAATTCATTTTGATTTTTGAAATGGTACTTAGTTGGTAACTTGGGCCGTGAATTAGGGTCGCGCTTGGGAAATCTAAATTAACCAATAATAATGGATTCCTTTCACTTTGTTTGATTGGTATCAATTTCCCGGTTTTCATTAGATGCGATACAATCGTAAATACTTATCTTGTACAAAGTTTTAAAATTTTTTAAAATGATGTCGCTATTAGAGAAAATGCAGTCCACCAATTACCTCCCTGATAAATGTTCAACCAATCGAAATGATCTGTTAAAAACCGTGTAACCAATCAGATACAGGGACTTCTGATAGGCTTGAAACGATTGGCTGTTTTAAATACTTTACATATTACCATTATCCACTGCTGTTCTATAGATTTATTTCTTTCACGTATCATCAAAGTCCGAATTGGGGTTGGCAATATGGAGGACTCTATGTAGGAAACGTCTTTGCTTTCACCCACCTAATTATGCACAAGGAGTTAGGGGTAAACGAAATCTATCGTAATGAAGCTTTCTTTTTGTTTAATGTCCTCCTTAAAAAGGGATAATCGCTTTATTGAAGCCAGCTAATCACTACCGAATAGTCGATCTAAGATAAAGCTTAAGCCGAAGAAAAGCTCAGTCAGAGGCATTCTTGGACTGCCGTCGCCCCCTTCGAGACCTCGTGCCGTAATCCCCACTTCATTTGGAATAGCCGAGTTACCTCGTAAATACCAGATAAAGAAAGCAAAAGGGCTGACTTTTAAAATATTTTTAAACTGAGTGCTAGAAAGCTGCGACGTCTACTGTGGCTCTTTTGTGTCGCCAAGAAATTGCCAAGAAAAGAAAGATTCTAAAAGGTTACGCAGACGCAACTTTAATCTCAAAACAAATTTACCTTGTGCAATGTGAAGAGACACACCACCCTCTTTTTTTACTCAATCATAAGCTTAAATTAAAGTTGGGAAGAGACGAAAAAACACTTTCTCCCCTGTTTGGCATTTAGCCACAGTTCTAGCCCAATAGTTGTTGACAAAATGCATGGCGAAAGTGCTACTCCGTGACAAATCACTGACATGCAAAAGTCATAAAACATTAATTATTGCCTATTAGTGTAGATTAATTATTTTTGGAAAGGAATGAACGAAAAATTGGGGCGGAATTCGTGTGGGAAGTTTAATACTAGGTAAGTGTGTGTTTGCCAAATTTGTCCGTAATGGGAGGCGTGGAGTACCTGGCACTAAAAAAGGTTTGGTTTTCGGAGAGGTCGACATGCTCACGGCTGTTTGGCCAACATTGGTGTGAGAAGTGGTAAACGGGTCATGCGGGATACGAACCGAAGGGCTGAAACCTTGGTGCAGAGGACGAGAAGCTGATGACAGCTGAGAGGTGGTGGAAGGGATTCCCAAATGGGGCCGTTAATTGCCCCCCACTTGGTATCCATTCCGCCCTCCCTCCGTACGCATCGATCTATCTCACGTCCATCCATCCACCCGTCCATCCATCAACCCCACTAGGCCATGGCTATAATGGTAGTAGTAAGGGCTTTGTTAATTAACATCCACAATGCCAATCCATTAATTCGGAAGCGCAGTCTCGTTTTGGTGGATGATTTATTACCCATGGATTTAGATCAGCCACATGGGAGGCTTGGCGTGGGGCAAAAATAAATGCCAGTAATTTAAGGATTTCTTCAGCCAATAGGCAATAGCTCAAGAAGTAAGGGCCAGACTAGAAATATCTTGACTTCGAAGATTCTCAATTTACTAGAAAACTCTCTGTTGGAATAAACTTCGAGACAAAGGTGTCTGGGTAGACTCAATCCTCCCAAGTTTCCATCGTCGAGCAGTAGAGCTTTTCATCCTTGGAGGCTTAGAGGCGTCTGAGTGGGTGTATCACATCCATAGCAGAGTTTGCGTCTCATCAGCGACCGTGGTGGTTCCTTGACCCCTTTTTTCTTTCCACAGATGCGGCTCTGAAGAGTTTAATGCCATCGGATGAGCCACGACCACCTCTACCAATGGCATAATGCAGGACTATCATCACTATCGTCGCGCCAAGTTTCACCATCCTCATCAACATCATCATCACCTCCTCTTCATCCGCCTCCTCCTCCTCCCAATGTTGTACTTGGCTACCACAGCCGCCACCTCTATTAGTGGTGCTTCAACAGAGCTATTACAGTTGCAGGGTCCACGAAACACCTCAGTAGAGCGTGGAGCCACGGCACGACTTCGGTGTCACCTTCTTGTTGCTGCGACGACAACAACACCTTCCCAATCCACTCATTCCACACCTAATCTTCGTTTTATTCCCTGGCGAGCGTCGGCTAATCAACGCATCAGCGTTCAATGGAACATTGATGGATTTGGTTTCACTAATGAGAGTCTTGTGGAGAGCTACGGGGAACGGTACTTCATGCCCGGACCACTCAATGAAGGTGAGTATTCGAGTGGATACCTCTTCAAGGTATACTGGAACAATAATGTTTTAATCACCTTCGAAACAAACACATTGTTAATGAGCTTATTTTATGCTTAAAATACCTTTGATTTTAAAGATTTTTGGGAAAACATTTATCGTTTACGGGTTAAGATTCCTTAGAAATGAGCCAAGCGACACAGCAAGCCCAATTCGTATGCCAGTTGCAGTTAACCAGAAAATAGAATCACAATTAAATTAAAGTGAATAAATTAAAGGGTTGTTAGGGTGATTACACTCCTTCATTGATTTTGCAGGACGACTCTTTTAGCCTGCTAATACGTTTATCACTTGCGTCACACATACGTGACACCCTGAACTCGGCGCTTCAAATACGAATTCTTGAACCTGAAACAATTGTTGCATCCTCTCTTTGAATGGCATTTGTTTTTCTAGTGAAAGGAATAGATGACGTCTTGAGGCTAGGCTCAGTTCAGGGAGTGGGTTAAGTTCTAGGTTAAGTTGTACCACTGTTGATTGCGGTGTCCATTGAGATCATTTTTTCTCTTTTCTTTGCGTATGTAGTGATAAATGACTAAAATTATTAAAAGCGGCTGAGTCTCCCTACACAAAAGGGTGATTTTGCGTACTTTTATCCGCCTAGTAATTCCCTGAGCATAAATTATTCCCCATCTCATGCTTCTACCCTTACATGGTACTGTTCATTGCACTTCAGCTTGATCTTATACCGGACTGGTAGCACTGTCACATGCCAAACGGCGTTCCTGAAGGCTCCTAACCCACTTTTCTTACCAAGCGGGGTATTTTTTCACCCTCTTTTTGTCCCACTCCCTCGATTCCACTGAACCAGAGCTGCAACAGTAAACGTCTACCCCTTTTAAATAATTATTTTGGGTTTGTTTTCCTTCCTTAAAGGTACCCGTGACGCCTTTATTTTTATACATTAACACCAAGAGTGATTAACAATTGCCAATCACCGTTGACTTGCCATTGAGATGCCATACAAGCACAACCAACAAAACTTGGAGAGGGGATGGCGAAGGCTACTACTGGTGGTCGGAGGTATCGGTGTCACTCACAGGGCGAAAAAAAGATGATACGCGAGTTTTGTGCCTCGTATTTAACCTTACCCAGGTAATCTTCAGATCGGCTAACCTCCTAAGAGTTCTGTTTGCTCGTTCTCTCGCTGACCTCCACTTGGGTCTTCCATGAAAAGTGGTGTTCACAGGCATTAGAACTGCTGCCACTTCCCGCCCTATCACTTTGTTTTCTACTCCTTCAAGTAACTAGCAGTTAGCTTTATGGCCTTAAGTAGCTTTATGGCTTTGATTTTTTGCCATCCGACTTGGGTTGTTGCCACATTTTGTGGCAATTCTTCTTTTGCCACACCATTGTATTCTGCGCAAACACCCAACTCTTCATTTTCATTCGTAATGCATCTACAGAGAGGCAAAATTTTAAACCCTTTAGGGTATATCGTGGTTTTTGACAATTCCTTTAATCACTAGATGCAACAAATCATTCTGTTTAAGGAAGTGAATGGAAGATTCATCACAATTTTTGATTCAGATGTCATATCTTTAATTTGGTCTACACGATCTTGGCTTATTAAAACAGAGTTGGCTTCAAAACTCAAAGTTTAGTACAAGGCGAATCTGCTTACAATATTTTGCTTTATAGGAAAAATTATTCTGACTTAGTTGGGAGGATCAACTACTGAAATCCTGCAATAAGTAGCGAGTATCTCCACTTTTTAGCTAATCGGATTGAGTGTAATGCAAAAAAAGGGAGAAGAAAAAACCGCTTTTTTATGATATTGCTACAGATTTATTCTAACCTCTATACTGCTACTCCCTAATTTATCCAAGGTGGGACGAGTTTGTCTACTGGTAGCCTGTCCAAGTGGTCAAATTTGCGTGACAAATAATGCATCTCCATGAAAGCATGCATCACTGCTATTTTTTCACAGATTTCAGTATGACAGAGTAAAATATTGCCATTGGAGAGAAAACTATAATGCATAGTGGGTGGTAACCATGTTTGGACGATAAATAGCCTCGGACTAGGTACACAGGCTCCCAGCCAAAGCGATTTGTACGATAATATTTTACTCTCCTATCCCCTCTACCTCCACAGATTGGGAAAAAAACGCAATAATATGATGATTAAACTTTAAAGAGACCATGTTTTATAGAAGAGCTAAAGCTTACCCTTGCTTCTGTCTCCTCATCCACTACTTCGGGGGTTGATGACATCAGTTCGGTCACAAGGATGCTCCAACTTGTCCGCTCATCGCCCCTAATAGGTTTATTCAAACGACAATGTACTGCAGCAAGCCAGTCTAGACGAAAGACCTGCAGGTGTTAATTTAAGCCCAATATTTCATTAATCGAAGCGCTTTTTGAAATTTTCCGCATGACAGAAAGCATTCGAGTCGGCTTGATTTGAGATGCGTGGCAATGTCTCCTTGCCCGCGAAATGGTCATAAATTATTTTCTTTTATTGTTTTTTTTCCATAGTTTTTACCCTAGCAGGGCTTTGATTGGTTGTTTTATGGTCCCTTTTAAGGACTGACCAAGGTAAAGTTATGGCATTTGGAATAAATTTCAAGCTTCGGTGACTCTCTCTCCCTCTCTCTCATCGCTGCCATCACATCCTTGAAGAATGAGGCGACTGGTTGGAGGAGGGGAAGGAAAGTTCTACGGTCTCGGAGGATGCCATAAGGTTTACACGCACTGATCTCTTTCAGACTAAAAGAGAGGACTGAGCCGGTTTACTTAGTCATGCTCTAAACCTCTTCATTTGTTTATTTTCTCCATGATGGGAATAACCGAGACTTCAGATGGGTTTTGAAGACCGAAGGAGGTTGATAGAAGTCTCTAGTTGGTAAAACAGTTTTAGTAAAAACTAAACCAAGGCATTAAATGATTCATTTTCTTACCGCCAACTTTTATTTCTTTCTCACGAGTCATGAAAGTAAACTTTCCGCATTTGCATAATTAATCAGTTCTCTAAACACTCACACACACCTTTCGGTCACTTATCACCTTCAAAAGGGGCTTTAATGGTAGAAAACTTTCGACTCTCTACTCACCTTGTGGTTGTTAAAGAAGAAAGCGAATCTCCGACTGACAGGAGGGAAGGAGTGCCACTGTCGGTCATTCAATTTCGTCAGAGAGTTGAGTATTTCCAATAGGGCTGAAACGGATGTTAGCGTTATTGAATAGGCTGAAGGATTCGACTATTCAAGAGCAGGAGCACCTACCTCTTCTCCAAAGATGATCCAACTTACATGCAGCGTGACGTCAAGACGGCGATGGACTGAAGAGCCCACAGTCTAGATGTCTGCGCGCTGCCTGTGGTCACTCTTCCACAACTTCCACCACTGAGCAGTCGAGGCTGCAATTAATAGACGTGAGTCGGGACGCATTTCGATGGGTCCGCTGAAGTCAGAGTTACAAGCACTTAGTGATAGGCCTGAAAGTAGAGCCTCCTTCTCAATCTTCTTGTCCTCACGTCACTTTGTGCCCATCTTAGCACCACCCACTCGCCCACCTCGATTTCATTCACCTACTGACAGCTTACATTCATTATGGAAGAATGTCTGAGGACTAAATCTAACGCAATCTAACTCCAAGCAAACCTAGGTGGATGTCAATTTTAGCTCTAATTGCGTTACCCTACAAAACTCGAGGAGCTAAAATGACTGCCTTGACGTAGATGTGACTCTGACAGCCCCTCTCTGTTGTGAGTTCGTGCCGATTCAGGTATGCATAGCAAATGTCTTCCTCCCGTAAGGCTATGATAGGGGAAATCTGACAACAGCATCGAACTTGTCATTTCTGCCTCCAGATTGCATTAATTTGAACATTTTATGCAACTCACCAAACCACAGTGTGTTTACTTGACACACCTTGACAACGGGAGAAGGAAAAGTAATCGAGATGTGCTCAAGAATGTGATTATGAGAGAAGGGAAGAACTTGGTGCAGTCTTACTTGCCCTGGATCAACACGACAGCCTCCAAGCCTCTCCCCTTCCCACATGAAGCTTCTCTTTTCTGGCATAAAAAAAGGGAGCTAAGTAGAGAGAGGCTTTTTGGCAGGAGAAAAAAACGATGAGGAGGAGACAAAGGAGGCGGAGGAGACCCGAATCGGTGATAAAACTATTACACAGAGATTGGTTGCGTGATTAAGGATATTAAGGGAGTTGGAGGATTAGTCGACCATTTTAAGCACGGTTCGCATTTCTTTCGTTGCTATTACAAAATGTAGGGAAAAAAAGGCTGGAATTTTTGTCTAATATCCAATTTGTGGAGAGAGGAAAGAAGAGGCGAGTAGGGACTTGAGGTGAAGCCGATCGGCATCACTGATTCCGCCTTCCAGAGGTAATCGACAACTCTCTTTCCGTTTGAGTGATGGAACTTATAAGCGGTGAATTTCAGTGAACCATGTTTCCCTCACCGATTTGATGCCGCCTTTCACAAGATCAAAGTGAGGAAGCACCGAAAGAATGTGATAGCTTATGGTTCTGTGATTATGGTCCGAATTTCAGAATAGGCTGGATCTTGCATAAATTATTTACAAAGAGTCAAAAAGGAGGTCTTGTTTACTTAATTCTCCCGCTCTCCCCTTCGTTTTCTGAGGGATGGCTACCCCGAAGGTCGAGGCGATCTCGCCAGAATTCAAACTAAATTCTTTCAGTCTGGCGGAAGAGTTGGTAGCTAATACTGTCAATGCTTGGTTGTCAGGACGGCAACTTTGGCCCCTTCACCCCAGTTCCATTCATGGTTTTTTTCGGTAACCCTGTGTCACTGCCCCGATGGGAGGAGGGACCCCTCTTGCCCCTCCTAAACACCCGAATTGATGCTATAATGCCTTGCATGGTTTAGTTCCTCTGTTAGGAGACGTCTCTCTCTATCTCTGCCTCATGCACCTACAAAAGTCGACAGTTTTGTCCAACTTTTTAAGAAAGAGGATTGTAGAGATGCCCTCCTATCAATCGGTGTCCTCACTTGACGTGGATCAGCAGAGAGTCTGGTCAAATCTCGGCAAAAAATCCCAATCCATCGCCCACATGAGTTTAGTTTTTTAGTGGATCTGCCTCCTCCGTCATGTCCCACTATGAACTTTCTGTGTGCTACTTTTTTGTTGCCTCCATAGCACTTGGCTTTAATTAAGGCAGTAAACGGTCTCATTGACGTCCAATTGCATCCTCTGAGCGGCTGAAAAGACTGCCATGAGGGCATTAGGTGGAGTGCAATCATCAGAGCGTGGAAGGCACTTTATGACACCCTTCTCAAGTGGTCGTGCAACAACGAAGTGGGAATGGAGGGGAGGGGCGGCATCATTTCATTGCCATGATGGGAAAGGGCAGGAGTGTGCATACACCACTCGAGGTGGACTATTCTCCTCCTCTCACTATGCTTTGAGTGCAATCCGCCATCCACTTGATTGCTCCATTCCACATTCTCGCCTTTCTAATGCATGCGAACGCTGAACTGACAACTAGTCCTGCCAAATTATTGAAGTATTAACCTGCAAAATTAAGGCTTTTGTATTGTCTTTGGCGCATGCCTCGGTCGGAAAAAAGTGGAATAAGGAGCAGATAAGAAGTTTTTCACACCTCACTTCCAACTCAATGCATCAGATGTGGTCATTCATTAGAACAGTCTTGTTACCGCATCTAATGATACCATATTTAATTCTTTGGCTTTGAGACTAAGTTCATTCATTCTTTCATCCTTGTCCCATTCATTGGTCTTGGTACAATTTGGCTGGTCTTGATAATACAACCACTTCTACTCGGTTTCTTCCATCTAATTCCTTTCAGTTCTGAGGGTTTTATCATGCCATTCATCAATTTAGTATCCTATCACCCTTCTACCTCATACCCAGCCATCCACTCGGTATGCATCGCCCCTTCCGTTCAACCATCTGGTAACCGTCCATCCGCTCGGTATTCATCACTCCACCCATCCATCCATCTAGTATCTGTCCATCCACTCCGTATGCATTGCTCCATTTTATTCATCCTTTCGGTATTCATCGCTCCATCCATCCCTTCATCCCGTATCCATCCATCAGCTCGGTATGCATCACTCCATCTACTCGTCCATCTAGTTTCGATCCATCGATTCCATATCACTCCATCCAACCGTATCTAACCCGGTTGCGTACACCCGTCAGCTCATTTTCCTCGTCCTTTTATTCTCTCATCCCTCGTTTGTTTCCCTTTTCGGTTCCTACAATACCCATTAACACGCGGCAAAAGAGCGCTTTATGGAACTCGAGTATCTTTTTTGGCATCCTTAATCACCTCTCGTTGATCCAGACATGAATCCCCCAAGTTTTACTTCCCTTAATTACACTTCCATCAACGTGAATTTGGAATGGACCTTTTCAAGTAGCTGTGAGACTTCTAGAAATGCGGGAAAGTCCATATCTTCAACCCTGCCAACACATATAAGCCCAAGGCCAGATGCATTGTTGCGCAAGCTGCTTGGAATAAAAAGCACTGAGGTCCAACCTGTGAAATACCTAGACTGAACCATGGCACTACACAACACGAAGGAGGGTTTTGGGAATGATAAAACATTGTTAAAATATCTTGCTTTTTTGCCAGAGTAGATCTACTGACAGGCCGAAATGTCAACATTCCATGGTCCTATTGACGACGATGATGATGGTGGCGGTGGAATTTCTCTGCTTTCTTTTTCTTTTAGGCGTATTTGATCTGTTTGTGTACAAAGTTCGGAATTCCGACCAAACCTCCTTCAGTTGCCAAGTGACAATTCAGACCTTTCGACTGCTTCAACCTACTCGAGTGAAGACTCTCACCAGTTCCACCGTTTTCCTTACTATTTATAGTAAGTCCTTTGAGCCGCCTTTTGTGCTATTTAAGCGACCGACTGAGGCATTGTACAGCACAGAGATGTGTGTCATTCTCCCTCTCCTTATTCTCCTTCGAAACCATAACTGACTCAGTTGTGGAGGCCGTCTCTGAGGATGACACAGGGGAACAGAGTGTCACTCTGAGCACTTCAGTTCAGGTTAGAAAAATAAGTCCAACTTGGAGAAATAACTTATTAATAGACCTTCCCTTGCTTGCTAATGAAGAGGGACCTATCATCGTTGTCACTGTGCTTCGAGATTAACGCAACACGCAACGTTTGGCAATGTCAAATAATGCGAGTGATGACGGAGCGACCTGTTTACGTCAACGGCAAGCAGGAAGGGAGAGTCATGGAGGGCACTAAAAATAAGGAGGCAAACATGCATCAAATGACTGACTTTTGATGCAAAATAACTCTCTCGGTATCAAAAATACTATTTTTTTGTGGGTGTGGAGTCCACTTTGCAGTTGGAGCTTGCGTTTAAATCTATCTACGAAAAAGGATGCGACTTGGTAGGGAATAGTACTTTTGCACACTTATGAGTAGTATATTCAAAATGAGTAAGGCTGATGCCTAGTCCAAGTACTAGATGGACGTCACCGTCTCTTAAGGCCCAGAAGGAGTTTCGCAGACATTCTGTGCTCAAGGAATGGTTCCCGCATTTCGAAGAAGGTCTCGGAGAGAGACAGTAGGCATGGATGGGGGTCCACGTTATCGAGGGGCTGAGGAGTCAGAGAAGTTCAGTTAATCAATCACAACTTCATCAGTAGACACTGCAGCACTCATTTCTGCTCACAAATTATGCATAAATTAATTTTAGGTCCTCCAGAGAGACTTCTTCTTAGACGGATCCCCCTCCCTGCGGCTTCCAAACACCTCCACAATGGCAATATCAATCTCCAATCCGATAATCCATCACTAGCTGATGTTCACACATTCCAGAGTTTCGAAAAGTCCCTCTCGCCTCCTCGACCTGCCACTCACCGATTTCAACATTCCGCGGCATTGGCCACCTCGATGGAGGCTAGCATTCAACAGAGAGACGAGATTTGGGCCCTTGAGGGTCATCAAATTGCCCTAGAATGCATGGCATCGCCCAGTTTTCCAGCCTCCAAATTAATGTGGATCTTATCACCGGTTGCAGAGGTGGAGGAGGACTTGTCCCTTCAACCCACTTTCGATTTCGAGGACTTTTCAAAGAGAAGTCGAAACCTTCAATTTGAACGCAAGTATCCCAAATGGCGTTTTGTCTTTGATGCAAGAGAAGACGCTGGATTGGGTTTTCGAGTGGAAAGCAAGGAAACTGAAGATTCTACCAGCGGATTGTAAGTTACCTTGACAGTGGCTAAATCACCCAGTCTAAAGAATATCTTTTCCTCCAAAAAGGAGGAATTCAGTGTTGGTCTTTGCCACCCGAAATTAGGGAGTTAAAATAACAGTTTCCCAGGTAGACCATTTGGCACTCCCTCTCACATAATTGCAGAGGAGGCTCAATTTCTTGTTTCCATCAATGCATACAATCACTGTCTGGTGCCTCTCGGAGGAATGAAGCGTGTTTTGTCTTGTCTGGAGGTTTTTCTTCTCCTCCTTTTTTGCTACATTCTTTACAACTCTCACAGACTGGTGGAAGTCAATCGGTGGGTAATCAGGGCACATGGCTGTGAGGGCAACACATGACTGATTCTTGCTTTCTTATTAAAAAACATTCTGATTTTTAATTAGCTCTAGAAGAAGGAGCATTAGTATGGTCGAAAGATGGCCCCCGTGTTGACCCTGACAGGCGGTTAAGCTGCTGTTTTTGAAACTGGATGAGGTATTTTTTTTTTTCCGGGTACTTTGAAGGTTGACTGGATACCCTCGGCAGCTTCTCATTCATTCTCTCCCTCACCGGTGGATATACCGCTATGTTTTAGGATGGACGAAAGGAAGGGTCCCGACTACCGAAGCTCTTCCCTATGTCAAGGTCTTTTTTGACACAAAAAGTACACTTTTACACCCTGGAAGGGGTTTATTTAACCTGATTAAAGGCAGCAAGTAAGGCGAAGTAATGAGCCTTTAAAATGGCACGAAAATGTGAATAAGGAAGCGGAAGAGCAAGGCACCGAGGGGAGCAAGAGAGAGCGAGGAAAACAGGAAGGACGTCGTCTTTTAAGTTATTGAAAAAAAAACAAAAGATTAAAATTCTCAAAAACAAACACTCAACGCCCATTTCTCCTGAGGAGAGGGAGAAGGAGGAGAAAAATACATTTTATTTACCTTTTCAGTCTCAGCCCTTTTGTTTGGATTCCTTTCCTCCTTCTCCTGAAAAGAGGAACTGTAGATTAATATTGCTCCTGGAAGGAGAAGTAAGACTGCTAGGCTAAAAGAAGAGTTTAACTTTTGTCTTATGCTCAGCGTTACGACCTCGGTGTTAGTCTCTTCCACCGCGGCCTGTATTTCCTTGGAATGCGTAGGCTGATTGGATGAGAGCCTCTTTGGTGATGTTGGTAGTATTCTAAACGAGGCACAGAGATTTGTACTCTCTTACCGCCTCTCTTCGCCACAGTCTGCTCTAGCGGACGCATATTACTCGTGCGTGTCCATTGCTACCCTGACGGCTGGTCCCCGCAGGTGTCACTTGCAGTGGTCTTCCTCACCTTCCTGTCCAATCAGGGAGACCTCTGCTTTGGCTGAGTTCGAAATCGTGCATTTTGGACAAGGTAGTTTGTTACTGACATTACTTTCATCACTCCAAATACGTCTGTTCTTCACGGACGACTGGACTTGTGGTGTAGCCGGCTGGAAGTCGATCTTTATGGCTGTTCTCTAGGTCTCTCTCTCTCTCATTAGACAGTCGTATGTGTTCCCATCCGATATTAAACGTTCGTCTCACTTCTCCTTTCAGTCGCAGTATGTACTCTTGAACAATGACAAGTCCTCTTTAAAAGCGCTGTTATTATGGAGGAAATTAAGCACGAATCTTGCTATTGTTCAGGAGGAAATTCGGCTTTCCATGGATGTCAACTGTGCTATTGACCCTCCCCTCTCGCCGAGTTCAACCTCGGCATGATTATGTAGCGTTTTGAGGATGCATAAAAGAGGCGAGACAGCTGTATAGATGCTTTGAACTTATATGAAAAAAGTGTCTTTCGTGATAGAAACATTATTAACGAACGCATGCGCAGAACGAGATGGGATGTTGCGGAATACCTCCAGGTCAAGACGTATCGTCAGGAGTTTTGACGAGAACCACGTCTTTTCTTTAAATTTCCTTTTAAAATGGTCTACTTGTCGATTTGTCATTTGTGTGTTAAGGAACCGAAGTCGTTGAACGAGGTTAATTGAAACTTGGAGTATACTACTTATTGAGTTAATTAGTAGCAGTGATGGATAACTATAATATGCAAAACAATTTCAAATACTTTACTTTACTCCTCCTATTTAACTCTTTTTGAAAAAAAGCGACTTATTAGGATTAATAAAGCGCAAATTTAGTTGACAGGTGACGTCATGATGAAGGGCATTAATGGCAGGCTGCTGTGAGGCAACCAACTAGCAGACCTGTCAACTGAAAGGCAAATAAACTTATGGGAATTATTGCTCCTTCCAAGACTTCACGACCACTTTAAAGAGTCATTCAATAGCTCCATTAGAATGTGACAAGGTTTTCGTCTTCTCCTTGGACTATGCACATTCTTTGACCTTTATTCCCACCTTTATGAATTTCAAAAAGCTAAAGGCCACAAATAACCTAAGGGAAGATTTAAGTCCACTCGGTGAATATCTATTATCACAGGCCTAATTCAGGCAGCTGGAGCGCCAACCTTCGCCGTCTCGTGAAGCACTCTATGTTCACAGCACTGACTGGCTGGCAGTACAATTTACATAATGGAAAGTGCGACACTCACACGTGTTGGACAGGTTTTTTTTAATTATGCAAAAAGCCTTTTCCTCCCCACACCTGTTTAAAATGCGTGTGCACACACGAGCGTCTGAAAGTCAGGTTATCATTCCTGCATAATGATGAATGGCGGTGAAGAAGCGAGGGCGGGGGAGAGGAGTGGAGCAGAGCCAGGCGACACGGGGCGAGGCGGAGCGTTGAAGGACACAGGCGAGGAGGCGCGACTCGCCTAGTTTGGTCAAATAACGCCACAAACGATGCATTCGGAATGCACACGTCAAGATGACGGAACTTTATTCGCCTCGTCTTTCCTTCCTTCACCACAATGGGTGCAGAGACTGCTTCCATCAGTACTGTCCCACTTCCGCAGGGACTTAGTACTTGTGGAGGTGGGTATGTCTTTCGCAGAACCTTGTGAGTGACAAGAACAACAAGGAGGTCTACTGACCAAGTGCTGAGGCGTTGCGCGATAGATGAGGCGGACCAGTTAGGTCTCCAGATATTGTAAATTTTAGATGCTACTATAATAACAAATTTGATAACCATGGCGAGATCTTATCGCCATCATCGTTAAGATGCGATAAACACTTAAGTGAGGCGCGGGAATGTAGCGGTTGTCCGGTGTCTCCAAAAGCTTTTTCTCCGACTTTGCGGTCACTTCGTTGCCTCCAGTTTTCTTGTTGTTCACGCAAACAGCAGACCGGTACCAGCGGAACTACATCCTCCAACTTTTGGCCAAAAAAACGAATGCTCCTTTCACGTAAAATCTTCTCCTTTAATTTTTTTTCAAAAATGGTCATGAAGGTGGGACCGTGAAGGTTAAAATGGGATGAGCGGCGCCTCTGTGCCACCTTGAATCGTCATCGGGCGACACCTGATCGACAACCGATTATCTTGACTCTCCGCGCCAAGTTTATGCTATAAAGTGTAAAATCTGTGCAACTGGACTGAAGTGATTTGCCTCTCTGGTCCTTTAGAAACACACCGTACATTTCTACGGAATGTTTCACTTGCGACTTGTGAAAACATTATACTTCGAAAGCTCAGCCTTTCGGGTTTGTTTTTATTTCATAATTCTCCTCAAAATGACCCAAGGAAAAGGGCAATAGAAGTGTTTTAATCATCAAAGCCATATCCACTGACAAGTGGAAGTTTTTTTGAGCCGCAGAAATAGGTATGATTAATTCTTTCCTCTAAACGTGTCCATTAGGAGGGAGGCAACTGAATGATCGTGGGAATCCTATAGGTAGCATCGGGTTGGCCATAATACCCTAAATGGACTGAGAGATTGGCTTCATAACAATAAACCTTCCATTACTTGACTGCGATTATAAAAGTAATGCTTTCTGCTATCCGATTGGCTAGCTGAGGTCAATGGCGCGTTTCGTGGGGAGCTTTTTTTCTGTAAAATGTATAATAGGTGTTCTTATTTCCTTATTATTCAGGCGTGTAGGATCGAGTACACTAGCCCTGCGAATGGATCGGTCTCTGTCTGGCAGGAGGTTGGAATGTCTCGTTCAAAATGCCGCCGTTTTCGAACAATCCGTTATGCCAAAAATTTCCACCACTCTTCAGGTTTTATGTACGTCTCCTTCTACTTAAATTGCTTCTAAGTAGCATCCGTCGAATTTATCTCTGCATGTTGAACAAACAAGAAAAAAATTGTAAATTTAATTCCTAGTTGTCGGCTATGCATTTTAGCCGTAACACCTTTAAGCACATTTCCTCTTTTTGAAGGTGAGAATTTGGAAGCCCTTTTCGACAACCACTTATTCTACACAATTTTGCTGTTTTTTTTTTCTCGAAATTGATAAATTTATGCCAGACATTAAAAATTACCTTAAATGTTCTTTTTGGAAACATTTTTTCTAGACATGTGGAAAATGAAGCTAATTTAAAGAGTTTTTATCTGATTTGGGGGGGGGAGGGGGGGGGGGTAAGAGGGTGGAACAAATTTAAGCTCTCCTTCGTGGCCTTTGCCTTCTTCTGACTGGGACTCCTTTTTTTTGCCTTTAACAAAATTTGTGTGTTCAGTTCAATTTGTTTAGTGAGACTAGAGCAATGAAAGGCAACTTTCAGACATCCGAAATCCCTAATCAAATAAAATGGAGGACAAAAAGAATTGGTGGAATTTTTACCACTTTTAGAATTACCCCAAGGCTAAATAAAGCAGCAAGGTGGGGTATCTGATATCCAGCACAATTTATTCACTCAAAATACTCCAAAGTTGTTTGAAGCGTCTTAAAAATCACATTTCAGTGTACTGCCTCACCGCTCATCCTAGTGGGTGCAGTGAGGGCAAAGGAAATGACTTTTCTTTCCACTTTTACTCTCCACTTTGGGGCGTTGACCGGTGAATTTGTAAGTATTGACAATTTTTTTGGTTTTGGAGGGCGCCCAACGGACACGTTCTCTACTTCTTAGGCGAGTCACCACGACCAGCCTGATGCTGGCGTCTTTCCTTGACTTCGCTGGTACCCTCCAACCAGCAAGTAGGAGGAAAGATTAGGGAATATTCTTTTACAAATAGGTGCAAAATATAAAGATTGTCTCAAATTGAGCGTAAAATGTCCGAGGTGTGTAAGCAGCGTCCTTGGAAGAGAATTGCGGCACGGATCCCCATTATGGGTTCATTGAAGGACTGGGAGGCTGAAGACATGGTCTCAAACGGCCTCTCTTTCCTTCAAGCCCCATCCAATGCTCCGTGACGTCAGTCGCAAGGTGTATTTAGGTGTGTTGAAGCCGTCCAAAAGCGATCACTACAGAGTAAGTTGCTACTTGGCAGGCTTCGATGGATTCACCAATCACAGACGTCGTTGCTGTATCATCCCCGGAGGTGGCCTGCGCTCTCTAATGAAGCAGTTTTCAATGACCACTCGGCTTGTGCGAAGCTCTGTGTTCAATACCCATTCATTCAGCCATATGAAAGGTTTTGGGCACCTTCCTAAGACGTGAAGAGGCACCAACGTCAAGTAGGCATCATCATTCACTCCACTCGTGGCATTCAAAACGACTCGTGTCGTCCCTCTCCATAAATGGTGATTTTAATGGCCCAGTCCTTGTACGGCTTTGCAACCTTATGCCTCACTTCACACCATTACACCGGAGTGCTTTTGTCAAGGAAACTTTGGAGGATTCTTTGAAGTACACGAACCTAAAGACGGTCTGCTTCAAGACCGAACTGGTTGTCAAATTATGCAAGAGTACCAGTTCTCCTACATTTGCATTTCATCCTGGTAGAAAAAAAAACACCCTCAAAATCAACAACAAGGTTTAAAAAAAGGCAAAAAAGTTTCCTAGCTTCGCTGACCAAATGGCAATTCGTCTGGGGCTCTTGTATCACCGATCCTTCAACCTTAGATGGATGCATACTAGCCCTATAAGTCATTCTCTCACCCTCTCTGCATTTCTGGCCTCATAAACCAAGCGATTGGGTGTTTTATGTCGCTATGAAATTTTATTTTGGTGTTAATGGAAGAGTATACTTAATCGGTCCAAAAAACGGCTCCCGACCCTACTGGATGATGGCGGGGACGAGCTCCGCGATGCTATTTACCGAGTGTCGTAAAACACCCTTAACTCAAGGTCCCATTTCAAGTCCTTGAATAGATAAATCAGTAGAGCCTAATTAGTTTTACACGATAAAGAAGGGAATGTGGAACATTTGTCGACTCACTACATCACACCGGGGCTATTAAAGTCACTTCCCCAGAAGTCATTTCCGCTCCTTTGGAACATTAGTGGATGAAATACCGACTTTAACGACAGATGGAATGCAGCGGCCATTCACTAGATCTTTCGACATCCACAAAGGAAAAAGAATAGCTCTTTTATTGGGGAATAACAAAGAAAAAACTGTTGTTAATCATCTGCTTTGCTGGTAGACACTGAATGTCCCACCGAAGTGGCCCCATCTCTGGGACGTGGAAGACAGACTGAGCTCTCACTTCTAATTGCTCTTCTTTTTCCCTCCCCGGCTAGACATAAAGAACATGAGCATTACAAAAAACGTTTCAAGTGAAGAGGCGTTTGGCGGATATTTTCGAGAGAATGAAACCGTGCGCTTCTACTGCTCCGCTGATGCTAATCCAAAGGAGCTGAAGTATTTGTGAGTTGCACATTCTTTGTTTTTTCCCCCTGAAATATCATCCCTCCAATTATTCCCACTTTCCGGATAAAAGTGGATGCGAATAAGTGAGCTTAGTAGTGAATCCTGGGTAGCTTTGAGGTTTTACGATAGGAGCGTAAGGCGACCGAAAAAATCCCCGTTATCCCAAGGCTAATTTAAACATCCACCAGTTCGCCCGATTACTCTTGGTGGTTTTATTTTAGCTTCTCGTTTACAACTCTCTTCATGTTGTCGCTTTTTGAGTGAGCTAATCGAGTCAACCCCAAAGGCTCGGCGCAATGAGACCGGTAGGTAGACAGGAGCGAGGATCATTCCATAATTTACCGCCACCGCGGGATGGGGAGGGAGATCAGTTTCGGTGCAATTAATTTTATTCTATAAATTAAGCTTAAAATGAATCATTTGGAAAAAAAGAACTACCGATCGGTTGGTCTCTGATAGTTAGAGCGAATTTTTTTGCAGTAAAATTGTTTACCTAGGCGACAGGTAGTTTAATAAGCCCGAGGGGAGACATCTGGCGTCGGCGGTGTTCTAACGCTGCAATCTGCGCTACACTCCTATCAAATCTAAAGTTACTCAAAAACTCAGAAAAGTATAAATATATTTATTTTAAAAAGGTGTCTAAAAAAGTAAAATGCTTTGATCCAAGGGCATTTTTGTGATCTAGTGGGACTAAATCCTTAAAGACGGAAAATTCGTCGCTGATTTTATGTATGTGTAAGTGAACAATAGCGAGCAAGGAGGCGGAATTGCCTCTTGTAACCCCAATCCTTGGATTATTCAAGTGGATTTACACATCTCGTTAAAGTACAGATCTAACCAACCAGCTCCCGCCTTCAAGGTCAAGCAAATTAGGATTATTGATTTTCCCCCAGAACACAATAATTTTTGTGCTTTATAATAACAATGAACACATTAAAATCGATAAACAATTGCAGCATACATTCTTATAATTACCTCCTAGTGATTAGGAGCCCATGCATTTTAACAGACTTTTCCTATTTTAATTTAGTCTACTCAAGTATTCTTGACCTTACTTTCTAAAGCAATTACTTACACCCGTTTAGTCGGAGGGACTGAGTTAACCGTGGAGGTTTATTAAAAGCTCTAAGAGCTGAGTCTAATGAAGAGTTATGTTGGAGGAAAGAAGGAAATAGCTTCGAATTTTAAATGAATAGTCAAGTCCATACGGGGTGGTCGTGTTTACTCTAGAGGACAAAACCATTAGGCGCTCAAATGAAAACAGAGAGTAGACTATAATTAACACTAAGCGATTTGTTTCTTTAAAATTGGTTTACTTCTTTGGAGTGAGGGGAGACGATAAAATGCATTACGGTTTGGAGTTATGCCCTATATGAATGGTATACTGCTCTAACTATAGTTAGCCTTGTTAGTTATTTGATTAAGTTAATTCTCATAAGTTTTATTTTACCTTAATAACGCATTTAAAATGGTTGACCGCATGTTCTTCGAAATGTAGGATTTTCCTTAGACTATCCTAAAACTCAAGGTCATGCACCTGTTAGATAATACAAATACCGAGTCGTAGGGTTCATTAAAGAGAGAAGGGGATTTGTTTTTTTGGTGATAGCAGGAACCAAGCCTGCAAAAGGCGTTGAAAGTAAATTACTTGGATTATCTTTTCTACTAATTTTCCGAAATCTTATTAACACGACCTTAGGGCTAATTTAATCTACAATCAAACATTTTGTATTCCCACCTCTGGTTAGTCTGGATTTCAGGCCTATTTTTGTTAAATTTGACATGTCACCGACAGGCCTTGTTGCTGTCATTTACATCAAATCTTTTTTCTACTCGAATACGATTACATTGGGAAAAACTTAAGCTAACTCGAATAAAGAAGGGATTGGAAGTTAGAAATGGACAAAGCCGCACTATCCGAGCGGTGTCAAATTGTGATGGAGGAGAGAGGATGTCTTGGTAGTTGAATCCACACTTAAATAAAGCTAATTATGGTGAATTTTATTAATAGTTAACTCTGGAAAAGTGTGAATAAAAACTTTTTTGGGAAATTTATCCCATTCCCTTAAATCAAGGGCAATTAGTAGTAGATAAAAGTGGATAAAAGTACACCCATCCCAACATTATCAGACATGAAATCTTGCCTCTCCGTATTCACTATAGTCCCTCACACCCCATTTCTACCCCATATCTAGCCAGCTGAAATACTTTTTTTCCTGGTAAAATTGGTTTACTAGTGACAAAGCTTATAAAAGTTCGTCAATTCATCAAATAGCTCATACCAAGCATTAAAAGATAGATTTGGCGCCCGAGACTACTCTAAAGACGAAAGAATTTGTAATAATAGGGTAGAATGCGCATTGTCGATGTACAGGGAGCCTGAGTGGCTACCTCCATGGTCCAGAGGAAATGCCACTGGGTGGAATCGAAAGCACGGATGGTGAAACAAACAATCAAAGCATTACGTTGCCCCTCTCTGCTCATTAGCTTTGTCTTTGAAGCTCCTTTTGATCAATCGCCTGCGCCAGCCATCACGTCGTAGTCGGTGCTCCATGCATAACACAAACCAATCGTTGTAGTCATTGAATTTCCATAGAATTTACTGATCTTTCGGCAAATCTGTTAGATCTGGACTACCGTTTTGCTTGAAATCTATATTATGCAGATTATTAGGCGTGTGTCCATTGCTTGCCATATGAAAAGTGGCTTATCGGGGATTGCGTATCGCATCTATTCCTCCTTCCGAATAATTCTCACTTCAGTTCTACTATCCACATTTACCTGGATTCCTTTTAGCCACTAGAGAGATGAGAAATTCCAGCACGAGTTTACTTCATTAATACCTTTAAGCAGTTGTTGTAGGCAGTTCTATAACGAACATCTTCCAGCCGATTTTATGGTCAGATTCGTTTCGGTGGATGGTGGCACTCCTGCAGAACCTGCGACTGAAGCAGACTGAAGTGGATTTTCTTCTCCACAGCATACGCTTTTCCTTTAGGATTGGTCTTGTTTTCTGCTATTCGAACTAACGCAACGAGGCCTCCTTTTCCTATTCATCCTCTTTTCACAGATACTAGTGTTAAGAGCACATAAATCCAGCCATTGTTAATCCGTCTCAAACCTCCATTAAATAAGTTTAACTCATTTGAGAAGGAACATTAAGGCAGAAGGTGGGGGTTACATGATGGCGGATTTTATGTGCATAAGTATAATGAAGTCTCTCAAGGCGTGAGCTGGAAATAGTCTTAATTAAATGGCGCGCCGGTGGAGCTATTTACTACCTGGAAGGCCTTGTTGGGCAGATCTTCGTCAGTGCGACTAAGTCATCTTAGATAAAAGGCTTCGCCACCATTCCTTAATGCTTGATGCGCCTACATTTTATCGTACGTAACGAGGTGTTCCACCTACCCTTGACCTGCCTTGTTGTTACTGGAAAGATGCCTTCAAGTCTAGAGAACGATGGCTGTTTGTCAACATGGAAGTTGACCTTCAGAGTTATGCATTGCGTGCATTCGTTGAACTTTCCTCGGACTGGGTTTTCCAGTTGTCACTGACAGGCGTTCGGCTGCCCTTGAAACGTTCCCGTGGCATGGAGTCACCTTGTTTAGCAGTGCCTAGTCGCACCCAAATGAGACTCACCTCCTATCTATCAACATGAGTGAAGGCACACATTTCCTTTTACCACATCTTGACCTTTTGAGCCTTCGCCTGTCTCGGTTGTTGACTGTTCTGCTTTCTGTCTACCGTTATTCTCAACTCCGACCTTCCACAGGACTGTAGCGCGCCTAGGCTTACCTGGAGACAAAGGACAGTATAATACTCGGGCGAATAGTGCTTTGTCGATGCACAGAAGGACTTGCGGTCCACCGTCATGGCCGCCGAGGGGACGTATGATGGTGAAGACTCCAAGTGGAACATTAACTCAACTTTTATGCGTTACACAATTGCAAAATGTGTAAGTCTCGAGTCCATCCGTTAGACAGACTAGAGAAATCCTTTTAAAAGTCCTGACTGGGTACAGCAACGCGGAGGGAGCATCGATTCGCAAGTCTACCATGTAATTTTCCCCTCCTTACAAAGACAACGGTTGAGGAAAAAAGGCACTTGAAGTAGCTGGAGAGAAGGTTTATTAAAATTGCAAAGATGTGGACTACTTTGTTGGTGATTATGAGGTGGAGTGGTCGAGTGTGTGCAACGCCTCTCCTCCGTAGCCCAATCCACCACGAGAAGGCGGCGGAGGGACCCAAAAGGAGGAAAGAAGCTGCACGACTTGAAGAAGTTTCACAAAGGCGCAAAATTAAACCAGGTCCATTCTACCCCAAAATTACAACCGAACGTAACCTTGACAATGTAAAACTCTGACGGAACCTCTTTTTTTGCAAATTCTTAGACGAGGCATAAGTTGATTTTCCCTCACAAAACCCAGAGTTATGAGACGACAACACGAAAAAGGGTGCAAACTTGCAAAAAAATAATGTTTTATGCACAAAGCGGATGGCTAAGATGGCGGGAGGAGGGAGAGGGATTCGGACCAACGCAATGACGTGAATTTTTTTTTTTATTTTTCACATAACATTTGTCATTTTCGAACGCACTTCAGTCTGCTCCGCTTCACTTCACTTCTGACTTTCGTCTCGAAACACCAGGCAAGAAGAGCTCCGCGTTTTGACATCTTGTCAAACTGTTAGTGACTTTAAATATAAGAGATTTTTCGCAAATTAATTTTCAAGGATCAGCGCCTGAATTTCGGCAAAAAAATTGTTGTTCTCTCCTTCTTACTCCTCAATTTTGGATCCCTGAGTCGAGCTAGGCGGATGTTTCATGTTTTATTGTGTCAGACCATGCCAACTAATCAAAGCTTTATGGTGGTAGTAGAGCTTGCCACCCTCGCCTCCTAGTTGTCGTCGCTTCAGTCACGAGACTGCTCCGGTAGGTCCGCTTTCCGTCTAACATGCCTATTCAAAACTGCCTCTCTTGTCCCTTTAAGATGTCACAGGGTGCGTGGACTTTTCTCCATCTAGTTGAACAAGTGACAGCCTTTTATACGACTTATTGAGGCAAATTTCACTCCAAAAGATACGTTGAAATGACTAAGCGATTAACTGTGTTGGTAAAAATGCGGCTGTTTTATAACTTTTGACATGTCTTGACATTTTGGATACCGTGGGGGGAGACGATGGGGAGGAGAGAAGGGGAAGATGATCAGCCATAACTTTTCTCTTTCTTAAAGAGCAGAGACTCAGTGAATAAACCAAAATAGACATTCATATTGCGGTCCTTTCCTCAAGTAATTTGAGCGTTGGGTTAGATCGTGTCATCAAACAGTCTCAAGCATGAACGCATGTGGAGAGGACAACGTGACGGCTAGCAACTCCTCTCTCCCTCCTCCTCCTCCACTTCGCGTAATGAAGCGCATCGCTTTTGGACCAACTGACTGGCTGTCTGACATATGGTGCGGAGTGGAGATGACGATGGAAGTTGTCCAAGCAAACACAGACGAGTCAGCCGGTAGAAGTAGGTAATCATGCTTCATACACTCACTAAGACTTAATGCCGCACTTGAGGAGTTCAGAGAGGGCACGAAAGGTGTACCATCTTATCCATATTTTCTGCCCTCCCTCCAATTGCCAATTGTCAACTATACGTGACAGTGAAGTTTGACAAGCACCAGATAGAAACGGTGGTAGCCAGGGACGAAACCTCGGATAGGAGTGGAATTTGTAACCAGTCAACTGGTTCATTTACTCCCTAGACGCGTCTAAGTTCTATGACGCTGCAACCACATTCGTTGCATCAACTTGTACAAGATGTATCCACAAAGGCCTGCTGGAAATGAAATGTGACAGTTTGGCAAATTTGTGCAGCTATGCAGTGCACTGGTTTGACAGGCGTTTTTTTTTTAAATGACTTTGTTAGCTTTTGCTTCGTGGAGAAGCAAAAAAAAGCCTGAAATTCGCTTTGTTATTCCGTTTCTTGAGTTGAAGAACTTTCTTGGTGGGGGCGGAGGGAGGAGGTTGAAAAGATTATAGCGTGGCTCCCGACACCGCCGCATTGTAGTGGCACATCCTCTCTCTCCACCCTTGAGTGATCTTGAGGCGATTAGATTCTTGATTGCCTCCTTCGTTAAATTTGAATCTGGATTTTGAAAGGGATTTTTTTTTCTCGGAAACAAAATTTTGACTTTTGAGCCGCCTTAGATGAAGGAGAGCTGATAAGTGTTGAAGTGCCTTTTAAACTTGCAAACGGGACTAGGAAGCCGCCATTCACCTAAATCTGGTTGCTTTCCTTCCGAATGCGACATCACGGTAGATCTATCCATCGGACCTCCTATCAAAAGTGAAAGTGAGGCGGTGTTTTTTCCAGACTGTGCAGCGGGCAGAGGGCGAGGTGGTATTGCATTGCTTCTTCTCATCAATTTGTCGTCAGTGAAGCTACTGACATCTGTACGGACATGAAAGGGCGACACATTCAAAATTTACTCTACGTGCTATTAGAGGTACAGGGGAGTTGGTGTGTGCATTCCCGACGGTAAAAGGAATCAGAAGCCCAACACGACCATTTTGAGGTGTAGAAGGCACAAGGTCATCCTTCCAGAATAGCAATGCCCTTCTCCAACTCGACTCACACATTCAACACCCTCATCAGCATACTTGAACCGCACAAATTTCGTGGCCAACCGACCTGTGACAATCCAACACCTCAACACTCTGGAGGCCGTCGTCAAATGCTTATCCCCTTCTCAACAGTCTACAGCCCCCCAAACTACTCATCCTGCCTTTCAAAGCACAGATGCAGATAAGTGCTGATGTGTCTCCCCTCGATCATTGTGGATGTCAAGGCACACGTCGGGACCACTTCACGAGCAATAAATGACACTCGACTTCGCACTATTCGCCAATTCAGAGACGCGGATGCGAATGCGCATTTCTCTCTTCACAAATTTTCACCATCTTAGTGGAGATTGTTGAGGAGATGAAGGAGGGAAAGAAGAAGGGAAAGGGGAAGAAGAGGGAGAAGAAGAAGGGAAAGGAAAAGGAAACGAAAGTGAATGATGAGGATAAGAAATCAAAGGAGAAGGTGAAAAAGAGGAGGGGAGGGAAGGGGAGGAAAGGCGATAGCAACTGTGTCCGAGACGACAGCACCGACCGTAGGGACTGCGTTGGAGACGTGGAAGGTGGTAGTTGTGGAGGAGGCGGTGTCCGTCCGTCCATCAGATAAGTGTGCTACTCCGAACCCGGTCATTGAAAGTGTGTGCATCTCCAATGCTCTCACTCCTCACCCACCATCCATTCTTCAGATGCTAGCCACCCACCACCCTTGCTGCTGTCCTTCTTGCCCCTCTCAGTGGATCTCAGGCTAATTGCATGTGCGAATGTGTGCCTTTGTTCCTCACCTAGTCGGTCGTCTTTGATGTAACAGTTCAACAATTATTTTAGCCGTAATTCTTTAATTTAAAGTTATGCAGAGGAGGAGGAGGTTTCACTTTGAATTGCTGTTTAGATTGCTCGCCCTTTCCTGTAAGTCTCGGCTGGTCGGGGAGGCGTCTTTTACACTATTCCTTGTTGCAAGTTCAGAGCTTCTATTGTAGCGTCCCGAGGCTCCCTCGAAGGCAAAAGAAGGCAGAATGCTAGGGTAGAATACGTACATTCGACGGACAGAGGGAAATAGGCTGCTGGCATGGCCCGGAGGCCAGCCTACGCAGCTAGGGCAATACGACCACCTCTGTGACCCTGACCGAAACCGGTAGTTCCAACCAACAAAGTACTACATCTATTTTTTACTTAAGAACAGCACAATTTGCTTTAAAAAAGTGACCGGATTGTGTTGGTTAAAGCGATGGATTGCGATGCCAATCTAACAGGAGGTGGTAACACCTCTGCTTCCACTCCCAAGGCATTTTAACTTCCGGCGGATGTATCACATGACCAATGAAATATAAATTCACCAAAGCCGTGCCTAAAAAAAACCCACCTTTAAAGGGCACTTTTTTTCGCCTGTGGAGGTTTTTTGTGCTTGATACTCCCAAGTAGCGGCGAAAAGTTTTCAATAAATCCCAAAGTTGACATTTTCTCGGTAAATATCAATTCGCGCCGTAAAGCCCACCTCCCTCCGGCTGGAGATTTTGCGATTGCCTTCACCAATCACAGTAGGATACCGACGTTTCCGGGGGAAAAAGAAAGAGGCAGCTATTTAAGGGACAAGTACTTCCAACATTCCACGGTTTTGATCACTCATCATGGAGGCAAGAAAAAAGACTGCTTTCCATTTTTGCATTCCCAGTGATGGGTGTGGGCGCCTGCATTTTTGGAGGCAATCTTTCTGCCGAGAAAAACTCCTCTCTGTCTAGCTTTTTACCCCTAACTAAGAAAGCAAAAGTACTAAAGGCGTTGGAGAATGACTTACTTCGGCTCATTCGTGCATTACCAGACCTTTTTGTTCTTTTTCTGGTGCAATGCTTTTAGTTACTGATGTACTGATTCTCCTGTCGGCTTTTACTTCTGACTCTAAATTTGTGTATTCTACTGAATCTCTATTATACTCCCGTAAGGGACAGTTGGTAGGTACCCAGACTTAGGGATGGCACCTTCGATATCACAGAGCAGCACATTTTTGAGGCGATTAAGTACAAGATAAAATACACAAAATTCTTCCTCTTCTTACAAAAAAAAGTTCTAAAATGAGTGCAAAAGCCACACACATATGATCTTTGGGGGATAATTGTGATGGATTAGTTGTCAGTCCCTTGGGAGCAAAGTGGCTGGTGGTATTGCGGATTTACTTCCTTGCCATTTGGCAACCATACTGTCTTTACAACACCAAGTAGGTTACATTCATAAACTTTGTTGCCAGTTTTTGTAAGATTGTACACTTTTCTTTTTCTTTCCTTTGCTGGCTCTGTAAGGTAGAATTTGGCGTTCTTGCTGAAGACTTGACCCCCAGTGACCACGAATGCCTAGTTAGCTAATCCAAGATGGCTCGGTCAGGCGTGGTCCAAAGGAACTTCCTGACAGGGGCAAAATATTGAGAAGGAAAAAATAAGGAATAGAAAAGCAGATATTTTGCGCCGCTGTCGGAGTGGGACTCGCAAAGCGCCATCAACGCCCGATAATATTTATGAGCTCAGTTGGATAAAGACAGTGGAGGCGCGACCCAAAAATTAATGATACTCGAAAGCAAAAAAGACTTTTTGTCTGGAACTAAGAAAAAGCAATGCTTTTCAGAACAAGTTCATATCTTCTAAGTGGACGAATTTTGCGTGTAACACTGAATTCAAACTTGTACACAAAAGCTGTCTAGATAGTAAAACATAAGGCAGTTTTTTGCGTAATTTCTTAAGAGATTTAACATGCTAAAGAATTTTAGATAGAATATTATTGCTTAATGGTTTCAAAAGTATATCACGAGGAAGGAATGTTGAGTGCAAATTCTCACGACCAGAGACGTATGTTTCTTTTGTATGCAAAGATGATAGTTTTATTAATGTAAGTAAAATTTTAGATTAAGAAAGTGGTATTTTAGTTTTGTATCATGCAGAAGTGCAGAATAATTCACCTTTTCAGTGTTTTAATAAACCAAATAGCCGTCTTCTTAGTTTATACGTAAATTGAGGCTTAATTGGTCACCGAATAGAGAAGCCATACGTTGGTGCTTATGGTTAAATTCGCCTAAGCATTCTCCCTCCTTAATGTCAAATAAGTCTTCTTAAACGTCGTAATCTGAAGGTCATTTTTGTTCCTGATCTTGGTAACCTAAGGCAAGAAAGTGTGAGCAAGATTGGCAGATACATGGTGAGTGGGTCTGCAATCACCGGAGACTTGAGGCAGTATCTTTCCCGCATATTTACAGCCTTTTGATAAATCTTCTTCTTACTGGGGTCTGGTGGCACGTTTAAAATCTGTCAATTCGTGTAATGGCTCGAGTTTCTGAGAATTCCGGGGTTGTAAGCCTCTTCAGCGGCCTAATAATGCCGAGAAAGTAGTAAAGAGGATTTTGCTTTAAGTGAACTTTTTGTCTTTGTTGACCTCACGATTTTATGATGTGCAAGGTTCTAAATGATTAAAAAACTTCTTTCTCTTTTACACTACCAAAAATATACAGGATTATGCCATTTTTTAGAAAAATATATTTACGAAGGATTATTGGTGTTGGAGAAAGCCACTAACATATCGTAGCCTTAGCATTTCTCCTCCACTTAACATTATATCGCAGATCCCAATTAATTAAAACGTCAAAAATAATTATTTTTCGTATGCGCTGATCTTGCGTCAAATGTTAATTTGTAGAGAGGATTTCTTTCGCGAAACCATACTTCATCTTCAACGCAGATAAACATCGAGAGTACATGCCAGTTGTTAGTGCTACTAAGGTTGAACCGTTTCCGTCGACCTTTTCCGTTTAAGAATTTTTAATTTTTTCTTTTGGGTGAAAATGACCCACCGAATTCACCACTTTTCCATCTTTAAGGCAAGCTTACCCTATCAAACGCTCAAGTTTAGTTAAAGTTGAATCATAGACCGTTATTTGAGGACAGCTAATCTATCAGCCTCCAAAGGAGAGAGAGCCAAGACTAAGAACTGCTTAAGTTTTTCATCAAGGGCTTATTTTGCTTTCAAATATCATTTCGCCTTGGCCATGCAACAGCATCCGCTGGAAGCGCTTTCGAGCCTACTTTTGCACAAACCCATCGCAACAGTCCATTCTGCATATTTTAGACTCACTACATATTTTAAGACTCTCGGAAGAAAACCAACTAGTCTTAACAAATAGTGCAGTACGAATGCATAATGCACATCGAGCCGTCTTAATGAGTGAGCATAACGTCTTGGTAGGCACCTTAATAGCCCTGAATCTCCCCAAATCCTTTGATCACCAATGCGCACTTGTGCTGACAAATGGTTTACAACTTTTACAGGCAAACCGGTACTACAGAATGTGTTTTATACCTTTAGGGCTTTACTTATTCATGTGTCTCAGCAACAAATTATCCCTCGGCCGTGACTATGGAGTTCAGTCGGCAAACACCGATTAAGTCATTTAAGTAGTATAGTCTCCCGAATTCATGAAGATAGAACTGATTTTATGATTTAACAAAACAAATCTAGAGCAAAGAAGAGAAGTTGTAATTCAACAATAGCATTTCTGTCCCAGTTACTGAGATTTTTAAAAACACGTTACATAAGGAAATATACTACTTAAATGGTTTACTACTTCGCTGTCTACTGGACCCCTTTGCATGGTCTTTCCAAAAAAAAGTAGGCGGATGACTCGGAGCCTACACACAGACATGAATTAGTAATGTGAGTGCAACTGCTGTCTGGCTTGTGAAAGTACTTTAACCGCCAGTCATACCTCGGACCACCACAGCTTGGACGTCTCAGTGGACTGGCGGAAGTCAGGGCATACCATAGCCGCTCATGCAACAGTTGTATTTCCCATTTAACAATCCTTAAGTTGATATCATTGTCAACGCTCCCTCTCAGAAGTAGTGAATTGCCATCGAAAATTCCTTGGATTGCCTTACTGATAATTATGCTTTGAGACTGAAAGGTGCCGCATCTAATGGCTCATTACTGTGACTATCAGCGCTTTCGTTTCTTATTTTCTTTGCGACACGTAGATAGTCGTCTCTTGCTTATTCCCATCCCAGTGAAGCTACCGACATTGGACCCATTTTTCTTAATTAAAAAGGATGAAGGTCGGAACACTTTCTCTACACAAGGAATGGAATAAATAATTTTGTCTTCATTTTCGGTCTACTTTTGCAGCTTGGGGAATGTCAAGAAAATGGTCGTGAAGGTTGGGTTAAAAATAGATAGAACAATCGAAGAGTAAATCCGCGTATTCGACTGTCCCGGGGCATCTTTAACACCCCTCGGGACAGTCGATTGTTGATTGTTGAACACTCCTGGATGCAAACAAGAAGAACTGTTCTACACAGTCGTGCAGGACGATAACTGGGAATAGGTGTAGTGTCCCCACCAGTTTCAAATGAGTCCAATGAAATGGGGAGGGATATACTACTTAGTAATTTTCAGTAGGCCTGGGGCGGCCATTAGCAGGACTGATGCCTTGCGGCAGAGCGTAGTGAAGTAAGGCCCGGAGAGGATAACAGACTCGCAAAAAAATCAAATGCACAGTAAAATAAAGCAACAAATTACCACATTTTTACATCAAGAAGCAAGAAAAGGTCATAGAAGTAACTCCACTGACAAATCCTAAGAGAAAGGGCCGCGAGAAGTCTAATAAACACTAATTACAATTTCCATTTGGATCCGCTACTTGGCGTTTACCTAGCGCCTTCAGCATTATTGATTGGAATGGTTGCCGGGGTTACCCAGGTCTTTTTTTCCCATCAGACCTCCATGAAGTGCATTTTATTTTATTTAAGTGATCGTAGACCATTTCTGCTCAAATTTGCACCAGCAATGAGATCATGTGTGATGGGTAGCAGGAAGCAAGGAATCGATTCGTTGTTTCCTTACAACATCGAAGGAAATTTGTGTTAAGATGAGAAGAAAGTTGAAGGTTTTAAAAGTACGGTTACTGTCTAGGTGTACAACTTTTGAGGAGGGGGAGAGAACAGACAAATCTGCATCGTGAATCGCTATTCAAACAGTCTAGTTGACATTTTGACACCCAAATCATGCTCTTTTCGCAACAAGTGGGAAGAAATTTCTTTTGAGTCCTTACAGTCACATTATTGACTTGGGTTCGGATGTGTGCACTGCCTGTGTTCTATTATCTGATGATTGAAAAATTTTGCTAGTAAGTCCTCCACATCAAAATCTTCTTCCCAGGTGGACGCTGAAGGAACCATCAGTAGTACTCTCCGGTAAAATCACTCCAGATCGAGGAGGCACCGGTGAAATGGAGGAGGAAGAGATGGAGAATGAGGCGAAAAATGGCCTCTCTCGACTGCGATTGGGACCGCGCGAACGCGAGATCAGCACGGCTGCATTCCTCGACCTCCACGTGACCGCTCAGCTGCATCGACAGCTCCTTCGCTGCTGGGCCAGTCCCGTAAGAGGCATCGTTGGCATTTTCACGGACGCACCCATGTGGAAACACACCTCACTTCTCCTCTCTGTCAGCTGTGAGTTTGGCCTACTTAATTGAATATCAGCAGCGTGTCGAGCAGTGCATCAGCGGTTGAGGTGGGGACTCGGCGACCAGTTTACTTAATTGCATATCAGTAGCTTACGCAGAAATATGGAATCAGTTGCGCCAACTTTGAGACTGGTTGAGGATTTTTCTCACTACGAGGTAGCCTACAAAATCTACAAGTCCGCATCAATTGCATCCATAGGCACGTGAAATTTTAGTGAGCTTTTGCAAACGGAAGGTGGCTGGGCGCATCGAGGACCATTCCATCCCGACGTTATTGTACCTTTGTGTGTGGAGTAAGTCCTCCTAACTAAGGGGAATATAACCCACCCTGGCTACGATTCCCCCGCCCACAAATGTATGGAGCGTACCTTCCTTTTTGCGCTTTTCTTTGTTTATCAAATCGACTAGAAATTTTGTTGTGTTGGCAGTTTTAGAAGAATTTTGAGTCGACCAAGGATAAACAGTAGCCCATATTTAATCCTTAGCCTTAATGAACCGCGATTAGGGCACAAAATTAGGCTAACTCGGGCGACTAATTGCTGTAGGGGTGTTTTTTGGGGCACTGGAGTTATCCTCTAAAGCTGCTGACAGAAAGACCCTTGCTAAAACACCGTGCGAGATGAAGAAATTGGACGGTGCAGTGGAGACCGGTGGACAGGAGGCAGAAGAAACTGGCGTACTTAAGTAGGTAATTAAGATAAATGACATTTAGTCAGACTGACTTTTCTTGCCAGTAATCGTGGTTCCCAGCGCTACTCGTGGATGTCCTCGGAGGTGTCTAGAAGTCGGTTTTGCCCCTTTCCTGATTGAATCATGGACGGTGGGAGCTCTCCCGTTATGACGTTTTAATGCGGTAAAGTGGGGAATGCGGTTTATGGCAACCGTAAAGGCGAACTGGACGAATTACTGGTTTATGTAGATGCAAGGCGAGATGCCGTGCCACCCTTGCATGAGCGTGGACACCCACCAATGTCGGGAATGTCCGGCGTAAGAGGCAAATAAACCCACTTTGCTACTTTACTTTCACTTCTTTGCTAGTGCATTCTTGCCTGGAATGGGCAACCAAACGTCGTCAAAGGCACTCACTTCCCCTCCTCGTGATTACCTTCACAAAGTAGCACGCTATTCGTTCTTGTTCGGTCACACCCAAAAAATACCATTTTGCATAATATGATCGAATGGTTTGTGCGAATGTTATTGCCGCAGAGGAGCCTATAAAACTCCTTCTTTCTTTTAAAGCCTTCATGTTTTGTTGTGCTTTGAAACATGTCGCCCTTCAACCGCGCTTACAGAATAGCCTTTCCGATAAGTATTTCAGCACCAACCATTTAAGTAGTATATGACGTATTTACGATTGCCTTCCTCCTTACAGTAGTTTTGGTCAAAAAGACACATTCTTGACCTCCAAATCAGTAGACACGCAACTCACGAGTCTCCTGTTAACTCGACTCCGGCAGGAAGCAAGGAGAGTGCCTCAACAAAAGTTAAACTGGGGCAGAAGATGTGTGAGGCAATGCATGCTTCCTCCCATTTTGTTGTATGCAACGCAGACCCCACGCAAATGGCAAAATGAAGCTTTTTTTGCATTAATTTTTAGTGGAAAAAGGCCATGCTTTTTGTCTCTTGGCTGTAAAAACCAGTTTAATTGACATGTTTTGTGTTTGGCTTTTCAACCGTAAACAATAGTGCTGCAGCTGAAATCTACGGTGAATGCTGTACGGACCGTTTTGCTCTTTTTATTGCATACATGAATGGGATGTTTGTAAGCTTGGTCAGAGTTTTTTATTTGGAAAAAAAATGCCATTCTTAACTATAATAGTTAAAAAAGCATAATAACTACATGATACGATGAGAGGTTTTGGCTAAAACGTTCTCCCCAAGGCGGCATTAAGAAGGCCGCTCACATCATGGGGTGGAATGCACACGCCTTTCCTTTAAACTCCCACATTCGTCTTTGCGTTTAACTACTACCAAAACCGCCAGTTTGGCATGTAAATGTTCCTCATACCTGTCAAATCATCCCGAACTGACCTGTTTGTGTCAGCGGAAAGCGGAAGGCTGTCATGGAATCAAACGAGCACTGACCTTTCGAGACTAAACATGTTGGTGGTCGTTCGATTGCGTTTGCCAGTGTGGTAAAAGAAATAGGTCCCCTGGGCAGCATCAAGCAAGGCTGTCGTGACACAGAAACAAATCCGCTAAGGCTAGGGTCTATGACCTTTCCAGTGCATGCACCATCGTCTAATCACCGCGCCACTTTCATAGTCTGTTGCATAAGCTGACATCTGTTTTAATCATCGCCATCTTGATAGTCGGTGCCTAAACAAAACCGGAAGTAGTTTACGGCACATATACCAGTCCTCCGTAATGCATTAACCTTGACACTCATGACCGACTCGTTTGTGTGTCAACAATCGCTCGGAACGCTCTTTGCTTTGAATCAAAATTTTGGAAAGGAGAAATATGGGGTGATGACTATTTTTTATCGCCTTCTTCATAATTTGGCTCAAATTTAAACGGTCTTTGGAAGCCGCCTCGATGTTCACAAGTTCATTTTATTCAGGGATAACGACCATGCAAGCTATAAGGCTATTCAAAGGTAGCATCCCTGCTCCCTACCAAAAAATCCTTTAAGAGGGAATTAAACTACTTTCTTCTTGCATTTTTTGTTATTTAAATTGTTATTAAAATCTTCATTGTGTATGAGCTACTTATAAACCATATAAGTAGCTTAGCATTGTTAAAAAGTCTATCCTCGTCGACCACAGCTAGATTGTTTACTTTCAGCAACGGAGTTCCCCACGGAAGTGGAATTCGCAATTAAGTGAAAATGTTAAAGGGCTTGTGTAAATTTTGCCGGTCGGGCGGCCAACACTTTAGTTGGCTTCTTCCTAACTTCTCCGAAATCGCCGTGTTTGGTGGCACTTGACGGTCCTTTTTTAGTAAAACATTTCTATTTTTACCGCTTATGCATTTATCACTTCAATCAGCATCATTTCTACGCGACCTTTGAAAGAGAAGTCGCCAAAAGTAGGCTTGGGCGATTTTATGCGCTGCCAGTTGACGATGGTGGTGTTTGACTGTTCCCCCACCTCCGTGACAAATTTATCTTTGCTGCGCTTTATTTGCCGCCTGATAGCATCATTGGTGATTAACGGGGCGGCAACACGTGAAAGGGTGCGGAGGGAGTCGGTGTGATTCTGCGAGTCTAATCTAAGCTTAAATTGCTATTTTTTAAAATGTTTGATCCCCATAAATGTTCTTGTTCGCTTTATTAAAAAGCTTATAGTCAGATCTTTGAGCCTGATAAGGCGGGTAGTGGAACGGATAAAGCGATGTGGAGTTTTTATCCAGGAGGAGGGTCAATGAATTGCCTTACAATAGGAACTCAATGGTAAAAGGTTTTCTCTTTGCAAATGCAAATCCACCACTCCCTGACAATGACGACGACGAAAATGTAATTTTTTATTTTAATATAGCATTCAGCACACTAACTTTGCAGTTTTGTGGAGTGTAGATGATCTCTATGGACGGTGAGCCATTCAACTAGCCTGAAGTCGGCTTTAAGGCTGTGACAGAGGAGGGGAAAAGGACGGCTATAAGTATAAGGATACCTTAACTAGAGTCATGCAAATGAATTGCTCTTATCTTGGGTACCTTACTCTGCTCCACTTAACCAGGGGTAAATCAACCGGGGAGGAGGAAAGCGGAGACAAACAACCCTACTGACCGTTGCACAGCTAGCCGATTTCAGTAAGGTCATCTAGCATGGAAAACTTGGGCATCTCAAAAGCTAGTCTAATCTTACCACGAGGAGGTTATAACAAGGCAGTGGCTTTTTAAAGTTTTTGGCAATCAAGGGATCCTATTCAACCTGGACAACTTTTGGAAGCCGCGTCCTCACTTTGCTTTCTTTGCTAAAACGTCGGCGCTACCTTTCTGCTTGTCTGGGTCGTAATTAGCCTGATGTATCACCTGCAAGGCAGAAAGAAAGGTGTGGACAGACGCAAAGCTATTCCTTCTTGTTTTAAGACCCGTAAACAGAGAATTGAAGGAGGTTGATGCATCTGTGTTGGCTCGGGTCCTGGTTGAGATTCCAAGGCAAGTAGACGAGGTGATGGGGACTTCAGGAACCAGAATACGGTCTCCCGGCTTGCCGAGGAGCAGTGCTGGTTCCAGAATAAACTGGCACAACTTTGGAAGGGAAACAGTTTTTCTGGAGCTATAGGCGTCCCCATTGCATGGCTTTCGAAAATCAACGAGTCTTTCAAAAGTTGCATAAGGGTCCCGGAGCTTCAACAACCGAATAGTTCTTAAGGAATCGAGAAAGCTTTCTTTATTCTTTGGCTGGAGATGGAAGATAGAACACGCACACACCAGTGCGGTTTTCGCATTACCCCAAGACGCGTTGGTGAATAGGCGGGGAGACAAGAAGTCCATCAATGGCGTTCACTCTGTCCTTGTGGCAGCCAAGCCGTAGACGTCATTGCAATGCAATTTCAGGCTTTGTTCAAACTTTCAATTTAAAACTCGAAAAAAATGCTTTTTTCAGGAGGTTTATTATTGCAGTCTCCTCTGTCCCAGACTCTGGTTCATTGCCCTTCGCCTCCACTTCGACTTTACTTTCCACTACTGTGTGGACACCTTTTCAGGTTTGAGACTGTGGACTGGTAACCGACTTCTCAGTTTGCTCATCAGCTACTGGCTTCTTGAATTACGATTTGATTAACCGAGGTACCACTGGCATTTACTTTTCTCCTGCCGCAAAAACTACGAACTAGAAGTAGGGCAGTTAATTTGAGAGGCAAAACTCGGCACTCGTTCTGGTTAAAGGGATCGCAAATTCCATGCTGCTTACTCAACATCATTTCACTCCATGTGCAAAAGGTATTTTTGTAACTACTGACTTCCTTTTGACCACAACCGAACTCCAAGTAAGTGAGGCTGTAATGGGAAGTCTAATTTGGTCCTCTCAAGACATCATCACCTCGGTAAAACAAAGGAAAGAAGTCGAAAACGCTTATAAATTTTATAACGCCCAGTACTTGTTTTCTTACTTACTTCTTTTTTAAGAAAAAAAATTTAAAAGTCGTTACTGGGGTAATCTCTGGGGCCTGTTCAAACTGGCCACCGGCTTCAATCCTTTGGCCATACATTCAGATTTATTCCCGATTTCCCCTTAAAAAATCTGCATTTCAAAAGAAATTTGACTTTAGTCAGATGTATTTATCGCAGTTATGATCCTCTTTTTTTACTTATACCAGTAGAATTATCAAAAAATGCTGTCGTTTCGTATAAGTTGTTAGCGACACCAGACTACTTAAAAATCTTATAAGTAGGATGCGCTGCGAATTGACCATCACGTTGGTAAAGAGATTCCCGAGTTAAATTTTGATTCAATGGCTAAAAAAATTCTCGATAATTATTCCTTGTCATTTTTTAAACCAGCTTAGGCGAATTCAATTTTTCATTCTTCTCTAACAAAACACTGAATCAAAGGATATGTAGTAGCTTGAACTTGAAATACGAGTATCCTTATCAGCTTTCTATGTAATTGGTGTGCATTATGCATTGTACTAACTCCTTACAAGAAGGGTGGCAAATAAGATTATTTAAAAGGGAATGTTCCCTTTAAATTCCATTTTCTTTGGAGATCATCTTCAAGGCTTCCAGCTGTCACACATCTGCACTGAATGTCGTAGCCAGAACCAAGGTCATCACAACTCCTCACGACAAATTATTGTTACGGCAGAAATAAGTTTAGATTTGGTCAAAGCTCATAGATGTATTAACCAAGAAGTAGCTGCCAAGGAACTAATGCCTAACCATATAACCCATCAAAACAAATTACTGGCAAACGCATTCCCCCTTCTCCTATAGATGGACCAAAACTGCAGGGACCAGAGGAGGAGGTGGAGGCAGTGACTACTGGCCAGTCCGCTCAATTAACTTGTCAGGTTGAAGCTAATCCTCCAGCAAAGGTCACTTGGTACCATTATAGGGGCATAAGGGTGGTCAACAAAGCCGCAATGGGCTCTTATCCGAACGCATCGGGACTGTTCACTGCCACTGTGATCACACATCGACTCCTGCGATCCTTTCTCACCGCAGACTTGGACTCAAGGGACTTTAGAGTGAGTTACTGAAGTAAAAAATCTTCTAGTAATTGGTCGGTTGATGGTAGTCGATGGTATATTCGTCGGTAGTGGGTGCACCCACATTATTGGTTAAGTAATCTCGACCATTTGGCACATTTCAAGCTAAAATTTTTAATCTGAAGCATTGGGCGTTAGTGATATGATTGTTTCCAGTGCAGTCCACCTAACAGATGTTACTTTAGCTTGGCAGATTGGACGGGTACTGATATGCACATAAGTGGTATAGGCGTCGACTATTGTTCATTGTAAGACGTTTCTCGTAAACATCGAATAAGCAAACGATTTAATGCTGAGTGCCGAAAGCTAATTTGGATCCACCGATTTAGATTTACCAACGAGTCTGGCGCTGATTTGTATTTTAGTAGCACAGTACAAAATATCCTCCATCATACGTTTGCGGACGCTGATATGATTAAAAGTAGCATGCCGCTTCATAGACAACAGTTGTGTTTTTCCATTGAAGAGGCATTTTGAAACAAATAAAAAGTCAAGGAGAAGCGGTGGATAAGGAAACCATGTTACTCCTAATGGTGACTCACTGAAGCACAGATACTGTGTTATGGTCGTAAAGAGGCCCCATTTGTGATTGGGATGAAGAATTTAGTGCTCCCACTGACATCATTATTTGGTTCTAAACAACCCCACTCACTACCCACCACTTCATCACTCTTTTATGTTTTCTTTGTATGCCTCTCTGTGTGGTGGAGTGTCGGTGCAATTAATCATGACAAATTGCATGCTGAAGACTACGGAATTACGGTAGAATTGCCCACATTAGTAGATGTGGGAGGATTTTTTCGCCTCTGTTTTGAACGCCGTCTAGACTGCATATCTGACCCACGAGAAGATTTGCGCTTTCTTACATCATCCCAACACTGATAATCGCTTTCTTTTCGCATGAGAAGTTAATCAATCCTTTTACAAAGGAGAAATTGACAGATGATAAGTAGAAATGGGAAAGAAGCAGAGGTAGGTACAAGCAGATCGCTAATGTACTCCATCCAGATCGTTCTATTCGGCTCAATCCCTTGTCCAAAACTCCAAGGCTCCAAAAGAGGACAATGAAGCTTCTAACGTGATCAGTTGCTGAAAGTACAGGGGAGAGTGTAAAGTGTTAATTGACGGTTCCTTCTCTAGGTCAATCAATTTTAACGTTCTCAAGAGCGTCGCGTGATTTTGGGAAGTTTATATTGGGAGGAAAGTTTGATTAAATCAAGCTTAATGGCTGAAAAGTGCAAAAAATTGCATCTGAAGCAATAAAATTAGGATCAAGTTATTTGGTTAACCTTCTTGACAATCCCTTTAATCCACAAGGACGACCGACTAGGTGAGGAACAAAGGCACACATTCGCACATGCAATTAGCCTGAGATCCACTGAGAGGGGCAAGAAGGACAGCAGCAAGGGTGGTGGGTGGCTAGCATCTGAAGAATGGATGGTGGGTGAGGAGTGAGAGCACACACTTTCAATGACCGGGTTCGGAGTAGCACACTTATCTGATGGACGGACGGACACCGCCTCCTCCACAATTACCACCTCTTCCACGTCTCCAACGCAGTCCCTACGGTCGGTGCTGTCGTCTCAGACACAGTTGCTATCGCCTTTCCTCCCCTTCCCTCCCCTCCTCTTTTTCACCTTCTCCTTTGATTTCTTATCCTCATCATTCACCTTCTTTTCCTTTTCCTTTCCCTTCTTATCCTTCTCCCTCTTCTTCCCCTTTCCCTTCTTCTTTCCCTCCTTCATCTCCTCAACAATCTCCACTAAGATGGTGAAAATTTGTGAAGGGAGAAATGCGCATTCGCATCCGCGTCTCTGAATTGGCGAATAGTGCGAAGTCGAGTGTCATTTATTGCTCGTGAAGTGGTCCTGACGTGTGCCTTGACATCCACAATGATCGAGGGGAGACACATCAGCACTTATCTGCATCTGTGCTTTGAAAGGCAGGATGAGTAGTTTGGGGGGCCGTAGACTGTTGAGAAGGGGATAAGCATCTGACGACGGCCTCCAGAGTGTTGAGGTGTTGGATTGTCGCAGGTCGGTTGGCCACGAAATTTGTGCAGTTCAAGTAAGCTGATGAGGGTGTTGAATGTGTGAGTCGAGTTGGAGAAGAACATTGCTATTCTGGAAGGATGACCTTGTGCCTTCTACACCTCAAATTGGTTGTGAAGAGCTTCTGACGCCTTTCGCCGTTCGGGAGGCACACACCGACTTCTTTGCACCTTTACTAACACATAGACTTCGACATCTTCCAAACCTCCAAGCACTTTTTGCATGTCTCCGTGTTAGTAATGGGAAGATTTAGGTGTAAATTTTGAATGTGTGTCGCCTTTTATGTGCACCTCGTCCGCACTTTTGCGACTAATTAGTGAGAAGAAACGATAAAATTCCACCGCGCTCGAATTCAAGGCTCCCACGCCCATTACCGTCACTGGCTTTGCCAAAGTGACACTGTCAGTAGATTGGCACTTTTCCTAGTCTACGGCGATGGCTGGATTAGGGCGAGGATGCGCATTCAAATCTTGACGTGGCGAATTCGCACAACTTTGAAGCAACGCACTTATCTGATGGTAGTCCTTCACCCCGCCATCTCTACTCCTGGCAAAGTTGCTATCGTCAGACATTTGCATTTCTTACGGTCATCATTAAATCCGCCTGCCTCCCTTCTTCCTTCTTTCTTGCCACCTTTCATCTTCACGACAATCTGCTCGGTGGGAATTGCAATTTTTCTCCTAAACTGTTGAATATAGTGAGAAGTGGAGAGAGAGTGTTATACTTTAAGCGAAGAAGACTTTCTCGTGAATGTGTGTAAACGACTCGCCTATGCAATGAGAGGCACGAAAAAGGGAGTAGACTTTCGGCACTCTCCGTTCTGCTCTCCACTGGCTTCACTTCCGCATTTCTGGGTTGCCTTTATCCGCTAAAGTGTTGCGTGCACCGGATAAATGCGACTTATGTTGCTCTGCTTTATAAGCGCGGCTTTAAAATGGGCGAAAGCTTTTTATGCTACTTGGTGTTAAATGCAAGCAATGGATGGAGTCCTCGATGGCATGCTTTTAGGACCAAGAGTCCGGTCTTCATCTCCACCTCGCATCATGGCATGCGTCGCGGAGTTTTGTCTATTTGCTGACTGACTAGGGTTGAGGAGCGAATTAAAGTGCCACGGAACGTCCTGTGAAGACTCTTACAAGTACCTATTTGGGGCTTGGGGCTGCCGGCATGGATCAAGAGAGCAGGCCTCCGACGAGGGGCCATGACGGAGCCCCCAGGTGGCCCGTCACCAGAAATTGGAAGTTAAATTAACAATTAAGGCGTTACACTTGCACCGTACTGCATTTCTAAGACGCTCACCTCTTTTGTGCGTACATTCATGAAGGGTTGCGTCATAGGGAGTAAACATGCGTCTCCCATCTACTTCATATGATAAAATTTGAGGGAGAGAAGAGCAAAATTCTACTATAAAGGCCTTAAAGTTGGTCAGTCCCTTTCCAATACACCGTGGAGTTTCCCACCTCAAAGAACAAGACTTAGCCGTTGAAAGGCTTTCGCGCGATGCTGGGATGGGACTGTGGAAGGAAAAAGGTAACATGAGGTTCTATCCTCGATCCCCCTCCCCATTACCCGGATGATGCAACAGACAGGTGGTGAAGCAGAGAGTAGCAGAGGTGACTGGAAATGGGTTATTTGCCTTATGCAGCTATTTCGTCCCCCGTCTAGCAATAAATAAGTGATCATCCCCAAGTATGAACTATGGTAGCGAAGTCCTCCTTCATTATCCATTTTATTAGCCAGCGAAAACTGGAAGAACTAGTTTTACGGTTCCCCTATAAAAGTAGCAGCTGTTCAAAATGCTCAATAGGCACAGTCATAAAAAAAAAAACATTTTTTTCTACTGCGCAAGTGAGGAAAATCAGCTGGTTTAAAATGAAATTCGCGTCAAGGTTTAAAAGTATGTTCTGCTATTTAGCAACTCTGGAATCACAAAAGTGATTGCCTTTCCTGTATTTGTTAAGTAGTTAACGAAGTCATTTTCACCTGCAGTTTATTTTTTCCCCATCCCACCAAGAAACTCATATCGGAGGAGCGCTACTCCGCGTTGAATGTGAAGGCCAACTCCATCGACAGTTTCGGTTTCTACATTTGCGTTGGTCTGGCGGCCCAGCGGGAGGTTAGAAAGATTGTCGTCTTAGCAGAGTCAGGTCAGCGCATTTTTGGCTTAACGCCTGGCTACAAGTATTTCCCACAAGTACATTTTTGAAGCATCCACCTTGGTGTTCATTAAATCAAGCTCCATAATTTTGATTGGCTAATTTTAGAGTGGCGGGCAAAATGAACACTCAGGTCAGTGGCGTGCAAAATATAATTTACTCATGCACGCTGGATTTAACGATTTTGGACAAATCGAACAATAAAATCAAGATTATTCATCGGAATCTAGTTGCAAAACCACTCAATTAAACTTCAGAAGGCACAGACTTCACTAACCACAAGTGAGGGCATTAAAGTGGGATATAAATGATCAGTGGAAGCTTGTTTAGTGTTTCCGTTTATGCCGGCTAAAATTAGTCACCGGTTAATTTTAGCACTTCATGCATTTTTTTCGCCTAACTGGATGGAGGCTTACGCTAGCCTCATGGCATGGAAATATGGAGAGGGCTGTTGAATTGCCCACTCCCATTCGATCTGCGGATCAGTAGTAGAAAAAATTTTTTTTGCTTACTAAACGTGGATAGTTTGCTAGATAAATTTTGGCTTTATCATTGGCTTATCCGACATGGCTGACGGTCAAATCCTTATAGGAGTTATAGTAAGGCTGCTAATTTATTCTCGATGGGCTTTAATGCAGGCATTTCTCCCTTTTCTCTTTCTTCTCTTTTACACCTCCTAATAAGAGAAGGTTGGATATTTTTAAGCATCTTTGTCATAACCATACAGCTATTGTGTGGTAGCAAGCGGTAGCAGTTAAGGAGAGAGACTCTCTCGATGTCCGGACAACTGCCCGGCTTGTCCACAATCAGGGTTAAATTGTCCTCTCGCCTCTCGCCCACTGCATTTAAGCTAACCATTTCCAATGAATAATGAAGATTAATAAAAAGGCTGTTAAGTTGTATAATCCTCTCAGACTTCCCTGAAGACTAAAAATGATGTCCGCATTGGGGCTGAGGGGCTAATGGCATGGACGGGAGGCCGGACAGCCCGGTGGAGGTGCAATGGCGGGGGCCCCAAGTGTCCTGCAACCAAAACCGAGAGCTAAACTTTTACAGCTTATCTCCCAAGACGAATGGTATTTTCTAAAGAATTTCTCCACTCAAATTAGTGGCTCGAAATGCGCAACAAAAATTACCACAACCTTGGATTGAATGAGAGGTAGAATGGAAGTCAATGTTGTGTCCTTTTGAAAGTGTTTCTTTTACTGATTTTTATTGTCTACACAAGGTCCACCACAAATTGACACACCGACGCGAGTGAGTGGACGTGTGGGTGGAAAGAGCCGAATTGCGTGCCACACCATTGCTCTGCCCAAACCGACGCCGCATGAATTTGTCTGGTCCCACGCCTCCACCCATACAAGCGTCGTTCCCTCTTCAAGGTGGGTTCGCCTTCCTTCTCTCCTCACAACAAACGTCTTTTTTTCTTCACCCTCCCACAATGTTGCTTGTCACAACGATTTCGGTTCGGCATCTGTTTGGAGCTGGGCTTTTTTCCTCACTCGGTGGACATGGAAAGGGCGTTCACGTCAAGGCTCAACTTTTGAGGTTTACAAAGGACACTCAAACCGTACGAGCTTCAAGAAGTGGAGAATACGCGTTCATTTTTCAACCTTTAGCGCCATTTTGAATTTATCCCCGGAGTCGTGTTGCATCGTGTAAGCAGGGATGAAGGCATGACGACGACCGCCGAGACGGGCATCATCTCATTGTAGAATAACTGGTCATGTCAAGATGCACGGCTTTCCTACTGCGCCTGAGTGAGTGAAGTCGACGGTAAATATCGGTGGATTTCCCACTTTCGTTTAAGCCAGCCATCTTTTATCACCACGTACTGTTCTACGCGCACTGCATCACCGTTGCCACAGCCGGAGGGGATTATGACTTATAGACTGGTACTGGCTACCAGCACCCATAAAACGGCCTACTTGGCAGTGAATTTTTTTTTGTATGCAACACCGCCACGATAGAATCTATTTTTATGTAGAAAAATTAGCAGTCTGGATTTAACTTGAACGCGCCCATGGGAAAATGGCTACATGGAGGTTTGGCGCGCACTTTTAATGATGAGGCTGATCGCATTCATTGAAGGACAAGCTGTTTGGAGGCATGGAAGCCAGCTTCTGTCTTCCATTGGTTAATTTAACACTTTTGTGGGTTGTATACGGCAATAGGCTTCCATTCACCGGTGTTATTAGAGTTGGAATCTCCTCTCCTCGTCTAATGGAACACAAGCCAGTTGATTGGAAGATTTTGCGTGTGGTTTCAACCACTTGGAGCCTGGAGAATGGGGATGAAGCAATGTCCCCCCTACGACCCTCCATCTTTCCCACTTTGAGGTGCGGTAAGAATCCTTCTCGTGGGGGAGGGAGCCTAGGATGCTCTCATCACCTTCTTCCTGCTAATTTTCGAGTTTGACTTGTTCCTGGTTGTCAGCCTTAAGTAGGTGGCTCCGTCTCTTTGCGGCAGGTTTCCAAGCCATTCCTCCCCACAAGTCAGGAGCCAACGAATGCATGGTTTCTGAAAGCCTGCCCTTCCCAAACACCCCTGTCATTCGATTTAGGTGTAAACGGATTGTCCTACAACGCATTGATCTCCTCTAGTCGGTGAAAAGGTGTAAACTTCCGTTCCTGTTAAGCTGCGAGACCTGCCCCCAACGCCTTCATCACTATAGTCAAGCTACGATGCGGAATTTCGCTGTCGTCTCTTTAAGCTCAGTGATCCGACACCTTGAAATTTTGACGGCCCAGTAAAGGCGGTCCTGTAAAAAGCAGTTCAAAGTCAGTTTTTCATTAAAAATGCAAATGAAATGCGGAAATACTGCGACTGCTGTGGGCGATAACAAACTCACCGTACTGTTTACTGCACATACTCCTTTTCCTCACGCAGTAAACAATCGCGGCTCCCCACGTCTGTGTCTACCTTTTGCCTCTGGTGATAAAAAAGTGGATTTTGTAGCAAGTATTTAACAAAAATTAGCGAGAAAATTTATGATGTCCAGCGCGTGGAATCGGTGGAGACATTAAAAAATAGGTAGTGAGAAGGTGTTTTATTTGATAGCCTCCTCCAATCTCAGCAGTATCTTCTTACTCGTTCACACCCATTAAAACCTAGGGACAAGTATAATGACTGAATGAATACCTTTTTTTGCCTCTCAATCAACCATCATACCGTAGGCGTTGCATAAAGGCCAAATCCCTCGACTGGGGATTTAACTACTCGCGAATTGGGAACCGATACTTAGAGTTCAAGACCTTTTAGCGTAATTTTTATTTTTTGTATAAGTTATTAATGGCATTGCTTGTTACTTACAACAAAATTCAGCATTTTCTCCTTTTTTGTTGAGAGCCACAAACCGCCAGTGACCACTGCCTACTCATCTGTCCAAATTCAGTAGTATATCTTGCTGTCAAATTAAGTGGTGAAAATAGCTCCCATTGCACACGCATTACACGCAGGAAATAATGCTTGACGGGTTATTTTTTTTAAATTGACGTTGTGCATATTTTGCAAAATTTTAAGTTAGTTACCATTTTGAATAAGCTTCTGTCAGTAAGTCGGCCTTCACGCTTGACAGGTCTTTCAAAACACCTTCACAGTTGATTACGAATTTTGCCAAGTTTTACAAAATACCAAGCTTTCTTACCATCCTTTACCTCTTTTAGCCCTCCGTCAATGATTAGCATCTGCCTTAGCCAGTAAAGCGGGCATTTCCCCTAAAGATGCCCTTCAAAAGTCATACTTTTTTGCCTTCTAGTCTGCATATTGAACACGAAGAAAAGTTGACCGGGTCGACGAGCGCTTTGGTTTTTTCAAAAATTGCAAAGGAGCATTTCGGTCACTACAACTGCACTGTCACCACGGCTTTTGGAAGTGACTCCATCGTCATTGTGTTTACTGAAATCCGTGAGTAGTATCGCGCTTCCGCAAAAGTTGTTTCTTATAGTCTGTAAATTTATTATATGAGTGAAAAATTGGCCGCGTAGTCATTTTGTGTCTCCTACAGTCACTAGTCCCCTTCTGCTCTCTTTACAACTGTCAATGACAAAGTGTCTCAGCAGGGAAATATATCCCTTGATACATTAGGGGTCGTGAAAAAATTGTTCTAACTAAAATTCAGTTTTTTTTGTTTACCTTCTCGTATTCCACCAGTACCTACTTCGTGGCTTACTTTCTACATAATACAGGTAGCAGAGAGCTTAACAAAATCAAACCGCAGCTGTTTGATTTAGGCTTTGAATTGGGAGGTATTTATTTCAGAAAAATCCCAAGATTTAGACATAAAAATGAAAAAAAATTATTGCAAAGGATAATGTTAATAAATAAAAAGCATTTGACTTAGGCTAAGCCTCTTGAAGAGTCTAGGAAAATGGGAGAAGATGTAATATTTGAAAGGCAGGTTCACTATAACGGGATTCGTCAACGTGGTAGAAATAGTGCTGAAAAGTCTGCTTCCTTTTGTAATTAGTAATAAAAAGTCAAGCTTTGAAAGACATTCTTAGAAGAAGTGCTCTCGATGCGGCATAATCTGTTTAGAGGAAATTGTAATGGCACTACTTGGGCCGCTGCAATTTTTATAAGTAGTATAAGGCCAAACATGTATTTAGACCAGTCAGTCACTTGTTTGGTGATACAAAAAGCCCTGGAAATGCAGGCTTTATATAATGACTCCAAAAATGAGTAGGAAGCTGTCGTGGTGCTCAGCATATCATAACTTCCCGATGTTGAAGGATATCGCGAAGTATTGTGTTCTACATTTCTTTGCGCCATAGAAATGGTTCTACGCCAAGTGCCTTAGGGCTGAGTGGCCGAGCCTAAAGTCTTTAATTAAGGCATATGCTGGTGGTACAAGGGTAACGGCAAGGCAGCTGCAAACTAGACTTCGCTCTCTTGCCAATTAAATCTATCACAAATTTTGCCAGAATTACCTACTTAAAAGGAGAATGAGTAGCAACACGTCCTCAGGCATGAAAACTGATTTATTTTAACGACTTTTATAGACGACTTCTCTTACACCTTTATCATCGGAGTGGGAGCAGGCACATTGGTGGTGTTACTGTTTGCAGTAGTGATTTTGTGGACCCTTCGACACCGACTGTTGCATCCACGAGGTAGTAAAACGGCGCGGATTATCACCGCCAATCAGGATGCAAGACAGTCAGTCGATTTGCACTGTGGTGAGCAAGCATGAATACTTCTTCTTTCCATTCTTGATTAAAATCAGTCTTAAGCACTTAAGCACCTTTTTTTCATGACACTTCTTCAAGTGTTTCACAAAGGCATCGCAGGTTCGCGAGGGCAGCGCATAACACCAGATCCTCTCCTTCCAAAAAAGCAAATCTCGTCTAGTATGAGATAGAGGAGTCTATGGATATAAAAATTCTACCCTAAACTGAAAGGTATTCAGTTTTTTTTTGCAAAATAACTGTTTGGTTATTTCCAAACCTGTTCAGAAGCAGACTGAGATGGTAGGAGGCGGAGGGCAGAGTTGGCACCACCTACTTGACTACGGATTCGATTTGGACGCATCCAAAGCAGCGATGACTCGGAATATCAAAGTTTGTGTAGTAAAGGCAGTTATTTAGAGGTGGTATCTTAAAAAAGCACCTTCGATGCGACTGAACTGCTGAAGAGGTCACGTGGACAATACGGGAGGAGACAGATCCTGTGCGTTGATGGCAGTATTGCTGCTACGAGACGACTTTGTAAAACTAAAAACGAAACTGCCAGACCCAGAGCAAGCTGAGTCAATGGAGGAGTCATGTTGTACAAGATTTTGACTCGGTGGTACCCTCATTTCCTTTAAGTCAATCTTTACTCATCTTACAAAATTTAAGCTTCCTAATTAAAAACAAGACTTGTAGAATTAAGAGAGGTGAAAAATAAACGAACAGTGCTTAAAATTTATTAATATAGTAAGGATCTTGCTGGCGGCCTTTGAAGTGCGGTTAATAAGGGATTCCTTCCAAAGAAGTGGCAGTTTTATCTTTGGGCCTCTCTCCCATTGGCTGGAAACTTGATGAAGGGTCCAGTTCACTTCGGTTAGCGCGATGGCTTATTAATTTAGACATAAACACATGCAAATATAAACAATCTGTCAGGTTTGATTTCCACATGCAATAGATGGAGGTCTGACGAAAGGATAGTGATCGACGATTTCACCTCGAAACAGGAAAGCGGTTGTAAATCTGCTTTTACTGATTTGATATTTAAGGCAGAAGGGTGAGAGTGAGCTAGGCCTGCAAGGATTTGGCTAACAGATGCTTTATTCGTTGTCAAGAGTGACTTAAAGCAATGACTTCTGCCATTGGATGGAATCGCGGTGAAGGATCCAGTCCACTGTGAATCGCGTAATGGTTAAATAACTTACATTTGCAAACAAAAACACAAATTTACCATCAAAACATAATTCCCACATCCTTGGAGAGGAGTTCCAATGGAAGGAGGCCTCCAGAAAGACACCCTTACTCAAACACACCGAGGATCAGGGTTCGACAAACGTAAATTGAACAAGGATGGTTGTTTACCTACTTCCAACGATTGTTTGTTTAAGGTCAAAGGATCAAAGCAAGCCTTGTTTATTGAAAGGTCAGTTAGATCACAGATCGCTTGTCCTGGAGGAGCAGTAGCTCCACCCTCGGACTTCTGCCTTTGAATTGAAGCGCGGTGAAGAACGGAGCCCACCTAAAACAGGCTCATTGGCTTGGTAATTTAAAAATCCGGCACACAAAAACAGGTTCTTTGACTACACAATTATTTATGCATCCACAGAGTGGAGTTGCACTGAAAGGTGACCTCCGGGAATGAACTTTTTGCCCAGGGACATTGAGGAATGGCGTTCGACCGAAGTTTTTCGAATAAAGAAGGTTAAAAATCCACCTCTATCTGCTTGTTGTTTAAGGTAGAAGAATTGAAATGAGCATTTTCTACAAGAAGCTGGTTAGTTGGCAGTTTTATTTCAAACAGGCACAGCGCTTTTACCCTTCGACCTCTGTCATTGGATGAAAGTTCGTTGAAGGACACAGGCTACTACAAACGACGTGCCGACTTAGCACAGCCACCTAAGCAAGCTTTTCGTGTTACGGTTTCCCTTTCACATCCGTCGCAAAAGGATCTACTGAGAGGTGATCCTCAAAAGTCCACCTTTTGGCAGTCAAAATGCGTAATTTAAGAGTGGCAGATGCACGTCGGCACATATGCGGCTAAAAATCAAGGATGGAAGTGAGCTTCCTCCACAAGAGATTAGCTAACAGTCCGTTTATTCCTGAGAATAAAGTTCTGTCGTTGAGTGGAAGCTGAGCAAGGGATGAAGTCGCCTTCTCCACTCACTGCCAGGAGTTCCACGCTGAGAAAGAGGGACCCGACGAACACACCTCGACACGCTATAAAAAACGGTTGTAATTCAACTTCCATCCACCCAGCGTTCAAGATGGAAGGTGAAAGGCAACTCGCCTCCATAGGAATAATCTGTTGGACTCGGGTCTGTCACTACTTTACCTTCGTTGCAAGGATTAAGTAAAATTTTATGATATTTTGCAATGCCTCGATCATAAAAAAGTTGTAGGCACGCAAGTTGAAAGAATAAGCTAAAGTAGTAAATAATTGAACTTAATTTTACGGCAGGGCTTTTTTCCTCCCTTGTCGAAGTCAAATACAACAAATTTGGCAGACCGAGAGTTCGTCAACACCAATTCGTGTCAATGGAGGAGAAGGCGAGGGGGCTTAAAGGCGTCCACCCAAAGTCTTTGGTCTATTCCTTGACTGCTGAAGAGGAATGGAGATGGTGGAATGCAGTGGAACCACTCTTGTCCCTCCAAGTTGAGGACCTAGGTGTCTTTTGCTGTTGAGGATACCTTCAGGCGGCAAAACGCGCTCTTAAAAGCACCTTTTGTTTTAGGGCAAGGTCTAACACTTGGTAGACAGTCGTTGGGAGAGGAGTGCTCTGAGGCGAATTTCAGTGTAAGCAAAACTCCCTTTTGCCATTTCATAGTAAAGTGAATGTTAATTTGTTCTTTTGACATCTTTTTTTACAATGCTTAGATCCATCGTGATTCAATCTGTGTCTCTCAAGCCAGTCAGATGCAAACGTATTCAAGGTGAGGCGCTCCGCCTTCTGTGGAAGGCAGTTCAATGATTGATGCCTCCTTCCTTGACCACTTGCTGGAAATAATGTGGACCTTAAAAAGCATGGGTTTGTTGTGTGCTCACCGAGTAGGCCGAATTTTGAAGCCTCGGACTTCAGTGAGGAAGGGACGGTAGCCCTTGTATACTCCCGGTAGCTGACAAGAGGAGGAGGAGGGAAGGTGGACTCTTGGCGATGGCCGCGTCTCCCTTCGTATCCCCACGGCATCGTGCTAGAAATGCGGAGCTTGTACGGCTGAAGCTGCTATTAAGTAGAGCAACCGCAGTTGCTGTCATCGCAGACATCAGCTCATCATCTTCACTTGGTCCCCAAGGTTACCTTGAAACAGGAGATGTGGGTGCGCGATAGGCACCACAAGCAATTTAGAGTCTACTTGCGTGGCCTTCTAAACAAGCAAAAAGACGTAGTCGAAGTGCCACTTTTGATTCGTCTTGCATCAGGTGACAAGCAGTTTGTCGCACTAGTGACACGTAGACAGGCGTCAGGCTCCATGGCTCTACTTTAAACTTGTCTGCTTCGTTATAAAATATAAAATGTGGGCACAAGATCGCGAGAAGCAGTGTGGGATGGTCAACTAAGTGGAGTGGAAGCCTTTGTCCACAAGGCAATGCCTAGTGCCAGGTTGCAAGTTGGGAAAGACTTCCCTCTCCTTCTTACTTCCATTCTCCTCACTTCTCAAGTTATTCTTCTCCTCGGTCGAAAGTGTTCGTTCTCAATTATTCATGATGTGTCGCAGACTCCTTTGGTGTCCTTGTAAAACGGATTCCAGACGTCGTTGACTGAGTACTGCACAAATCGCTACAAAATAAAACTTTGAATAAAGCAGCTTTGCAGCTCAAATGATGCTTAAACGCGTGTTCTTTTTGCCTAGCTGATAGTTGGCGTTTTCGTCTTCCCTACCTGACTGCTATCCGACCGCCTGCTTGGATCTTTTTCTCCTTAACCTCTCATAACACGGAAATTACCTAATTCTTTTGTTTTTCATATTTTAACCCTCCATCCCTATTTCTAAGGAAAAAGTTTGCCTGAAATTCGGAAGTAGTGGGAATATTTTGTTGATGGGCGGCACGTGGAGCACACTGCACTGCCCAATTAACGTAGAGTAAATCATTAATTTAAGTAGAATATGAAAGTATAAGATAGAGAGCCTATTCCTCGCCACCCATTTAACTGTGGCACACAAGTGCAAGGCAACTTAAGAGTTCTTTGATCTTTTTTTTTACTAAGCAAAGAGGGTCAAGTGGATGGCTATCGTTAAGACGCCAATGCCCTAATTATACCATACTACTTAAACATCGCTTATAAGTAGTTCGCGATTATAAAAGTTAGAGATGCTTTATTTCAATGGTTGGAATTTTTGGGAGAGAAAAATTATTCCCTGGAAGAACAAAAAGAGGACCCCAATTTATAATCACCCAACACAGTTTTTTAATTGGCAGGACATTAATTTACCTCCTTCTGTCGGGCCTTATCCTTCATCGTTCTGCTCCCAGTCAGTCTTTTGCTAGAAGTGATATCCAATTAATCATTCTATTTCTAAGCTCTCTGAGTTGTAATTTACTTCTCACGCCATTTGTGACTTATCTTTTTCCCACAACTGGTAGCCTAGTAGGTGAAAAATTGCCCTTTTAATTTATCTGTTTATGATTTTTACTACAAAGTTATCATAGCTGATTGAGTTTTTTTTTTCACTCAGCAATTAATCACTCCATTACACTAACCCAAAGAGAGAGAAAACACCTCGAAACATCGCACTGCCCAGTGGATGCAATTAAGGTCATTTTCGCATTATAATGCGTTGCGATTTTTTCCCTCAGATGCAACTGTCTGATAACTAATGCAGGTCCAACTGAATGTGCGCATTTGCTCTACCACAGACTAAATGTATAGAACCAAGAAAAATTTGTGTGGGTTAAACAAACTGTAGTGGATCCCTTTATCACTTCATGCTAAAGTAATGGGGGAATGCGTCTCCAAAGTAAGTGTACATGGAAGAGTTCACTAACCAGGCGATTACGCAGGTTAATGTTACACAATTTTATTTGCTACTTGGGCGGAAATTAAGTCAACTTTTCGGATCTTCAGTATGCTTCAGTGAGATTTGACAGCAATATAAATGTGAGCAGTCATATTTGAGCTCGATTGTTTAGCAACTTACTCATCGTCCTCCAATTGTCTTTTTTATCACTATTTGCCATATTATTTTACCTGTCAAATGACAATAGCTTTTCGAGAAAGCAAATTAAATTACCTGTGTTATCGATCTTCTGTATTATTCCACAGCCTCCTACACAGTCCCTGTCACGTGATTGCATGCGAGGACGGAGCAGTGTACAAATGTGTCACCGCAGCGAGCACGCCCACCACGCCACTTCTCACCCGCCTTCGTGAGCCCCCTTCCAGCCCAGCCACACTCTACGTGGCCACGGCAACAGATATCACAAGCACCAGTGAGGTGGCGGGCAATTCCAGAGTTGCACTGCTGACAAATTGCAGTACAAACTTTCAGGATCAATTTTTTCCCACTTAAGCTACTTCGATCGCCCCCCTATGCCCCTTACCATTATAATCGCCTACGCGATATTGAAGTGAAAAGAAAATTGCTACTTGTTTCGTATGAGTAGGAGTGGCGTTCTGCTATTGGGGTATGGTGCTTGTGTATTCACCATACGCATTTAGAGCACTACTTTGTCACTGCGTTTACTTGTCGCGTTGAGCAAATCAGAGCGGTCCACAAGCATGTATTAGGAACTTGAGAGAGTTCATTTTGCATTCTGTAATGCAAATTAAATGTTTGCGGGTTGCTGCTTAAAATATTTCAGTAGTATATTTGTTGGAGTATTAAAGCTTCTGTAGAATCTTTTTTCACCAGAAGCAGACAAAAGAAGCTTCGGTTCCATCTCACATTTACTGCCTAACCGTCTAAGCCATATTGGATGTTATCATTAATAAAGAATCCTATCTGACTTTATAAAAATCGTCACGGCCCTAAAGAACATTTCTGTTTAATTTTTTTTGAAGGCTTCGCTATCACGAGTGATTCATAAATTTACTAAGTAATTTTAGCAAACATTAGGTACCCCTAGGCGTTGTACTACTGTCCAAAGGGCCAAGAATAATCAGTAGCATAAGTACGCGAGACCATAACCACTCCATGTTTCCCGACAGCATTCTCTAGCTAGCTAGCTGTTGTTTACACACCTTCGTTGGTAATAAAGACATCTGTGCCAATGCCTAGATTACTCCGACTGGGAGTCGATGGGAACCAGATTCACACACATAAATTGCAGCTTCTGGCAAAATTATTTACCGTTCTATAAATGGGATGTTTATTAGACCGTTGAACTATTGTACTGGCCAGAAATAAAAGAATCTTTTAAGATCGCTTAGATGCCTGAACGCTGAAAGCCAATAGCGCTAAGAATGACAAAATAGCTTTAGCTGCAAGGTTATACTTTGATAGGATTCAAATTTTAATTATGGAATGAGTAGTGTTTCATTCACTTAATTCTCCTAATAGGAAACAATTGAGCGAGGCCTGCGGATGCAATTCTTGATCCCAAAGCTTGTGAGCACACAAAACTGACTCTCCTTTTAAAGTAGAATTTGCCAAAGATATCTATTAGAAGAGTACCTCATTAAGGGACGACCGCCTACTGGTGTGTCATCAGTAGTATATACCTCATGATATGTAGAGCATGATTTGGAGGCCGTGGACATTAAAAATAGTAAACTTTGGATACATACACCTAAAATAAAAGAGAATGAGAAGGAATTCTGGCCGTTTTTGTACTTAGTTTTAAAGCAAAAATGTAGTTAAGTGTAAAGTTCAAAACAAATAAATCAAGAGAAAAGAAAGTCTTTTTTCCAGCAAACTAGCGACACATTAATTATTCCTGCGCCAATGTACTTTCTTTTATAAGCTAATTAGATTTAATTTAAGCATTTTCTAGGTTTTAACGCCATCTGGAAGCGTTCTGTTTTGATGATGTTTACAACGGTGCAAAAGGTGGACCTACTAATTAATTTTTTGTTTTTTTTTAAAAAAAAAATAATAAGACCGCAATCTTAATATGTGATTTTGTAGGTGCTAACATACGCTATCATTCTGTCTGTATTGGCGATTGATAGAGGAAGGTGACTACTGATCCGAATGAAAACTGAGCTGCCTCATTGCCCCACTTGAAAGGCCGAATTGTCCAGGCTCAACCACGACGTCCAAATTAGCGCAAACATCGGAAAGGAGTTAAGTGCAGAGCAAAAAAGCTATGATTCGGTTGATTAGGGGAGAGAAGATTTAATTGCTTAATGTCGTAAATCCAAACCTGGGATGGGTCATGTGCTTGAGCGATTTCTCTCCTCCTTCTCTACCTCCACCTCATCCTCTTCAATTCAGTAAGTAAGGCTTCCTTTGCTTAGAGCACCAGCCAAGTAATTGGATGTGGGTAGTCGGAATTCTTTACACCTCTTTTCTTTTTTAAGTAGCTTGACAATTAGAAAAGCCACTTGGATACCCTTTTATCTCCATCTCCCGTTCTAACTTTTAAACATTTGTAAGAATTTGCCATTCAACAGTCTTTTAACTATACTGATGTGATTACTCGTAACGCATTAGAGAGACTGTATTTGAAATTCTGGATCCATAAAAAAGACGCTTCTTAACCACTTAGTGCATTCACAGGTAAGTAATGACGGCCAGTGGAGACCATAGTCAATCATATTTGGCTTTATTTATAATATCAAATTTACCAGGAAGTGAGGCATGGACCCTCGGATGAAAAGAGTGTGACATGAAGAGAGACGCGCGAGAGATGAAACAAAAGAGACAAACGCGAGTTCAACCTCATTCATCGTCGTCCGAATCTCGAGTGTGGTCGCCACGCAAATTGTGGGGAGCGACGAGATATCTCTTTCCCCCAGTAAGGGTTTCCCATCATCATCTCTTCATCAATATCACTGAGGAGGGGATAACGCTTGACCACACGATAACGCGAAGGGAGAGGAAAATCGATATCATCCTCGGACTCTCCGACCGGCGCCACCGACGAGATCGCGTGCTCCGTTGGACCTTCCATGTCGTGGAGTCGAAGACTGCTGGCAAAGTAGAAGAGGGTTAAAAGGGAAATGCAGGTGGCACGCATGATTTAGACTGTGGTCTTTTGTACAGGTGCATGGTGGGAGTGTGGGCTTTTAAGCGTCCCCCTGACCAATGAGAATGCAGCACCAATAGGGTCTCTGTGATGGTCTATTAGACCGTGTCTATCACTTTACAATGCGAATGCATACATTACTTCGCAGAAACAATTGCTTAACATAATAGTAGTCGTTGGATATGATTATAAGAATTAATGCATAATTTTAGAATATCACCATGCCATGCAAATTTGAACTGTAAAGTGTGGGGGCCTTTTGTTATCCACTTCTGCTTTATCAGTCGCCTGGAATGCGCAAGGGTTTGTCATGTTTAACAAGCCAATCTTTAAAGGGCTTCATATTTTTTAAAAGGACAGTGGTTTGGCACTTAATTTGTTTTTTTCAGCCCCTAAACCTATTATTTAAGGTTATGTGAAGAGACCATTTTTGTTAGCCAAAAGATGCTTCCTCTTGGCCGCTTTCCCTACTTTAGATTCGTGCCTTCTCTTTGCAAACTATCTGCTGGTTTTCTGCCTTTCCTAAGTGGCTGCAAAGTATGCAAATATTTTTAAATTTTATGAGATCCTGAATCGGTCAGGCATTTGCCTACTTGATGGCATTTATCGCGTTGACCAACGTTTTCCTCAGTCAGTGATCATTTCTACGAAAAGGAGGATTTTTATATCCAAAAACATTCATGGTATCACTCTGAGCACTTGCCGTAAAGATTAAAAAAAATACTGCTAAAATACGCGATTTTATGTCGAATCTCTAAATTCTAAGTTAAATCTATAAGGGACCTCTCTAATACTCAATCAACAAACCCAACAATTTTATTTGTCTTGTTTAAAGAATTTTTAAGGAGAATCAAAAGCCATGAGAGGTGATAATTTATGCATGGGAAAATACTGAATTGATTTAAGTAGCAACTGGCAGTCCAAGGAAGCGATCGATTTGACAGCCTGTAGTGACGAAATTTTAAGCACTTATTATCAAATTCTTTGCTATTATTTTAAAACTAATTGTTTTAAATTTTTTGCCAACGAGGAAATTGTGATGTAAATCAATGTGCCACAATTATTTAGAAAAGAAATGTAACTAGTTAGAGCACAGTTTAAATGCATTAGCATTTAACTTTCACTTAAAAATATTTGCCTAAAAAACTGTAATTTTGTTTCCAAGAGGCTATTTTTACCTTTTGCTATATTTTTTATATTCTTAGACCGATTGAAGATCGGGATTTGGGGTTGAATGATTGTTTCCTCTAATAAATGTCCTGTAAGCCTTGTCGCGACATTTCCGTGGACTTAATCAAGGGAGTTGAAATATGATTTTGACTATTGATTTTGTTTTATCTCTATGTGACCCTTAAGTCCCCGTGACGACCCACACGCTGACCTTTGGAACTATCTTCTGATCTTGGATGGGCTCCAGGAAGGTCCCACATGCCTCAGGAAGTCCTCCTCCCCTCACATAAAAGTCGAGATTTAGAAGTAAATGGGTAAAGCTTCCACAGAGTATGCTGTACTGCCTTGTTTTTGCATCGCCACTTTAGTCCCGCAAGCTATCAAAGCTCTGCAACTGGACGGCATGGCCTCCAGACCATCCTGTTCGCCCTGTAGTCCTTCTGTGCGTCAACTATGCCAGTTCCGCTTGTACTTTGTGTCTGTTTTCGTCCTTTAAGAAGCCTTAAAAAATCAACCGACTTGATTGCTGACGAAGGGATCACCAACAGGTGCATCGCCAAAGCCAAGAGTTGCCGCGATCTCAGGAGAAATGCCACCCATCGCAGTCCTAGTGGTTTATTTTTTTCCCAATAAAACTCCATCTCTTGTGTCAAGAAAAACTGTAACCACTTGACAATCCTTACACGCTACATGCATGTCACGGTTGTGGAATTGTCAAAATGTCATGACCGCCACTCAAGTGACATGAGGTGATCGTACAGGTCCTATCAAAGGCAGGCGTGGTAAAGTCCACATCCTCCTCTACAAAATTTCCACTTCGATTGTTCACTTAGCACTAAAAATATGATTTGTCTGAAACTAATAAAACAACTATTTTACAAGCAATTCTTGCTTGCTTCTACGACGAGGTAAAGTGGGAAAACAAATTAAAAAAGGGACTTAAGTTCTACACCGAAAAAAATGACTACGTGAAGGAGAAAATTTAGGGGCAAGCTATAGAGAGAAGGAGGAGAGAGTGAGAGTTAATACAGATTTACTGCTCAAAAGTCCACCCATTTGTAGTTAGTATGGATGTATCATTTATGATGATGGAGCATTTTAAGGCTCCTCGCCCCTCTTGGCACTGACTGCCCCCTAATAATAGGGTTATTGCTTTGTACTTACTTGTCAGTTTTCTTGTGCAAGCTCCAGTCGTCGTCCACTTGTCTACTCAGGTACGTCGGTTGCTGTGACCTTAGTCCATCCCAACTTGTGTCCCATAGAGCGTCTTCACAGGTCGAAAATAAAGCCAACCATTCCAGGTCTGCGGTTCCCATGCCACATGGATATGTGAGAGCTTGAAAGGCGGGAGCTACAATTAACACAGTAGCGTGTAATGCATTACAAGGTTGAATACAATAGAAAAGGAGACATTTTTCCAAAACTATTCCCCCTCTTGCAGGAGGAAGAGTGATAAATGTGCACAGTCCTCGACACTACCAAGTATTAACGAAGGACGGACTTTTAGCACCCGCCACCTCGCATATGTCGGTCGAACCGAGACGAAGGAGAGATAATAAAAAAACGATCAAAATGAAGGACAACACTCTGTTTGTTTAACTCGTTTGTTTATTCACTCAGACTCTTTAGTTAGAGAGGCAAGATTTTGTCGCTCATTGCCCCTCCTCACCAGCTTTCTTCGCCCTCGCATAGTTCACTCTCGGGGCGGACTTTAGGCTGATTCAATCTGCAGATGGGGAGTAGATTAGGTTAGTAATTAATCTTCCCTACCTTAAAAATAGACTTGATTAATTAAAATCAACTTGACAGCTGTCAAGCAGGCAGTGGAGATACGGTGTAGTCTGTGATGGAATTAATTGATGGATTGCTTAGTGGTTAATCCGTCTTGATGAAGCTACGACTTGGAGATAAGTAGGACTACTTACTTGCACTATGTAGCCAGACCTCTTTTGCTATCACACTTGGATGTGAATCTTTTGTCTTTTGGAGGCTTTTTTTTCTGAGTAAAGTTGGCTTTTCTGATGCAATTAAATGGGTGTGGTAAGAAGTGCTGCTACGCTACTTGTGACGTTCAAGGAAAATGAATTCGTCTTTTCATTAGAAAGAAATTTGTTCGAAACCTTTTTAAGGGGCTGTAAGACCTTTTAACTGTAATTAAGTTAATCTGTCACCAAGGTACTTTTAACCACCAAACACGCGGATAGGTGGAGCATTTTCATCCAACTCTCTTGCCACGCTTCGTTCCTCGTGGCTCTGATGTGATTTAAAGGGTTGACAGAGACCTATTTTTACTACACGAGGCCCAGTTTGCTTTTGGAGAGGTTAAAGAAGCTATTTTAGCTGTTTGCTTTGGTTCTATATGGCCAGTTCTAGATTTTTATAGTTATTCTTCAGGGTCAAGCTGGTTTCCAACTGGATGGTGAGAGTGCTTGGAGTCCTTGTGGTCCTCTTGGCCGATGATCTACGAGAGGAGACCTAGTCCTTACACGGATCCCTCTTTTTAACTAAGAATCCTTAAAGTAAATGCTTTTTTACAAGATATCTCTCCCTATCTTATAGCTCATGCTTTGATTCCACACTTCAGTCTACCTTAAGTGAACTGAGAGACCGCAGTAGGTGTTGATGAGAAAAAAATTGGTTGAGTGACACACTTAGACACTACAAGTATTCGCGGTCTGGCAGACAGACAGACGGAAACAGGTTTACAGCGCTCTTAGGCAACACAAGCGTATCCTCTCCTTACCACTTCAGACAGAAGGGCTTGAGAGCTGTCGGATTGGATCGGGTGTCATGCTATCCGCTGGAAGGACAAAGGCGGAGCCTTTGTTGTCCGCAAAACAAATGATTAAAGTATCAAAATGATGATCAGCCTTGTCTATAAGTGGGCAAAATATAGTGCTAATCAACATTTGAAATGATTGATCTGGCACTTCTTTATTGCGATTAACTCCATTGTATGATTGTGGCTCCACTACTAATATAAAGCGCTCTTTTTTTCGGAGGAGAAACATTGAGACGCACTAATCTACTGTTGGAGGAAATCCAGAAGGTCTGGACACACACACACACATTACTGACCACTAAATTAAGCAAAAAAATGGAAAATTTTTTGACAGAAAGGACTCATGCGATGTCATCGACTGGAGAGGGAACTGTCATTACCAGATAGAAAAGGAAGAAATGACAAAATTTGCACTTTAACCTTAATTGAATGGGAGGAAGAAAGTTTTTTAGTGCATGACTTCCTATTGCTCGCTTAGAGTCAAAAGTAATCGGTTAATTTTCCCATCCGTTCGATGTCTTTTTATTTCCACACCAGTAGACGAATACAAACCAAAGCGCTGGCGCATTGTGACTACACGGAACTAGTAGAGGTCTGTTGTTTCAATGAAATTACTCGCCAATATATCTTAACCGAAGCAATTTGATGGAGGTGATGGCTTAATCGACCATAATTGGGGATCTGAACTGAACTGATTAAACCAAGCTAGCAACAAAAACATCAGAGGTCTGGTAAATGGGAAGTTAATAATATCGGTTCCATTGTCGTTTCCTTCCCTATTTTTAGGAGGCGAGAAATGGAGATACTTCTTGCCTTATCGAGCCTTCAAACGAGGTATTGACGGGTCGAAGGTATCCAACTCCACACTCGGGTTGAGGTAAGTCGATGGCAAAGCTTATTGTCACCCTATGAAAAGAACAATTCAACCCGGTTGATAGTGCTAGTCTAACAAACTTGCCCAGCTAGCAACAAAAAGAATTTGCTCAGCCGTGTGTGCAGATACGCGAGTACTTCAGTCCCCAGAGGCTGTACTTCCACTATTCCGGCAGACTCGAAGACGTATTTTATAAATTGTAACAAGTTTCTCTGCCTTACCTCGAGCCATCATGACTTCTGCGAAGACTTGGATCGCTAAAATGCACCGCCAACCCAATAGTCAAACCCGCACTTTTTTGTCAACATTGTCCAATTACTTAAACAAAGTCAAGAGCTGTTTGATGCACTGTATATGGATAAATGCTGCTAAAAAACCAAAGCAATCTTTAGTACCTCATATCAAAGCATTGTCATAGCAACAATTACATGATCTTTCTTCCATCACTTTATACAAATAGACGAGCACCGTAGCAACAGCTAGAATAATAGGAGACAGATTAACTGCCAGAAAATCATTACGCCAGCAACATAAAAATGAAAAACGTGGTATAAAATTTCCTATGGACTTTATAGGCAATAAATTTGTTCAACGTCACTAATCCTTAGGAAGTGGCGCCGCTACACTAACAGCGCTTCGCTCCAAAAAAGTAAAGATAGAAAATTAAGCAAATTTTAATGTTAAAAAAGGCTTTACGACTTGTAATAAAATAAGTCTAGAGGCAAGAAAATTATTTTCATGTTCTTCTGACCCTTAACAAAGAGGTTTGTAATTCCATTTTTCACTTCTTACGGAAACTTTTTCCAATTAATCTTCTTTTAATTTATTTCAAGGTTATTACGCGGAAAGTTTTTTAAAATAACCTTTACGGCTTTTACGTGGTAGGGTGAACATTGGTATTCTGCAAAAAGAGAATAAGCCAGTCTCTTAGTAATTTTGCGTGGGCAGAGTTTTTCCTGCCTATTTATTATCTTCTGCTAATAGGGGAGTAAAAGGGTGGTCCAAAATGCTGCACCACTTAATAGACGCATTAGGGACGAGAGGTGACAGGCGCGAAAGGGCATTTCGCCGACCATTACCTCCGGCGCCTAAAACATGCTCCATTAGATCCATAAAAGGGGACAGTATTTAAGCCTACCGGCCGAAAACAAAGCACTATTTTTTTGTTAAGTGTCCCACGAAATCTGTTTTTATGGGAAAAAAGCCATGTATTACACGGTGTTTAATTGCAAGTAGAAAAATTGTAAACAGATAACCGTGATGAGACGCTTTATAGCATCTCCATCTTTTTACTTAAAAAATGTCAAATGCACAAGTAATGTTTACCAAATTTGTCTAGTAGGGCCTTAAGAGCTTTTATTTTCACTTTAGGCCACAGAATCCCATTTTGTTGCATGACGGACGTCTACACAGGCTTTCGTAGTGGTCACCTGTTGAGACTACAGAGCTAACTTTTTCATTGAAAATGGAAAAAAATGAAGCAGCACAGTTTCACATAAGACGTTGTCTTACTGAATGTGAAATTTGTAATGCCACCGGTAGGGTAGACAGAATCGCGCTGCTGTTTGCTTTCAAAAGAAGTCTTCACATTACCGTTTGCTCAAAAGTTTTTTTCTGTCTTTAGCCTTTTAATTGACAAAAGGCTGCCTATCCTCCATAGGAGAGTATGAACCACTTTAGACATAATTTTGTTGTCAAGGTTTGGAGAGACCAGTGACAAGACATGTGCACATCAGAGTTTATCGTGTAAGCAAATTTGGATGAATTTCATGGCATGTTGTAAAGCCTTTGTTTTCCCAATCTACCTTTTTACCTATCACGCAGGGATAAGCTGACGTCTGCTTCTGAAAACCTTACAAGTTTTGAATTTTATGTATGCTTTTGCTTTCCAGTAAATCTACGAGTAAAATATTCGCCTTGGGATTGCCACTTAGACATGCCAAATTAATGATTAGATAATCAAAAGTAGTAAAAATAGTCATTACAAAACGAAGAAATTAAATCTGTGCGGTCAGTTGTAACTTCTACCTCAAAAGCGATTTGTTCCTATAACTCAAGGACCTAACTGTAGCTCTCCATCTCCCTTTAATTTCTCAAATGCTCAGCCAAGTTTTCCATGTGATTGTCTAAAGCTTAATAAAGCTGAAATTGTTAGCATTGTAGAACAGCAAAGGATGAGAAGGAGTGAATGTTTTCTCTCTCCTCCAAGTCCCTTAAGCATCAAGCTTTGCTGCATAAGGTCTGTTTCTAGACCGTTCTTAAGCAGATGACAACACCTTTGACAAATCATACTCGTTATTCTGTGATCGCGTTCAAACAAAGGGTTGTATCTACGGTCCGAAGAGCGGTGCCTTAGAGATCATTTGAGTGGATTATTTGAGGGTAGCCAATGATCTGCTCGTCTGCTTAACGAACGTTGAAAATAAAAAGAGATCAATTTAAAGCACAAGTCAGTCATTTGACATGCGATCAAATAGAAATAAACCTTACGTATTTTAAAGAGGCAAAGAACGAAATGAATCTTTTTGAAGTCTTCTGTTTGTCATCTGTGGTGCTTACAAATTTGGCGGGGGCGGAGATCATATGTTTTGCCACCGACGACGTCCATCGTTTGTTAACCTCACTTATTATTTTTTGCCACCATCTACGTATACGAGGCTAGGAGGTAAAGATGCATGCGTCAGATTTTTAGCTTTCAAAAAGAAGGAGAAAGCAGTTCTTCAAATGTAGGATGCTTTTCGAGCGGCGACACTTTCGTTACTTCGAAACAACTTTAGGCCTCCTAAAAAACGTTTCGAATACTTTAAGTAGACATTTGCATTAAAAAACCTTAAAATTTTTCTCATTGATGAAATTATTTGACAGGATAAATCAATATTTTTGCCAAAAAAGGGAAAATTAAGCAGCATAACTTTTAGTCGACTTAGAAAACGAATATCAAGAAGAGGATTTAAGTTATCTGCAAAATTTTATTGTTTTTTTCCGCTGTTAGTATGAAATTCTAAAACTGAGAAGAATGTTACGTGGAGAAACAGGAATGTGTCTTCTTAATCGCATGAATTTATGGAGAAGTTCTTACACTCTATCTAATAGGCATTTTAAGGGGTTTGTCAAAAATCCACACAGTAAACACCCCTTCATTACCCTAATTCAACCAGAACAGCCAAAAAATAAGTTTCGGCCATAAGTCTGAGGCATCTGTAGACAGCAGGAAATTTGTTTTTCTGCAAACTTCCACAGTCAGTTCATTACACTCCCCAAGAGGGCTATGAATCTTGCCCTCCTTCTGGGACCCTTTTAGCCCATTTTTTGTGCGGCCTCTCAAGATTCCTCGCCAAGAGCTTCCTCTTCTCCCAACTGTAAAGAAGATCCAGTAAATTCTATCCATACCTCTGCTTACTTCCTCTCGATAGAAAGAAGAATTAAACAATCCCAACTACTAAGAAAGCTCAGCCAGCTCTGTTTAACGACTCTCTTACCAAATTCCTTTTTTCCACAAATCCACCTTTTTGCTAACTCCCTAAGCATATTTCGCTTCCACAATATATTTTTTCAACCAGCTATAATTTTCGGTTACTTGTTCCTCATTGCACGTCTGCTAAAGTAAATAGTTGCACGTTTATGGAAAAAACAATAACAATTAATGCTCGTTTTAAGATAGAAATTTTCTAGGCAATTATTCGTGATTTGTAGAGTTTACTCAGGAATAAAAAAGCAGAACCTTAAGTCAAACGGAAAACAAGATGCGAAATTGTAGGGTCAAAGTCATTTGAGAAATTTTTTGTGGTGGATTTTTTTTCTGTCTCATATATGTGTCCGCATTAAGTATTGCTGCCAGTTTTCGCTGCACTTGAAGGTGCTGAAGCGCCCCCGCAGAAGTAAATTAAAACACTTAAACAAACTAAACGAACATCCAAAAGGAAAAATTTCGTTTCAGCTTCCGTAAGCTTAGCTCTACAGTAAAGCTGCTTATTTGGGTAAATAAAGAAAATGAATATCTCTAAATCACTCAGATTTGACATCAAGTTGATTAAATCTGTCCTTTGGTGTTTTGCGCAAAAGGAACGAAACGCAAGTGAGGTGCTTTTTTCTTTTTTGTGTAAAAAGAATCAGATTCGGGTCCTTGAATAATCTTTTTTGTAAACATAGTCAGCTGTTATATTGTATATAACGCTGCAATAAAGAACACTCTGTAAACTAACACTTTCTTCACTTCTCCTCCCTTTTACTCTGAAAGGGACTTGTATGCCTGTGTAGAAATAACTTACTTCAGCAGAATCACAGATGGCCAAGATTACTTTACTCCCGGAGATTAAACAAACGAACAGACTGTCAGTCCCTACGATGCCATGGCGATTGAGAAATGATTTTGTCCCATAAACAGGTGCATTTTCAAAGTAGTAAACAAGCTTGAGCGAGACCTCCGGGTTTATTAAATAAACACACGCCTCGTGGGATTGAAGGTGCCATTACCTTGTGCCATAGTCACACCCCACATTTATACTCTCATTCCGGCGAGCGGCCACCACCCAGATGGAATGAGTTATGGATACCGCTGAAACCTCTCACCCTAGAGCAGCCCGTTTCATCTTGCTATAGGGTCACAAATGTTCGCCCTTGAGCTAGTGCTTTAAAAATCTACTTCAGCTTTGCACCGAATCAATGCGATATAGGAAATGTTAAGTTTTTCTTGCCATACTTTTTTGAACTTAGTTAATAAAGTGGCATATGGGGCGATTCCGTCGACGTTGCTCGAGTTTACCGTGAGTCGTTCTTCGATGAGGAATCTGGAGCCAGATAATCCGCACAACAATTGTACATTCACACAGGACTGCAACACTGCTAGAGGCTAGGAACAACCAAAGTATGGAGCGTTACATCAGGTGAATGTCCAATTACCGTTTTTTTGCACAAAGTCTTTCAAAGAATTGAGCTCCCATCAATCCGCGTTCTGAGCCATATTTTTCAAGCAATAACACCAATGCCTTTCGTCTTGACATTCGGTGTCGGGACGGATTTTTATGCATTTAAGGTGCACAAGGTAAGGGAAAAGACTTCCACCAATTCGAAGTCTTTGTTCAAGTCTGAAAGCAGTCTCTTAGGAAACGGATCGGAAAACCATTTCTACAGACTACACCACCAGAGTTCCCCACCATCATTATTCGCTGGGACAGGCTGATCTTTAAGCTCTCGTGCTTGAAGACAATCTATCGGTTTTGCTAGGATGGGAAGCTGCCAACGCTAATGACTTCAAGTAGTCCCCATCGCAATAGCAGACAATTTCGATCAAAATTCGTCTTGTCAGAGTAGGTAACGATTAGTCAGTATAATGATACTACAGATTACTCCAGACCATCTACTTAATTTTCTACTGGTGAGTAATTAATCTTGGCATGACGGAAGAAGTGCTACATATGCTGCGAATGGGAGAATCGGTGAGGACTTGAACCAAAAGGCTGTTAACAACGTCTTTCTTTGCCTACTACTCCAATCCTGGGTTCTGCAGAAGTGTCATTAACAACTGAAGTGACGCTAGCTGTAGATCGTCTGGTAAGGTTCGTTTCAGAGCTATCTACACTGCCTGTGTGAATGTGTCAATGGGTTAAACATGCGGTACCCCTTCCATTCATCCACCAGCTCAATAGAATCGAGATGAGTACACAAAATAACAACTTGCTTCATAGCTAAGCAATTTTTATAAAAAAATAAAATTTTAAGAAGAATTGAAATTAAAAAAAAATCAAAGAAAACCGTGCCCATCAGTGACCTTTAAAGCTCTGGTTGGTCTTCTACAGGTCGTTCAACTCTCAGCCCCAAAGCAAGTGGTAAAAGAGCTGCTGGGAGTCTAGAGCCATCAGTCCGGCACCGTGGTCGTAAAGTGGCCATTTCGAGAAGCCCTCTGCAGCGTATCATCAAGGAAGCTTCAATTTACTCAAGAATCGAAACACGCTGACCTCGCACGGCGAATGAGTGATTGCTAGGAAACACATTCGTCTACAAGGCGACGTGGATTTCGAACTAAAGGATAAGAATTCGGCTGGTCAGACGATAGCAGTTGGCACTACCCGCTATCGCGACGTAATAATCCATTTTTTATGCCTGAATTGCAAGGTATAAGTGTGGACGACAGGAGAATTTTTCAACAAGACGGTGCCATGCCGCCTGAGAACCAGCTAAATTACTTCCTCTCCGGTGATCAGATTTGGCTGCCCAGAGCATACAACTTAATGCCGTTGGATTTTTCTTTCTTTGGGAGTTATTCGAGCCTAGCAAGTCATGTCAACAAGCTTGCGAACACTCACGCCTTGAAGAAGGAAATTGGGCACCGGAAATTCCAGCATAAGAGTGCTCATGCTCCAGCAAAGCCGTGGAGACCACTCACCCAATTGGCATTAGTAACCCATCACCTCATTTCCATGCAAGCCTTCTCTGAACAAATGAAGGGAGTAACTTTATGCATTAAAAGAAGGGGAAGACACCAATAACATCCCGCTGATATCGCTTTCCACCAAAGGAAAATTGGGTGATCCTCTTTGTCAAAGCCTCAAAATTGCCGAGAATTGTTGAAGGAAAGTTGAATACGTCAAAGTGTGTGGACAAGCTCTTTGATTATCCACGAGAGGAGGCGAGAAAAAGGCATAATTTTTCCTCTCTATAGGATAAAGTAGCCAACATACCTCCGTTGTAGCGGACCGAACCCTCATCAGAGGCTGAAAGCAAATACATTCCAGTCCCATCATACTATTCTACCATCTGGCAGGAGGTTCGCAAATTTACATCAAGACTACTCTTGTCAGTGGATGGCTTGGCAGCATTGTGGTAGCATCATGGGTAGAAGTTGGGCTACAAAACCTTCACCGTCTCTAGCTTAGTTCAAGGCTAGGCAAGGATTGGGTCGACGCCATCTCGGTGCATCGAATTACAGCGACTTGGAAAGAAGGCTCAAATGCATTCAGTGATAAACTTCCTAAAATAGAGGCGTCACGTCACGCAGTAAGCAATGGTTTAACAATTTTACGTCAAAATCAACCAGAGAAGTCGAGGATGGAAAGACGCTATGCATGTAGGCTCCATGATCCGAGTCAGAGCCGACTCATCGGAGACTCTTTCCTTTTCTACTCCACTTCCTCACCCATCTGGAACAGGCACCATCTAATTTTACAAGGTTATGCTCATATTGTGGGTCTGGACTGGGAATGCAATTGCTCACTAGAAGTTTGTAGTACTTCTACACGCAAGTACCACTGCTTTGAGATCCCAGAGCCTTACAGTGACACGAGCTCAGTCCCAAGGCCAATTGCTTCTGGCAGTGACACAACCCTAGAAGCAACACGAGAGAGATAATGACGTCCTTATTGAATGAACATGAATTTCTGTTATCTAGAATCTGATCAACTATTTCTAAATTTAATCTTGCTTGGCCTTTGGCCATCAGCGGCAATCTGTCTACTCAAGACTAGCAAATCATGGTCCATAAGCCTATTTAATTCCTACAACACCAGAAGATGTTCCTATTCCGTGGATTCTAAAGTGTTCACCTTAAGGAAGGTGGAATTCCTTTCTATACCCTTTCTTTTCAACATTCAGCGCTTGTCTCTTGATTGGCTGATGCTTTGTGAGGATGCACTTGACGTGGACAAATGAAATCCTCGTCCTCAAGGTCATTTGGGACACTTTGTGTACCCCAGGGAAGTAGACTCTACTCCAGTCTCCGCGATCTTCCCCTTCCTTTAGTCTCCTTAACAAGATCTGCACTTTTTCACAATTCTTGGATAAACCTTTAGCTGAAAGCGAAGCCACTTTGTTTATTGAACGCTGTCAAGGTGTCCTGTGGCATTGTCCTTAGCTCCATTAAAATTTTTTGGATATCAATAGCCTATGCAATGTTTCTCCATGAGGGATTTTGACCCTTCATGCCAAAAATCTCACCTAATTACAGGTCTTGGAACGGGGCGGTTATTGACGAGCAATTAATTTTCCTTCTTCTTTAATTGTGCAGCCTCGGGGACTCAGTCATCCGCAGCGATGACAACTTTTTGTTTCGCTCTTCCCATAGCAACTAGCCTTCTTAAAGGCAACGATGACAGCGAGTAAGAGTCCTGCAGAGATAAAGGGTGGTTTTATCCTAAAAGAAAAAAGTGTGCCGTTATGCAACGCTTGATATCATTGCTTCGAGGGTAGATTTTTGGATGACTTCAGGAATTCGTTGGAGGTGGGGTTGTTACCGTAGGCTACAGTGTGCTCTCACTGTCCTGCCTTAATTAACCCAATGGCAGGAGGAGGACATACATGCCGATGGAGTTATGATTACCTTGTCAACTGAATAAACGCGCACGACTTGATTGCTTTGCGAGGTACTCCTTTTCGTGTCCAAATTCCGAATGTTATTGAACGCCCCGCAACTCGTGTTGCCATCCGGTTCCCTCTGAGTGTGAAATTGGAGGCACAGATGAACTTTAAATGTAAAAATAATTCCCAATAAAGCTGAGACTAACCTGTGTCCTCACCAATCACCTGGCGACGCCGCCGTCCCCACAGAAGTCTTTGCTGTTCAATCACTCTGGTGGGAGGTGCAGCACCATCCAATTTAAGAGATCAGATAAATCGTCCAGTTTTCTAGTAAGAAATGCTAGAATGGGCATGGAATGCAAGTATTATCATGCTCTTTTTTCATAGAATAGTCGCATTCCATCAGCTGCTTCAAGAAGTGCCCCACAGCAGTAGTGCACATGAAATTCTCTGACCGACGTCCTGGTTGACAAAACCGTGGCCCGACTATGCCACTGCTTATAGTTAAGGCAGGCAACTTAAATGTTTAGGTCCAAGTCAGCTTCCATTAAAAAGTTTGAGTGAATCCATTGCTTCTTAAGGGACAAAGGAACCGATTGATTACCGGCTAAGCCTTCCATATCGAAAGAGAGAATACAAAAACCAAGAAAGTAATTGTCAAACTATCAAACAAGCTAAAATCTTAGTCACTCGCTTGTCTTGTTAATGTGGAAGTATGATCTTTTTACTTCCGTCCAGCGATATGGCTTCCAGGTCGTGTCGGATCCCTCCAAGCAATGCACATTCCATCTTCTTTAACCTTCAGGTCAGTTTCGAAGAGCTACATCAATAAGAGCGGAAAGTGCAACTCACTGTAGCGTAACTCGGGTGGAAGAGTTGCTAATTGCTGAGAGTGGAGGTACCAATGACGACTCCTAACAGGACGTCTACCTTTAGCAATCACTTCAGTCCCGTAGTTTGCAAAAGCGCCAGTTAGTTGTAGCGTCGCTAGTCCGGCCCCATGCAGAAAAGTCTAGTGCAATACTGTCAAACACTTCTGTAAGAATTTACCAATTATTTGAACATGCGAAACCTCCACCGTCTCCTTCACCTCCCTTCCAAGTAGTTGGAAGCCAGATTAGGATGGGTGGAGAAGACAGAAGAAGCAGGCGATGAACATGACCCCCAGGAAACTGTTTTGAATACTCTCCTTTATGAAATGGCTGCTCTTGGGGTCGTGATCCTGGGACTAGCGATGGTAATTACAATTTCCTTATAAAGGGCGAATCTCCAGATCCGTCGAAACCGCCAAGAGATTGACGCGATTGGTTTGTGTGAATGGTTTTCCTACCACACCGACTGTTTGGGAAGCCCGGACGTGGGAGGTAGACTAAGAGGAGGACCAGAAACGCCAAATAAAAGAAAAGAGAGGCAATGTATCATTTTCCTTGTTCAACCAACTCTTTATTTCGATTATACGGGCACAAAGATGGCTAGTGGCGTGGCCTCCTGTCCATTACATGCAGTTGCGACACCGCGGTCTGCTCCCAGTATTCGAGGAACTCCCACGGGACCCGAGATCAACGACCCACTTCCTGAGTAAAAAAAACGCATAAATTGAACCAGACAACTTCTAAGTTAAAAGGAAGAAGATGTGAAACCAAAATGACATTTCCAAGCCAACTCACAAAGCGCACTTAAAAGTGTGTTAAAAAGTAAAATAAAGTGGTTTCAAGGCCATTACCACTGCAATTTTATGGAAGGTAAATAATGAAATTGTCAGGAACTGAGTCAACATATGGATCACGTTCTTCTGGATTATTTATACTTTATGTGGCAGATACACACTAACACATATCAACAAACACACACCTGTAGGTGTTTACCTTCGGCCATCATGTCTTGTGTCCCCAGGCCATATTCACCGCGGAGGAGGCAATGATTAGCATGGAGGTTATCTCACAAATGGCTTTACGGAAGGGGGATAAGTGGTTTTAGGAACTACAAGAATGTAGACAGGAAGTCTACTAAACCCATCCTCTAAGAGGAGAAGGTAATTGAAAGAAAGAGAGCATTGCTTTAATCCATAATTTCTTCGAAGTGACACACAATCGAAATTTATCTCCAGAAAGCGGAAACTTGGTCTTAGCTGTTTCGATCTCAGTGAATTGGTTTGCCCTACCCTTACACCTTGCCTCAATTTGTGCCATCTTCTAACCGTTGTTTTGGGCTCTTTGAAGTGTAGGATCGGTCTGTGGGCTGTATTCCAAGCGCAAGATGCCTTGGAAGCCTTTCATCACAGTGGTTATGCAGGAGATGAGGAGTGAAGTATGTGCGTGCAGGAGGTTAAAGTGTGAATTTAGGGAATCTAGGATCTAACGAGCGTTTGGCAGCCTGCAGTCCTCGAATTTGCCAGTTGATGAGGCCGTGCCGGACGTCCTGGCCTCCACCACGTGCTGGCAGCTTGCAAACCCTTCTGTACGTTGGCGTTGGCATGTTCTGCCTGAGCGTTTTGTCCTCTTTTGCCTTCAGAGATGCCTTGAGGAGCTAGAGTGGCCAAGATGGAAAGTTCATCCCATCTTAGAAGACAGTTATTCTGTAATCAGCGGCTGGGGATAAGCCTCAGCGTGGCGGAAGGGGAACGAGCGTTGTAAATGGGAGAATCGGTGAGCGCCGGAGACGAATCCTCAAAGGAGGCAGGGTCTGTACAATGCCTTGATTGTTTGTTCAACTCTCAGTTTCAGCTTTGTATGCATGATTAGGCTCCGCCATTGCACCTTTGCCGATGGCCTGCTCTCCGAGCCAATATTAGCGCAGGCTCATATCCTGCATATTTGTCCAAAGCGTCGAAGGCTACACCCGGAACAGTCACACCCTTACGGTAATCTACGCTTTATCAATGCAAGCACCCAAACCGCTTTATCCTACCTGCGGAACTTCATTTGGTCCTCATATCTTGATGTTGGACTGTTTTGGTCCCCAAATCAGCAATGCAAATTGGAATGAAATAAATGACTAAATTATGGTTCTTACGATGTGGTGGCAAAGATTTTTCTCTCATTTGCCTCAAAAACGCTTTTCTCGAACGCTTGTAACAGAGTAACAAATACGTAGTAAAAAAAGGCGATCAGGCCAATGGCATTCTTGGCTTGCTCTATCAGAGGTGAAGTTAATCTCTATTGAGAACGTAAAGTTCATCTTTTTTCTTGCAAAAGGTTTTTTTATGAATTGGCAAAAGCCTCAACGAGAAAAGTTAAACTTTGGAGACGAAATTATCGAAGTAAGTAATCAAAGTGAGTTGGCAAAGTGCTCTGCCAAGTGGCATTTCCAGACGCTGAATTATCTACTCGTTTTCAATGTCATTAGTACGATCATTGTCAGAGCATCAAAAAAGAATTGACCAAGTTGACTCAGGTGTGAGGTATTCTACAATAGAACCAAAACTTCAGCTTTTGCACAGAAAATAGGAACTCCACACGTGTTTCATTACTTTATTCTAAGTTAGTGCAAATGCAGTTGTTATGCCATGAAAGAAATTGCACACCCTGGCAGAAAGCTTGTCGACTAGACATTTGAATCAACCCACCTGTTTCTAAAGGGACAACATTAGCGAAACACCCGTTCATAAACCTTGCACAAGCGCATCTGGTCGACTAAATTCAAAAGCACTTGGATTTGGCCTCATAATATTATCTGGGGCAATTTTAATCAGGTGCCTGTCATCGAGATTCTTGCGTTCCTACATTGCGTCGTACGGAAACCTTTGTATAGCACCACTTTAACGAAATTCGAGACCGGAGTAGCTCTACTAATGTGTATTAAGTAAAAGCAGCACTTGAAATTTCCCTACTCAAATGCCACATACCGCCTTCTAGTATTACGAATTTAGAAATGCAAAAGAGACCCCTTTTATGTTCTTGAGATTGAACCCTCAACAAAAAAAACATTTGCAGAAATGTTTTATTAGTTATTCCATTAACTAACCCTAAACATGAGTTTGGTGGTTGATAAAACAGTGCTCCAGTTTTGTGTTAGTGGGAAACATTGCAACATTCACTGGGCTAGAAAGGGATGCATTAAAATTCCATTCCGCGACAGCTGGAGCACTTTGAGGCAGTTAGTAGATGAGCAGAAATAGGTTTACAGCAGCACACAGCACCGTCGAGGGCAGGATCAAGGAGCCAACCGACTCTACAACAGAGATAAAATAAAACCAAGTTTGTAGAGCAACGTATTTATTCTGGTTAGCCAACACTCTAACCTAGCCTAAATGGCCGGGATGTTTTGTCACCCAACGTACCAACGGCGCCTCTGCCTACTCTTCTCAGATACATCCATTCAGTCGTTCGTGTAGTTACCTACTGAACTAAGTTAAGTAGGAAAGACATAAATCTTCCACAAAAACTTTATTTGATGGATCTGACATTGCGTCTAAGCTAATTCTAACCACCTCCCAAGGGGGAATTTGACGACGTGTAAGAGACAATAAAGTGAAGTTCTTCATCCAATGGACACTCAACGAAAGAATGCGCCCTCTTTGAAATGTTCGCGCACATAACTATCAACACGGATGTATTTATGTGTGAATTCGATGCTCCCATTCTAGGGTCATCTGCCCGCCATTCACACCATCGTTTGCACTTTCTTGTAAACACTACCGCAGTCCAAGAGAAACATAGATGTTCCAGATATTTGAGATCCTAATTCATTGCTCTCCTGCTGGTGGTTGGAGAATCCGCATAGTTCATTCCTCCAGCTCTTCCATTCTAGGACCTATATTCATCAGACTCGTTATCGCAATTATTGGAGGAACTCAAATGCTAAGGTAGTGGGCATGATGTCCACAAATCAGTCATTGAATCTTAAATAAGATTCAACCTCCCTTTAACAGCCATGGATAATTGAAACACGCTTGTTGTGACTCCGCAATAGGGCAATGAAATTTTGCACGTGTTAAGTGAAAGCGGAACGAAGTGAACAAAAACAAAACAACCTTCTTCAGCCTTGCAAATTGTATGTGTAGCAGGAGACGAGTTACCTCCTTTTGATTGGTTATAATATAAGTGGAAAATCACCATCTTTCCTCCCCCCTCCTTCCCCGCATGCCTTGCAAGGCCTACATTTGCTCATAGATGCTATCATTATAACACCCCAAAAATCTCTGCTTTGTCAACACATTCGCGGCTACCAGGATTAAAAGAGCTTCTTCTTCCACTCCAATGAGTTGTAAGTGAAACACGAAATCCGTTTTTTTACTGTCTTTAGGCCTGGATTTAATTTATGCTTTGTAGGAGCGGCATGGAGAGAGGGAGAGAGAAGTTGGAATCAACGAAAGTACCTTTGTGGCAAAAGCTCAATTTTAAGATTAATTATATGAGAAACACTTAATGATAATAGTACCAAAGGATTAAGGGGAAAAAATTTCTTCCCAGCACTTTGTGGTAGAAATAAATTCTATTAGCAAGAGAGGGACAAATTTTAAGGACCTATGTGGCGACAAAACTCCTAGTCAGGAGAGGCAGTCAGTCCAACTTGTGTTGACCAGTGCCCCCACACAGAAAAAGTGATCTGTCTACCTGTGAACATTGACCTCACAAACAGTGAACTTTGAGCCCCGAAATACACCCAGATGTGATAAATGCAATAAATGGGTTAATTTGCAAGGCTACAATGCCTACAGGGTTTTTTCTACTCTAACTGTGAGAAAAGCGATCAGTAATGCAGGAAACCTCACTCAAAACACCCCAACTTATGAGCCACAGAAGCCAATTACCTGCCATAACCAAACAATGGGTCAAAAGGGCCCCACAATTTCCGTTTCAAGAAAGAAAAAGGAAGAGCAAGCCATTGATGGTCAGTGGCACTGCGATTGAGATGGTGGTGGGTAAAATGCAATGGGTCACACCTACCTGATGCAGCCTCAACCTCTTCGTGGTCCCCCAACAACGCATCGTCCGGCACTGCAAAAAAAGGATGCATGAGAGTGTAAAGATCAAAATACATCAGTTGGGGATACACAAATGTGAGCGCAAGCAATGTGAAAAGGGGAATTTAAAGGCAGAATTAAGGCAAACTTACCGTCTACTCGAATGGCACCCTCGCCTAAATCTACCATCTCTAAAGTTTATAAACACCAATGCAAGTAAATCAATGAGTCATGCGTCAAAGCAGTGACACTTAAGTGTCACCGGAAGTAGGCTTTTAAGCATACCTTCGTCTTCAGCAGCTTTTCGTTCTATTCCTTTCTCTACAGAGCCTAAAAAAGAACTTGTCATTATAGAAAACCAAACGAACAAATTGTTTAAACTAAAATAGCGAGGTAATTATTTTAATTCCAAGAGAAAAACAGAACTCCTTTCAGTGAATAGAATATCGCACGTACCACCATCATTGTCATGCGATTTCTTTTCTTCTATGAGACCTGTAAAAAGCGATTCTTGTTTAAACAATAACACCCTTATCCACTTTTGAAAAGATTATGCAAAGCGGACGCCCACATACGATATTTGCGGACTATGATCAATTGTTTTCCAAGCAGATGTAACCTGCTGCTTAAAAAATCCTCTCAAATACAAATATGGCTAGCATTTTACTCCACCAACAGATAAGCCCTTTGTCAAATCCTCACCTAGATCAGCATTGGGAAATTCTGTCTTTTTCTTGTCCACAATTGTCTCGTCTGGAAGAGCGAAAAAGCGAAACAGCAAAGTAATTAAAGTTAACGGATATTCAGTGAGTAAAGCTTACACTTAAAAGTGTTATGATAAAAGGTGGCTAGAGACCGGAAAGATCCATGCAATATGGATAGAAAAGAAAGGAACCTGTGAAGGGACAAGTGGAGAGATATGAAATGGATACATGGGTGAAAGTGAGAACTCGAGAACACACATGAGGACAAACATACCATCCACTTGTTCAACATCTTCTTCACCGCCTGTTTCCATCACCACTGAAATCGGAAATGGAAATAGTAAGAAGATCTGCGAGCATTTGCACACGCATACAAGTCACCACTCTCATCCATAATGAGCGTCACACCTACCTTCCTTGTCGACCACTTTCCCTTCCACTGCGCTCTCAGCTGAAACTACAACAAAAATGTCCTCGTCCAAACAATTGCATCATCCAGGCTCCACCCCCATCTACTACTATTTATCCCATAACAGATCTCTTCTCCCATCACTCCAGCAACATCAGTTACCTTTGTAGTCTTCGTCAAACAGATCCTTTTCACCAGATATAAGTTTGCGCCTACCTTCCTCATCTTCCAACTTCGCGTCCTCTGCGAGTTCTAAAACGACCAATTCTCATTGAAGCAATGGTAACAATTCTTTTGAATCTATCATAAGTAGCCGGATCCTAACCACCATGCTAAATGCTAGGGTCAAGCATTTCATTGCGAGACGCAACTCCTTTCCAAAAAAACTCCCATCAATGACAATCATTACAATGATTGTACACCAAAAAAAAAACCAATGAAGCCCTTCACAATCCCTCACCTTGATAAACATTCGAGGCTGCTGTCACTTTCTTGTCCACACTTGTCGTGGCTAAGGAGGGAAAGATAAAAAAGATACAAAGTGGCAATTGCCCGAGTTTCTTTTCGCCTCTCACACCACTCTTGCTTATTGTCGTCCACCGAGTCACTGACTTGTGACTTATACTCGATGCGCTTTTAATTGTCAATTTTTGCATTTAAATTGTTATAGATAAATTAAGATCCAGATTGGACCAATTGGCTTCTGAAATGATAGGAAAACCTGCTTCTACAAGCAGGCATGGCATGAAGAAAAACAGTCTCTAAGAGTTGAGGTAGCAATGTCTATTTTTGTCTTCTGAACTCAAATATGCTTTTAATTTGTCCCTTATAAAAGCAGCTTTGAAATAAAAAGGCAATTTTTATAGCTAGACTTTATATGAGAACCATCGTAACAGAGCAGACAGATCAAAGTCATGGGAATGTAATAAGACAATTTTCTGTTAAATTTTTTAATGGAACTAGAGCGAGACCGAAATGCAAACACGTAAACAGAATTGTTTTGAATTGTCTCATCTTCAATGAGAACTCAAACACCACATTGATAGCATCCTCGGTGATAACAGTTTAAATAGAAGGAAAATCTTTCCTGTTGCTAAGTAAAGTGCTAAATGTCAAACACGCATGTCTCAAGCTCTGCAAAGTGACTAACAAAGGAAGCAAACTTAGTCTCAAAAGGTTATGTTTGCTTATAGCTTAAAAAGTCGGATTCCTCCTTCAGCTTCAGGGGACTGGGACGTATTTTCGTGCCAGAAAAAGATTTGAAAATCAAATTAATGGTAGGACTTCAAAGAGCCGCTTTATTTCATAAAATTTAATTAAGTCTATTAACACCTAAATGCGAATTATCAAATCACGAAAATCGGTCTGCCTATAAGGATTGCCTACAATGAGAGCAACAATACTCGAATAAATCTCTTATCCCGACAATTCTAGACAAGTTGGCAACAATTGCAAAATGTTGAGTAATCTAAATAAAATCAACTGATATAAATGGTGCCATCTTGGTAGCTGCTATTCTTAGCTACCACACCATAGGAGCAAAATACACATCAGTGATGAGAATGGGGAAAGAACTTCCTTACAACCAACAATGAGCATTTATTTTTGGGGAATAAAGGTCGTTGGATATGATGGATGATGCATGATGCTAAGATTTGAAACCGAATGCTCTCCAGCTAGCGGGCAAGCTAAGGCTGTTTAATGATTAACCAATCTGTTAGTCAGACCTGTGTATTGCATGTCTAAAATTCAGTAGATGTATTTTTTTTGGACGGCCTAGTTACCACTCCCAGTTAGTCATGTCGGCCTATCAGATCAAAATAAAGCGGAAAAATATTATTTTATGAAGAAGGATAATTATTCCATATTTTAACGACTTCTAGCTTGAGAACACCCCTTAAGACACAACTTTCCGATGCCTATCAAAGGTGTCAATTAATATGGATAGGGAGATAATAAAGTGAGCCGATGGTTAAGTGCCTACCTTCACTTTTCCAACACTGACAAATCATCACGGAATCGCACTTCTTCAAAATCCAAGAATCTTAAGTGCTGCGCAATTTTTTTTCACTAAACCTCAAAATGCATACGGCTAAGAGGTACTCTAATGACAAAGTCGCAATGGAATAATTTTACGAATAAACCTTCTCTGGCCAGGGAAGAGCAAGTAATGTGACATAAAAGGAAAGAAACAGATTGGTTAACTAAATAGATAAATTTGTGACAGGAAAGTGTGAGCAGTCAAAGTATCGTGAAGATGCGTTTAAAATAGATGGACCAAAAATGCAGAAAAATACACAAGGCACTAAAAATAGAGAACTAGGTGAATGATGCACGCACGTATGGATCAAAATGGTGAAAAGAGGATAAACACGAGGTGCATGAAGAGTGGATGGATGAATGAAGGAACGAATGGATACGGAACAATATGGACGGATGGAAGCATAAATTTATGGATGCACACGTGGTAGATGGAAATCGAATTTATGCGGAATGCCTCAATTACAGGTGCCTGGGAATGGGCACAAACCACTTGGAGTAGATTGAAAGGAAACTTATGATTTACATGCCTAAGACCTTCGCCTCTGTCTAGAATAGCTAAAATTAGATAACGTAGATGTGAGTGGTTTTTCCAGCACATGCACACACACACACACAGAGATAGAAGTCACCAAGCCTACCTTCCTCCTCCTGGTCAGCGGCTTTTCCTTCCATTCCGTCCGAAGGAGAATCTAAAAAAACGATTTGTGCGTAAGCATACGAGCGGATCACTTTGACTTCATTCCGAATCAACGTTATTCATCAAAAACCGAATCCAACTTCCATTACCCCAGTGAGATAAGCTACACCTGTACCTCTAACGGACATATACGTACCTTCATAATCATCCTGCTTCTTTTCTCCTTTGGAATCTGAAAAACCAAATTTCTATTAAAATTACGATTCTGTACCGATATCTAAATCTAGTAGACAAATCAGTGTCGAATAACGGCATCGCAGCACTACAGTCAGTTGGTTTCTCGGCGAATGAATTTTTATATCTAGCATAAATAGTTTGTCCATTTTAACAAAGGAACTGGTAGCATCTTTGCCAATTCCCTACCTGGACTGGAATTAGGCGATTCCGTCATACTCTTTTCCGCACCTGTCACGTCTGCAAGAAAGTAAAACGAAGGAAATAACAAACTTTGAACATCACTCTTTTGTTCCCATTACTCATTCTATTTAACGTTCAATCCACCACACTCGCAACTTACAATCAGCGCTTTTTAAACTACTTGTGTTTCCACTTTAATAGATGAAAAGCCAAATTATGGGTGGGTGTTGGATGGATGGATGGATGGATGCATAGATGGCTGGAAAAGAAATAAAAGGAGGCTGCAGGGATTAAAGGATGCAACATGAGTGGAACAACGGATAGAGGTGGATGGCTGAATAGATAAGTGAAGACGGAGTGGAAGTTTGCATAGATGGATTGATGGATGAAGGCAGTGACGAATGTACAGATACAGAGGAGAGTGTACGAACGAGGCGATACAGGATGTGTGATTGGATATATGGATGAAAGTAGAGGCAAGATAAACGCAAAAAAGATAGGTAACTGGATGAATGCAGAATGGACGAATGGATACGGATTGGAGGATCAGATAGAAGGGAACTGGATGCATAGCTGGATGGACACATGACAGATGTACGGGTGTACGGAGGTGATGGATGAAAAAATGATAGATGCGGTATCGTTAGAAAAATGAATAGATAACTGAGGTGAGTCAAGAAGGACCGAGTAAAATAAAATGAGGACTATCATACCATCCACTTGTTCATGATCTTCTTCATCACCTGTTTCCATCACCACTGAAATCGGAAATGGAAATAGTAAGAAGACCTGCGAGCATTTGCACACGCATACAAGTCACCACTCTCATCCATAATGAGCGTCACACCTACCTTCCTTGTCAACCACTTTCCCTTCCACTGCGCTCTCAGCTGAAACTACAACAAAAATGTCCTCGTCCAAACAATTGCATCATCCAGGCTCCACCCCCATCTACTACTATTTATCCCATAACAGATCCCTTTTCCCATCACTCCAGCAACATAAGTTACCTTTGTAGTCTTCGTCAAACAGATCCTTTTCACCAAGTATAAGTTTATGCCTACCTTCCTCATCTTCCAACTTCGTGTCCTCTGAGAGTTCTAAAACAACCAATTCTCATTGAAGCAATGGTAGCAATTCTTTTGAATCTATCATAAGTAGCCGGATCCTAACTACCATGCTAAATGCTAGGGTCAAGCATTTCATTGCGAGACGCAACACCTTTCCAAACAAAAATCGCATTGGGCACAAACCTCGCGACAATTCTACACCAAAAGCCAATAGAGTTTTTCGCAGTCCCTTACCTGTATCAGCATTCGAGGCAGCTGTCACTTTCTTGGCCACACTTGTCGTGGCTAAAGAGGGAAAGATAAAACACTCACACCACTCTTGTTTATTGTCGTCCAGCCAACCATCCACCTGCGACTTGTACTTAATGATTTTTCAATTATTAATGTTTGCATTTAAAACAATGTAAAATAGCATAAATAGATACCGAAATAGATGGACAAATTGAAGAAAAGCGAAGGAAGAACCGGACAGACATGTACAAAGCGAACGGACGAAATGTATACGTTGTATATAAGTCGTAAACGCTCAAGAGTAGGCATGAACCATGTGTCTGAGACCTTCCCTTCCATGTGACATCAGTAAACTCGAAAAATGCAGGTTTGAGAGGGTTTACAAGCATGTCTACACACACAAAGTCGTAGCAATTTTATTTGCTATGCCAATCAAACATACCCGCCTCCTCGATAGGCTCTCTTTCGGTTGCCCCTACAAAAGAACCTTAAAAAATCGTCTGCATAAATGCGAATGGATCACTCGAGCTTTGCATCGAAATAAAATTCACCTTATCCAAAATTTGACTGCCATTTCATCACGCCAGTGGAATCAAACATTCCACTATTTTACGGCAAATATGACTCCTTTTTACAGCTAAAACTTAAACTTACCTTCCGTGGCATCTGATTTTTTATCTTCTCTTAAGCCTAAAACGAATCATTTTTTTGTTAAAACAATTATGCTACTTCTCTTTTTAGCTATTTTAAGGAATGCAACTTCCTGATTACGCAAGTAAATAGAATAGTAAATTGTACCCTCTACCGACGTAACTCCAGTTTAAACTAGATCACAACTATTTAGCAACAATCTCTGGTAGGGTCCCCGCCTCTTCCTTACCCAAAAGACCGTCAAATGGTCCTTCCGTTTTCTCAACCACATTTGGCTCCTCTAGAGGAAGAAAAACAAAATAATAAATAATCAGTTCTATCCATCTTCTCATTTCATTCGTGATCACTGACGTTTGCTCACTTGCATTGGCAACTTACATTTAGGGGAGGTGAAAAGATACGAGATGGACAGACACCAGATTGCCTGATGAATGGGCGGGTGGAGAGTGAATAGATCGATGGGCATGGGATAAAAAGGATGGATGCGTGGAAGAATGGATGAGAACGGTAAATATGGGATGGATAAAAAACGGAATCCATACGGAGCGCAATCGTTGTGAATGCAAAAGGTGAGCATGAACAAAATCGGAAGAGAAGGAGAGCAAACTTACCACCTACTTGAGCAGGAACTTTGCTTTCAGTTGTGGCTGCTAAAATTGGAAGGTATGGGTGCGAGAGGTTTAATTAATATCCATACACACAGAAGGAAATGTTCCTATTTGCCGAAAGGCTAAAACGTACCCGCCTTTGCGGCATCCTGTCCCTCGAGTCCTTCCGCAGCAGAATCTATAAAAATAGCATGTATAGATACAACCGCGTCGCTTTGGCTTTACATTGATTCAGCTATTCTTATCCAAAATCAAATTGTCCCTCCGACCATCCCATTTTATATATACCTTCCTCATTATACAAACTCATTTCTGTGGTATCTCGAAAATAGAACTTAATTAAAACATATTAGTCAAATACTGCACCAGATACTATGGACAAGTTTTCTCGGTGAACGTTATTCCAGTCTTAAGCGAAATCGTATTGCATACAAGTAGCTCAACTCCTCACCTGGAGCGCCACTCGAGGGTTCGTCCGATTTCTTATCCATGTCTGGAACGACAGTAGGAGGAATGAAGCGATACAATAGCTGCTCCTCAAGTTCCACTCTTTCTATATCATCGCTCTTAATAAATGACTCCTAATTAATGCTTGCAAGATGAATAGATACCGCATGGATGAACGGTAAAGGAATGAACGGCTGGATGGATTCACGGATAGGAAATGAGTAGACAGAAGCGAATAAGTGGCTGGAATTGAGAAGGATCATAGGTAGATATGCGATATTAGCCTCGAATGACTCGGAAGGCATTCAACTATGCTTTCAATCTACTTTACTGAAATCGTAAAATGCAGCCGCAACTACTTCTCGGTCGTAAGTACATGTGTAGTGGGAAGCATTTGTGTAACAAGAGCACCTTTCTTGCCACACTGCGGATAAGGGAATGTTTTGAATTACAGAAATTTCAGACTGCTTACTTTTAAGCTTGGCAGCTAAAACAGTGTGTGATTGATGAATGTTTGAACCCATTGTACCATGGTAGGCAGTCCAGCCTCCCAAACGCCAATATCACTACACGCATTCAAAAAGCTCCACCAGTAGTTAATCTCGAAATTGCGATCTTTTTTAAACATTCACCAAGCTCTTTTGACCGATACAAGATATAAACCTTACACCGAACAGAAATATAAAATCCTTATGCAAAGTCAAGTAACTTCCTCATCAGCAATGGCATCCAAAAGAAAACTAACCATAAGAAAATAATTCACTCTTTGTTCCTAAAAACAGATTGAAAGACAAAAGCGTAAAGGAAGTAAGAAAGTGATTTGGAGGAATTGGCACAAAGCATGAATAGAATTGACAACTAAGTTCAGTGAGAATGACCTCGTAATGTCATTTCCCTCCTGAATGACCTTGGGCTGTCGGCCTGACGATGTGGTAGGTAGAACTTGAGCATAAAACTTACGGATGGGGAATGAGTGGGGGTGCATTAAATGGAAAAATAAAAGTTCGATAATAAAGCCAATAGGTTCGGAAGATGTGTGTTACAAAAAAGTTCCAGATAGTGTATTAGGAGCTCAATTTCCTTACCACCAGGCGGCTCAATGCCCCGCAATACTTTAGCTCCTTTTATAGTCCCTGACGAAAAATGAGGAGGGAATTTGTGATATTTTATAGTAAAATACGAGGATTAGCGTATATTTATTTGCATATTTCGCTTAAAACGAGTTATTTGCACCTTACGGTGCCAGCAGCTATAAAAACTAACCAGTGGTGGTAAGCGTTGATTCCGGATCTAAAAAAGTAGAAAATGAATCACGGTAACGACTCTATGAAAGGGGAAGCTAAGCCGAGGAATTGGCTAGATGATGCAGATGATGTCGGCACCTCAGTTATTTGTGGAGGGATCTGCCACAGGAAGAGACCTAGGATATTTCCTACTGCGATGGATGAGGGGTTACATAGTCTGGGGGCTGGAGCGGTAAGGTCAAAGTGGTAAACGTCTGACAGGTTAACCGAGTGACACGTGTCTTAGTGGGATGACATGTAATGTGGTTTGACAAAGAACAAACTACATACTATGGCAGGATTATTACAGCATTTAACGGGGATGGTAATGAAAACAATTTATCGATAAATGGCTAAGGCTAACAGCTGCGTACTTAGAGTGAACACAAATGAATCTAAAATTACTTAAGTTGGGAAAAAATCGAGGCATTACTACGACGGTGGGCAGACATCACAGCCAACAGATTCATTCATTAGCACATGTGTCGACCAAGATTGGGTCAAGGTTGGACCAGAGGTGAATGGAAAGACGAGCAAGTCAGATATGAACTTATAAAGGCAAGATTTGACAAGTTGTACATCAAGGCCCCGCTTTACCATAACTTCACAGTTTCCATCCATGTCCTGTGTTGCCCAACTCGTCATTTTGCAAATGATGAAACCTGCAGTAAAGCCTCAAAGCTGCATTACTCGGTTATTTTTCTACGGGGGCCTAGCTGTAGATGTCTTGTTTCGCCTTAAAACTCTTACTACTGCAACGATTTTCATTTAGCTTTGCTTATACTGAACACCAGGCGTATTTGTTAAGACAGCGCTGTCGTCGATGAAAAAAGAACGTACGAAGATGCGCGATCCAGTCCAAGCATATATTTAAATCTACTACAAAAAAAGCGCGAATTCCTGGCCAGTGACGGTGGTATTTTTCGCGCTAGCACATTAGTAAGTTTACCTTGTTAACTTTAGTCGTTAAACTCCTCCTACATTTTGGGCACTATTACGCGGTGCAATTGATTCCGTGAAGATGGGGCGCAAGTAAATAACCAGGTTGGCTACGCTAAACCGATAATACTTTCATTCGCTCCGAAATCAGTAATTTCAAGTGGCAAAAAATGACTGACTTATAAATACGTCTCATAAACAAGTAGTAGAAATTTTCTCAGTTAATGGTTTTGAAACTCGGCAAAACGAATACAGACGCGTTTTCACCCTAACTGCACAAACAGACGACCGAATTTTGCAACGCCTATCAAAATACCAACTTAATTCTCAGGATATTTGAATTAGCTCAAAACGCTCTCAAAGCAATGGCAATATTACCAAAATGTTGTCAATAGCAAAATTTATCACTTACTCGTAAAAGCGCATCCGAAGAAAGCAAGGATGAGCAGGAAAATCAACCGAGAAGGCGAGCGCATCCCAACACTGTGTGTTGTCTAAAAAAGTAGTTCCACAGGACTAACCAAACCGCCTGACCAATCAGAGCTTGGGCTTCTGCGCCAATGGAGATGGGACATTTGAACACGCATCACCATGTAAATTTTATCGATTTTTGCCATTAAAAGACCTCGAGGTCGCGTGGCTGTTTGTTGATTGGTTTAGCAACGCCACGACGTGGTGGATTGTTTCTTTTTGTTTACAGGCCTACATCATTTCGCGTCAAGCTAATCCTGGTTGGGCGTAAAATGATGGAAGCTGTAGATTATTCATGACAAGCCTTTGCAAACTTGAGTTGGGCAAGATTTTATCAGATCCAACCACATTATGCTTGCTTCTGTTCTAATTAAGGACCCAAGTATGAGTACTGAAGCTTTTCTCGAGATTTCCCTTGATTTGTTTGCATCAGCATAAGAAATTTGAACAACAAAGCTCTAAGGTTGAAGCAGCAAATAAAAGGGTTACACTTCATTAGATGAAAAGACTTATAAATTATGCATCTCAATATTCTCGGTCATTGCTGGGAGTAAGCGAGATCAAAGAGAGAGTGGCGTTACATTGCGCATGAGATTTACGAAAGCGTGCTTTAACTACGTGATTAAAAGTGAATTTATCTTATTTGATGTTTATGACAAATAACTGCGCCTTCTTATAAATATTTATTTTCGGTTAGCTAAACCAGTGTTCCATAGCCACATGAGTCTCCAGACCGCCTTAATAACAAGTCAGATAAAAATCTTGCTCTCTATTGACAACAGTGGCATTCAAAATGCGCAAAATGGACTACTGCACTTTGGTAGGCCCGATTCCCATCCATCTGCTTTGCTAGACCATCGCTCTGGCCTGGAAAAAATCGATTAATCAATTTGATTTACTGATGACTAATCCGTTGATTAAAATGCGATGGGAACAAGTAATCGTGGATGAGTCATCAAACAGCATAAATCACTCATGGTGAGGCTTGGTTGATTGTGCATGTCGTCTCAAATTGAGCGTGAAATTTTGCACCATTGAGGAGCAATTGTGTAGGCTAATTAACCTGTCACCCCAGTGAGGCGGTAAAAATATTGACAAGCCGTGCTTTTTACTGTCAAATTAATGGGGTGGGGTAGAAAGTTGCGCAATTTGAGAGATGGAGCAATCAGTGAAGAGTTTTGTTGTTTAGGTATTGTGTTGCTTACTGCTGAATTGAAGGAGCAACAGAGGTGAACAAAAAAGTGTCATTAAACTGATTGTGAACAACTTGGCATTTTGGGAAAGTATTTACTTCGAGCACACTTGGTTGTGTATGTTATGCACCCATTTTGACATTGTGTAGATTGAGGCAAAACAATTGGGCAGATATGTATATGTGAGTCATGGACAAAATAACACACCTTATTTGCAAAAACTGTCTACTTTTGAAATGTAATGGAGTTAGATTGGAGCTTTCCCTTAACTGCTAGGACGAAAATGTCACCGAGAATTTTAGATTTCGTGGTCGTGGGGACAACATTGTAGCGTTGGGGCTCCAAACCTGTGCCTCTATTAAGTCCATCCTAGTAATTCTCAAGCTCTGCTGTAAGTCGGTTGCATGCTTTCTCTCGGAGAGCAAATGACCTTAAAGTACAGCTGTCTTGATTTCGTCGTCTGAGTGACAAAACTTGGGCTGATGGAAGAGGAGCAAATGCTGCTGATGGAGGGAACTGGGTTAAAATTGACGTTTGCTTTTGGCAAGTGCCTCACTCCCGTTGTCTGCAGGAAGGGTATTAGCAATTGAAGTGGCGTTGGTCGTGGTTGTAAAACGTTTGGGAAAGTTTTGTTGCGGAGCTGTCTATGGTACCTACTTGCTAATGTGGAACAGATAGCGCTGGCAGTAATGGAATGAAAACATAGCGGCAGGGAGGGATAGGCGCAATGCCCTATCCCCCGTGGAATTATGTTAAACTTCCTCCTCTGTTCCGTGACTCTGCTTTTAAGACAGGGTTCACACGAATAGCGATGGACAGACAAGATGGCCAGCGCATTCTAATGTAAGGAAGAACCCCCAGATCCAGTTGAAGTGCCATGAGGAATCAGCGATGCTGTGGCCAGAAATTAGATAGACTGGAGCGGTTGGTTTCCGCGGTGCCGATCATTGTGGTGGTTGACACGTGAGGATGATCCAGAGGGATGCTGAAGGAAAAGGAGGGAAATGGATCCAAGCCTCCACCATTGTACCATCCACCAGTTCTTCTTCCATCCTCAGGGAAGTCAGTGCTACAGAAGTGGCTACTAGCGTTACGTGAAGTCAGGGGTGCCATCGCCAGAGACTGGAAGCGTCACTTGAAAGTGACGCTTCCACTTCTCATTGTCTTGCAAAATTATTGGCATTTGGATGGTAAGGATGCCAGGATGTAGAGTGAAATCAACTTACTTGATAAGGAAAGGCAAACAGAACGAGCAATTTAGGCTTTTCAAGCGACTTCCGTTGTAAAATTGCCCCTTAAATGCTTCCCCTGTCCATCGACTATTTTCAAGGGAGTGATGAGAGACAGAATTCCGGAGCGTAATTTTGTTTCTCTCTCTAGAAGTAGAAAAAAGACCGCTACTGTTGTGGGACATTGTTTTAAACAATGCAATGCTGCGTCAACCGTTTAATTGACAGGTTGAATGTTTTTAGAGGACCGTTCAGACACCTTTCCTTTGAAGAAGAATGTGACACCTGGTGCACGAGGTGTGGCAGCATCCGCTAGGAGCTAGACGGACTGAGAGAGTGTTTGGCCGTACTCCCGGACCCATAAACGCAGTTTAGCAACCCGTGGACCTCCAGCACTCTGAGACTCAATACTCGAGCCAAAGACGTATTTTCGGTGAACAGTAGGGGCCGCAGACCAAGCCGCCTGGTAACGCCTATCCCCTCTCCCTCTCGAGTGTCTTCAGGCACCACGACAGAATTAGACTTGTACGAATAACGTTCACGAATCGCCGAACGTCTATGCGACTGAGGCCTTATCCTTCAAGCTGTACTACTGGATCTGGAAGGAAGAGGGAATGTGTTGGCCATCTCGTACATCCATCTCTATTCGTGTGGACCTTAATCTAAAAATAAACCCACAAAACAATGGAAAGGGTTCAATATAGTTCAGTACTGTCAGTGCTGTCCAGGTTCTTATCATCTGAAGGGGAGGTGGAGGAGGCATTGTGCGTTTACTCCGTCAAGATCTGCGAATCGGTGCCGTAGATAGTTCCATAATTAACTCTTCCAGATGGTTTACGGTAAGTGTTGAGGAGAGGACTTACTACTCGGGCAAAAGGCGTATTGTCGACGCACAGTAGGGCTGCAGGGCCACCGGCGAGGCCTGGAGGCCAGACCGTCTGACGGAGGCTCCAAGTGAACTGTTACCGAAACTGGGAGCTAAGCCAACAACCCAAGTATCGCATACTACTTAATCACATTCAAGAACAAGGCGAGGAGGTATACTTTCCCACCGTCGCAACTGTTCTCGACTAGTAGCCAAGGCAACAAGCCAACAGGATAGTAAAGGAGAGTACTTCCACTGACCTTATTCCCAGCCTTCAGATTGTCAGACTCGATAAGGCTGCTGAGGCTGGTATTTTACCGTCTAAGCCTTAGAAACGTAGCTTCCATCCTATCACATTTGCCCTCTCGAATCCCAACGACCTTTTAGCACTCCTATAGTCAACAGCTTCCAGTCGCAGACATCGACCTAGACTGCAACTTCCCCTCGTCCTCCGAGTAGCAAGCGTCCAACACTCCTCCACCGTTGTCAATTCTCTGTCGTCTTTTTTTGCATGCATGGAAATATGTTGGTAGATCCACTTTAGCTAGCTCGAATTGTTTCATCGGTTAGTGGTAGATTTTTAGCACTTCTTACGTAGTTTTCCAGTTTCAGTTGCCCACTCGGGCTATAGACCTTGTCTGTAGAAGGCGGAGACGCCTGTCTTACCTCCCAGTGACTCCTGGTTCTCGCCTACCAAAATGGCTTTAAAGAAGGATTCAGGCGACTAAACGCATTTTGGAGGCTACAGATTTCTCAGTGCCGTGGTGGTGGTTGTACCAATGTTCCCCTTTTCTAGACAAAAAACCATCATTTTTGGGACTAATTTAATCTGACACAAATTGCCACCTCCTATGACAGGCGAGGACACTCCGGAAATTGCCATCACAACTTCAAGGCAACACCACACCGACATTTCCAACAAGTGGCATGAGGATTGCCATCCTTTACTGTCTACATCAGTCATATTTTGGTAGCTAATGGGAGCGCAACGAAACAGTTGCAGCATTAGTGGATAACCCGATATCCTCCGTCTCCGTTTATTTCAGAGCCTCATCAACTTATATCGTCGTCTTATCCCATGACCATTCACAGAACTCTTGCAGAAAGCAACTCGACTGATTCTTTAGCAAATTATAGCTCCTTCGACAAATGCCTCTTCTAAAGCTTTGGGTAGTATGCTGCCAATGGTACCACTCTTACCTTGTCTTGACAACACACCTCCCTTAACACCCAGGTTAAGTGCTTCCACCTCCAACCAAAAGCTGCTATTATTGTTAGAACCGGTGAGGAACGAGCTAGGATTTTTCTAATTACCTTTGCTAAAATCTGCTCCATAGTAAATTAGGATTTCAAATCCCATCTCTGCAGTCCGTTGTAGGCGTAGTAATTCTCCCTATGGAGATTTCATTGAGATTTCTACCCCTCCTAATCACCGCCTTGCTGTAAGCCTAACCATCCATTGCAAATTTTTTTCCAACCGCTTTTGAGTCCACCTTGCGTCTTCGTCTACCCAACGATTGCTTGTGTAGCACAATAAGTATAAGATCGAGAAGCAAAAAATATTGTCTTTATCAAAAGGCAAAAGGTGTTTACATTGGCTTCATTGATAGCTCTCGAATACGTGCATTCCTCCTGCGCAGGACTATGTGCTCTGGTTTGGCTCATCTTTACAGTATAGATGTGGTTACAAAAAGTTAGGATCTTTTTAGTGCTTTCTCACTAATGCGAAGCCACAGCTAAAAAGAAAGCTTTGTGGTATTTGTAAATTGACAATGTTTGCCACATTAGCTTTGTCCCATATTTTCCAGCTTCGGATGAGCAAATGCATCGACGCACAGTGCATCATACTAGTCCTCTATTAGTGCGACCTTTTGTGGCCATTGCGAATATATGCGCTCTACAGTTTTAAATCTTACTTGTCGGTGCCATGTGCTCAATAAATAAGACGGTCGGATTTAGGATTATGTGCACAAGCTGTTTGCCAATAAAAAACATACTATGCATATTTTGTGTACTTAAAATATGAAGGCTGATTAATTTTAAGTAAATATTAGCCCCATCGACGTTGGTAAAATTCATATTATTTTCCAAAGGTTTTTTTGTCATAGGTCTGTAACTCGGAATTCACTCAAGCAACAAAATAGATCGAAAAATATCGTCTAGAGAAAATTACAAGTAGCGCTTGGCTAATAAACAGACACTCGTTACCCATTAGCATATTGACTTGTTTTAATGCGCTAGGCTTTCAGTTGTTCGTCTTTGTTGAGGCTGCTTTCATCATGAAGCGTGATGGTCGCGAGTTTGATAACGAAGTTCCTCCAAAAAAGATGCAAAAGGGGGATGTTTCAAATATATCAGTAAGGTTTTTGATACCAGCTCGTGCTGCCGGCCTAATTATCGGCAAGGGTGGTGAAAACATAAAGAGGATTCGGAATCAGGTTACTGTCTCTTCCGTTTGCCGTTCACGGAATATTTTTTGAAGTTCTTCTCTGCTTTAAGCTACTGCTGGTTTCTAACATTTGTTATTATTTTCGTTTCTTTTACGCTCCCACGTTATCCATGACGTCACGACCTCGCATATCCTTGAAAACACGCAAATTTCTGGCCTCGAACTCCACGACTAATGAACATGTTTACGTTTACCCTTGGTTTGCTTATTGCGTCTCACTAACGCACCACTAAACTCTTGGGTAACGTCGACCCGGCGATTTTTTTCACTGTTTGCAGTTCTCAGTGAGACTGAATATTCCCGACACGAGGGGCATTGAACGGTAGGACACGGACTGGATGTCGTTTTATTCTCTCCTCATTTCCTCTCCTTTTTGCTATCTGATCGTTTTTAGCAGCTGCCTAGCTCCACCAAAATTAACCTGCATGCTCTCTAGGACGGTTCCCAAACGTACCTGGCTTTAAAATTTGATTTAGAGGTACCGCAAAGGCAGCTGCGGCCTTAGACACCTTCCTCAACTTTTCGTTTCTTTTATACTCGTCTTATCGTTGAGGTGTGGTTTATCTTCGCTTCTCCATACTAGTGTTTTCACGATTGAAGGCGCATTGGGTGATATTTGCAACGTGTGGAGGGATGTAATGCCAAAGCTGAAGGTAAGTGGCGTACTCCTTTTTTGCTCCAAGGTCAATTTCTTCTTCATAGGATGTGATGAGTGCAAAACTTTCCGACCCCAAGGTGATAATGGGTCAGCAACGTTTCTCTCGTCGAAGACAGCAACGAAATCAAGGTGAAGGTGATCAGCCAGAGAATGAGGATGCAGAGGAGGAGGAGAAGATGGTAGATTTGAGGCTATTGGTACATCAGAGCATCGCCGGATGTATTATTGGCAAGGGTGGCGAGAGGATACGCGAATTAAGGCAGAAATATCAGATGCGGGTGATTAAGGTGTATCAAATGCTCGCACCTTGCTCCACCGATCGTGTGGTTCAGTTGATAGCGGAACCAGAAAACGCAGTTCAGTGTATGGAGGCGATTGTGGAAGTTGCTGAGGTAAGCTTCCTCACCACTAACTTATTTGAGGTCCCGGGTAGCGGGTTCATGATCTGGTAGGCTATTCTCCTTTGGGTGAACCCCCACAGTGAAATCGTGCGCAAGGCAGTAGTTATATTGCTTGCATTTTGCGGGAAAAGTTGAAGGCTATCGAAAGTTCGAGTGTGATGGGGTGCCTGAGAAAATCCTAAAGTTCTTGTAGCCCGCTATTTCATCATATTGGCTCTTTTCTGCGCGGCTGGCCTATCTTTGAATGTTCGTTGGTTGCTCTTCGGAAAGGGACGCTCTATTCTGCTTGGAAATGGGCTTGGTGCGCTCTGTGATAAGTTTAGTGCAACTAGGCTTCGGTTTATGGTGTACATCATTAGGTCCATAGCCTAATCAGCCATTACATATCCAATTGGAATGTCTTGTGTAGCGTCCCGAGCCTCCCTCGAAAGCCCAGAGGCCAGCCTACGCGGATAGGGCGATATGGCCACCTCTGTGAGCCTGACCGAAACCGGTAGTTCAGGCAAATAAAGCACTACACCTTGTGAATAGGATTTATCTCGCGGTGGCTGGCGATGATATCAGGCGCGCTGTAGTCGCATATGTGATGGGTGCTGCTTCCACTTATTTTCTATCATAAAAGGTCGCTGCTTGGGAGTAGTCATACGCTGCGGAAGGTTTTGCCTGAAATGGGAAGCGCTATAAAACGACTTGTTAGCTAGTGCCGGCCTGCTACTGTCTTAGGCGTATCCTTCCCGCTCTTGTCCTCCTACACTTAGGCCAGTACTTGGTCTTGAATGCACCTAGTCTGAAGCTCACGAATAATTGATTTTAAGCCCTTGTGAGCATCGACGTCAAAGTGGGCGGCGTGATGATCGATTGGACTAAGAACCGGGGCTTGGCAGACCTTGGCATTTTCGGCTCTTGGAGCCTAATGCCGTAAGTGCCCATTCAGTGAAAATTTGCACAATCTTAACAAGGCGGCATATTGGTAAGTTTTAAAAAAGATAAATTTGGAGGGCCTCTTGTTTCTCTTTTCTGGTTTCACAGCTTGCTTCCATCGGCCTATAAGTATCGGACTTGTGAAATAGTTACTTCTCCGGGTATAAGTGGGTTTTCTTCGTCTAGTCAGCGGATGGGGTGGCTGGAAATGTTCCGTTCCCGGCTGGTGAATTTTGCTTGTAGTGCTCAATTTCACCAATATGTGCGCCGTGCTGGACGGTATGGTTAAGAGGATTCCGATTTGTTCTGTTGTTGACCTCAAGCTGTGCTGTGGTGGTCGGGTAATCCTAGGCGAGTAGCCTAATAGGCATCTGGTGGGAAAGAAATACTCTCATTTCCCTTCAGAATACTACAATTCGCGGACCGACTGAGCCCTACGATGCGTCGAACTGTAGCGAGGCGGACGCTTTGACTTACGGTGGGTGGCTATCCCCAGAGGGCCTTCAAGCTCTCTCTCAGGGCATGCCACTAGGCTCTGGCGGAGGCGGCGGTGTGGGCGGTCCTGGGCCCATGGTGGGTCCTGGTGGTGGAGGAGGCAATCGATATGGCGGCGGTCCGCCACGTGGTGTCCCTCCCCCTCATCCTCCACCACCGCCAGCTATGTATCTTGGACGCCAGCAGCAATTACAGCAACAACAACAAATGCAGCAGCGCGGGGTCGGCGGTCCACCGATGTACCAACAGCCGCCACCACCCCCTCCACCACCGTCACAGTTTGCACCTCGTGGGCTTCCACCCAGACAGCAGCAGTGGGGTTACCCTGACGGCTACAGTGATGCTGCCTCTGCTGTTGGTAGTGGTGGTTATCCTGGATATCCTCCTCCTCCTCCCCCACAGCAACAGCAGCAGCCTCAGCAGCAGGCGCCGCCTATGCCAGTGGCTCCACCAATTCAGCAATCTGCGGCCCTTGGTGTTGGCGGCGTGGGTGTCGGTGGTTACGACAACGCTGGTCTTTATGCACAGCCTCCACAGAATGCGGGATATAATGTGCCGCCGCCCCAGGTTACTGCTGGGTAAGTGGAGGGTGGGAATTGTTTTTGGCATTTGGCGATATAAGGAATGCTTTGGCTGCTCTTGGAGTTGCGGGCACGGCTTATTGCTAGAGTCGAGAATACAGTCGAGGATGTCGTCTGCGATAGCGCACGCTGGGCAAATGTGAGCTTGGGGGATAAAAACGTACCCAATGTATCCGAAGCAATGCAATGTTAAAGTGGGATGTTCGTTTTAGGTGGCGCAAAATTCGGTCCTCCAACGAAAATATGTCTGATTTCCTTAAAATTTGTGGATTTTCGCTGACTTATTTAAACGAAAATTTGCCCCCTGTCTTTGAGTCTATCGGCGCCTCATTGGTTTCAGTAGTGACCCTTCCTGTCTGCGTCATGTCGCGTTGGACGCTATGGCCTTCATCAATGTAGGCTGAGTTACTTGAGGATTTAATGTTCAGTGCGAGGGTCTCAGAAAACTTGGAATCTTATCTTTCATGAGGACAAATTACTTGGAAAGATTTTCATCTTAGTAGTGCGGAAAACTCACGGATGCCGACAGGCGTGGACGCAGATTTCACGATTTTACTTTTCATTGTTTATTCGAAATGCCAGCAAAATAGGGAAGGGGGGGCTGGTTTTTTAGTGGATGAAGAGTCCGGTTGTGCTGTGCTGTGCTGAAGAGTGGGCTGTGTTGTCACGATTCGTTGCGTGGCAGTGGAAGTTCTATCAACACGTTTGGCGCCGGAAGAGCATAGACTAAAACTGGTTTAATGTTTTATGGTACAGCACCAAATATACCATAAAGAAGGATCTCGTCCCTCCTGTCGGATCCTAGTCTTTCATTTTTCATTACTCCAGGGCTCCGCCAGCGGCAGCGGCAGCAGCGATGTACAGGATGAACGCACCCCTAAACAATCCTGCAGCAGCAGCTGCCGCGGCGGCGGCGGTAGCAGCAGCAGCTGCGGCAGCCACAGGAGGTGGTGGCGGTGGAGGTGTCGGCGGAGCGCCCATGTACGGCGGTCTCGCGCCTCCCGCCGTTCCTGGCGGTGGCGGTGGTCCACCTCAACCACCAGCACCGGTCCCACAGCCCTCTCCGTATGGCTACGCGATGGGTCCGGCGGGTGCCGCGGCGGCGGCGGGGCTGCCAGCACCAAATGTTCCGCCCCCGACGGCCGCCACTGCTGCTGGGTATCCACCTGGCGCAGCTTGGTAGTGCATGATGTGCCATCAGGGTGACGGATATTCTCTGTCAATAAATTCAATTTTAATGTTTTTTCTAATGTTGGCGTTTGTACCTTTTATTGGGGCAGGAGGGGATTAAATGTTGAACCTCTCTCAGCGTTCGCCGATATTAATGTCTGTTTGTAAGTTTGCCGATTTCTTTGCCCTCATCACGGATTGGGTACGCTGCCGGACGATGATGATGGGTTGCAGTTGAGCCGTCTGTTATCAGCCCGTCGGTCTCGGGGTCCTGGTCGCTTAGTGCATGCGTGTTGGTGGTCGGGCGCCCTCGGGTTGGGTCTCCTTGGCGGACTTGTGCCCATGCGTCCCCGTCTGTGGCCCCGCCGGTTGGCGGTCGCGCCTGTACCCTTCGACGGTTTGGTTGTGGTCCGTCTTGCAGTGGAGGCTGGCACAGATTTAGTGCTGGATAGCGGTTCACGAGTCGAGGGCTGCGGCTTTGTGCGTGGCCTGGGGGAGGTTGCGTGCCATCGTGCTACCATTTAGGAAGCAAACAACTGGGGCATGCGGTGATGGCTTGCAGTCATAGGTTAGGCTCAGGTATTTTAGCCTAGGAATGGTGATCGGGGCTAAAAGCGTCGCTGATTTTAATGGTTTTCGCATCAAACAAGCTGTCACCTATTGAGGTTGCTTTTAGTGTTGTGTTCTAACAAATCCCATTGAGTTTACTGATGGATGATTTTTGATGCTAAATTCGTTCTGCATATTTTTTAGTTAAAATAGTTAGCGAGAGAAGATGTAGTAAATAAACCTGATGTGTCCGATGATTATATCAATTTTGGATCAGTATGCAAACTAAAAACCCCGAATTTTAAACAGTATGCCAAAGGCCCACTAATATAAAATGTATTGTCTCCATTAAAAAACCAAAAACCAAGGGTAAAAGGAGGCTCTCTAGGTCAGTCTTCTATGCTTGAACCATGGAGTTTTGTAGAAAAAGCAAACATCACTTAGAAATTGGATCATTTGTTTTACTTCTACCTTGCTCATGCGGTCACTTTTGATATCGGAGGAATTGTTAGCCACAAAAATCTTCTGTGCAGTAGTCAATTTGAACCACGTGACGGAGCAGCGCGGAAACTCGCTGGAGCGTGACACGCCCTCGGCCTGAACCCCCATATCTCGCTTAGCTGTATTTATCACCCCATATATATTGAAGATGTCAAAACGTACGCAGACTTCTACTGTCAAGGGTGACCAGGAGGGAGAGGAGGGACCCTCTACATTAGTACTGTAGTAAATTAAAAGCGCTTTAACTTATTGCAAGCCCAGGACGGAATCAGGGTGCCAACTCTCTTGCTGGGGGTCATCACGGCTTGGCTTCTAGCGCAAACAGAAAAGTTGAGATTTGAAGGTTGAATGAGGTTGAACACTAATTTCATCAACTTTAGATTAGAGTACAAGTCATAGCCCCCAAATTTCAAGTATCACGCCATGGCCTCAAAGATGCAATTCAACGCCTTTGTTGAGGACAAAAAACGAAGGTAGATAGAAGGCATGTTTTACCGTGTGTTCACCCGTGCGGGCACTTTGGTACTCGAAGACTCTTCTGCCGTCTGGAGGCCTGGGCTATGGGCAATTTAGTGGCCGCAAAAGTCTTCTGCACATTAATAGTACAATAACAAATCGTAGTGACAAATCCCATGCTGAGGGACTGCCATTACTTGGTTGTTGGTGTGGATATGACGACTATGATTTTAAAGGTGGCATATGAAGTTGATTGACTGGTTGATCGTACATTGCAACTTATAAAAGTTGTTTATTCGTAGCAGAGGCATCCAAAGGTAAATCTGAAAACCTTTTGGTCAAAAGTAAGAGGCGTCTAAGGCGTTAAGAATTTCAGTTGAATTGCATGCAACTAGTAATTCTTAAATATTTATACGACGTCCAACCGGTAGCTTAATAGCTACATAAGCCCAAAATAAATGACGAAGCGATAGTTTTGCATAGCTAGGTTATCAAGTATTAATTATTCATTTATTTGCTTTGTAGTTTAAATGCAAAGTGGCAAAGGCTGTCTGCTGGCGCCACGTTTTCGAGGTTGTGCTCCTCTTTCTGCTGCTTCCGCGACGATGTCACGATTGCACGAACTGGTAGTTGATTTAGGTATCCCATCACTCATTGCACCCTTGTATTTTAACGCTCATTAATGCCAACTTTTAAGATTATCCTTTGCGTGTTTTACCTGTTACATTATACGCATGGCGCAATGAGGGCTTTTGGCTGTAGTTTTATGATTCGCACCGCTTGTACACGCAATGCGTCAGTCGTGCTAAAAGCGTAAGATTATTTTCTTTTTTCTCATCCGCAGGTGCTGAGGTGGATAAATTCGCCAGTCGAATTGAGGAAGAAAAGCGCAAAATAGCTGGTGTGTGTTCTGCAACTTTACTTTTGCCGAAACGCTTTTTGCTTCTTGTAAGGTGTACCGAATGCATTTTGAAAAACTGTGGTTTCCCGTAAAATCTCTTTTCAACAAGATTATTTAATAAGATCTATTCAGAATGACAGCGCCGATGGAGTCGAGTGTTAGCAACCGTAATTTAGCTTGGACGCCTCATTCTATCTCCCTTATCCGTATTAGAAAATTTTATCCTCTAGGCATCTCATAGCCACTGGTTGCCTTTATGTGGAAATAAAACACCTCGTATAACTTTTTCGAAATCGCTGTGTTATATTTAGCGGCCCACAATGCATTTACTGCATTCCACAAATTGATATTAGTACGGCCCCAAATTTTCTACCCGTCCCAGCTCCACTCTCTTTGGCCTTAGAATTTGCATTAAATGATCAGCTTCCGAATGTAATTCATGTTGAGATTCCTACGATTTCCCACTGTACTTGTTTCCAGCTCAGCTCAGCTCTCTCATTGGCCTCAAATGAGATCTAACTAAGTGTGATATGCAGTTAACTCATTTACAAAAGCTAAATCGCCACATACCCAATCACATAGGTAGCAAGCCTATCTTTGTGCAGTCTTTAGGTAACGGTGAGAATACTAATTTCAGCTACTTGAGCGATCTTTTTACCTTTTTATACGTTCCACCAGAAATGAAGACCCAATTCGATCACCAGTTGAAACGACGCTTGGACAAGGAGGAGGAAGACGGGTATGCATCAGCACTGGAGGCTAATTTGGAGCGTCTTCAGAAAGACCTGTCTGTGTCAGCCTCTACTGCAGTCACGACCACCGGTGAGCCTCACCTAATAAAGGCCCTGGGCGAAGTTAGGGCCGCGGCCCAGCGTATGAGGTGAGGGTGGGTCACTCCACTTCCTCTTCGTCTATTCCTTATTTTACAGGCCCATATCCCTCCCGATTTTATGTGACGCCTTTTATTCACTCCCTCCATCTAGTGCAAAGTTAATTATGCTCTCATAACACCTTCAAACCTTCCTTTCCAGCTGTTTGTTCATCCATTCTGAATATTTGTCTGTATCTACCTAATCCACCTTGCTTAATCTATCTAATGGTTGGATCTGGTTGCGTTCAAATTTTTAGGATTCATGCGTTCATTTTGCTTCTCTAAATCTATCCTCTATCCATGCGAAATTTATTTGTTTTAAGTGTGTCCTTCCAACAACTTTTCATCCACTTTAAATTAATCTAATCGCCCATCTTGAGCACGTTTCTTTGTTTACTCCATACCCATCCATCTCAGAACTGTGGATACATGAGTGCATCCTGACTTCGTCCACCCACTCATTCCTGAATTATCCACTCTGATCACACGCATCTATTTCGCATCCGCTTCTGAGTGTTTTTTCTTTCTGAGGCCTTCATCATAGGCGATGGAGACTTATCCGTAAATGTATCACATCCTATGCGTCTTGTAATAATCAATCTCTTCTGGATCCATTAGTGAGCAAATATTAACTTTTTATTTTCCTATTCTGGTTCCATTTATTCTCAAATTAGTTCTTCCATTCCTTTTCATCGTGCATCTTTCGGGTTCCCCTATCTCAAACATTGCTCATTCATTCATCGGTCCTAACTTCTTTATTTCCACTAGTCCACTCCCAATTTATTCAGCAGCTGCAATATGTTATCATTAGCTGTTTCTCTTGCAGGGATGAGAGGATGGAGATCCTAGGTGAATACAGGGCCAAGTTGGATCAGTGCGAGGGGCTGTGTCGTAGGAACTCCATGCTTGAGGCTTTTATTGATACTTGGAGCAAGAGGCTGGCTGAAGGCAAGCATCTTTCTGGTAAGACTCTGTCATTCCCATCGACTTTGGAATTCACTAAAGATGTGTCGATGTTGTTTTGGTATGACTGGACGGCTGTTTTGAAGTAAGCCTGCTTGATCGTTGCAGCTTTCGTTCTGTATGTTTAGAGGGTGTTTCATTGTCATTTATGCGTGTACTTTAGAAAAAGAAGCATTAGATATGATGGTTTTAATACTAATTTACTCATTGAGTAGTTGTGATGAGTCAATTCGTTTGATTGAAACTCTCTACGAAATTGTGTACACATTCTGACTAATTTGGTCTACATGGAGTCATATTTCTGGATTATGTAAAATGTCAAATCTTCCTGGTCTCGGTCAGCAATGCTTTGGGTTTTTTATTGCTGCTGCAATGGCAATCATGATGAATTATACATACTTTGAGAGTGATTTGTGAAGGACGACTGTATCTACCACGGTCAAATCATTTTTAGTGTTGAAACAACCTACCAGAATGGGAGTTCTCATTTAAATCATTACTTAACCTGCTAAGTCAGATGAACACTCAGAACGTTGCTGGGTCGCATTGTCTGCACCATTGCTTTGCTTCCATGACGCCAAACAATACGGAACCAAAACAATCAAGAAAGCTAGATTAATGTCAGTGTGGATTTTAAGGGGAGTCATGTTTAACTTCGTGGTGGACTTTCTTTTTAGCACATCGGTTTCCCATCGGCCGTGCCTTCTTATGCAATTTGATCTTTTTCCTTAGAAAAAATCACAGTGTGACTTTAACCAGATTACTCACTGCTAATTGAAATTCCACTGTTTTTTTTTTCACTACCACTGGCAACAGTGGGTTAGCTCTGGTCAGCACATTTTAACATTTATTGTGACAAAAGGTATATGAACAAGAAAGTGTGTTACAGCGGAGCTTATTCATTGTGTTCTCTGTCTTCAATTCGCCCCACTCTAGTCGTGAGTGGCAAAATGAGATTAGAGCGGTTCCCATAGGTCTCAAACCTGTTTTATAATGCTCATCCTGCTGTAAAACTCGTCATCTTTGCTAGCTCTCATCGGATGAGCATTGGTGCCGGTAATCAGCCGGTCTATTTATCCATGAGCCTTCTTTGAGGCTCAGACACCAGTTGGTGACCAGGTTAATCAAACACGAGTGCTCGCGTCACTGTTAGTCAGGGTGTTCCCCAGCATTACATCTTATACGGTTAACGGAGATACCCGACCACTTTGCTTTGATAGTCGTCCCCGATTCCCATTTGGATTTAAGTAGTTCTGCACTGGCCATCACAGTGACAGTGGTGGTCGGTGTCATTGAGCCTACCTGCGAGATTCCTTTGTCTCAATGCGAAATATCTTGCGTTTTAAAAACTGCTGCATCAATTTGGAAGTTTCGCTGAAGGTTGGAGGACATTTGTAGACTAAAGCCTGTGAATGTAAAAAGGGTTTTCACAGGTCTTTCTTGGTTAGTGGAAAGTGGGCGGATCCTATAAATACACATCCTTCTTTCCTTTACAGAGTTGCCAGAAGTCGTCAAAAAATTGTAAGCTTCATTTTTTTTCTTTGTGAATTTCATTATCGAAAACGTTAGATCGGAGGAAACGGCTCAATTCTATTCCACTCCCGTGCACCGGTTGCTAGAAGAGGCGCTAGTGGAGGTGAGTTTTTATTTTGAATCCCGAAACTGTTTTTTTTTTTTGTTGAAGGAGGAGGAGGAGGGACACCGGACGCGTGTTAGCTACCTTGGTGATGTTAAGTCCTCGAGAGTTTCATTTGGTGATCATTCTACTCGTCAGTAATAAGTAGACAGTTCAGCCTGGTTTAATTTGCTGCAGCTTCGGCACCAGTTACTCTTACCTCGCCTTGAAGCTGACACAATTCTTGCTCGAATTTCGGCGGTGTTTGGCTGTGCTTAAAGCTAGTGAAGCTGCAAATGTTGCGGAATATCATTCTATCTATAAAAGTGTTACATAGACATCCACGGTTAAATGTTCGCATGCTGGCAGGCCTATTTAGCTTTACTAAGGAAAGGCTTATGCGGCCCGTTGGAGAGAGACCTAGCTAGCCTTGCGATGGGGTTAACTTAGCGCATGTATTGTGCCTTCAAGTAAAAGTACTACAGGTTTGATATTTTTGGTAAAGCAGTTAATTTATAAGGCGAGGTTAGCTGCTCTTGTTTTTTTTTCTCCTAGACAACCAACACGATCAGCGATTCAGCTATGGATGTTTCAGAAGTAAGCGCATCTACGACCGAGGCGATTGTTCCGCCTTTGACCCCACCAGAGGCAGCGAAGTCCCTGACTGCCGAAACGACGCGTTCATGTCTGATGGATGAGACGATCTGCAATGCAACGACGGTGGATGCGTCGATGTGTCGGGTTAGCGGTTGTTCTGAGCCCTCCATCCTCCTTGATGAAGGTGATGTGGGGGAGCTTAGCCGTCCTGACCGCCTAGATACTATGCTAACGGATCAGCAGGGTGAGTAGATAGGGTTGGGTTTTAGAAGAGCCGAGCATTCACTTTCTGTTTTACTATTTCGTCTGCCTGTGTCTCTCTATCAGAGCCATTGTTTTCGTTCATAAATGAGGCCGAAATAGGAGCTTAGAGCTTGTAAAAAGAGGAAACAAGTTTTAATGAGCTCTTTATCGAACGAATTTTAAGTAGGGTTGGACCGTTTCGCGATTGTCTATCCTTTTTTAAACAAGGCTGTTTCAATTGGTAGCTGAAATGTGCCTCAATCAGGCATTACACGTGTAGCGTGACTATTGCGTCATGAAAATGAAATCGTCGCTGAGCGGAGCAAGAATATCCCTAAATCTTTCCAAATGTCCCGTCATCGTACGGATTAAGCAGTTACCCTCTGTTTTCGTAATTCCATCTACGTACTCGGAGTAGCTTGAATAGCAGCGCTTTGACTGGTGAGCAATCTACTTGCCGCCTATCAGTAGTACGCTGTCCGCACTTATCGCCTACTACTGCACTTATTATCGCTTCGACGCTGCCATTATTTGTGCCCTCGTTCTTGACGCTGTTTTAAGGTACTCCTCAACTTGATGGGAAGAAATGGTGGCTAAAAGCTCGGCATCACTTTTAAGTAATTTAAAATGTTTAATCTTGACTTCAACGTCTCCGTTTGAAGTCCATCAAATCGACACCAGAGTCTGGCGAAACTTTACAGTAGCTAGCGTTTAGTTGGACAGCTTACGCCAGTCTTGTATAGGCTAAATTGTGGAGTACATAACAGAGTAGCTCACAGATATGCTGTGCGTCTACCGGTGGTGAGGATTGCCTGGAGACCCAGAACAAACTATCCCATTCAATTACCTAGAAGAGCTCATTTTGTCGCTATTTTGGCTGGCATCGTGGGAAACGACTCCCTCTCGGTCGCTCCTATATGTTCGGGATAACGTAAGCTGCATCCATCCAGACGGGGATTTGGACCCGAATCCAATCTCCGGTGATCGCCAGGCTCGAGGCCCCACTTCCTAACTCAGCGTATGCACACACACACGCAAGCACGTTAATCAGTGCAGAAATCTGTCTCGGCCTAAAAACTCAAACATTATTTGGTTTACATAATCAGTTACATTGCTCTTTCCTTCTGTGTAACTTATTTTATCAAGTTTTATATGTGGGACGCCTTCCTCAATGCACTTTAGATCCTTTCCTCCCCCTTCAGGCACCTACTTGGAGGAGGGACGTCCTAAGCTGATGCAGGTGAGAAATGATACGACAATCCACCAGGACCGGGCTCTCTAGTGCTCAAATCATTCCTCATTTTGACATTTTCGTGAAGTCATATTTTTTCTTCCCTATCAATCAAAATGGCTAACTGCGAGTGCGTTTTAACCAGTTATTTAGATAAAACGTAATTATTGTAACGGTTTTTGTGCATGGTTGTGCACTCAATTGTTGACAAATGTTAAAAGGATTTAGGGGTTGATGAGCACTAAGATGGTTAGATTGGGTATAGAGTTGCGAAAAAATTACAGCAAGAAGAGCCAGTCAGGCGGCTCCATTGCGGTAACTGTATTATTTCAAAAACTTTTGAGTAGCATAGGATGAGATAAATTATTTATAATAGTATAGTCAAAACCAAATTTTTCATGACAGGGGTATAGACCCAGGAGGATGAATATTGCAATCAAAAAAAAAACGACCAAACCGACAGTGCAAGCAAGCAAAGATGGTACGCAACCAAATCTATAAATACCAAGTATTGCCCCAAAAATGAAAACCTCTCTCCAACTAAAAGAAGAACCAAGAGGAATAAATAGAAAATTACACAAAAAAATGGGGGAAAGTAACGTTAAAATTAATGCAACATGAACTAAAAGTGGCGTATATTTCTATCTTGTAAAAGAGTGAAAACGAAGAAATAGGCATATATAGAATATGGATGGCAAATAAAAAAAATGCCCAAACTTCATATACGCCTCAAAGAATAATAAGGCGAAATATTCAACCACGAAACTAATTTGGAAGGAGGTGGTGTAGAAGAAGAAGAAGAAGAAGAAGAGAGGCATGAGAGGTGGGGTGACGGTGGCGTTGGGATTGTCAGTGGGAGAGGAGGTGTGCGAAGGGTAGGAGAGGTGAGGTGAGAGGAGGCGACGGAAGGGGAGGAGTGGGATTGGATGGGGTGGGTGGATGAGGTGACCCGGGTTCGACTCCCGGCCGGCGCAGCATCGTTGCCTCTTTTCCTTCTTCACCACCTCTCCCTCGCCCGCTGCTATCCCGTCGGCTCACTGGCTTTGCGTCAGCACGCCTCCACTTTCCCCCTTCGCGTGCCCCGCTCCATGACCGCTGTTGTTGCATGTTATGTGGCACTAGGCGTTGGAGGAGCTAATTTCTCGGGGCGTTGAAGATGTCATGTGAAAGGCTACTCTCACTTTAAACAACCCACCCACTGCTCAAACAAGCACAAAAGTCGTGACAGGCAGAATGCGCACATACACGGCCACAATGGACGGCCAGTAGGTGCGACGAGAAGGTGGGCGCCAAAGGGCGGATGCGTGAGATGGGGAGAGGCAAGAGGAGGGCAGAAGGAGAAGGTTCCACCGAGATTTGAACTCGGGTCGCAGGATTCAGAGTCCTGAGTGCTAACCACTACACCATGGAACCACACGTGCACGCCTCCTTGCTTGCCGTCCACCCCTCCAACCAACCAACCACACACTGCCTACCCGCCCCAGCAGTGAGGGTACCACCACACTGCCTGCCGCAGACTGTGAGGCAGGCAAATAGCCGTAGAGAGCAAAGCGAAGCACATGGGATGGTGGGGAGGGTAAAAGCGTGCCCCTGGAGAGGCTCGAACTCTCGACCTCCGCATTATAAGTACGGCGCTCTATCCGACTAAGCTACAGGGGCCAACTTGCAGTCACCCTCTCAACTCAACACCACAACTCTCTGACATTTCCACTGCCACCTTTCAACCCAATGCACTGCAGCACACACACACACACACACACACACAGTGTGGTGTGGTGTGGTGTGCTGTGGTGCTAGCTAGACTGCATCACCACATTTCTACAACATTAGGCATGTGGGGAAGGAGAATGGCATTGAGCGTAGGAGTGGAGGCGTTGCATGGAATGGGTAGAGGAGAGGAGAGGAGAGGAGAGGAGAGGAGGGGAGTGTTAGCAGCCAAGGCGTTGGAGCAAGGCGGGTGTCGGTTGAGGTGATCGGGGTGCGGGGCGGAGTAGTAGGGGGCGGCGGCAGATGTGCCGCAGTGGCGCAACGGATAGCGCGTCTGGTTTCTACCCAGAAGGTTGTGGGTTCGAATCCCACTTGCGGTAGTGGCGATACGCAGCATTTGCGTGTGCCGGCGCGGCTAATGGGGTGGCTCTTGCACTCTCCTCGGTGTTTGTAGGCGTCTCTTTCTGCCGCACACTTTGGGCATGCGCGGCATCTGTCTTGCTTACTCTTCCCTGTCCAACCTCCTCCGACCGTGGTAAGGCGAGAATGTCTCATGCATGCCTCATTCCTCCTCCTCCTCCTCTTTGGTTCACATGCCAACCTCTGCTACCCTCTCTTGCCCAGTGTGCAGCAGACCTCAACCTGCGCTTTGCAAGATGCAAGCAAACAGACGAGTGTGGAGGAAGGGGACGCGTAGGAGACAGCGGGTGGGTAGAGAGAGGGAGGGAAAAGAGGGTGAGAATAGAGAGGAGGAATGACCCCGACGTGATTTGAACACGCAACCTTCTGATCTGGAGTCAGACGCGCTACCGTTGCGCCACGGAGTCGTCTTTCCTGCGTCGCCATCTCTTTTCACCCCACCACCACCATCACCAACAACACCAACGCCTTCTCTCGGTGCACCAGCCCTGCCATCGTTGCAGTGCAGCATGCCTAAACCACTGCTTACGCACACCACGTGTAGCGCCTGCCCACCCACTTATCCACGCACCTGGATTGGTAGGAGGTGGTGTAGAAGAAGAAGAAGAAGAGAGGCATGAGAGGTGGGGTGACGGTGGCGTTGGGATTGTCAGTGGGAGAGGAGGTGTGCGAAGGGTAGGAGAGGTGAGGTGAGAGGAGGCGACGGAAGGGGAGGAGTGGGATTGGATGGGGTGGGTGGATGAGGTGCGTGGCGGTGCCAGCGCCGGTGGTTCAGCGGTAGAATTCTCGCCTGCCACGCGGGTGACCCGGGTTCGACTCCCGGCCGGCGCAGCATCGTTGCCTCTTTTCCTTCTTCACCACCTCTCCCTCGCCCGCTGCTATCCCGTCGGCTCACTGGCTTTGCGTCAGCACGCCTCCACTTTCCCCCTTCGCGTGCCCCGCTCCATGACCGCTGTTGTTGCATGTTATGTGGCACTAGGCGTTGGAGGAGCTAATTTCTCGGGGCGTTGAAGATGTCATGTGAAAGGCTACTCTCACTTTAAACAACCCACCCACTGCTCAAACAAGCACAAAAGTCGTGACAGGCAGAATGCGCACATACACGGCCACAATGGACGGCCAGTAGGTGCGACGAGAAGGTGGGCGCCAAAGGGCGGATGCGTGAGATGGGGAGAGGCAAGAGGAGGGCAGAAGGAGAAGGTTCCACCGAGATTTGAACTCGGGTCGCAGGATTCAGAGTCCTGAGTGCTAACCACTACACCATGGAACCACACGTGCACGCCTCCTTGCTTGCCGTCCACCCCTCCAACCAACCAACCACACACTGCCTACCCGCCCCAGCAGTGAGGGTACCACCACACTGCCTGCCGCAGACTGTGAGGCAGGCAAATAGCCGTAGAGAGCAAAGCGAAGCACATGGGATGGTGGGGAGGGTAAAAGCGTGCCCCTGGAGAGGCTCGAACTCTCGACCTCCGCATTATAAGTACGGCGCTCTATCCGACTAAGCTACAGGGGCCAACTTGCAGTCACCCTCTCAACTCAACACCACAACTCTCTGACATTTCCACTGCCACCTTTCAACCCAATGCACTGCAGCACACACACACACACACACACACAGTGTGGTGTGGTGTGGTGTGCTGTGGTGCTAGCTAGACTGCATCACCACATTTCTACAACATTAGGCATGTGGGGAAGGAGAATGGCATTGAGCGTAGGAGTGGAGGCGTTGCATGGAATGGGTAGAGGAGAGGAGAGGAGAGGAGAGGAGAGGAGAGGAGGGGAGTGTTAGCAGCCAAGGCGTTGGAGCAAGGCGGGTGTCGGTTGAGGTGATCGGGGTGCGGGGCGGAGTAGTAGGGGGCGGCGGCAGATGTGCCGCAGTGGCGCAACGGATAGCGCGTCTGGTTTCTACCCAGAAGGTTGTGGGTTCGAATCCCACTTGCGGTAGTGGCGATACGCAGCATTTGCGTGTGCCGGCGCGGCTAATGGAGTGGCTCTTGCACTCTCCTCGGTGTTTGTAGGCGTCTCTTTCTGCCGCACACTTTGGGCATGCGCGGCATCTGTCTTGCTTACTCTTCCCTGTCCAACCTCCTCCGACCGTGGTAAGGCGAGAATGTCTCATGCATGCCTCATTCCTCCTCCTCCTCCTCTTTGGTTCACATGCCAACCTCTGCTACCCTCTCTTGCCCAGTGTGCAGCAGACCTCAACCTGCGCTTTGCAAGATGCAAGCAAACAGACGAGTGTGGAGGAAGGGGACGCGTAGGAGACAGCGGGTGGGTAGAGAGAGGGAGGGAAAAGAGGGTGAGAATAGAGAGGAGGAATGACCCCGACGTGATTTGAACACGCAACCTTCTGATCTGGAGTCAGACGCGCTACCGTTGCGCCACGGAGTCGTCTTTCCTGCGTCGCCATCTCTTTTCACCCCACCACCACCATCACCAACAACACCAACGCCTTCTCTCGGTGCACCAGCCCTGCCATCGTTGCAGTGCAGCATGCCTAAACCACTGCTTACGCACACCACGTGTAGCGCCTGCCCACCCACTTATCCACGCACCTGGATTGGTAGGAGGTGGTGTAGAAGAAGAAGAAGAAGAGAGGCATGAGAGGTGGGGTGACGGTGGCGTTGGGATTGTCAGTGGGAGAGGAGGTGTGCGAAGGGTAGGAGAGGTGAGGTGAGAGGAGGCGACGGAAGGGGAGGAGTGGGATTGGATGGGGTGGGTGGATGAGGTGCGTGGCGGTGCCAGCGCCGGTGGTTCAGCGGTAGAATTCTCGCCTGCCACGCGGGTGACCCGGGTTCGACTCCCGGCCGGCGCAGCATCGTTGCCTCTTTTCCTTCTTCACCACCTCTCCCTCGCCCGCTGCTATCCCGTCGGCTCACTGGCTTTGCGTCAGCACGCCTCCACTTTCCCCCTTCGCGTGCCCCGCTCCATGACCGCTGTTGTTGCATGTTATGTGGCACTAGGCGTTGGAGGAGCTAATTTCTCGGGGCGTTGAAGATGTCATGTGAAAGGCTACTCTCACTTTAAACAACCCACCCACTGCTCAAACAAGCACAAAAGTCGTGACAGGCAGAATGCGCACATACACGGCCACAATGGACGGCCAGTAGGTGCGACGAGAAGGTGGGCGCCAAAGGGCGGATGCGTGAGATGGGGAGAGGCAAGAGGAGGGCAGAAGGAGAAGGTTCCACCGAGATTTGAACTCGGGTCGCAGGATTCAGAGTCCTGAGTGCTAACCACTACACCATGGAACCACACGTGCACGCCTCCTTGCTTGCCGTCCACCCCTCCAACCAACCAACCAACCACACACTGCCTACCCGCCCCAGCAGTGAGGGTACCACCACACTGCCTGCCGCAGACTGTGAGGCAGGCAAATAGCCGTAGAGAGCAAAGCGAAGCACATGGGATGGTGGGGAGGGTAAAAGCGTGCCCCTGGAGAGGCTCGAACTCTCGACCTCCGCATTATAAGTACGGCGCTCTATCCGACTAAGCTACAGGGGCCAACTTGCAGTCACCCTCTCAACTCAACACCACAACTCTCTGACATTTCCACTGGCACCTTTCAACCCAATGCACTGCAGCACACACACACACACACACACACAGTGTGGTGTGGTGTGGTGTGCTGTGGTGCTAGCTAGACTGCATCACCACATTTCTACAACATTAGGCATGTGGGGAAGGAGAATGGCATTGAGCGTAGGAGTGGAGGCGTTGCATGGAATGGGTAGAGGAGAGGAGAGGAGAGGAGAGGAGAGGAGAGGAGGGGAGTGTTAGCAGCCAAGGCGTTGGAGCAAGGCGGGTGTCGGTTGAGGTGATCGGTGTGCGGGGCGGAGTAGTAGGGGGCGGCGGCAGATGTGCCGCAGTGGCGCAACGGATAGCGCGTCTGGTTTCTACCCAGAAGGTTGTGGGTTCGAATCCCACTTGCGGTAGTGGCGATACGCAGCATTTGCGTGTGCCGGCGCGGCTAATGGGGTGGCTCTTGCACTCTCCTCGGTGTTTGTAGGCGTCTCTTTCTGCCGCACACTTTGGGCATGCGCGGCATCTGTCTTGCTTACTCTTCCCTGTCCAACCTCCTCCGACCGTGGTAAGGCGAGAATGTCTCATGCATGCCTCATTCCTCCTCCTCCTCCTCTTTGGTTCACATGCCAACCTCTGCTACCCTCTCTTGCCCAGTGTGCAGCAGACCTCAACCTGCGCTTTGCAAGATGCAAGCAAACAGACGAGTGTGGAGGAAGGGGACGCGTAGGAGACAGCGGGTGGGTAGAGAGAGGGAGGGAAAAGAGGGTGAGAATAGAGAGGAGGAATGACCCCGACGTGATTTGAACACGCAACCTTCTGATCTGGAGTCAGACGCGCTACCGTTGCGCCACGGAGTCGTCTTTCCTGCGTCGCCATCTCTTTTCACCCCACCACCACCATCACCAACAACACCAACGCCTTCTCTCGGTGCACCAGCCCTGCCATCGTTGCAGTGCAGCATGCCTAAACCACTGCTTACGCACACCACGTGTAGCGCCTGCCCACCCACTTATCCACGCACCTGGATTGGTAGGAGGTGGTGTAGAAGAAGAAGAAGAAGAGAGGCATGAGAGGTGGGGTGACGGTGGCGTTGGGATTGTCAGTGGGAGAGGAGGTGTGCGAAGGGTAGGAGAGGTGAGGTGAGAGGAGGCGACGGAAGGGGAGGAGTGGGATTGGATGGGGTGGGTGGATGAGGTGCGTGGCGGTGCCAGCGCCGGTGGTTCAGCGGTAGAATTCTCGCCTGCCACGCGGGTGACCCGGGTTCGACTCCCGGCCGGCGCAGCATCGTTGCCTCTTTTCCTTCTTCACCACCTCTCCCTCGCCCGCTGCTATCCCGTCGGCTCACTGGCTTTGCGTCAGCACGCCTCCACTTTCCCCCTTCGCGTGCCCCGCTCCATGACCGCTGTTGTTGCATGTTATGTGGCACTAGGCGTTGGAGGAGCTAATTTCTCGGGGCGTTGAAGATGTCATGTGAAAGGCTACTCTCACTTTAAACAACCCACCCACTGCTCAAACAAGCACAAAAGTCGTGACAGGCAGAATGCGCACATACACGGCCACAATGGACGGCCAGTAGGTGCGACGAGAAGGTGGGCGCCAAAGGGCGGATGCGTGAGATGGGGAGAGGCAAGAGGAGGGCAGAAGGAGAAGGTTCCACCGAGATTTGAACTCGGGTCGCAGGATTCAGAGTCCTGAGTGCTAACCACTACACCATGGAACCACACGTGCACGCCTCCTTGCTTGCCGTCCACCCCTCCAACCAACCAACCACACACTGCCTACCCGCCCCAGCAGTGAGGGTACCACCACACTGCCTGCCGCAGACTGTGAGGCAGGCAAATAGCCGTAGAGAGCAAAGCGAAGCACATGGGATGGTGGGGAGGGTAAAAGCGTGCCCCTGGAGAGGCTCGAACTCTCGACCTCCGCATTATAAGTACGGCGCTCTATCCGACTAAGCTACAGGGGCCAACTTGCAGTCACCCTCTCAACTCAACACCACAACTCTCTGACATTTCCACTGCCACCTTTCAACCCAATGCACTGCAGCACACACACACACACACAGTGTGGTGTGGTGTGGTGTGCTGTGGTGCTAGCTAGACTGCATCACCACATTTCTACAACATTAGGCATGTGGGGAAGGAGAATGGCATTGAGCGTAGGAGTGGAGGCGTTGCATGGAATGGGTAGAGGAGAGGAGAGGAGAGGAGGGGAGTGTTAGCAGCCAAGGCGTTGGAGCAAGGCGGGTGTCGGTTGAGGTGATCGGGGTGCGGGGCGGAGTAGTAGGGGGCGGCGGCAGATGTGCCGCAGTGGCGCAACGGATAGCGCGTCTGGTTTCTACCCAGAAGGTTGTGGGTTCGAATCCCACTTGCGGTAGTGGCGATACGCAGCATTTGCGTGTGCCGGCGCGGCTAATGGAGTGGCTCTTGCACTCTCCTCGGTGTTTGTAGGCGTCTCTTTCTGCCGCACACTTTGGGCATGCGCGGCATCTGTCTTGCTTACTCTTCCCTGTCCAACCTCCTCCGACCGTGGTAAGGCGAGAATGTCTCATGCATGCCTCATTCCTCCTCCTCCTCCTCTTTGGTTCACATGCCAACCTCTGCTACCCTCTCTTGCCCAGTGTGCAGCAGACCTCAACCTGCGCTTTGCAAGATGCAAGCAAACAGACGAGTGTGGAGGAAGGGGACGCGTAGGAGACAGCGGGTGGGTAGAGAGAGGGAGGGAAAAGAGGGTGAGAATAGAGAGGAGGAATGACCCCGACGTGATTTGAACACGCAACCTTCTGATCTGGAGTCAGACGCGCTACCGTTGCGCCACGGAGTCGTCTTTCCTGCGTCGCCATCTCTTTTCACCCCACCACCACCATCACCAACAACACCAACGCCTTCTCTCGGTGCACCAGCCCTGCCATCGTTGCAGTGCAGCATGCCTAAACCACTGCTTACGCACACCACGTGTAGCGCCTGCCCACCCACTTATCCACGCACCTGGATTGGTAGGAGGTGGTGTAGAAGAAGAAGAAGAAGAGAGGCATGAGAGGTGGGGTGACGGTGGCGTTGGGATTGTCAGTGGGAGAGGAGGTGTGCGAAGGGTAGGAGAGGTGAGGTGAGAGGAGGCGACGGAAGGGGAGGAGTGGGATTGGATGGGGTGGGTGGATGAGGTGCGTGGCGATGCCAGCGCCGGTGGTTCAGCGGTAGAATTCTCGCCTGCCACGCGGGTGACCCGGGTTCGACTCCCGGCCGGCGCAGCGTCGTTGCCTCTTTTCCTTCTTCACCACCTCTCCCTCGCCCGCTGCTATCCCGTCGGCTCACTGGCTTTGCGTCAGCACGCCTCCACTTTCCCCCTTCGCGTGCCCCGCTCCATGACCGCTGTTGTTGCATGTTATGTGGCACTAGGCGTTGGAGGAGCTAATTTCTCGGGGCGTTGAAGATGTCATGTGAAAGGCTACTCTCACTTTAAACAACCCACCCACTGCTCAAACAAGCACAAAAGTCGTGACAGGCAGAATGCGCACATACACGGCCACAATGGACGGCCAGTAGGTGCGACGAGAAGGTGGGCGCCAAAGGGCGGATGCGTGAGATGGGGAGAGGCAAGAGGAGGGCAGAAGGAGAAGGTTCCACCGAGATTTGAACTCGGGTCGCAGGATTCAGAGTCCTGAGTGCTAACCACTACACCATGGAACCACACGTGCACGCCTCCTTGCTTGCCGTCCACCCCTCCAACCAACCAACCACACACTGCCTACCCGCCCCAGCAGTGAGGGTACCACCACACTGCCTGCCGCAGACTGTGAGGCAGGCAAATAGCCGTAGAGAGCAAAGCGAAGCACATGGGATGGTGGGGAGGGTAAAAGCGTGCCCCTGGAGAGGCTCGAACTCTCGACCTCCGCATTATAAGTACGGCGCTCTATCCGACTAAGCTACAGGGGCCAACTTGCAGTCACCCTCTCAACTCAACACCACAACTCTCTGACATTTCCACTGCCACCTTTCAACCCAATGCACTGCAGCACACACTCACACACACACACACACACAGTGTGGTGTGGTGTGGTGTGCTGTGGTGCTAGCTAGACTGCATCACCACATTTCTACAACATTAGGCATGTGGGGAAGGAGAATGGCATTGAGCGTAGGAGTGGAGGCGTTGCATGGAATGGGTAGAGGAGAGAGGAGGAGAAGAGTGCTAGCAGCCAAGGTGTTTTTTGGAGAACTGCTCAAATTTTGATATCCTCACTCGTATTATGTTTGTTTTGCGGTAATATTGATTTTGATTTTTATGTACCCACCTTCCTGTGGTCCAATCGCATTGCATTGTGTTTAATTATTGACCTATCTTTGTGTGCATTCAGTGCCGAAGTCAAAAGTCCACTTCCATCTCGACGTTGGTCATACCTTCCCTTTGGTTCAGTCGCAGGTATGTTGGTATTTTAACGTTAGTTTTCCCGCCTTCAATAGAGCTCTCACCTTTTAATTCAATTTTATTCCATCTTTACTATGAAATGGCATTTTGGCTTTTTGTTATTTACCGTGCTGTCGTAATAATGATCCTTTACCTTTTGTAGTTCTTAAAAAAAGATGTGCTGCTGAGGTGTTATACTTCTGGAAATGTTTGAAATGCAGCATGCCGCTATCCATGCAATTCTTTTGTTTAAAATACGTAACAAGAAACATAAAGAGAGCAATGCCTTTTTTCATTAGGGAGCCTCCTTAACGCAGTTTCATGTCCGCCTAAACAATTCAAACTACATTGTCAGATGCTTTACACATTATTTTTCTAGAATGCTCGACCATAAGGACCCTGACGGCGCAACCAAATCGCAAACCGCCTTTTTGGTATGGATAGCCGGCCTTATTCTATCAGTGGTTGTCTCACTCACCTCCTGCCCTCAGGATTGGCACAGCCCGTAAGGTCATATATGAGCTAGAGGACTAGGTGACTTTGCTCTCTTCGCAGTGCCTGTGCAACGAGTCGATTTACGTTCGTGCTATTCCTGGTACCCATTCTAATTGCATTGGCGGTCATCGAACTCCTTCTTCACATCCAGGGCAACGTAAGTCGGCAACTGCAGAGACGATTTCCACCTCGTGACCCCAGCGAGATTTTCGTCGGCAAAACCACCCACAGTAGTATGTCGAGTCAAAGTAATTGGACCGCAAAGACACTTCGCAAAAACTAGTGAAGCAATCTTAGATTCCATCAACCTTAATTTACCCTAATCTCAATTGTGGTATTCGTATGATTATAATAAGTTAAGTTTATATTGAAGTAAACTCCAATGCTTATAAGCACGTACCTCCGCATGGATTGTAATCCCGAAGGGCATATTTTTGGACTTTATTATCATACAGATTTGTTGTTACAGGCGGAGGACCAGCCTACAGAGCCCCAGTGATGGGATGGACGCACGCCACCATCAAAAACGCGATCCGCAAGAGTGGAGCCTCAAACTGTTAGTAAAATGCGTATATTATAAAAACGAAGGTATATCAAATCTAAAAATAAACACTACCGCCTTCAAACGCTCATAGCATTTTACGAGTGTAAGCCAGCCCGATTCCTGTCCATGGCTTGACGGCGAGCCTCAGCACGCTTTGAAGCCCGCAAAGCGGCGGCACCGACACGCTCCCGCCCAGCAACTGCCGATGCTGTGATGCTGGCACGCCGACGTGGATCGATGCGGGGAATGAAGAGGGAACTTTTACGACGGGCTTCGTCGTACGCTTTACGACGGTAAAATGCACTTTCCCCCTTTGCCGATGCTACCGACGACAGTGGGATTGACTTGGGAAGAGCTGTGAGGGACGAAGAGAAGTGAAGGAGAGGAAGGGGAGGCGCAGGGTGCATGCAAGTTGGGAAGAACCCCCTTACTTACTGGAGACTCGTCTCTTCACTACGACCGGTGTTGCTATCGAATAAGAGGATGCCGTTGGTGGCGATGTGAGGGACAGTGCTTCTAGAAAGAATGCGAATTATGTATTAGCAGCGAAACGAAGTGATGGAGAAAGAACCGAGGGTATATTTGTCGGAAACAAGTATTACTAAGCTTATCAAAAAGTGTCGTCGCTAATGGGATCAAATAGATTCAGAAACCAGAAGCAATAAATGACAGAGAACAAATTCGACACCTGGCAAAAGCCAGTGAATAAAAAATAGTTGCACCGAATATAAACCAAATGGTGATGAGAGAGCAACAGGACACCTATATTTAGGAAACAAATTTCACCTACCTGAGACTTCTCGCCTTTCCCCCAAATGTGCTGCCTTTTTTTTTCCCAGGTTCTGCCAGGGAAAGCTGTTCGAGGCTCACTTCTAGAAGGAATAAGTTACGAGAACCAATTTAACATGGTGAGCAGGTTGAGGCCCTTGGAGCATAACGGGAACGGCTTTATATGTCGATTTCTGAAGCAGTCTTTGTATAGACACCAGAGGTTAGTCGCAGAAAGCTTCTCAAGAAATAGCCTAATTTGGCCACGAATATAACCATCTCGGCTTTGCAAATTGAAGATTACAGTAATCGCAGTGCAGCTCGCCAAAAAGCACATGGAAATCAGTGAATCTTACAATAACGCCCCAAGTCGAGTGAACCAGTCCGGCCACCAGCTAACAGTTACAAGACAATTGAACCAATAAAATACGAAGGATCAGCAAATCGGAAAAGGGAAACAAAGGTCAATAGACTGGAGTGAGTTGAATAATTCACTCACCGCAATTAATAGGCGTCCTCTTTCGACTGTTGACATTGAGTAAGGGTGAAATTAGGCCATTTCTGCTGCAGTTGGAGTCTGTACAATGATTGTCAAGAATTTGGTGATTCAACATGCAAAACAGAGAAAAAGTGCTTTGACAAGAGGTAATCGCCCTACTTCCTATTTATGGGGCAATGAAGAAATTGAGGGACTTTTGGCCGATAGACACTAACCACATTATGGAATCACCATGCAAAAAAAACTTGATATCAAACGACCACTTTCAACAAACCAAAATACCTTTTTGATCAATCACAGGAGTAAGAGAAGGGAAAGTCGCATCCAGAAGCTACAAGCATAGTAATATTGGTGAACAATGCTGTTACCCATACCTCGAAGGTACGGTCGCAAACAGAAGAATCTTCTGTCAGACAACTTTCATCCGATACTTCAGTGCTCATCGCAATACCCGAGAGCACAGAAAAACGATACAAAAACCAGTAACAAATAAACCTGAAACCAAGCCGATTAAACAATTGGCTGGGTGCTATGACACATTAAAACTAAAATGACGGTGTGGAAGTAGGATCAGACTTAAATAAAATGTGTCTACCATAAATTTTTTAAAAATTGTTAAAATCATAAAAACAACTTACTAGTGAGCTATCTTAATCCTTGGAGACTTTTGGCTGGTCTTCTATAGCGAGTTTAGTTATTTGTCCGCTTCTTAAAAAATATAAACAACAGGAGCATAACATATTCTGACACAGCTTTTACTTTCCAAAGATATTTTAAGGTCGTAAATAGTGTTACATACCTGAAATGCTGATTTTCAGTGCTAAATTCATGATCAAGCGCGTTTAGATTTATTCCATTCACAATTAGTGCTTTGCTTATGCAATCTCATTTTAGAACTACTTAGCAATCAGGCCACTATTAGCAGTGTAATTGCGATACTTTGCTAAAATTACAACCTAACCCGTTATTAAAGGCGCATTTCTTCATAAAACATGAATGTGACTTTGCATTAATTACCCTCCGTTCACTATAGATGGATAATTTTCAATTTAAACGACGCAAGTTGTTGTACGTTTGGCTTGGAAAAGTAATTAGTGGATGATAATTTTATCATCTTAAAATGTTTTGTTTTGTTTCGCTGCGTATTGTTTGACCTAAAATACCCACACTAATCGTTTGTTTTGATGGCACATTTCGTTTGTCGGTGTTAGCTAGTTGACGTCGAGTGGGATTGCACAGCCATGGAGGAACTTGACATTAAAAGCGGTCCTGACAATCACTCGTCGCTTCCACCTCGTCCGACTAAAAGAATAGGCATTTTTGGTTTTCTGAAGAAGTTACTGGACGACAATCCACGTTGTCAAACGGAGTATCATACGACTCTGGATCTTTACCGCAAGAGTTGTGACATGGCTCCTAAAAGCGAAAAAAAAGACAGAGACAGTGGAAACGTCTCTGAAAAGGCGCGTAAAAGTACTCCGGGTAATAAATCAAAGGAGTCGAATGAAATTTCCTCTCGCGAAAAATCCATGCAGTTGGATTCAAGTCCTAAATTAAGTACTCCATCGGGCTTGGAAAATCTTGGAAATACGGTTAGTATCCGATGCTAATATGGCAACTCCTCTCCCTTGTGCTGCCCTTTTTTCGCATGGTTATGTATTTTTATCATTTTTTTAACTTTTAGTGTTATCTCAATGCCATTTTGCAGTGTTTAAGATCTACAGAACTCGTTCGTGACTATTGCGACAACTATGATGATGTCTCTACCAAACAACTTAGGTCCAATGGTGACTTGTTTCGAAGTAGGCTACTTGTCCACTTAATAGTCCCCATTTTGGTGTTGTCGCATGACTTTTCTGTTATCTCCATTCAATTACATTTCCCTTATTAGCTTTTGCCAGCCTAATTAAGAGAATGGAATTGGTCAACAATGGTAGCATTGGGTCAAGTACGATACTGAAGTTCAAAAATGCTTTCACGAGGTCCGTCCCATCCTACGGCGGAAATCTGTGAGTGATTATTTGTCAAAGCATTTGTTTTTTCATATTACCACTATACCATCCATCGTAATGCTAGAAAGCAAAGGTTTTTGCAAAATAAAAAGAGCTAATCTGGCTTGCTCACATAGTGCACTTTTGTACTGTCTGTACCAACTTTTCAAGTGAGTGAGGTGTGGTCAGTCGATGAACGCAAATTGTTCCCATCCCTTCAGTCAACAGGACGCTTCAGAATTTTTTACTTACTTGCTGGACGGGCTGCATGAAGAGACAAAGGAGCGTCCACAGACTCCTATCCTTGATGAACTGGCTCTTACAAGACCGGTCTCGACTGGGACATCACCACCACCGTCCATTTTGCCAGCCAAATGTAGGCGACGCTACAAGCTGCGAATGGGTGGACTTAAACACAGCGAGAGTAGTAGAAAATTATCTGTGGCCAATGAAAAGGATGGAGAAGCATGGCCCGAAAGTGGCGGTTTGTACCAGGCCAAATCTTTGATCCGAAAGTGGTCGCGAGGGCGTCAACCGAAGGTACGCGCTGTGTCAATCAGCCGTGTTGACAGCCTCCAACTTGATGAAATCTGTCAGCCTGGTCTGTAAGTCAGCGGATTTTAGTCCATAATTTCCTTAAATTCCAGTAATTGGTTTATTGTTCTCTGGAAGCACCTGTTTTTTAGTTTATTTTAAACAAATAATGCTGGAAGCACAAAATTACTAAAAATCTTATTCATTTAGAATAATTTCATCATCGTTTATCGATACAACGTAGGAATGAGTGTTATTTTGCTTTTGCAGGTAGAATCAAATGCCCCTCTAATATCTCCTTTTCTACCCTTTTCTCATAGCGGCTCTGCCGAAACCACTGCTACAGAAAAGAGCTTTCTCAAAGGTAGGCTTTGAAGAGGGTCAACTCCAGCACCTGTTTGATTGTTCGTCTTGTATAATATTCGCTCACCTCTCTGCTTGCCCTCCTTGCCGTCCAGATACCTTCGTGGGTCATCTGCAAACCCAGGTACAATGTCTCCAATGCAATAACGTCAGCACACGAGATGAACTCTTCTGGAATCTGGCTCTATGTGTCCCCGAGGTAAGGATTCTTTTAGTCATTACTGCAGATCTCGAAGAGCAGGCTCTGAATTCTGATTTCTTTCCTAGTAATTCGATTCCACGTCGTGCTACTTGATTAGGGACCAAATGCCTACAGAACTTTATCGAGACAGCTATTCTAAAAGGCGTTATTCGTCCTTTGAACATTTGCTTCTATCTCGGATGCCATAATGCAATAGAATGTGATTTGAGAGCCTCATCGCATTTCCTGTTGAACGGATGTGCTATTTCAGATATCTTCCGATAAGGAGAGCAAAGACAAGACACAACGTCGGAATGTCTCCTCTTCAACACCAGTCGACACGAATGTGAGCCTCGACGACTGTCTACGCGCCTTCACCAAGGCAGAAGTTCTCGATGATCTCGATAAAATTGTGAGTTTGTAATGTTTCGTGTAGATTGATACTGTCGAAACGCGTGATTTTCCTCTAATTCGCATCATGAGGTTAGTGACCCTCAAGGTGGCCACGGATACATCGGTCGCATGTAGCTATGCCTAATCCACTGTGTTCAATTTGCTTTTCAGTTCTGCACCAATTGCAAAACTCTGACCAAGGCGCAATTGCAAGTGATGATATCTCGACTGCCAAAAATCCTCGTTCTACGTATCCTTTGCTCTGTTAGAGTGATCTCAGCACTTCATATGCCCACTGTGAACTATCATCCTCTTACTACTTGACATTTGGACGCGTAGGCGCTAAATCGAGCTCACAGAGGCGCCTAGAGTCGATCCATCCCAGTGCTACTAGGCTTATAAACAGTTTAATCAACTGAAAGTACCCTTTTCGCAGTTTTATGCTGGATGGAAGTGAGGATGTGGGATTTATAATGCAATAAACCCATCAACATTCCACTTTATTGTTGCATTTCGAGGCGCTTTTTCGCACGCTTTTTAATTAACCCTAAAGGCACCTTAACTCGATGATGATTACACAAATGCAGAATTTCAACGGTTTGAGTCCACCTGCTGCAAGAACAAGAAGCGGCATCTCATCAAATTTGAGTTCGAACAGGACATGGCCCCTTACTACGTTAGTGGTGAGTTCAAGAGTGCTTGGATCTTTCTCTCCCACCCATTCAAAGTCCCAGATTGGTTGTCAAACCGACGTGGAGATTTTGGCAAGTACACAATCCATTAGTGGGCATGCTACACGTCATTGCTGTCCCCACACGTTGGTGGGGCAGTTGGTCCTCCTTTCCTTAGTGAGAGCCAAGGGGAGAATGTCGGTGTGCCTAATTCCCGCATTCATTTGTTTGAACAAGCCAACATTGGTGCGTGTATGTGGGCTTGCGTTCGAAGCGTTGGCATCATGCCAATCACAATCGTGCTTTTGGTTACTGCCTACGCAGTCCTTCCTATCTGTCCAGTGGTTCGTAATTTTTAAAAGCTTTATCACCTTATACTACTATGCACGTCAAAAAAGCATATAAAATCCACAGTAGGACCTCCGTTCCACCGAGTTATACAAGTGTTATGGGTGGAACTCTGCACCCATCAAGAAGCTTGAAATTTATGCAAATGTTTAATCTCTTGAGCACCACCTTTGATTCCGCCTCGTGATCAGTCTTCCATTGAAGCCACCAAACTGGGCTTTGATGCATTATAATTGCATGTGGGGCAGGAATGATGGCCCCAATTCTTCTCTAGATGTTCCACAGACGTCATTTAGTGGCCATTGGCTATGTGCTCCCAGTAGACCGTCAGGATGGAAGAAGCGTCATTAAGTATCCCCGTGAGACGGGGAATAGCGCTCTTTGCTGCCTTCGCTATGATATTCAATGACGGTAAAAACCTGTCACTAGCATTAAGCACTAATTTCTGGATTCAGTGTAAGTGGACTTTGACGTCAAAACTAAGTACACTCTGTAAAGTGGCACACAACTTCTCCTGAATCACACCGTGTTTCATCAGGCCTCCGTATTGTCGGTTTGATGGTTTTGCGCTTTATTTAAGTTTCATGCGTTGCCTTGCCGTCGGCCTTTTGGCCTGCTTGTATTTTAGTACTGACGAGACGTGTGGGCATGTGTGTATGACAGCAATGTGACTCATCGGTTGAATTGTCATTCGTTTTTGTCATGGTGGTTGTGTCTCCCCCTGCACATCTCTTGCGCTCTGGTTATTTATGACGATGTCATCTGACTCTCGTTGACCCATGCAATTAGACGTCGCCTTTGGTGGCCGCAGTTTCTTGACACATCACCGCATAACGTTATAAACGGGAAGGACAGCACGATTAAACCTCATGTTATTCTCTACTGACAGGCGCTACAGAGAAGCAAGTAGCTACAGTGCCAGAGAAGACATCAACGCTACTCCAGTGTACCGACTCTTCGACTAGTCAACAGCCCCTGGATCCTTCCACTGCTACTGTCGATGCTGCTGCTTCAAATTTATCAACCACGCCATCCACATCGAAGGTTGACATCTGCGCTGCTTCGGACTCGACGAAATATCGTCTCTACGCGGTGGTCTACCATCAGGGCGGGACACAGCACGGACACTACACCGCTCGGTGTCGTCTGCCCTCGCCTGCATCCAGCACCGCACCATACGCCTGGTTCCTCTTTGACGATGAAAAGTACCTTTAAGCGAATTATTTTATGCCACTCTTTATTTAATTTGCCTTGGTTAAGTGCAGGTAGATAATTAGGCCGATAAGAATGAGTCGCTCCGGCAAATGGGAGCTTCGCTTTGACTTTGACTGTTCGATAGAGACTGACGTAGTGACCGTTTTGATTTCGTAAAAGGATAGTCAAATGTCAACCAACTGCTACCTTGATGAGCGAGATTGAAGGCTATTCGTCTCCAGTTAGTTCCCCTTCTTTGGTGCGGAGTGATCAGAGTTGATCGAATCGACACTGATCGAGTCCACAATGTTGATTCTTGGCGGGAAGTAAAGAAGACTATTTGGATTTTGTTTGTGTACTACACAATACTTCACTTGGCAACTCATCCTCCTTCCATAGTGTAGCGTAAATTTGTTATTCCATGTTTGCCAAGTTCACTTCAATTGATACATTTGCCTGTTCTCTGTACTTTTTGACAATTCGAATGATGTTTCTCACTTCCCCCTCTCGTTTGTGTGTGTGTGCGTGTGTATAGCTAATGGTGACGATCAAAGGGAGGTTCACAAAACCCATTGCGATTGCGGAAGTTGCAAATATTTACTCCTTTACATGTTCACGCATCATGTCGTTGCATGGGTGCATGAGACCTCGACAACACACACACACACGGTCATCTAGAGACCTCGGTGTATTCGTCCTTGGATCAGAATGACTGATTGCTCAGAACTTCCTCAATCTACTCGCTTATCACCTCGGGTTCAGCTAGGCTCTCTCTTTTATGCGCCAATCCGTGGATCCACGAGACGGCTGTTAGCTTGTCCATGGACCGAGAGAGTGAAGCATTCGTCTTGACCGTCTTTATTTTATCTCAGATCCTCCATGTCGAGGCAATAGCTACTCCTTCCTCCTTTCAGTGTCTCACGCGTTGCTGATCCAAAAAAAGATGTCGTTCAGCCGACGGCATACATCCTCTTTTACGAGAGAATTGACAAAAAGGACGACAGCACTGCTCCCTCCAAGGTAATATCGACTTCTAACTCCTCTCTTCCATCGGTAATGGGGCTAGAGAGTCTTGATGCTTACTTTGCCGACCCTCTTGCCTTCGTGCTTTGACCAAAACCATATTTTTACGAAATTTTTATACAGTCTTTGATAAGCATCACTTAAAGAGCCCATTTGCATTGACAAATATCGCTGTAAAGCACAAGGAATGTTTACACGCCTCACTTTGACGCTTGACAGCGCAAAATGCTTGATAGATAGAAGTTGCAAGTCCTACTCAACATTCCGCTCTGTCGATGTCAGCCGGCTTACCTTTTTCTCATTAAAAAACTACTTTGTTGATCCTTTTTACTTCTTTGACGACACGGAAGTGGCTCATGTGGGGCTGACACCACGACATCTGCCTGAACCCCAATTCATATAAACAATAAATTTGAATAGTAGAATTCTATGACACTGGCTCGCTAATTTATGTATAAATTTGGCCCCTGCACACATTAAAAAGCAGTTGGATGCATTTAAGCCTGCGTAGACTAAAAGATTTTTTTGTCGCTCCAACTTAACTATGCATGAAAACGTTGGCTTCTTTGCCTTTTGTTTATGCGTGGATTCGTGCACCTCATCGGACACTTTTTTGTCAAGACAATTGTCTCTCCCTCTCTTTCTCTCTCTCTCTCAAATGGGTGTATTTGCCTTCTTCATTGTAGACAATGCAAGACGAGGTGTCACCGGTGTCAGAGACAGCTCCTGTCAAAGTGACTGCTAATAATGAAGACGCTGGCTAAGCACTAGGAGATGTTTTAGATTGATTGTATATTTTTATACCTTCATTACAATCCTTGGCTTGATACCCTGTGTGTGTGTGGGTGTGTGCATGTACACACACACACACACACGCCCCTGTGATTCTTCTTCCTTCTTCGTCCCACTTTTGGTAACCAATAAATTCTCCCACTACTGCGTCCTCAAGGCTGCCTTTCTTTGTGCCTCTGACGTGTCTGATGCCTCCCAATGTTCATGTAAGCACGTGACCCTAGCAAGCAATGGCCTTGAGCCCCTCACTTACGATTGGTCCATTCTCGGATAAGGTTGCGTGGGTGCGGATCGCCAAACTTCCTTGACATCGTAGACACACGGAAACAATTTTTTGGCTTCTTGGTCTACCTCCACATCGATTCACCACCATTCTGCAGTTAGCTGAAATTCTCTTGAAGATTATTGCCCCCTCTATTTGATTTTAACTGCATAGTCAGATGCCAACTGATTTGCCATTGTGGTGCCAAGATCAAAAAGGCTAAGCAAGTTGGTGCTTTTGTTTTGCAAGACTGAGTATGTCGCCTTTAAACCGGTAAAAGGTAAAGCATAAATCCATCTTTTGTATCTGCGGAATGAGTTCTAGTTGTTACAGTAAGTCAGCCCAAAGGTCACTCGTATTTCGCCATGCTTGACTGAGCGGGCATCTCTTTCTAACATACCGTCGCCCGAAGAACAAAAGAATGAGCTCTTATGCTAGCTACTTGCTTGTCTTGTGCTAGTCAGTAGAGGAATAGCATGTAGCATTGCCAAGTGACGTTTTAGATGTGCACATGCTTCCAAAAGACCTAGAGGGTGGGGTGAGAGTGTCACCTGTAGATGTCGTGACTGATGGTGATGAAACTCACTAATTCAGCTCTGATGGGTCGACGAAGAGATGCTTTTCCAGAGGAAAAAGGCCCAAAGCCGTTCATAAGACATGATTCTGCGCGATTTATACACACAGGGCTCACCAATGGCGAATGCTATCCCACTGACCAATGCAAAGTTGCGATTTGACTTAAAGGTCGTCTGGTGACCTTGAGAAATAGAAAAGGTAATGCCTCATGCAAACTGCCAATCTAAGCCAATGCATTATCTCCACTGCTAAGGGGTGGTAAGAGTGAACTGAAATGGAGGTGGTCAGATTGTCTGCCATTCAAGTTGCAAAGCAGAAGATAAGGAAAATGGTTTTAAAAATCGTGACTTTCACTCCTCAAAAATGATTGCAATACACTTAAAATTCTCTAAATTTTATGAAGTCCCAATGACGATGGAAGATGGCAAGTGCAGAAGGGAGGCGGAGGCTGCCAGGCACGGTCTGGAGGTTAGGCCACCTGACAAGGATGAAAATGCAAGCATCTCAAGTGTTAAATACGTGGTCTGGGATAGGGGCGATGATGGTGAGACTATGTTTTCGTGTCAAATGGAATACGGCTTTGCCAAGGCGTCTCATTCGGAGGCCACCACGTAGACAGGCGCATACAAATAAAGGCGGTCTTGAAAACTCTGCCAAAAATGCTGATCGTGACGTCTCAGGATTAAGGGATTTGTGTGAGCATTACGCAGAACTGTTAGACGATTCTTTTATGGCCACAGTGGTTACTGGTCGCATGCAATGAAGCATTCATGTAAGACAGAATTAACCGAGTTTCTAGCATGAAATTTGACCGATAAACTAAAGCTCTATCATTTGCATTTGCTCTTTACTTTAATTAAACAGTTTGAAAATTTGTTTCACTTTTTTTTTAGTTGACCGCAGGTGGGTCAATCAGTTAGACAAGGCTGGCAGCAAGGTCGGTCAGGCCAGAGCGACATGTCATGACAATGTGGCCTGTTTTTTTACCAAATGTTGGTTATTGCTGCAAGAATTTGAGAAATCGGAAATGGAAGCGTTTAGGCTCCGCCATCACACCTTTTTCGGGCGACTTGGCCACCGAGGTGTGCCACTAGCCCTTCAGCCCTCCTTTATATCAACTGATTACATTGTCTAGCCGAGAATCGTCTCCATGGCAGTCTCAATGAGTTAAAATCACGTCTTAGAGATTGAAAGATTCGTTCGATTTGCCATAAATACCCTCACAACAAGTGGACGCACTTGCGTGTCTCCTTAAATCCAGGCTAGTGACTAGATTGTTCAGGATTAAGGGTAAAAATGAGACAAGTGGGCAATGCCAAGCTGTCAAAATAGCTGAGCAGTGCATAATGTGCCTTGACGGTAACAATGAAATGGCAGTAACATCTGTAGCACTCCGAGACTTCCCTCAAAGCGAAGGAAGAGGCCCTGAATGGGCCGTTACCAAGAAGTAGGGTATGGGCTGAGTAAAAAATTTCATTTTGATGCGAAGACCACCATTGGCAGGGTAGAGAGGTCAAGGGATGCCTCAGTGATTCTACAACCATCAATCAGAACGAGGTTCTGTTTCAATTGACAATTCCACATGAAAATCATTCAGTTTGACTCCGAAATTTTTAAGTTCTTCAAGATGTAGCGCATGAGTCTAACAATTTTCCAATTCAAGGTGACCAAATCTGATTGCTTCGCATGAATGTCCGGAGGCTATAATACCAGTCCGCCCATTTCGGTGGCTGTGAAGCGGTTGGGCGTAAGCAAAGATCTAATTAAATGAATGCCGCCAGTTTAATGAATTACAATGTGTTTTTCATTGCGACAAAGGAGAAGCGACGTTCCACCGAAGATGAGACCTTGATATGGACCTTAAAATAGACCTACGTAGGCACTAGTATAGCTTATAAGGAGTCAAGGTATGGAGAAACAAATGCTTTACTGTCTTTTGTGCTACTAGAAAGGCAAACAAGTTGAGAGGAGGGCACATTGGGAGAGATTGTTGGGCAGCTTTGATACTGCCACTGGATCCATTCCTGTAGTTGTTCAATCCTCAAGAGCTTCACCGTCGTACCGAGGCTAGACGACTTGACCTCTAAACCATGTCGATCGTGGCTTGAGCTCCTCCAAAGCTCGACAAAACATGTGATGCTAGGCTATTGTGCCTCCATTGGCATTGGCTGTCTATTCACTCCTGCCATGGGAGACCTACGATTTAAGCAACACTTGACGAGACCATGCAATTGTGGTTATCGCCTTATAGTCTGCAGAGCATCCTCTAGGAAAATGGGATTAAATACATCCCTTTATCCCTCTATAAATATGCTTCAGAAAGCTACCTTCCTGTTGCTTTCGACGCCATTACAGCAGGAATGAAGACCGCCTCAATAAGTCATGAAGGACACCGTGTTCCTCCTCTTAGTCATTGTTTACAGTGTTCAACTAGTGGCCTTTGTTCGTTTTTTTCCCAAGAAAAAATGCGTCCAGTACAATAAATTTGACTATTTGGATTGGAATGAAGTGGTAGCCCAGCGTTCCATTCCCACCTCTACTAAATCTTATTCTCAGTACACGAATACACAGGAAACTTTCCCATGCAGTATCTGAGTGGAGATTGCAGCACTCGGTTTACTTACTTCACATATCCACGATGATTTTCTCTTTTACAAAAGTAATTTTGCCACCTAAATGCTTTGCAGCTCTCTGGGCTCTCCTCGTGGCTGCAATAAAGCTTGATATAAGGTGTTGGTACCGCAGTCCGCCATTGTCTCGCCTGAAGTCGAAGTCATACTGTCAGGATGGAAGATGCATTGGCGTGGAATAAAAAAACTTGGTCCCGATAGTGGTACGAGTTAACCGCCAGGCGAAGGTACAATCGCTGTAGCCTCCGGTGACCGCGTACCAAAACACAGGCTAAAATCCATGTTAATACTTAGGGTCTGTGCCGAGGTCATGATGCGTCGTTTGATGAAAATAAAGCCTTTGGGCGAGAGAGATCAACGCGTACAGACCTGGTGATGGCGTCGAACACTAGCAGCAGTCGAGGAGAAGGCAATACAACTCTCTGTTACGAGTTTTTTTAACTTGATCACCTAGAAGATCTTCTCATCTAACCGATTTGCTCGCTTTAAAGGCATGGAGGCGGTAGTAGAGACCAACACCGATCCTATCACATAAACTTTAGTGGTTACGCTATTTTAAATACTTCTGAAAAGCATTTCTCTTTATAAAGCGGCTAGATGTGTGTGTTAGATAAGCGAGGAGTGGGGACTTGAAGTGGGTTTTATTGTTTCCTATATTCTGTCATTTTATAATACTTTATGATCCTTCACAAAGTGCTTTAGATTTATTGTCGTCATAAAACCCAATTATCATGAAGTAAGGGTGCAGCCTTCACAAATATCCCCTCCCGACAAGCTACTGCCTAGATGGGACTTTTGATCTCCATTTCCACCTGACCTTGAGGTAGATCAGATTGTATCCTTCCCTCTTTCTCCCTCTACTCCCTTCCATTAACAGACAACTCTGCCAGACATTCAGAGGCCCATCCACGGTCAGTAAATCAAAGTCAGTGAACCCGTCGAGTTGCCCATTGGGTAGAGGCGAAGAGACCCTGCATCCTAAAGGTTGAATGCGCGGCACAGTCCCTGCTAAGCCTCATCAAAAGACCAGTTCCATCAGATGAAGGGCAGGCAGTGTGGAACAAGGTAACAACAGGAGGCTTTTCGAGCCTTCGGTGATGTCACACCGCTTCTTGTTGACTGTCGGGGTGGTAATCACGCATGCCTACTCACACCATTGTCTAATCGCTTCAGAGAGCTCTTCTTTGACTTGGCATGGATGGAATACGTTAAAGAGCAGTGTAGACCAGACAAAACACACCCTTGACTGACAAGTTTTTCTTAGTCTCCAAGACTCAAGTTGAATTCCCTTTGCCCTCTTGTCAGGTTAAAAATTTCTAACTCACATCGTTTATGTGTGTGTGTGTGTGTGTGTGCCAAAAGATGTGTAGGAGATGCTAGTCCCACACTCTACGCCCGCATTGAGACATCTTATATGGAGACCACGTGAGTGAGTGTAAATTGCCAAGTTAAATGTATAATTCTCCCATGTGGCGGATGTGGCAGTGAAATTTTTAGAGTACTGTCGCGCCCCAAATTAATCTGAAGGGCTTCCGCCTCTGCCCTGGGTTCTCTACACCGGAAAATAGACAAGGAAGTTGAATTAGAGTTGAGTTATTTGACTCCACTGAGGTTTCGGCCTCTTTATTTGGCACTTGCTGCTCCCACTTGTACGCAAATTCACACTCCAGCTTATCACTTGCGTCTCAATGAGGGTTGGCAATGCACAATTAAATGGAAGCACTTCCAACCAATCAGGAGTCGCTTCTGTCCATCATTTGAACAACCATTTTCACATCGTCTGGATTATCCTTTGCTTCCTTTCGACGAATGTCAGAACTCTATTCCAAGGCACCGATGTGGAGTCCCACGAATGACTAATTTGAAGCAAGGCTAAATCATCCTTTTTCGGTTGCATAATCAAGTGAAATCCAGTGTTAATGAATCATTGTGGTGACGAACTTAAGCTGTAGATTGGGTTTAGCAAGTTGACAGAGCAAAATTGAGTGCAGTGCCTTTGAACCAGTGAAGGATAAGGCAAAATAGGGTAGGCGGGTAGTTTTCTATCCCCATTTTTCATGACTAACTGACTGCCAATGCAACGAACGTCTCATATCAACTGTTGTACGAGTAGGAACTGCCAAATAGTACGTTGATTGTGCATGTGATCCCTACAGTACCCGCCTTGAGACGAAGTGGCCCGGATGATGTCATTGCAAGACAGTCAATGAGGTCATCACGCTGCTTGTCACTCAAAAGAAAGTGCAAAATTAGGTGAATGCCTTCACGGCTTAAATTCTTACCATCTGAAAAGCGGATAAGTAACACGACAGATAGCAAGCGAGATGGCGATCGGATCATCTAGCTGTTCTTCCCAATTTTGCCCATTTCAAGCCAGAGTAGCTTCATTTTTTATTAGAGTTGACTTAAAATTATTAACGTTTTGATGGAAATTGAAATGGGTTTGAGTAGACGCTTTAGAGCCGCCAGACTCTTGGCTTGGAGACAAGACCATCCGGTGGAGGTGCAATGGTGGAGCCTCTCAGGGCCTCGTTAACAAAACCAAGGGTTCAGCAAGCATAAAAGATATGACACAACAAAATATACCCGAATTTTTATTCTACATCGAACTATACAATTCGACATGATAGCAAGACTCCCGTGATCAGAGTCGGACGGACAGATTTTGCCTCAAAAATAGCATGTCTTGTCAAGTAGAATAAAATTTTTTCCTTTTAGAGTCGGAAATATAACAGTTCTCTAGGTTTAAAACAAAATTTATGCTACAATTTAGTATCAGGTGATGCAAAGAGGTCTCATGACAGGCGTGACCAGCATCCCATTTTCTTACATGTCGCCAGTCTGTTGAGCTTCCGAGTGCCTTCTTTTGTATTAGTCTTTTGGTCGAAAAATCAAGGCATTCAGTTAAGGGTGAGACTTTAATATAATCCTTGATTTAGACACAGTAAAACTCCTAAAAAGTTAGTTTTGGGGAGACAAACGCATCCCTCCACCCAGTGGATTCGTTAGCCTTCATTGAAGTTGTGAATGCTGTCAAAGGTGAGGAACTTGAGAGACATGGAAGCGCCGTCATGGATAAAGCTTTTGACCAGACGAGATCGTATGCCTTCCCCTTCACATTCCAATTCTCTTCAAATTTATCCAACAAGCACATCAACTACTTACTATGGATATAAGTAGAACTTGCTGGACAGTGGTACTCAGGGCACCGGTGATTAAAACAAATAAAGTATTGAGTAGAACGTAATGGTAAGGCCATTGAGTATCTTTATACAATTATTTTTCTATTTTAATCCTACTTTTATTCCTTTCTATGCAAATGTGAAGAAGGGAAAGCATTGGGGCTTCCCTTTATTCACACTCACACACGTGCAACACACCGGGTGTTATAAAATTGGGAGCTTTGTGCAGACAGCTTGACAACACGTAACCTTTGGGTCAAAGATCTGACTTTCTGGCCAAGACCATATTTTCTTTCTGTCTCCGCTCCTTTCTCAAATCTGATCGACGGCTGTGACAGTTACTTACTGTGGAAAAAAGGGAGACTTGCAAGGTTGTAAAAATCATAAAAACGAAAGAGTTTGCTTTCATTAAGGAAATAATTGGCATTTTGCTGGCAGTAACGCAGAACCTTGATGATAAGGAGCACTGTGGGCCTTCTCCCAAGCAGACGTAGACAAGTTTTGGGGCCTGGGCCTCCTGGTCGTGTTGCATGGGCAGATTTCTCAATTCATCTGCTTCCAAAATCGAGAGTCAAGCAAACAGCAAACGCGCTATACATCCAGGAGGTCATAGTCGTAAGATATACCTTGCACCCAGTCAAATTGAAGGACTGCAAACTCCGTCAATGGTGAACTAATCTGGTGAATAGGCGAAGTAAATAAATGTTGTAATGTGTCGTCACCGGGCATGACATGAGGGTTACTTTGTTGCAATCAAGGGCCGCTTTTGCCTTTCATCTGAACATTTTTATTTTCACCCCACCCAGTACCCACCGCTCCCTTGACGGACGTCAAAGCACCATTCCTGAGCGATATTTCTGTGCGACTTCCGTGGATAGGCAAGTGAGTTTTCTTAATCATTTTTTATGATTGAATGAATGAATGTATTACATTTCTTGTGTCTCATGTCAATCAGTGAGCAAGTGAAGTGCCGGGTGGCGCGATGGCATTTTCATTGGTCACGTGGTGCCCAAGGTACCACGCTCTAAGACGTTGGGAGGGAGTAGAGTGACAATGCCACCTCGGGATGACGTGATTTGTGGGCTTGTCGACGTAACGCATAGAGGAGAGACTCAGGCAATGAACCTGTAACTACAAAAACACTTGACATTCACAATCTTTGATTCTGTGTCGGAGAGTGACAGATGTTTTCACACAAAAAAACGTTATTGTAATTTAAAGTGGAGGCTACCTGACAGTCTTGACAGGTAGAAAAGTTGATATTCTTCTAAAATCGCCATTCCAAGGCATTTCATCATGCCCTTCTTGTTCGTAATTGATAAAGCCGAATCGTGTGATATTCCAGGGGCAGGAAAGTGAAAAGCCTATCACCCAGTTCTTCAGACTATCCGTCACCCGACTCGGAATGCGAAAAATTAAGCAATTGTCTTCAAGATTTAAATTATCACAACCTGAGTGACGAATGAGTAAATGAACAGATGGTAAATAAGGCAAATTAGACGGATCATTTCCTAATCTTGACCATTTTAAGCTAGCGGGAATCCTTCTCCACGTAGGGTTCCATCAACAACAAATTTTGGAAAAAGACGTAATGCGCCCGTCGTTGTACTGCACTGGTGAGGGCTATTGAGGCGACTGAACTTCCAGAGCAATGGAGGAGCCCCTACAGGGGTCCACGTTGCCAAAAGTAAGAGTTAAAAAGAAAACATTTACTGGAGCTTATTGTGAAGTAAACAAAACCCTTCGACAAGATGACGAAGCCCCCATAGTCAGGGTCAGAGGGTCAAACGATGCCTTACCTTATTGCTTCTGTGCATTAAAAAGAAATTCTCCTTTAAAAAGCTATTGCGGGCCTAATTTTCCGTAGTGACTCGAATTGTTTGTTGCTGGTTAGGTTTTGAGGCGAAAAGGCAATCTATGCACGCGACGGAACTATCCGGATCGTGTTAGACCATTTCTGCCTTTCAAATGGCTGGGGAAGGTTAGGCTTGGCCGAAACCCCGGTTAATTACATATCGCGGCTCCACCTTGTGCCAGCCTCTCCAGTAAAAAGGTAAAGTATTCTACCGATGGAGAAATCTTGAAACGGGACTTAAATTAGACCGCACTCTCTCGGGATAAGCCGTGTATGGTGAAATGAATGCATAGCTACGCACCGTGAAGTTATCCAGCTGTAATGGCTTCCACAGATCTCATCAGAAAGGAGGAGGAGATCAAATGTTGTGGAGGCTTTGGTGCGATGTGTTTCTCTAACACACCCATTTTTATACTCGGTTGGGGTAACGAGCTGTTTAGAGGGACCCCGTCGGACTGGGACTGTAGCCCCGTAGCTCACCTCTACATCGTAATACGCATTCTGTCTAAGTCCTAGAGCTCTACATTTTCATCCAAGTTTACTGAAGTCTACGACCCAAGCCCTAAGTGATGCAATCAATCATTATCCACGGCAAACAAATGGTTTCGGTGAAAAGCCGTCTTAGTATTTACAGAGCATGTTTAGTAGAAAAGAAATATGATTCTTATATCTATAAATTAAATTCCTGTCTTTAACTGGCCGGGGTTCCTAAAATGAACCAAGGACCCAGTTATTTGCATGCTGCCTTTCCAGTTAACAGCAATATGCTCCACGTTTGTGCCAACTCTTCCAGCTGAACAGGCCGCGCTATTCTACAGATGGACAAAGCCCTGTTCTGCATCTGGAAATGGATCTACTAGTAAATCGCAGTTAGAAAGGCTCACAGTTAGGGAGGAGGACAAACGCAACAGGAGACGCGGTGAGAGGGATGGTTTGATGCCTTCAACTTCCTCTAATTTGAGCAAATTTGTTCATTTATTCCCTTAGATGCACAAATTGTGCGGTCAACTGTTGGCTTTGGTGAGAGACCACTTAGAAGCTTTGCGATCGCGTCTGGGCTGGCTGGCTAACCGATGGTCCTCCCCACCCAGCCGGTCTAAGCATCAACAGTGCACATCCTGCCATAACAGTACGGATTCTTCCGTCTACAGCAAAGCTTTGAGGTTCTTCACGTCCATCCATTTTGCTAAAGCCTACGCCCTACGAGGCAGCACCGCATGCGAACGTATCATTACCCAAGTTAGACCATTAATTATTGTAGTGGGACGCCGCTGTCACGTTTAGAGAGCATCTTGTGTAGAAAAGGAATGGCGCATTCCATCTCTCTCCCTCCCTGCCTACGGTCCTTTGATCTATCTTCCCATTTCTTTAGACGTCGCAGCGGCAAAACTAGAAACCATTTGTATTCCATGGCGAATAGAAGAGGTTTAAATGATTCTCAAACGATGTTTAGTCAGCAAAGTCAACGGCACGTCGGGTTTACATAATTTGGAGCACATTCGAAAATAACCGACATTCAAATGGTAACTCCTCCTCTTTATTATTCACCCAAAGGCAGTAGGTTCAATTAACCATACTTCACAAGTTGGAATAAAACGAGAAACGCTTTTAATTACGCCTCTGCCGAAGGGTGCTATCTGTTTAAGTGATTGCTGGATGCCTTTTCCCAAAACTTTCTTTCCTCATTTCATTTGATAAAATAGGCAAAGACGAAGATCAAGGAGATGAAATCACTGGTTTTGCGCGGAGAATCCATGCAAAATGCTGGTGGAAATTACAGCACGTAGTTTGGAACCCTCACGAAATAACAGGAATGATCGAAAGAAGGCGTAACTGTGCCAGCGAGGAGGCAGAGAAGACACTTTTGTTATTCCATCAAGAATGGGACCTTGATGTGGACCCTACAATAACTTCCGTAGGCATTGACAGAGGTGATGAAGTCGAGTGGGAGAGGACAAATGCACTGCCCCGTCAAGCCTAATCACCCGTCCACATCACAGACAACAGATGTGCTGTCAGAAAGTGGAACAGACGAGGAGGAGGACAAACTACGGTAGACGCATCAATTGTTTTAACTCTTCTGGATGGTCTACCATCCAGATCAGGCCAGTGGTACCAAGTCCTACTCCACGTCCATAAAGCATGCTGTGCTCGAGTATTGCGAATTCATCCATCGTGAGGGAAGGCTTGGTGCCCAACATCTCTATCCACGCCATGAAGGAGCCACGACACATGCAACAAATCATGCAACCACTTCACTGCCCACCCTTCCATACCAGCCATGGTGAAATCAGCTTTAGCGTTTACAGGAGATCTTTTGGCCAGTAAGAAAGTCTGATTTACCTCCCTCTCTCTCTCGAAATTCTTCTCTTATCTACCAACAGCCCTTGAATCCGATGCGGTAGCAACACAAACCTGCTTGAGTTGGGCCAAGCAGGAAATAGAATTGATAGTTGGTGGATTTTGTTGTCGAAGGAAATGACCACGCGCCAAAGAATTTGCCTACATTTCAGTGTACGAATGTGCTGCGAAGTGATGGCACTGTACTAGTCCAACATTTCACATGGAGTGGGGAGAATCCGCCATGGTATTTGCGAAGAAGATTTACTGTCGTTGTGCAGAGGACCTTAAGAAGGAGATAAAGCTGACATTACCTGAAGATCAGACCGACTGCTGAGGGTACAATGGTGCAGCTCCTGCTTCACCACCACCGCAACCACGAATTGAGCAAACAATTAACGAGTTGCACAACAGTGCCGGGACAAAGACTGCCTCTGACATTCTTACGATCGTCCACACATAGACATGTGGTGTGTGTGTGTGTGTGTGTAATGAAATGGAATGGAATGGGACCTTGATTCGGTGTCCATTAAGATGGAAATTTGGCAGGACGCCCCTTCGAGTGGCCACCATTTGGACCTGAAATCCACTCGCACACACAATTCGAGGTCTTGACTCTCAAGCGAACCTGCTGATAGGGGCAACTCAACTACTCATATCAAAAAGGTGGGAAAAATCACAATTAAATGCTATGAGATATATTCGATGAAATATTCATTCAAAGTGAAATTCTACTTTTTGAAACTTGAATAGCTTGACCGAGTCTACCACCTAGATACCAACAACTGCCTTTGTTATTTTCCAGACCATTAAAAGAGCAAGCAACTTTGAATAACAGTTTTAACAACAGAACAGATACACAAAACGCATGACATGGTCAAATTAATCTGTTGAACCAGATCAGACTCGGCAGAAACATTTGATGCACCAGCGTATCTCAAATTCCAACTATGAGGATGCCAAGCATTGCTCTATTTCAATATTAGGCGACTCTTAATTGTTGCCTACATTATGCCGCATTTCATTACTGATATCATTCTCAATGCGCTTTTAATTTAGTACCACGCTATAAAGAAAGTTAATCGAAAGTGAGGGCGATTTCATCATAAATTACCTTTCCAGACGCGCATAATCTATTATGCATTGGCTTACCATTTCTAATTGAAAAACTTTATCCATGCTTTCTCCACACGATGGCGTACACTAAACCAGTCTTGGGCAGCTCATCAACTTTCCTTTCCTTTCTCCCATTTCAACTGACGCATTTGTCACCTACTCACTACCGATATAAGTAGCGACTCTGCGACAATGAAAATAGCAAAAACATGCTGCAATCCACTCAATAATTTCCCGGTTGTCCGTGAGCTGGACCACAGCATCCAAAATCAAGTCTTCTCGCAAAGTCAACAAAGTAGCGCCTAATAAGTGGTTGGCGTGATCCACCCCAAGCTGAGTAAACACCCAGTGGAAACTACGTGTCGAGGCAAAGGAAAAATGAGTGTCAGAGGAAGTGAACGGGAACACTTCTCCAGTAAGTGCAGTAAAGTCAATGAACTTGCTTGCCTCACCGAGTGGCAAAGCAAGCACCAAAATCATCATTAATCAGTGGTTAGTTGGAATGACCTCAAAGGGAAGAGCAATGTGGGGAACAGACACTGCTGGGTAGAGTCAAATACCATCTCCACCAACTTGGGAAGAGGGCCTGTGAATTCGCTAGCTGAATGAGCGTGGTGGGAGTAAAGTGCTTTCCATATCTCCGACGAATCCCACACAGCACCACTTTGGCATTCGGAGTTGCGTCACTATGAGCCGATTATCACGTGTGCCACACCTGCCTCCACCCCCCCCCCTATCGCATCTCCACGCCCCCTTTCAATGCCTATACGCTTGATTAATTGTTCTTTGACCACGACAGTCTCACCTCGTGACTCGCCTTGCGTCTGAGGTGGAATTGACTTAATGAAGGGGTGGCGAATACAAGGCAAACCCAGTCCCCCAATCACAAGCCTTTCTCTCCACTGCGCACAAATTCTAGGCTCTGAAAGGAAAGTGAGGATGTCTCTCACTCCCATCATGAGTGCATGCCAAATGGATTGATGGGAGAGAATGGGCGTTTCCCCACTGCCTCTCGTGAGTGACCTTGAACTGTCAAAACGAATGTGCAAGACATCAGTGCGATGCGCGTCACAGTGACAATCAGGTTGCAGTTGCATCCAATCCAGCGGATCTCGCACTTACTTCAATAAGGGGAATTCCACCTCAACTGACGGTTCTGTTCACTACTGACTGGACGAAGGAAAGTGGTTTGACTGTACTGATGCTTCCGTGACCTAATCATGCACTTGTTCCAGCCATCTGCGTGCAATTTCCACTCCAGTTCGCTATTTGCATTCTCGTCGAGGTTGTCAGTTCGCCACTAATTGGCGTGAAGTGAGTCAACGCAAGACATGACATTAGGGGTACGCCAGAACAATGTCAGACCACTCCCAGTCCTCCACCTGCACACTCATTCCCACCACACCTCCCCTTCTTCACCGCATTGATGGACGTCGAAGCAGACATCAAGTGCCACATTCCAGAGCCCTCCCAACAGCTTCTCCTGGGTCGCCATCTATCATTTGTAGGAATGTTAGAACTCTGCATAATGCGAACTTCACAAGGTGTGTGTGTGTGTGTGTGTGTTGTTTACGTGAATTTAGATGTGAAGGAAGTACTGTGACGACGAAAGGATGAAGTTGTAGCATCGGTCATGCCAATTCACCAGACGAAGTGAGCCTTGATGTCGTTAAGGTGGTGGATGGTGAGGTAGCGTTGCAGCCTCGCCATCTGCGCGTTCCCAGACCAAAGTTACAGGTCGAGTGCGACAGAGGTCACGCGTTTCGCTGTTGGTGTTGGATGGATTCTTGTTGCACTTCACCGTCAATAACAAGCAGGATCCTGGATGCTTTCATCAGCCAACAGCTTGTCTCATGCCAGTGGGTGCACGAGTGGCGTGTGCAGCTGCCAAATGTGGAGAAGTGAGCTGGAGAGTGCACAGTCACAATGTCACATTCTCATGCGATGATTAGTGAACACGCCGACATGATTTATTCACTAATCAAACTTTGATGGCTTGACAAGTGGGTGTCTTGAGGGTGGAGGATACCCAAAACCGCTCGTCCTATTTAATTCCACTTCAAAGAATGAGGCATTTTACTCGCTTGCAACGATTGTCTTTGGTGAAAGCATCTCACTGACTGATTCGATGGTGGCCTTTGAAGTGTAGGTCCCCAGACAGACTTGAGAGGTGAAGAGGTAATTGCTTGCTTGATGAAATGGCTAGTGCGAGGCAATGCGTTGTTTGCATTGACCGTGCCTGATGAATTTCAACTGGAGCTGGTCCGATTGTCTGGTATTCTAAGTCACATAGCCTTTAAGGTAGAAAGGCTCCTTTTTTGCTTATATAAAATAAGAAAGCTCCTTGCTAATGAGTAGCCTCAACACATTGCAAATAAAGGTAATTTCGATGCCTTGTCTCCACGCCCTTCATAAACCAAATCTGCTACCAAGTTGCATGAAATTCAAGGGAATGCGATTCAATCCACTTCCTTTTATAAGCTATTATCGAAACTTCAAAATAGATTTTACCTTGTAGGACGATTATTTGTCGTAACTTGAACCATATGAGATTCATTTATTTGAGTCAAAGAAGGAGTGCATCATTCCACGACATCAAGCAATAGAATGAAGTTAGTTTGAAGACAGAGACAACTGCGCTGCGCTATTCAACACATCCATCGGCCTCTGCTCATTTAGTCATTCAAACATCCAACGAAATTTCCTCTGCCATGATGAGAAGAATAAAAATACTGTTGATCTAGGAAACAGGGCACATCTAGCTGTCAGTAAATCAAAATTATTAAGCCTCCATATTCTGGATTTACACACGCGACACAGTCATAACCAAATCAAGTGGAAAAACCACATCCATCGGATGAACGATGGAAGGTGTGGAATCAGTAAAGTGATAAATGCACATAGTGATGACAATATGCGCTCTAAGTCTTTGGCAGTTGAAGTTGCATCAGCATGGAGCAAGGACCGACGAGGAGCGCGTTTAATGGGTCGTCTGGTGCCATGACATGCTTTGACGGTGAGCTAGACTTAATCAAAGGGCGGAGAACACTGAGCCGATGATAAATTTTGGCACGTAGCCTAGCAAAACACAATTTTATAGCTTGTTTAGTCCATTTGCCTTTAGAAGGACAGCAACTTAACAGGTGGCATTACATTCCACTTGTCAGAATGTGGAAGCGAGTGCTCTGGTGGAGAGCAGAAGGAGCCTGAATTGTCATGCATTGTGGGGAAACACCTCAACCCACGTAGATGCGCTTTTAACATTCTCCAACGCAATACTGACAACAATCTGGCTGTAATGAGTCCAGGCCCACTCAAGCACAAACAGCAATGTAGTCAAACAAGCCTGCGGAGGCGGAATCACCTCCCATTCGCCTGAGTCACAGATGTACTTGACTGACTGACTGCTGCTGCTGCTGCTGCTGCTGCTGCTGCTGCACCCTAATTGTCACTGTCATAATCATCTTATAGGCGATTTCCGCAACTGTGATGGCAGCTCACACCCACTTCCGTAGCTGTGGCGTCAGGTGACAGCAGGAGGGAATAGAGCATGAGGCTAGCATTTTCTAAGCACCTTTTGGTACTTACGAACGTCAAAAATATGAGTGAAAGGAGGCTCTCCTTGCCTCTGAGGCCCCACAAATAGCACGCGTCATGTAATGGCTTGACCTGTCAAATTTTCATCGCCCTAAGATTGTGCCCAAACTTAAGGCGATGCTGTCGTTAAAGGGAGGATTTTTTCACAGCCGGACTATCAAAAGAGGCTTTCGATGCGATGAAGGAAAAGCAGTATTAAATCCACACTGCCAAGTCTTCATTTGACGGAGTCGTTTTGGGATTTGGTAACAACTTCAGCGAGTAAATCACTTCTTGCGGCCACTGGGTATCTCACTGGACTACTGTCACTGCAGTACTTTGTTTTGTGACTTCTGGTAACAGATTCGGTTAATAGGATTGCCATATTGCCTTGGCCGGGTTGGCTTGCTTCTGAGCCATGCGAGCAGCTTCAATCCCTCTCCGTTGGCGGAATTATTATCCGGGACTCTACATTGGCGGCAGGGATAAGTTACCCCAACTTTTGAGCATTTCTCTCCCAAATTCCACTGCTTGGGAGAATCAATGAAGATGCTTAACAGAAGAGCTAAGGAATAACGCCCACCTTCGGCGTCTATCGCAAATGCGGACGCAACACTAACTGTGAATTACCTGGAATAGTTCTGTTACGGAGTTTTCTACCCAACTTGCATGGAGACACCGACAAAGTGAACACACGATAAAACCCATCTCCACAAAACTGTGTTAAACCTGAACTCACTTTCATAAAACTGCTTTTAAACACGTGATGGTCAGCATGGTCCCCTGCTGTCAAGCATCGCCTCAGTTGCATAGGAATTTGATGACTGATGCAATTAACTCGTGGATGTTTTCTTTCAGCCCTGATTACGTTGTGATGGCTGACGCGAGAGGTTTCAATAAAGGGGCGATGCTTGAGAGAAGAGACAAGCTTTGTAACAATTTGCTTGTTTGTTCAGTCACTTGGCTGACCATATTGCCTTGACCGGGTGGACTGGCCTTCAGGGTCATGCTAACAGCCTCTTCGTCAAATATATGCATCCTGTCTACGTATTATGCCTTCTTTTGTCTTCAATGGAGTCTCAGGACGCCACGGTTACAATTAGTAATAATGTTTTCGCTAAAATTCGGCAAATAGGTTAGCTGACTTTGATTTATAGGCCATGGATGGCGTCAAAAGAGGAATATTTTGTCCAATTTATAAACTGCTTTTCTTTTTGACTCGCCAAATCAAGTTCACTGAAGGGCTGACTTCCCCCGCATTTGTATGTTAAATAGCGCGAGATGAGTTCCATGGACATCACGCTTACAGACAACTTCGTTTAATCACTTGGAGTGACGCAAATATGGGGTCCTCCTTGCCTGTGAACAAGCGTCCTCGATGCTGTGTGATGCGGCTGAGCTTACGGAAAGACAAGGAATAGTCCCCCACCTTCTGGCTTTGTGGTGCGAGAAGAGAGGTTGTGGAGACAGGTCGATTAAATTGCATGTTAAACATTGTGTTATTCAGCAACGTTGATAGAACTCTCTTCGGCACAAAATTTGAATAATCACTGGTAATTCAAACGTTCAAAGGCCAGAACATTGGCTTAAGCGAGAAAAGTTGATTAGGCTTGTGTGACTAAACCGAGGCAGTATGTAAATCTCATAAAAGTGCAAGATAAATCAGAGCCGATAGCAATTATGTCAAAAAAGGAAGATGTATAAAGTATGGGACCTTGATGTGGATGGCGTCAGAAAGTGGGAAAGGTCGAGAGGAAGGTGGTGCAGTGAGAGGGGCACTTTAGTGGCTGTAACTTCTTCACGGATGGTAGCGTTTGTGTATTGTGCTCATGTCATATGCTAAATGCATGTTTAGCTCTTCATTTTGGTAAGGGACTACTGGATGTTTTCACTATTGTACCTCCTCTGAGCTGTCTGCCCTTGCCTTTGGACCCGTGTCAGTAGCGTGCAGTCCTTGTGCAAGTCAACAATTCCTATCTGATTTTTCTTTTGTATTTTGGGAAGTTTAAGTCATTTACTTACCTGAGGTGATATACTACATATATTCTTACTAGGAATGAAGCGCCTCGGCTACTTATATCAGCAATAAGTAGCTAATACCATTTTCAGTAAAAAAATGTGGAGAAATCGTTTCCACCAAGTCCACATTGTGACCGCGACCTTGGTTTTGTGTGCCTACTTCGCAAAAGGGACAGATCAGCCTAAATCTGAGCTATATGGACTCGGACCTCGTGCCCCCTCAGGTGCCAATGGATTCTGCTCAGTCGTGAGATTCTTGCGTACTGACCGCCATCTCTACCGAAATGATCCATTCAAACAAACGTCTTTTACACTTATGTATCGGCTAAAAAGACGTAATGGCCTAAAACTATAATCTGTATACCTTTCTCCATAAACCACAAGTGCTTCAAAATTAAAAGACCGAGCCATGAAGTGTGTAGTGCAACTCACCTGAAGCATCTCGAAAAGGCTGTAAAAGGGGAGCAATTCTACTCCAGTAATCTGTCATTGTCTATGTAAAGTTTACAAGGCACGGATTCTCGGGGGCATGGCTTGGTCTTCTACTGACAAAAATTTCCCAAAATGTGGCTGGTTAATCCTCTTAGGCTATACATTACTATCTCAATTGTTTGCTTGGCTCTACGATTTAGTAACAAGCCGGTCAGGGGCTACGTCGCTACCTGTGGAAGAGCTAGCATGGCTCAGAAGCTAGGCAACAGGTGAAGTATAACAGCGGAGACCCTAGGTGGCCCGTTACCAAGACCGGGAGCCAAACATACATGGAAGGCAAAACAGGCTGTATTGTAGAGGCCTCGTCCACGGTGTTAAGTCGCATTTTTCTGTGTGACCTCACTGTGAGTGACTGATTCACCTGTGGTCAGCTGGTGAGCAAGAGGAACAGTAAACGACATATACTACTGCCCTACCCATTTAAGTAGCTTTTCGGAGGTAAATCGGTCACCTCTAACTTCTGTAAAAGTGTCTACCATGCAGTTTCCACACAAACAAATCGTCAAATATTTGCTCACACTCTTTTACCTCAAAATAGAAGAAGAAAGAATAGTCTAGACGCCTAGCCGTCTACTGATGACCGTCTGTAGGGGCGCCTTGGCAAAGTCGCGGCCCATTTGACACGGATTGAGTGTCGTCTCAACGTTGTAACGCTCGATTTTGGTAACGAGCCACTTAGAGGCTCCATCATTTTAGGGCCTTCCGAGTAGATTGGCCTCTATGTCTTCAGGGACGTCGCGAAGAGGGCTACAGCATTTCAAAAGGACAGAATTGGTAAAGACATAGAGATGGTCCATAAGCCTTACATTATGCGTAATTTGTTTGGTTGTTTATATTCGCCAGGTGCTTATTTATTCATTTCCATCAGGCAGTGCGAGTCTCTAACTTGAATGCGATGGGTCAATTCGGCCTTGTGATTTGGGTGACAGGCAATCTGACGAGTTTTAGTTCATATTCACCAGGTAGAGCCGGTAAGGACATCGCGTTGCCTCAGACTGGCGATGTGGTTGGAGCATTACCTTTTTCACCTGTCATTGAGATGGCTTCTACCAAAGGTAATCCTTAAAAGCATAAATACTTCATTCTTTGATGTAGGTTTAAATGGTGCGAGCGACTTTAGGCATCCTCCACCCAGAAGACGCCTTTTTGTCAAGCCATCAAAGCTTGATTCGTGAGTACCGTCAGCATGAATCATGTCGGCGAATCCACTAATCATCTCATCTGGATGTGACATTGTCACTCTGCACTCTCGAGGTCACTTCTCCGCTTAGTGCATTCCTTGAGGACCATGTACACGATTAACATGCCATTTGTCAACCGAATCCGCTACCAGTACACGCACCAGCAGAAGGCAAGCAGTCAACTGATGAAAGGGCTCAGGCTTCTGTACTTTTTGCAATTTAAATCACACGGAGCCTTCAAATTCTTCTGGATAATTTTTGCTGACTCAAGAGAAGTAGTTTAAGGGACTTCGGAATTTTGGCCTAAAGAGTTACTTTGACGTCCACCGAGAAAGTTACAGATAGTGGTGCAATGGATACAGATGCTCAGATGAAGGAAAAATAAATCTGTACAGTCAGGCACGGTTTCCCTTTCTTTACACTGACACGCCTACTTGCTAGAGAATGGAACCACTCGACACGGCAAAAGTCCTTCCTTCTTGACTGGGTGAAAGATCAACTAGACTGACTGTAGCACCACTCTGTCATTGTCACATGCATCGCACAGGCGTCTTCCACATTCATCTTGTCAACTCGCACACTCACGTGGTTTTGTCACTAGATTCGCCAAAGGAGAGCGCAACACTTGTCTTTTTCCAGACCTCACACATCAACGCAGTGATGTTAAAGCTTAGCCTCAGTGGTAGTGAAATGAAATTCCGTTTGATCCTAACAATCTCGAGGTGTCGGTTGCCAAGTATTTGCCTCCATCCCTCTTAATTAAGTCCTCCCTTCCCCAAAAGCAAGCCAAGCCACGAGGTGATACTGCCGTTTACGAATGCTTCTTTCCGGGTAGCACCACTGAAAGAGAGGGTGTTGCCTTGTTCTATTACACCGTAGATAATTCCATACTGTCTGCCCTTCATCTAATAGAGCGGAATTTTCGATTTAAACGGTGACTGCACCAAACACTCGACTGTCCATTAAGGTCACTGCATCCACCCAATGTGTGGCGCGATAGACCAGTGCCAAAATGCGTGATAGATTTTATCTAGGGCTGGAAAAAAAGAAGCCTGCTAACGTCGATTTGCTAGTCTACGGTGATATCACGAGTAAGAAAACAAGCATTTCTTATACTCTCGCCCAAATTGTTTTCCTGGATGCATAACTTTCGCTGCATTTGCAAAGTTATTTACTCGGCCACCTATCTTACAAGCAGCGTTGTGCGGATCTGCCTCGTTTAATTACTGGAAGCGGTGCGAAAGCATATTTCTTAATGTCTGCAAATATAAATAAACTCAATTATGGACGGTTTGATCAAACTTGCGGAAAGACAAATAATTTTCCTTCCATTTTTTGGGGCAGGAGACAGGACTATGGAGGAAGATTAATTGCTTTGTACATTCACTGGGTATCAACTTCCTATTAAGCCTTATGCAAGTCGGCAGCAGATCCGCAAGTAAGTGTGAAAATGAAGTGCATTGGTAGAGGTGATACGTTTCGATTTCGTGATTCCCAAATGTCTTACTTAAATCCTCATTAAGTAGTATACGCTTCTGTCAGTTTGCGTGGGGGAGAACGGGTGGGAGAAGGGGAGATATGACCTTTAGTGTAGGATCTCGTCTACTTCTTTTAGTGTACCCGAAGGTCAAAGTTTCAGCAGCATGAACAATAAAGTTCCATTTGAATAAAATGATGGCAACCGGAGAGAGTATTTATGATTGCATAACCCTTAATTCCGGCCTAATTTGCCTTTATTGCAAAGAATACTTCCAAAGTACTTCGCCAGAGATGGGAAAGTGATGGAACGTGATAAAATATTTGCAGCTATAGAACCGCTTTGAGGTGAAAGTAAGCACTGTTTAACCTTCCTCTTGATGTGGTCGAAATGTTTCCAACAAGTCCGCCATAGCGCCTGTCCGACAAACCATAGGCTTAATTTTTTTACGCGAGATTTTGAAAGGCACAATCAGTGGCTCAAATCATTGCAGCTTAGGCAGCAAGTGCGATTAGCTAGAGGAGGGCATCCCTCATTAAATAGGTACTACGGTAGTGTACAAGGAATAACCAAGGTTGTAGGACTCGGGATTTTCCTTTCTCAGCATTAACAAGGTTTGGTTGCATTGTCCACATCTCGCCTCAAAGGCACTTTCGAGCGATTGTGTTTTACAATTAGGCACTGGTAATGGCATACGGACAGATCATAGACCGTAGCATGTAAATTCACTCCGCCGATTCTTTAGGCAGCCACGAATAGCTCCACTGATTGCACCTCCGCCTGACAATATGATCCTTGGAGCATTCCAGCATCGCCGCAGCACTTTTGTACATCAGAAATGTTAAACGTTCTAGTGTTCAAACTTTCTCGACCTCCGTCAATGGGTCAGAATTGGCGTGGATGAAAAAATACAAGGAATTGGAATGCCATTTCAGTCAAGCTAAAACGGTCACATTTTCTGTCATTTACATTGGAATTTTGGATGGAAGAATTAGGCATTTTAGTGGCTTTCATATGTCAAGATTGCGCCATCCCAAACACTTCTTTGGGGTGTTGCGAAAAGATGAACAAATTAGTAAAGCAGCAAAACCTATTTTAAGCTCCATCGAGCACAAGTCGGTCCTTTGTTTCCGCTTCCACGGATTCTGGCGTAATAAAAGATTGAATAATTAAAGCAAACTTAAAGAAAAACATAGATTTAAGAGGAGTTTCTTTATTTCTTAAAAAAAAAGCTCTACATCACTACAATTGGAATTCAAACCTGGTTGGAAAGATTATCGCTTCAGGTGGTGCATGGGCCCTGGGCTCCCCTGAGGTGAATCGGAATGCGCCGCCCCTATAAAAACCCAAAGTTTTAATCATTGAGTCGAGTTTGCTTTCATAAAGTAGGTCCAACTGTGACACTTTCCAAATTCTCAGTCAACAAAAGTACGAATGGTTTGGCACTTGTATCAGCACAAGTCGGCGTATGAGTGGCGAAGCGGGCGGGGTTGACAAATGGCATGTCAATTGTGTGCACGAGGTGCTTCATTTGCACACCTAGTAGAGGAGTGACCTCGAGAGTGCAGAGTGACAAATGGCACATCCTCATGCTATGATAAGTGAATTTGTCGACATGATTTTATGTTAGCGGAGCTCACAGACTCAACTGTGATGACTTGACAAAGAGATGCCTTCCAGGTGGAGGATATCGAAACCCATTCTGCAGAGAGCAATAAAAGATGTTCACATTACAAGAATCAGCTATGCTAAAAACAGCATTTTTGACCAATGCGATAGTGGACTTTGAAGTGATGGTCGTTTGGCAGTCTTGACAGGCAAGAGAGAAACTGTCTAAACCAACCAACCAGTCGGTATCAACGTCTTATCCTCCCTGATAGAAGCTGATAGAGCTTGAATTGGCGGTCGACAGATTGTCTTCACTCAAACTTCAAAGCTAAATTGAGCCACTGTTTTTTGGGATTGCGACTCTCATTGCCTAGTAGGAGTGAATACGATAGCACATGGCGGTAGTTAACTTACCACATCGCACAATTCCACGTCTTCCTTAATCCTGCCATTGTAAAATGGATTCACGAAGTTTTATGAAAACGAAATTGTCCCGAGACCTTCTGGAAGACGAATGAAGGCATAGTAGTAGTAGTAGTAGAGCATGTAATGTCGATCTACAACAGAGATGGAGGCTACTGTCATGGTTCTAAGAGCGATTAGCGGGTGGAGCAACAACAGCGTCAATGTGTTGAGGTTACTCATTAGCAAGGAGCTTTCTTATTTTATATAATCAGAAAAGGAGCCTTTCTACCTTAAAGGCTATGTGACTTGGAATACCAGACAATCGGACCGGCTCCAGTTGAAATTCATCAGGCACGGTCAATGCAAACAACGCATTGCCTCGCACTAGCCACTTCATCAAGCAAGCAATTACCTCTTCACCTCTCAAGTCTGTCTGGCGACCTACACTTCAAAGGCCACCATCGAATCAGTCAGTGAGATGCTTTTACCAAAGACAATCGTTGCAAGCGAGTAAAATGCCTCATTCTTTGAAGTGGAATTAAATAGGACGAGCGGTTTTGGGTATCCTCCACCCTCAAGACACCCACTTGTCAAGCCATCAAAGTTTGATTAGTGAATAAATCATGTCGGCGTGTTCACTAATCATCGCATGAGAATGTGACATTGTGACTGTGCACTCTCCAGCTCACTTCTCCACATTTGGCAGCTGCACACGCCACTCGTGCACCCACTGGCATGAGACAAGCTGTTGGCTGATGAAAGCATCCAGGATCCTGCTTGTTATTGACGGTGAAGTGCAACAAGAATCCATCCAACACCAACAGCGAAGCGCGTGACCTCTGTCGCACTCGACCTGTGACTTTGGTCTGGGAACGCGCAGATGGCGAGGCTGCAACGCTACCTCACCATCCACCACCTTAACGACATCAAGGCTCACTTCGTCTGGTGAATTGGCATGACCGATGCTACAACTTCATCCTGTCGTCGTCACAGTACTTCCTTCACATCTAAATTCACGTAAACAACACACACACACACACACCTTGTGAAGTCTGCATTATGCAGAGTTCTAACATTCCTACAAATGATAGATGGCGACCCAGGAGAAGCTGTTGGGAGGGCTCTGGAATGTGGCACTTGATGTCTGCTTCGACGTCCATCAATGCGGTGAAGAAGGGGAGGTGTGGTGGGAATGAGTGTGCAGGTGGAGGACTGGGAGTGGTCTGACATTGTTCTGGCGTACCCCTAATGCCATGTCTTGCGTTGACTCACTTCACGCCAATTAGTGGCGAACTGACAACCTCGACGAGAATGCAAATAGCGAACTGGAGTGGAAATTGCACACAGATGGCTGGAACAATTGCATGACCAGGTCACGGAAGCATCAGGGCATTCAAACCACTTTACTTCGTCCAGTCAGTAGTGAACAGAACCGTCAGTTGAAATGGGATTCTCCTTATTGAAGTAAGTGCGAGATCCGCTGGATTGGATGCAACTGCAACCTGATTGTCACTGTAAGGCGCATCGCACTGATGTCTTGCACATTCGTCTTGACAGTTCAAGGTCACTCAGGAGAGGCAGTGAGGAAACGCCCAGCATTGAATGGTGGAGATGCGATAGGAGGGGGGGGGGGGAGGCAGGCGTGGCACACGTGATCATCCTTTTACAGTGACGCAACTCCGAATACCAAAATGGTGCTGTGTGGGATTCGTTGGAGACAGGAAATGCATTTTACTCCCACCACGCTCATTCAGCTAGCGAATTTGCAGGCTCTATTCGTGAGTTGGTGGAAATGGTATTTGACTCGACCTAGCAGTGACTGTGCTCAGCATTGCTCTCCCTTTTGAGGTCATTCCAACTAACCACTGACTGATGGTGATTTTGGTGCTTGCTTTACCACTCGGTGAGGCAAGCAATTTCATTGACTTTGCTTCACTGACTCATGAAGTGTTCGCGTTTAGTTCCTTTGCCTCGACACGTAGTTTCCACTGGGTGTTTACTCAGCTTGGGGTGGATCACGCCAACCACTTATTAGGCGCTACTTTGTTGACTTTGCAAGAAGACTTGATTTTGGATGTTGTGGCCCAGCTCACGGACAACCGGGAAATTGTTGAGTGGATTGCAGCAGATTTCCGTGATTTTCATTGCCGCAGAGTCGCTACTTATATTGGTAGTGAGTAGGTAACAAATGTGTCAGTTGAAATGGGAGAAAGGAAAGGAAAGGTGATGAGTTGCTTAAGATGGGTTTAGTCTAGGCCATCGTGTGGAGGAAGCATGGGTTAAGTGTTCCAGTTAGTAAAGGTAAGGCAATGCATAATAAACTGCAGTGTGGATGGATTATGCGTGTCTGGAAAGGTCACTTATGCATTAATCGTCCTCATTTTTGACTAACATTCTTTTTGACAGGGTAATAAAATAAATGTACTTTGCAAAAATAGCATTCATGAAGTAGAGTAGAGTGTAGGCAACAATAAGATCCCTTTAATGCCGAATTCAAGCAATGCTTGGCATCCTCCTAGTTGGAATTTGAGGTACGCTGGTGCATCAACTGTTTCCACCGATTCTAGCCGGATCCAGCAGACGAATTTAATCACGGCATGTGTTTCGTATACCTGTGCTGTGATGAGGACTATTAGTTATTGTAGCTTCTTCTTTTGTTGTGCTTAAACATAACAAAGGGGATCGTTGGAGTTGAGGTGTGCGGCTCGGCATTTCGTGCTTCCACCACCAAACTCACATTGAGGGAAGATGCAGGCTGCTATGGTAGATGTTGTAAAGTGGATGTCGAGGATTGTGGCCATATGAAGTGGGGACTAGTCTCGCCTTCAGGGGTCAGTGTCGTCTACGTGGTCACGAGGCTTGTATCTGTTGACTGCTTCTCACCACCAAGGTTGGTTCAAACAACCCCACACGAGCGTACCGCTGAGGACGCGTGATTTCCTCCTACCAAATTGTCGCCTTTGGCACACATTGCTCTATGGAAGCATGGTTTTGTGAAGTGAGCAATTTTACTGGCCGTGATTCTTGTGCAAATGCAAAAATCCTTAGTTGCATCTATAATTGTCTTGTTTTGGTCATCGTGGAAGGCAAGAGCGGGAGCAGCTCACTGCGAGAACTGATGCATTTCTTTAGTCGCCTTGGGTTGGGCTGAACTACTCTGATTACTTAGTTAACTGCAGTTATTGTTGAGGATCCACTGAAGGGTGCTAGCACTGCACCCCTGACGACGCTGTGGTGTCTGGACCATGCCAGTAACAATTCTTCCCCTTCTTCGGCTCTTTTTTGGGGTGGTTAGTTCACGTGGCAAATGTACAATGACGGATTCCTAAAGTAGCTTCTCACCAAACCCGATAGCTGGCAAAACAGTCAAAGTGTTGAATGGAAAAGTACAGGCCACAATATCGTGGTCACGACAAAGTTAGAAGATGCGGGTTCCCATGTGACCTCGTTGTCACTCACGCCTCCCTGATTGACTGAGCGACGTGCTGTCAACAGAACACAAGGGAAACGGAATTTCGGTGCGCCGAAATTGCAATTAATGAAGACCCCAATGCTCTGGTTTATGCGTTAATCTTGCAAAATTTCAAAATTTTATTTCGACTTTGAATGAATTCTTTACCAAATGTATCGCTTAGCTTTCTTCTCACAGTTTCCCCACCGCTTTGTTATGAATAATAAAGGCATTTTAATCAGCAGGTTTGCTAGAGAGTCAAGACCTCGCATCGTGTGTGCGTGTGGATTTCAAGTCCAAATGGTGGCCACTCGAAGGGGCGTTTTGCCAAAGTTCCATCTTAATGGACACCGAATCAAGGTCCCACATTTTTATGTGTGGACGATCGTAAGAATGTCGGAGGCAGTCTTTGTCCCGACACCGTTGTGCAATTCGTTAATTGTTTGCTCAATTCGTGGTTGCGGTGGTGGTGAAGCAGGAGCTGCACCATTGTACCCTCAGCAGTCGGTCTGATCTTCAGGTAATGTCAGCTTTATCTCCTTCTTAAGGTCCTCTGCACAACGACAGTAAATCTTCTTTGCAAATACCATGGCGGCTTCTCCCCACTCCATGTGAAATGTTGGACTAGTACAGTGCCATCACTTCGCAGCACATTCGTACACCAAAATGTAGGCGAATTCTCTGGCGCGAGGTCATTTCCTTCGACAACAAAATCCACCAACTAACAATTCTATTTCCTGCTTGGTACAACTCAAGCTGGTCTGTGTTGCTACTGCATCGGATTCGAGGGCTGTTGGTAGATAAGAGAAGACTTTCGATAGAAAGAGGGAGGTAAATCAGAATTTCTTACTGGCCGAAAGATCTCCTAAAGACGCTAAAGCTGATTTCACCATGACTGGTATGGAAGGGTGGGCAGTGAAGTGGTTGCACGATTTGTTGCATGTGTCGTGGCTCCTCCATGACGTGGATGGAGATGTTTGGCACCAAGCCTTCCCTGACGATGGATGAAGTCGCAATGCTCTAGCAGAGCATGCGTTTTGGACGTGGAGGAGGGTTTGGTGTCACTGACCTGATCTGGACAGTAGACCATTCGTAGGAGACAAAGTTTGCAACTCACAATTGGTTTATTATCAAAAGTGAGAGTTAAAGGAACAATCAGCGCAGCACAGGAACACTATGCACAAAGGCTGCCATACAAGTAGTTGGAACTGCTAAACTTCTTCTCGTAATGCATCTTTAGTAGGTTGTCCTCCGCTTCGTCTGTTCCACTTTGTGACAGCACATCCGCCGTCTGTGATGTGGACGGGTGATTAGGCTTGACGAGGCAGTGCATTTGTCCTCTCTCACCCGAATTCTTCACCTCTGTCAATGCCTACAGGAGTTATTGTAAGGTCCACATCAAGGTTCCATTCTTGATGGAACAACAAAAGTGTCTTCTCTGCCTCCTCGCTGGCACAGTTGCGCCTTCTTTTGATCATTTCTGTTATTCTGTGAGAGTTCCAAACCACGTGCTGTAATTTCCACCAGCATTTTGCATGGATCCTCTGCGCAAAACCAATGTTCCCGCCTTCTTGGTTTTCTTATTTAACTTCATTTTTAATGAAAGAAGTGGAAAAATGAACTTTTTTAAAAAAAATTCTGTAACCTCTCAAACGGAGAATGCAATTCTGCAGAAGTGTAATTGCTATTGTTCCTCATTTCATTCTAAATAGTAAAGTATGTAATGGACTAGACGTACTGCCCTTTTGAGAGAAATAGTTGCGGCTACTTGTAGAATGTCTGCTGATTTCGAATGCGTTTCACCGAATAGAATACCACATGTTCTTTACTTTGCGGGCGAAAATACGTCGCAATACTGAAGTCTGAGAATTAGCTAAACCTCTTGCCCGTTTCTGCCGCTGCAGTGTCGAAAATAAACAGAAAGGGAAAGATGAAAAGAGCACAGTCTGAGAGGACGGGAGGATGGAATGACATTACTTTTCCAAACAAGGTGCTCTGTTTACACTAAAATTGTCTTCCATCATCGTGAAAAGTCGAACTCGGCTAATAATACGATTGCCGGTGAATATGATGGAAATGAAGAGCCTTAAGACTTCTATGAAGACAAAAGCGGTCGCAATAGTAAGGCAGAATGTGTAGAGCTGATGTAGAGACAGGGGTCGGTGGGCAGAGCTACCGGCCGGCCGGCCGACTAGTCAGCCATCCAGTCAACCAGCCGGCCGAGATAATAATAGCAAAGCCTTTTAGTGCTGCCTTATCAAAGTCGACAGATGAACACACAATTGGCGAATTGAAAGAAAAATTAATGCTCGAAATCACTTAATTAAGAAGGATTTTGAAGATACGGGTCTCCTGGTGAGCTTGTACTCCTCCCTAACGCGACAGCACTTCTACTAACCCGAGTGGTGTATTTATCTCCTCATACCTGGCTTGTTACAAGGCAAAGAAGGTCTCTTTCCAGTTCCAGATCAGGGTTTCGCCATCAATAGGGCTCTTCATCTTGTTTGACTGGGAAAGTTGCACAATGGTGAAGCACATTGTTGCTGTAACTAACCGGGACCTCGATCATGTCCAGTCAACCCAGTCATTTAAAAGAGAGACTTGGCTTTATGGGCTTTGGACATTCAAGTCATGATAGGACAAATTAGTTTTTAAAACCAGAAAACTGCCTGATTCTAAGTCCTCATTGAAAAAGAGATGCACAATTAGTGCTCCAAAGAGGATTCCTTTCTACTCCATGAAGGTAAGATTTCCGAGACAGCACTTGACCCATCGACACTGATTATAATGTTTTTGTCGACAGGTTGAACTGTTTCGTTATGTTTACAGTAAAACCGTGTCTTGCTGACTGTTTCGTGTCTAAATTGCCTGTTCAGCTCTCGATGTGGGGGATTCGGCCATTGCACCTCCACCGAATGAGTGGTCTAGATCTGATGCCATGCGAGTAGTCGCCGGCTCTAACCGGATCTTATTTCCTCCTCCATCTTCACGCAGCCGTGCGGTGCTCTATCAAGTATTTCTAATTATTCCCTATTCCTTCAAAGCAGCATCGACTTGAGGGAAGCCCGTAAGTAAAAGAGAAGTCACTCTGACTTGAAGTAAGCAAAATTGGGGAAATCATGACGATTATTTATGACATTTCCCTTTTAACTTTTCACCGAGTTAAGTATTCTCCGTGTAGACAGTAAGTAATGCAAACCTCAAAGGCATTTGCCTAATTGAACACTTTGATTTGGTGACAGACAGTGTGATGAGCTCCTTGACGAGGTTTTTCGCTCCACTATCTTGTCCCTGCAAGGTGAATCAGTTCCAATTTTATCAGCCACGAACAAGGCGGCATAAGGCAGTGGCTTAGGTTAATGATTTGAAGGGAGCATCGCTTTTTCTACTTATCAAGACTGTCAGGTAGACTGCACTTCAAATCTTGCATTCAAACACCGTTCGAAGGTTGTGAATGTTGAGTTCTTTCCCCATGAGTTTCTCTCTCCCTACGGATCACATCGACAGGCCCACAAATCACATCATCTAGCGGTGGCACTACCACTCTACCCTCCCTACGCCACTTCGTCTCGAAGAGCATAGTCTAGGTCCACGAGACCCATTAATGTATTTCTAAACCACTCCTTTCTCTGCCCTTTCACCGATCAGCATGAGACACACACACTTTGCTGGAATAAGTGTCGTATCCTTTGCATTACTTTCGGTGGTGAATTACACGGTGTGTCCTGTGTCCAACTTGATTTGTGACTTGGGTCTTGGCACACAGGTGGAAACCTGTTGCAGTCCTATCCTACCTCCTACCATTCATAACACGCCGAACTGATGTTTTGACGTCCGTCGATGAAGTGGTGGATGCGAGATGTGTTGAAAATGAAAGTCCAATTGAAGCGTGGAAGTGCGTCTTGGCATCGGACACATCACTGCAGTCGGATAGCATTGCATTCTTTGCATCACTTCTTCTACTTTCTCAAGAAAAGAAGCACCTTTCTGAGTGGAAGTCCTTCCGTTTCTTTGTGTAAAACGGTGGGCCATATCGGATGCAAATGCGCTTCGGATGTCATCGCATCCACCACACGGGTGGACGCCACAGCTCTTTTGACAATCTACACTCACTTTTCTCCTCACGTGGCTTTGATTTCAGATGTTGGAAGGAGCTGATGACGTGTGAGACTTCACTGAAAGGTGCGTCATTTCGGGGAGTGAATTGCTCAGTATTTTATGCTCTCTGTTCCGGCCCGCCCAACCATTGAGACATGCCAAGTCACAAGGTGATGCCGGAATTCAAGAATAATTCTTGAAGAGCACAACCGTCAGAGTAGCCCTTCAACGCGAATAAGAGAATGAGTGGAGCAAGTGAATGTAGCCATGGGACCATACCGATGCAACTTCGACAGTCAGCAGGTGCACTGTGGAATTTTCTGACTACTCGAAAAGCACTCTACTGTCACCATCATTACTGATTCCACACTGCCTATGATTCATCTCACTGATTTAACTCTGCTTCGATAATGGCTCCTGCTAGTTTACTGTTCACTGAGGTCACTTCTTCTTCTTCTTCTTCTCGCTAATGGGCAACTCAACTCTTTGGGTCGGAGGACCACATTCCCATCCATCTCGACAAACACTTTCCACTGAGCTAAGCAAGTCGGCGGTTTTGTTTAGCGTGATTACCTGCTCAAAGTGAGTGTGTGGTGATGGGGAACAGTTGTGGGTTGTCTGGTTTTTGCCGCCCTTTCATTAAGTCTATTCTACCGTCGACGCAAGGCAAGTCACGAGGTGAGACCGCCGTGGTTAAAGAACAATTCATTAAGTAGAGAGGCGTTGAATGCGTGCCTGGAGATGCGATGAAGGAGGGCGGTGGGAGAGGGGGGGAAGAGGAGAATAAACAGGCAGGAGTGGGCAAACTCCCTGCCACCCTCTATTTCCCATTTGATGGAGATGGCTTTTTGACTCTGCTTGGCAGCGGCTGCGTTGCACAGTTGACCACGCCTAACCACGTAATTTGTGATGAAAACCATGCTGATGGGACTCTGTTCTCGGAGCCGAACAGGACACCACTTTGTCATGGCGATTCTTTTGTCGGCCATGCCAAAAGTGCCAGCTGAGACGTCTCGGTGATGATGAGAGCATCATGAGACTCTATTTGGCGTCGTGTTTAGTGAAGCATTTAATTAATAATAATAATAAAACCATGCGCTGCTGTTCTTTTTCACTATTTTACTCTTTTTTGTTGAAAGCAGATCAGTCATGGGTCACACTGAGTTCACGCAAACGAACGACATGTCACTGTGGCTGTGACCTCCACAATGCAATCTGGCTTTTGACCGTTTAGTCCCCAGTCCTTCCGCTGGGTGGACTGGTCCACAGCCCATTTCAGTAGCCCTTCAATCCTTCCATTTGCCATTAGCACATAGTCTGCCTGAATATCATGTCCGACTCAGTTTTGAAGCGCTGATTGTGTTGGCTGGATAGTTAGTCGCATCTGCGTGTTTGCCAAAACCTAAACTCGTAAACAGATCATGCGAAAATGGGAGACGAAGTGGATTGGTTGGTATTGTTGGCCTTTCAACATGTCTTGATAGAAGGAGCGCTCTCATCAAAGACAACTGTAGAGTTACACGACTTCTGTGAAGCCATCATACGAAATGTGTGACATTGACGGAGGCCAAGTCACTCGGAGACGTACAACGGCACAGTGCCTAAGCGATCCGTCACCAATTTCAGCGCGTTGGACAATCAAGTTGGACATTACGTAGCAAGCAAAACACATCAGAGTGTCAAGGAATGCTTTAAAATCCTAATTTCTTTGAGTAGGCAGTGGTTCTAGTTCAAAATCTTCACACCGACTTAGGATTTGACCGTTTCTTTACGCTAAAATGTGAAAATTTGCATTACTTCTTGGTTCGAGACCACGAAATCTGAGGGTATGGCATGAATAATAGGAGGTTGTCAAACCAGTTGTCTCTTTCAAATGATTGGTTTGGTTTGGCGCTACCAAAACCTCAGTTAATTACACACCACCCGCTTGATAAATAACAGGCTGCTCTCCCTTTGTGTCAACTCTCCCATCCACTAAAGACACGACATTCTGCCAAGGACAGCGTCTTGATTTGTACCCTAGAACCGACCCACTATAACTCACAAATAGTCAGGTGTGGAGGGGCAAAGACATTGCTGTTTCCAGTGGAAGCGTGTGGCAGCATCGTAGTCAATGATGCGCTCAGAAGGGAGAACAGATGAAGATCGCAGATAAGCTCAAGTAACGAGGCAGTATGTCATCTCTAAGGCGAGTATTCGGGACATTCGCATCCTAAGCAGCTCATGATGCGATTACATGATTGGCCAAGTTCTGCTACCATTTTATGGAATGAGTGTCGGACCCGTCTTCTTCTTTCCCTTCCAATCGCAGCAGCAAAAACGAGGACCCACTCGTGTCTGACGGAGCTTCAAATAGGCTCTGTCAAGCCACAGCTCGCAGCATCTCTACGTACAGCCTAGAAATGCGACTCGTACAATTTCAGTTTCACTTGACGCTGCCTTAAGGTACCGCCTCTTCCCCTTGGAATCTCTTTGAAAGCAGTTCTCCCAAATTACACGTGGTTACTGAGTGGGGATTGAATTATGCCTTAGCATCTCTAACATTAAACAATGTTCTCAGTAAGCAAATGGACATCAGCCACTTTGTTATCAAAATGTCGCTTCATCCAAAGTTAACTAATGAAATGAAGAAGAAGAAGAAGAAGAAGAAGAAGAAGAAGAAAGAGAAGGCCCTAATTTCACAATGGTTCCATGCAGTAGAGGTGAGGAACCTGCAGCACTTCTTTTGAGAGGTGTGTAGGACTATTTTTCCTCATTAGTGGAGGCAATTTTGCTACTTGAAAGCCTCAGTACACACACTGTGTTACCTTTCTTAATGGGCGAAGCGGTCTTGGAGAAGTGGTCTGAAATTCGTTTCATGGAACCAATGGAAGGTGTTAGTACTGTAGCACACCACAACTGTTCCGACGAGGAGAGTAGACATTACATTTGGGGAGAAGATGCATGATCAAAGAACGGAAAGGTTTGGGGAGCTGCTGACACAGTCCGGAGGTCGGGCCAGACCGTTCGACGGAGGTACATTCGCCAAAGTCTTCACTGCGTGCTTAGCCAAAGTGACGAGTTTAAGATGTGCCAAAGTGCATGAATTTTCTCATTTTTAGGATTTCAGTGTGTTTTAGAAGGTGGCCTAGCGTGCAGCTCGTTTGTTTGAATGTGCCATTCAGGCGAGAAGCGGTGAATGATTGGACGGATGCCATTGGGCCCCGAAGAGAGGGAAACAAACTCAAAAACAAAATGTAACCGTAGTCGCCACTACCTATTTTATATCACTAGCGAAGAAATGAATGTCTCCTGCTAATTAACCTCCCTGTTTCAAGGTGGGGATGGAGGGGAGAAGCGCCAAGCCTATTGCATGGGCCCCAATGACAAGGGGCAAAAGATAGGTTTCTTTATATCCCTCGAAAAGAGGAACGTTTTCTATAACAATGGTCCTAGTACCGACGTAGGTACACGAATTAATGGTCAAGTAAACACTCGGTTCAGTTTGTTGGATAGGCGCAAGGCAAGCCATAATCGACTCAAGGGAGATAGACAACAACGGAACCATCAACCAATGCTCGATTGCACCTCGAAAGGGTCATGTTGATGCTCATTTATAGTTATTTCCTGTTACTCCTTGATCATTTATTCAGCATTTTAAAGTATTGTATTGCTGGAACCAATTTAGTGGAACTAAGAGAAGAACCTTTCCCATTCACCACCACCTCAACCGACAGAAGCGCCGTCTACTTACTGCGGAAATAAGTAGCACTTGAGAAGTGGTGGGAATCAAGAAGGCGAAAGGATTTCTTCATTGCAAAAATAAAGGCATGACACTCAGAGAGAACACAAAGCTTGGGGGTCAGGCCTCCTGGTGAATGTGCAATGGTGGAGTGCACAAGCAATCCATCATTTGAACTGAGATTTACACAAACGCTCAATGTACTGCGCATAAAGTGGGCCACTTTTGAGGTCTTTGGGTGTCCAACCGACCATACGTCATCTGATGAAGGACTTCATTTTGAGGGCAAAATCAGGGCTATTATTGCACTCATTTTCGTGTCGATAAGCAGGTCGCATGTCAACTTACACAGAACTCAGCAGGAATTCTTAACCCATCGCCCTTCCTAAACTGCCTCATCATTCGAAATCCAGCCTACTTTTTCACCGCTTCTAGCAATTTAATGAAGCAGCTTCTCTGAGGTCGCCTGTAAGCATGATGATATAGGGGGAATGGCCTTGTCCTATTCAAACCATTCGTAAGCCTTCAAGAGGCAAGAAGCTTAAAGATCTGGTTAAAACCACTTATTGATGTAAATGAAACAGTGGTTTTATTGAAAAAAAATTAGACCATCTTCCTCACTGACGCTGTTCGCGGTCAGTAGGTTGAAGTCGACGAACTCACGGCGTTTCCTATTGGCTGGATAAAGTGACCGTACATTGTGGGGTCAACTGTGCACCACAGACACCACCAGATCAAAATTAACAGCCACAGCACACCTGATGGTAGTGGCAGGTGCACCAGTGTGGTGCCTGGTCCCGCCTTTTCCTTATCACGTCAGAAGACGCTTTTCATGACTCTCTCTTTTGATAGAATCACTCTTGTACAGCAGTACCACATCGTGACTTTGCTTGCTTCCATGGCAGGAGAGACTTACTCATAGCACAATGAATGCTAGGCAAGCTATACCCTAACATGGCACTCCTTTCCTTGCATTGTGCGGCATTCTTAGACCCTCGGGGAGGTAAGGATACGTAAGGGTACGTGGTTGAGTTTAGAGAAGATCAGCCTAAACTTCTGTCATTTTGATGGTGAAGCCGCTTGAGTGGGTGCGTGTCAGTTGTCAGGATAGATGCAGTGGACGTGCATGTGACGATTGCGGTGCCACTACAACCAATCAGGTTGATCGTTCAATCAGCTAAGTAGGATGACTTCCGCCCCCCCCCCGAAGGGTGGTTTTACTCTGTAGTGAAGGGGCAAAGCTGTGGAAAGGAAGTAAAGTCACTTGACCCCCGATACACATTTGCATAGAGTGAGTTGGTCCGAAAAAATTCACTCTTCTTCCGCTTTTCATGTGGACGTCCATTCTTACCGAGTCGGGTATCTGGTACCTTGGTCCATTGGCAGGTGTCAAAGCAACAGTCGAAGGGCCTAGATTAGTTCAAAGATGTTTTTGTTCCTATGTTTCATTTTGACTGCATATTCAAAGTGCTTGTTCCGCTTACGTGAGGTTAGATGCCACCTAACAGCCTGTTGTGGCGGTGAACTCGATGGGGTTAAACAAGCTCTTTCCCGAGGTCACAAGACAAAATTTGTTAAATGTGAAGTAAGAATCGAGCTTTTTGATGAGTGTGGTGAGTTTATTGGACTGTGACGAGAGGTATGGGTGCAGAGATTGCGTATCCCATGGGCAACCCACTTTGTAGGTAAATAAGCAAGTTGCCACCACCTATTTCCTCCTTCATTGGCATGGGGCGGTATCTTTCAATTTGTCGTCAATTAAAGCACAAACGATTTGACTACTCCAGCAGTAAACCACGCGCCTTAGGCCCTTTGGTGTGGAGTTGTCAAATTGCTCGACGAGATGAGGCAACTTAGAGAGGGTAGATTGACAACGCCTACGGCTGTCCACGGCTATTCGCCTGCCTGCCCGCCTGCCTGAATGCCAGTCCGCGGCAGGCAGGCAGGCAGGCGGTGGGTGGTTGGTTGGCAGGGTGTGAATGTGGTTCCATGATGTGGTAGTTAGCACTCAGGACGCTGAATCCTGTGATTTGATTTCAAATCGCCGTGGAACCTCTCGTTCCTCCCCTAATCTAGCACATATATTCCTCCACTCCTCGTTGCACTGGCTATCCCGTGCCTTTCTGCACTACCGCATTTGAGGGTACTCCGCACATCTACTAGGGAGGGAAGTGAGGCTTCCGTGTTTGAACTGAAGAGTATGAGCCTTGAAAATTCTAACGCTAGTTCCCATGCTAAATGATTTCGTATAGTTTAGCTATTCTCGACATGTTTTACCAGGTGTTTTTGGTATACGCGCATTTTTGTGTAGGCGTATAGTTGTGCAATTCTAACTTGATATTGGTTGCTTGCATTTCCACCTCTAGACTGTGATTCTATTCAATGCCAATTTTTCTATTCTAGGGTAATGTAATGCGCTGTTTATTGTGAGTGCTGGTTTCGACTTTGGTCACTTAGATGGCTTTAGTGTCCTAGCCCCGTTCCCTCCGTCCTGGTACTATGCCTTCTTTTGCCTTCAAGGGAGTCTCGGGATGCTACATTAGTGGCGGCGGAAAGCAGACCCGACTTTTAAGGATTACCACTTGCGACAAACTGTAGCGGTACGAAAGAAGTGCATGTGCTACGGATGCGAGAATCTCTGACATCCCATAACAGAGGGGCTGAGATCGATGCCTGCCTCCGTTATCCACCTCATTCCCATGTTTTACAAGCAAGTTATTAACAAATGCAATGGTACTAGTCGTGCACCACCTGGAAAACTTTCGTTTTGAAGATTTCTCCAGCATGGCTTCCTAAGGAGACCGGTGTACTAACGCCTCTCTACGGACATAGTGATGGACGGCAGAACCTCTTACTCCGAATTCATTTTCCAAACCGAATGATACTCTGAGTCCAGTCTAACCATCAAAAGGCATCACTGATGGTGGCGTCAAGCATCGCCTCAGGTGTATCGAATGTCGACAACTGGCATGGTTAGCTAGTGGGTGCTTCTCACAGCACTGATTACATTGTGGTGGCTGATGCAATAGGTCTACCAAGGGAACCGTCGAAGACGACGCTCGGATGAAGAGAGGGACTATGCAACGATTTATTTGTTATGACTACCGGTTTCGGTTTCAGTGACTCAGATGGCCATTATTGCCTTAGCTGAGTGCGCTGGCCCTCGCGCCACATCAACGGTCGTGTTCCCTCTGCCCTAGTATTATGTCATATTTGCCTTCTGCTTGTAACAAAGGTGACTAAAAGCAGCCAACCTGCTTATAGTAAGGGTGGAAAAAGGGGAGGAAAGGAAAGAACCGTCCACATTAGTAGACATACCACTTGATTGTTCTTTCAATTAATGCTCAAAGAATAGAGTTAAGCTTTCTGCTTTTATTAATGCGGTACTATTGTTTTGATATATTGGCGATTATCTATTTTTATTCTTATTAATTCACCTATCGTTCCCTTTTTTGTGATGCTTGCGTTATTGGCATATGGTAGGAGTTAATGCATTACTTACTCATGTTTTTATTCACATGGCTCGTGCTTTGCACTATTCTGATTTAATTTTTATTTATGCTTGTTAATTGTGGGCAAAACTTTCGCAGATTATACATTACCATAGTGTCGAATGTCTTATTGGGCTGCTGCTACTGCATTAACTTCTATTCTTGATGGTGATTGGCGGGTCTTCTGCTTTAGGCAGGACTTGAGTGTGCGTTTTATCTGTTCGTATTTGACTTGGATTTGTTGCGCTAGACCGCGTGTCAGTTCATGCTTTCCATTCGTACAAGGGATGAAAAGTAAGGCTTTGTTTTTGTTTCATTGATTAAAGGACGTAGGTCTGAGGGATGCGGACTTGGACTTGATGGCTCCATCCCGAAGGTCTGATGGTCCACGGTCTACTACAACGGCAGCTGTAATGGCAGACGGGCAGAGGTGAGAAGCTGAACCATGGTGCCGAAGGAAGAAAGGAGACGATGTGCCGTCCGGGGTTCCAACCCAGGTCACCCTCGTGGCAGGCGGGAATTCTATCATCGAATAACCGGCGCACAGCTTCTCTGTACCATAGGTTGCTATCAGCGTTGGTAAAAATGAGAGCAGTTGACGAAAAGTGACTCCTGATGTAGAACAGATTGCAATGTCAGAATATGTGAGCATTTCGTTGTGGCTTGTGCTGAAGCTTGATTGACTGCAGTGGTGACTCCCTTAACAGGGTTCGCTTCTTAAAAACGCCCTACTGTTGCTTATTTTTTTAAATAAACACTCACTTGCCTAATACTATGTCACTTAAGAGAATTTGATTGCCATAACCACTACTTAGGGATTTCGTCAGTCCTGGTTTTGGAGGACGTACAATGACAGAGTTCTTAGGTGGTCCAATGTCAACACTGCCGGTTGTATATGGCAGAAGGTGGGTCCAACTCAGAAACTAATTTCATGACTAGATCTTAGTATCGTTTAAGAAACTTCCCATTTCTTTAAGCTATGAAGTAACAGGCCTGCTAACTTCCTGCTTCGAAGTGGCTAAGTCGGAGAGCATGATATGAATGCCTGGAGTCTGTCAATCCGGTTTTCTCTTAAGAACGGCCGATTTGATTGGGCGAAATCAAAACCCTAATTAGCTACATACCACTTTCATTTTCATCTAACGATGGGTTGGATGAGGTTGCGCCGTCCTCGTCTCTCGTCCCCTATCCTTGTATCAGCACGAGTCGATGTAGGAGTTGCGAAGCGGGCGGGGTTGACAAATGGCATGTTAATTGTGTGCATGAGTGCTTAATTGTCGCACCAAGTGGAGGAGTGACTTCGAGAGTGTAGAGTGACAAATGGCACATCCTTATGCGATGATAAGTGAACTTGTCTACATGATTTTATGTTAGCGGAACTCACAGACCCAACTGTGATGACTTGACAAGGAGAAGCCTTCCAGGTGGGATACCGAAACCCATTTGCTCTCTTTCATTTTTCGGAATGCAGCACTGACAACTTTCATCAAAATGTGAATGGCGAACTGGAGTGGAAAGTGCACACAGATGGCTGGAGCAAGTGCATGATTAGGTCACGGAAGCATCAGGGCATTCAAACCACTTTCCTTCGTCCAGTCAGTAGTGAACAGAACCGTCAGTTGAGGTGGAATCCCTCTTATTGAAGTAAGTGCGAGATCCGCTGGATTGGATGCAACTGCAACCTGATTGTCACTGTAAGGCGCATCGCACTGATGTCTTGCACATTCGTCTTGACAGTTCAAGGTCACTCACGAGAGGCAGTGAGGAAACGCCCAGCCTCTCCCATCAACCCACTTGGCATGCACTCATGATGGGAGTGGAAGACATCCTCACTTTCCTTTCAGAGCCTAGAAGTTGTGCGCAGTGGAAAGAAAGTCTTGTGATTGGGGGACTGGGTTTGCCTTGCATTCGCCACCCCTTCATTAAGTCAATTCCACCTCAGACGCAAGGCGAGTCACGAGGTGAGACTGTCGTGGTCAAAGAACAATTAATCAAGCGTATAGGCATTGAAAGGGGGCGTGGAGATGCGATAGGGGGGGTGGAGGCAGGTGTGGCACACGTGATAATCGGCTCATAGTGACACAACTCCGAATGCCAAAGTGGTGCTGTGTGGGATGCATTGGAGATATGGAAAGCATTTTACTCCCACCACGCTCATTCAGCTAGCGAATTTGCAGGCTCTATTCGTAAGTTGGTGGAGATGGTATTTGACTCTACCCAGCAGTGTCTGTTCTCCACATTGCTCTTCCCTTTGAGGTCATTCCAACTAACCACTGATTAATGATGATTTTGGTGCTTGCTTTGCCACTCGGTGAGGCAAGCAAGTTCATTGACTTTACTTCACTTACTGGAGAAGTGTTCCCGTTCACTTCCTCTGACACTAATTTTTCCTTTGCCTCGACACGTAGTTTCCACTGGGTGTTTACTCAGCTTGGGGTGGATCACGCCAACCACTTATTAGGCGCTACTTTGTTGACTTTGCGAGAAGACTTGATTTTGGATGCTGTGGTCCAGCTCACGGACAACCGAGAAATTGTTGAGTGGATTGCAGCAGATTTCCGTGATTTTCATTGCCTCAGAGTCGCTACTTATATCGGTAGTGAGTAGGTAACAAATCTGTCAGTTGAAGTGGGAGAAAGGAAAGGAAAGTTGATGAGCTGCTCAAGACTGGTTTAGTCTACGCCATCGTGTGGAGCAAACATGGGTTAAATGTTCCATCCAGAAATGGCTAAAGTCAATCATTTTAACCCATAGTGAGGATGGATTGTGTTTGTCTGGAGCGGACACTTATGATGTATCTGCCCTCATTTTTGACTAACTTTCTTTTTGACAGGGTAATAAATTAAATGTACTTTGCAAAAAATAGCAATCATGAACTACGGTAGAGTGTAGGCAACATAAGGTCCCTTTAATGCTGAATTCGAGCAATGCTTGGCATCCTGCCAATTGGAATTTGAGGTACGCTGGTGCATCAACTGTTTCTATCGAGCCTACCCGGGTTCTGCGGACGAATTTAATCATGGCACGTGGTAAGTGGGTTGTTCAGAGTGAGAGTAGCCTTTCACATGACATCTTCAACGCCCCGAGAAATTAGCTCCTCCAACGCCTAGTGCCACATAACATGCAACAACAGCGGTCATGGAGCGGGGCACGCGAAGGGGGAAAGTGGAGGCGTGCTGACGCAAAGCCAGTGAGCCGACGGGATAGCAGCGGGCGAGGGAGAGGTGGTGAAGAAGGAAAAGAGGCAACGATGCTGCGCCGGCCGGGAGTCGAACCCGGGTCACCCGCGTGGCAGACGAGAATTCTACCGCTGAACCACCGGCGCTGGCACCGCCACGCACCTCATCCACCCACCCCATCCAATCCCACTCCTCCCCTTCCGTCGCCTCCTCTCACCTCACCTCTCCTACCCTTCGCACACCTCCTCTCCCACTGTCCTTACTTAAAATGTCATAGTTGCAGTCATTGCAAAAGGGCGTCTTATTCCCAAGAATGCAAAATCATTTTGGCAGATGGTCAATTTTGCAAAAGTGACATTAGTCAACGAAGCCAACATGCCAACACGACATTGTGCCGTGACAAAATCAAACATTCCTTTACTTAAGAAGTTCTCTAAGAGTCATTTTGCGGTTCTTTTAGTTCAATTCTAATGAAGATAGATGATGCCTAGACAAGCAACCAAATGTGCCTGCGTCTTAAATAGAGTAATGGCTGGTTTTCATTTTTTAAATTGCACGTTACTTTATTTGGTTAACGCTTCTTTGCGAAACTCCTTTTTTCGAATATAAGATAGATTTTTATGGGCATTTCGCAAACACACACGCTACTTATTAAGCGTAAGTAAAAATTAAATTCTAGTCTTAGGTAAATGCATGCTTAATTTTTTTAAAGAAGCATTGTGATTTTGTAAGTCAAACAATGCCAGTTTTGGATTAAAGCAATGCACCCTAAACTAATGTAATCTGTTACGAATGGGTCTTTGTGGCAGTGTTCGTGCAAATCGGCTTTGAAATGTCCGCGCTGCCTGCGCACCAGCTTTTCCGCACTTGTGCAGACCCAAATTTAAACTTACCACCGGAATCAAGCTTTGTAGGTCAAAATCACCTCTTTAAAAATTATTAGGAACAATTGTAAACTATTTGCATAGAGGATACGAATATAGCTCAATGCCACCATCGAAGGGGTTGATTCATGGCGAGAGACACTGGAAAGGTTTTTTGCATCTAAGACAGTGACGACATCGTGTTATACATTCAAATGTAGCTCCAAGCTTTATCTTTGACGTCTTTGATGGCTATTTTGAATTTGATTGATGACTTATGCATCAAAGTAGACTGAATTGAAGGGAACTACACGAATGACGAGCATCCAACACCCACCAATCAACCCCCAACCTCGGCACGCTTAACTGCCATATCAAAATAAGCTTGGTTGTATTTCAAAAAACACCAAGATTCGAAGTAAACTACTGCTTTTTTGGCTGTTACTGTGAATTACACCTCAGGTTATATTAGATTGTAAGTTTTTACCCTGAAGCGTTTTATTGCCAGTATTTCCGATTTCGCTGCCAAATCAAGTTAAAAAATTGTGCTTCAGCGCCATCTTTTATGCCACCTAAGCACCATCAAAGAAGTGCATTAAGATGTACGTCCCAGCGATGCACCAGCGGCAAGGGGGTGCTCCACGCAGTACCCTTATCCGCATGCGCGTCAGGTGGTGCGGAAACGGATGGAAGTTGGGTGAAAAACGCGTTCAGGGCGAATGCAATCCATGGAACCATGCACCTATAAGACTACGCTTCTATGAGGATGAGCCGTCGAGGTAGACGAAATTCAGAGCTCGAGGCAAAGCTTCCAAATCCTGAAAAGGGACGCAAGTCTTCGACCTCTAACACCACTCCACTAGAGTAGGGTAAACCGAAGGTAGATGGAAGAGAATATGAGGACTCTAGCTTGCCCCTCCTTGAAGCGACAACTATGACTAGAGGCTGTTTAGCACCGACAGTATTTCCAATTCGAAAGGTGTAAGTCTCCTCATCCAGAACAACAAATCTCGCAAAATGGAACGGTTGATGAATTGGACTTCTGTTCCGGGCCTCTTAATCCTGCAAAGGAGCGATTCATTAGGGGAGTACAATCCCCCATGTGATAAAAGCTTGACCAAAGTTGCCCGGACAACTCGTGACATGACAAACCCTGACGTCATAGCAATTTAAGAGGCGATCATATGTACTGACAACCAAGTGGACCAAGATGTCAGTGCGGAGCAGCAGATGACTGGTCTGCTTCGTGACTGCGAATCACGTTACCACTGGGGTTGCTGAGTGCTGCTGAGACAACCCTTCTCGCCTCAACAAGAATCAATTCTCAATTCTCAACCTCATTGCGTGGCCAAAGACTTTACCAATGCAAGCAGGAAAGAGCTCTAGTAGTTTCGCCATTTTTCACTGAGGGTTTAGTTAAGTTGAGTGTCAAAGAAAATCTTGGCTAATTTTGCTTGCTTGCTGTGGATTACAACTTAAGTTGTTTAAATTTCAAGTTACCATTCTAAAGCGCTTTATTGCCTGCATTTTCGAATTAGCTGTCAAATCAAGTCAAAAAAGATGTGCTTCAGCGCCAATCTCCATGACACTTGAGGATAATCAAAGTAATGCCCCAAGAAGTGCGTTCCAGCGATGCGCCAGAGGCAGAGGGAGCACCACGCAGTACCCTCACCCGCAGGCGCTTTACGTGGTGCGAAAACAGATGGAACTTGGGTTAAATAATGTGCTCAGGGCAAATGCGATTCATGGAACCACCAAATTTAACGGCATCTGTAAGACTACGTCTCTATGGGGATGAGCCGTCGAGGCGCACAAATACCAGAGCTAGAGGAGTTGAAACCAAAAGCAGACGGGAGAAAATATGAGGACTTCATGAGTGACGATAGCATTCCTGCCTAAAAAAAAGGTTTCAATGCTCCTGATTGATAACAATAAATCTTGCCAAATGGAATGATTGATGAATTGGAGGGATCAAATAGGAGAGTGGAATCCCCCATGTGATAAAAGCTTGACTAAAGTTGTCCCTACAGCTCGTGACATGACGAACTCTGACGTCACAGCAATTTGAGAGGCGGTCATGTGTACTGACAACCAAGTGGACCAAGTTGTCAGTGCGGATCAGCAGGTGACTGGTCTGCTTCGTGACTGCGAATCACGTTACCACTCGAGTTGCTGAGTGCTGCCGAGACAACTTTTTTCTCTTCACCAAGAGCATGAACCGGAGCTTGGATCAATTCCAAACTTTGCCATCTCTCATTGAGGAGTTTAGCTAAGTTAAGCCTCAAAGTAAGCCGTGGCTAGTTTCGCGTCATTCACAGCCAATTATTTATAAACGAAGAGAGAAGACAATCACTAATGTGTCTATAAAGCATTTCTTTTTGTGCATATTTGCTAACAGCCCCTGTTTTTTTGGATCTTCTTCCTCCTTACAGGCCAAATAAAAAGACGGGCGCACGCATAGGAATAGTAACTAAAATTGTGCGGTTTGGGAGTTAAAATTACAAAGAGTGATTTAGCAGTCTGATCACAGGTCAATTAAGATGGTGGCAGAAGTTGTAAAATCAAAGCAGTAAGATGGGCTAAGGCTGTACTGAGCGTCAAATTTTCCTCACTTTTTCGGCCGACACTGGCGGGTTGGCTTTGCGCAGTCTTTCTCTGTCGTCCGCCTGGTAATCGAAAGTGCAGTTGTGACGGTCAGCATAGCGATGGGCGTTGCAGAAAACCCCTCCACAAGCACAAACGATGCCCTGATCTGAAGAAAAGAGGCAAATAGGGCAAAAATACCAAAAATCTTACAAGTCTTAGTGGCAGAAAAAACCCCCGAGTCCACTCACCTATAAGGTTTAGTCGTTTGTTGCACACTTTGCAGCGTACAACAGAGGGTGCTGAAGTAGAGAAAGATAATAATGGTAAGATACAAATGTAGAGCATTTCATTAACACATTATAATAAGCAGATTAAAGTTGCACTGAAACACACCAGGACTTTGTGTGGCCATAACTGATTACTTGCCGTATTTCTTACTTGGAAGGATTTAAAGAGAGTGACGCTTGAGCAGTGCTACGAAGGCAACTCAAAACTGAGTATGCAATCACAAATTTGACTAGTGCACGAATGATCATGATTCGATACCCTGTAGATCACAAGACACCAGTAGTTTAAAAGCAGTCAATATCTGCATAAATAAAAATGAAATATTCCCGCCAAAAAAAATTTACAGTGTTATCTTTCCTGATTCGACTGTAACAAGAAATTAAAAATAGCGATTTGCGTTAATGATGTATGTCAACAATAAAATGGAATTATTCACAGATTAGACAGATTATTTTATGAACGGCACCTATCCAAGACTCTAACAATGAGCAAAATTCTAGGCATCGCTCTGTGCACAACTGCGAAAAATCCGATGACTGCTTACATAAACTGCGTCTAGCAGTATTCTGGGTGGATGTAGTTGCTGTAGGATTTGATTCATTCTGTGGTTTCGAATAACTCGACTTGGCGACATCTAGATCGTGTCAGAAGTAAAATGAGTAAAAATGTTGGACATGTTATGCTCAAACAGAATTGTGCGTATAAACAACATTTTAGGGAGCATACCAGGGGATTTGTCGGAATTAAGTTTGGATATTTGTGGCTCCTCTCCCACAATAAGTTTATAGCATGCCGAGCAATATCCCTGGTTCTCTAATGTTCCATAAAATCCGCATCCATTTTTACACAATAAGTTGTTATGACAGTTCTTTTGGAGCGTTTCACTCAAGGTCATCGTTACAAATACAATAAGCAGAAAAAACTTTAAGTTGCATGCAAACTCAAAGTCTTTTCAAAGGAAACGAATACATTTCGATCACTAAAAAACTGAGCTTAGCCGCGGTCTGACGGTAACTCAGACAGAAGCTAGAAGGACGCGTTAATATAAAAAACGGACGAATAACTTGTTAGCTGTGCTGACACCTTCTGACGATATTCGATTTTGAGATGCAATGGTTGCTATGACGCCAAACGTAGACAAAGCAGATGGATTTGAGGAGGGTGGACCGCCAACATTTGGCATGCGTACTAAATTGTTCTCTGCTTTAAATCTTTTTTTGATAAGCATATCTTAAGTGTCGTTTAGCTTGGAAGTCCGAATAGAGTTACTAACAGAGGAAATAATTCTTATGAAAGGATTGACTGGCAAACCCTTTCGCGTGCATGATGTGGGCCTGATTTGGCAATCAACTAATACAAGTGTCTGCAATAATATTTAGTGTACCATAGTAGTACGAATGACTGATGTCAGCAATGGTCTTCGAAATTCGAATGTAATTTTAACCTTCATCGCGCCGAAAACTAAACCCATTTAACAAAAGCCAACGTAATTAATTAGTAAAGCAGACGATAGAGGTCTGAAAAATTTTGTGATTTACTTATTAACCTTCCGTAAGGATTTGTTTAGCTTACTTTGCGCGGTGGCGGCTTAGTTATTTGCGTTTTGAAGGCCAGAAATGTGCGTAGGTGGTGAGGGTTTGACATTGACCGGGAGTTGTTTTTCATGAAGCAGAAGAATGCGTTTTTCGTCCCTGTTTTTCAGCGGAAGGGTACTTTTGAAGCTTTTTGGAATCTGTCATTTTTTTCATAGATCCTATCATTGCTCATGCTATTACTTGTTTTTCCATCGTCCCATGCGGAGATCTCGGCTCTAGACGCAAATAAGTGGTTTCACAATCAGTGAGTCCTTATTTTTTCACTCTCATTGGTGGTATGGTTGTTGTGCAGTATTTAGCGATTAGTTTGACTTAGTGAAGTAGAGCTGAATAATATAACTTCATGCAGCATGTTGGAAGTAGGGGTAGGCACGATTTGTTACCAGGATTCTCGCATCACTTCCACACACCTATGTACCTTCCATCACTAATCGTTGGCCACTTTCTTCCATGGGTTGTCGTCTGACTACCTTTACCTACGTGTTAAGCATAGCTTCAACCTTAAGTTTGATTTTTATGCATTGTCTTAATGGTGGCTTATGGGATTTCTCGATACTAATTATGGGAGGCAAGCGGCCATTATAGCTAATTACCTAATATTATTATCTCGGGTCCTATCCCCTACTTTAGTTTTCCATGAGCACGCGCAGTCTGAATTGGGTCAGAAACTAGTATTTCTTTATTATAGAGACAATTGTACAGTCACTGTGCCAGGTCACTGCAAACCAATCGATAGCCAACTGAAGCAGAGTTGTTTGGGAACACCCTTGCCCTACGACTTTACCTCTGACGGCCCGATCATTCATGATGTCTCCCACCTTGACCTTCAGACCTGGGCCGCATTGAAGGCTATTCCAATGTGCTGGGTTAAACTGCAGGTGCTCTGTTGTTTTGAATGCCTATATTTTGGTCCACTTCTGGAAATCGTTACATTGTATCGGAACTTACCTATTGTGCCAATGGACTAAATTTGTTTGTTCATTGTGGTTCAAGAATGTAGATTCGCTTTTGCTTTCTGCCAACAATCAGATAGCAAGATGTGTTGAGTATTCTGGGCGTTCAATGCAACTGGTGCTCATAGCACCATGCTTTTGTTTCTTTTGTCAAGTTTAATGACCATAGTTTGTACGCGGTGGCCAGCGCACCCGTTCCTCTGTATTTTTGCTGTCCTCTTTGCAGTTATTTGCTTACCTCTGCTCATTTGAGTTTCCCATGGGCATAGTGTTATTTTTGAAAATTTGGTTCGACAAATCTTCAAAGCCCTCTCACCTCTTCTACCGGGAAATTGGTCTTCCTATCTGGTGCAAGTGATTCCACCGCCGATTGTCCATCACATGCTCTCGTGGAAAGCATTTCACTGCTTTGCAGATGCACGAACGTTGATCTGGCATTTTGAAGTAAAAACGGTATTTCTATAATAAAGTTGTCGAAGCAGTAAGGTTCGCGTTTATCAATTTTTCTGTTATGTTCTTCCCCTTTTGGGTTTGGAAAGCTGCTTTCCGGTCAAGTGCATTAGCATATCAAGCATAGACCTCGGCTGCTTTCAGAGTTTGTTTAATTTTATCAAACTTTTAGTTTCTTATCCTTTTACACAAAATTGAGCCTTGTACCAACTAGTCTTCATTCGCTGTCAGATGGCTTGGATACTGTTAAGGGACGGTTATCGCTCACCAGTTGAATTCCCCACCAGTTTAAGTTTAATTTGATGCCTTGTCGAGGAACCGATCATTCCATCATTTCAATCTCCAGTAATCGGCACATCCTGACATGCAGTGTTTTTGTGGGCTAGTGTTGGAGGAATAAGCATTCTTCTGGCTCTTTGCATCGATGAGTAATATTGGTATGATAACTTAATGGAACGGAAGTTTCGCCTAAAAGAGCGTATTTGCGCTTCCCTTTTATGTTCGGGCGAGTGGACAGGCAACAGGAGACAGTTGCCACGCGGCTTTTAGGTCTCCCTTGGGAGAATGGACAGTTGGCGTTGCTGATGCTGCCGCAACCGACAATGATGCACACACGCACACACCGTCTTTGTGTGCTGTGCGTGTGTGCACACGCCTCCGTTAAAGTGGGCTGTGTGTGTATTTGTGCTGGCTGGACGCAGTCATCTCGTCTTGGGTGGCCTGCCTTGGCCATCGTCATGCGCCTTTTTTCCCCTATTTATCCAACTCCTCACGGGCGGGCATCGTTTGTGACTCATTGCACCTTCTTCTTTGATGGTGTGGATCATCACCATCATCGGCCCCATAATGTCATTCGCCCCTTTTTCCGACTGGCATCCACTTTAGCATGGGGATCTCTTCCTTTTGCGGGCGGGAATAATACTTTTCACCAGTTGAATCTTCTCACACTACACATTTACGAATTAACAAAGTAGCAGTTGATCTTCACTTCTACCCATTCCGATTTCTGTTGGGAGAACTTGTATAATGTCTTTTCCCTCGTTGCCATGGCGTTGGGCGATTTATTGTCGACGATGGTCCATTTATTTCGGCGGTGACCTGTATTTTTGGTCGCATAAAAAGCTAGTCACACCGAAAAAAAAAACATCCCGCAACTGTGGCGATAAGTCATGCCCTGTTCATGGTTAGGTCGACCATATGGCAATGTAGCTACCAATGCCAAAGTTAAGACGGTGTGAAAAGTTGCTGGACTTGTGGGTGCATCGTGGCCGCACAGATTTCAAGTGGATAAATGAAAAGCATTTCCTGGTTCATTTGATTGAAAGGCTTTTGCACTTCATAAACACACTGCTTTGTTTTTAATGCTCGCAACTTTAAATTGGTCATTTAGAGCGAACTCAACTGTCTATTTCTTGAGTTCCTAGCACCAGTCATCAAATTTTGGTTTGACGAGGAGGATAAACATCCCTACGAGTATTTTTACCTAAGACACTCCTGTCAGCGGCTTCCGGGCTCGAAGCAGTGGGTGTTCCGTTTACTGAAACGCTCCATTGGTGGTTTTTTTGCATCTCCTTGATGCTAGTCGATCCGTTTTATTCGTATTTTTCTCTATACGGTGAATTATTATCACTCCTGGCATGGTTTAGCTTTCAGATGTACCAGTCGCCTCGCTACACTCTTTGCGAGGTCTGGAGACAAGGCCTCACGGCTTAGCATGTAATGCCAGTATTTCAGACAGAGGGCGCAGTGCTATCTCGGAGGTGGCACCCATTGAAGCCTTTCGTTAGCCCTTAAACTTGTTCATTCATTCACTCAGTAATGCAAACAGGCCAGCCTTGGCATCAAGCGAACATTCAGCGGTTTCCTGCAGTAGATTGCAGAGATCAGTCTTTTAGTGATGGCAGTGGTACAAATCAAACTCGAAACATTTCCTCTTTCACACGTCTCCGTGATTTCACTGACGAAAATGGTGAAATTCTTGTCGAGTCCGCTTCCAAGATACAACTGTCTCATTAGCACTTTCCATCGCCCTTGTAGATATTCCTCTGTACCGTCTACGTGCCCGAGTGTCGACGTGTGGAAGCAACATCACCAACGACGGCAGCAGCGGAGTACTCGCAGGTAGTCCTACCCGAGCGCGGCATGTGTCTGGCGGTGCGGAAGGCCTGTCCCCTTCTCTTCTCCGGTCACGGGATTGGTGGACGCAGTCTGCTTGGCGACAGTGTGCCTCGCTTCCTCCAGTGCGACATCTATGCTCCCGTCTGTCGACAGGTTGGTGCTGGCTTCGGCTCTCTAAATAGATGGTCGAAAATTTCACTTATTTTTACACTCAACCAACGCAGTCCAGCCCTTTCTGACTATGTCAGCTCTCTCGTTTTCCTCTCGGGACAGTTTATTCAAAGGGCACTTTAATTTAAAGCATTGCTTCTTTCGCATTTAAAGCTTTTAATTCTTTTAGGACAACTTTGCGTTTGTTCATTTTAACGTGCGCGTTTTTCATGAATGAAGTCACGCACGACATGACATCTTTGACAGTCTAATGCAGTGTTTTATTTTTCAAGAAGGTGTGCTTGTTTTTCCGGCTGTCATCGCCCCCTACCGCCTATTTGAAGTTACCTCCTTTCGCTCAGTTCAGTGCCTCTCCCTCTCTCTAACTTTTTTTTGAGCTCTTCCAAGTACTCCAACACTCCCGTTCTTTTGTGGAAAGAGATTTGTTGAAGCTGGATTTTTATTTTGGAAAAAAAATTAATCCAACTTCTGGCTTGTATTCACTCCCGGTGGTCGTTTTCATCTCTTTCCCGACTCTTTTAAGGGGAATTTTAGAGGAATCTTTTTTAATGTGCCTTTTGTCTCGCCTAGTCTCCTCAGTTTTATTTGCTTCCACGCCCTTTATTAAGTAGTTTTATGTTTAGCAAGTCGCTTCTAAAGGCTACAGCTTCAATTCGGCTCGTTCTTCCTACCTCGTAGGTCTTTTGTCGCCAATTTTACCTCACAATGCTTACAATGTTAATTTCACCGTTTTTATAACTGGTAGGAGGCTACTGCCTCGGCCCATCAAAGGCCTCCTGTTAGGTAATGGTCCCCAACTTACCCTGCTATACCTGAAATATGCGATGTACCTGTCTAGGATGTGTCAACTTGTTTATGTGTCTCACAGCAAAGGGCCTCAGTGATGCAATGGTAAAAGTTGTTTCTCACAGTTTGTTTTGTTAATTTCAGTGCGGTTTCCACGGCTTCAATGTTTTCCAGGGGTTGTTAGTTGGCACATGGTTTAATGATATGCACTGTCTAAATCCTGTGATGCTTCACACCGCCTTCCTTTCAGCCTTACATTATACGCAACCATTATTTGAGATCTTTGGCACTGCCATTTGTTTAGAACAAGTTGCGACCAAAGATGTTTGACGCAAACAAGGCGGAATGCCAGCCACCGCTGATGTCCACCACGAATAGTCGAAATTGGTAAGTTAGGTCACCACACACTGCTGTTGAAGTTGCTCTTGCAGCCGTTAAAGGTGTGCCTAACGCCTTGTCAGGATTAAGGGTATCGCGACGTGCGCCTTCCCATGTCGCAGTCCCGTCTATCGACCGGAGCACTACACACTCGCCCGAAACCTTATCTTCGCTGCTGCTATCACCGGTATTCTCGTCAATGTCTGCGTGCTTGTAGGTCTTTCCTTCCTGTTGTCAAGTTCTGCGACTATATTACTCTTTTCTGATCTGTTGTTTGTAAGTAGTATGTGATAGTCAAGGGATTGTATGTTTTGCCTGCCTTTAAAGTGGGTATTAAGACCAATCCTCGTGTTCAATGTTTTAACTAAAGGAGGCTACATTCCTGGGGCGTTAATTAAACAAGCCTTTCCACTCATTTCTTGTACGTTGGTCAAGCCATTAATCAAAACAAAACTGTAGCCACTCCAAGCTTTTGATGCGGTGCTTGTGGTGGTGCTTGTCAGATTTGGTAGTTTAAGGCCCTCACTAGCTTAAACACAGAGGACGAAGTCGGGCAGTAAAGCGATCCAAGTGGGACATCGCGTTTATTGTGTCTGCCGTGGTTTAATGTTGTAGTAATTAAAAGGAGGCAGTATTTTTATCCATTTGAGCAAACCATTCCAACCCGGCAGTGGTAATGTGAACCTCAGTTAAGTGATCGAGACAGTTGTGAGAGAAGGAAGAATGAAAATGGAACAAAACCATGCAAAATGGGCATTAAATGGTGTTGGGGATTCGCGACACCCGTGACACTCTTGCCTGAATCCTTTTTACCCCTCACTCGCTTGTTTTGCCCACCGTTTTCTTGAATCGAGCTAAAAGGTTGTAGGGCTTCAGCTTTAATTTCCGGCTTTAGCTTAGTCTATCCACCGGGCTATCTCTGTTGTTATGTGGGCCTATTGCTCGCCTTTTGGTCCATTATTAATGTAACGACAACAGTGCTTTCACTTCACGTATAGTGTGCGGATTAATTCATACCCTTGAAAAGCCAAATGCTCATCCTTCTTACTGTCCTGCGGCGGTGGCAAGAAGAACGATACAAGTTCTTATGCAGTTCTTACTCACTTCACATTGGTGAAATCCATCCAATCATGCGGGAGGCTTTACTAGTTCAACTACTCAGCTTCTAGTCAATTTATGACGTTGGCTTACACGTAGTGCATGTATCCGAAGCGCTCCGAGAATTGAAGACGAAAGGAGCTACCATCCTTGGGCAGAATATGTATTGTCGACACATAGAAGGGATTGGGACACCAGGCAACTCGACAAGGCTACAGCTACGTAGCTCCCAAGTGACCCGTCACGAAATCGAGGGTTCAACAGACAGTCAACGTGCCACAGTATCCACAACCCGAACTACGATCCACTTCAAGTTTGACCTCCATCCAAAATGCCAAAATCTGTCAGAAGGTAGAAGTGGTTGTGTATTCATAGCTTGGCAAATTTTCATTTAAAAACAAATCCCCTAGTGTCACTTAAATGTCAGAATGCCTGTTTAAAGTGACAAAAGTGTTGATGCGCTTTTGCAGCACACAAATGATTGAGAGTAGTCAAAATGACCTGGCGGAGGCATTTCACACACCCACTAACCATTGACAAAGCAGACAACTGTTTATGTAACCTTCCCTGGATGATAATAGTAATAGCAATAAGTTATCCCTATGAAATTAAATGACTGCACACGCCGTTAAGCAGTCAGGCCCACAATTATTTGTCTGCCAGTCCACCCACAGAGGCGTGACTGCACGCCCAGACTACTGCTTGCCTGTCTCCGACTTTTTCGCATCCATTTCCTACTGACCACTTGCTTAACCGTCCATCCTCACCTACAAATCCACTCGTCTAGTCGCTTTCTTTCCTGCACCTTTCTAGTGCACTCTGCGATTGATTCGCTCTTCCACTTCGTTCTCAAGACGCAGTAGTGGGGAGGGCGAAACGACGTTGCCAATGTCAACAATGCGTGCGTCATGTCGTCGGCTGCCGCACACCGCGCTCACCATCATTCACTTGGCCTTCCTTGTTGGCTGTCTGGGCCTCCTGATGCCGCATCTACCGGGCGTAGATGATGCCGTCGCCTGTCGTGCCGATGGCAGTGTACGCGTCGGTGAACCGCAGACTCAGTGGGTTGCCTCATTTGGGTCTACTCAATTATTCTCTGGTCATGAACACACATACTGGAGCATTATTTCACTTTTATAGAACGGGATCACCCATTCTCTGTGTGATCTGCTTCATGTTAGTCTACGTTCCCATGCTCGCTGTGGCACTGTGGTCGAACGTCCTTGACTATGCCCTCTTCGCTGCATTCCACACCGCCGCTTCACGTATCATCGATACCAACTGCATTGGCTCCGCCGCAATCGGCTCCACCCCCACCCTTCACCGACGACACCTCGGTGGCGGTGTGTGGCGCCTTCGACGTTGGCGATACGAGCAACCTTCACTCTTGTTGCCACCTGACTCTTGCGAACTCCCTAAAAGGCGGCTCGGGGGCGGTGCCAATGGGGGCGGAGTGAATGAGGCCATGGAGGGCTCTGTGTCTCCTGCTAGTCCTACTGTTTCTGCTGCGACAATAGGAGCTACAAAGAGACGATTGAGTGCAATTGAAATGGAGGAGAAAGGTGGACCGTTATTGCTTTCCTGAAATTCTCCTATCGTTAAATTTGTGGTGTAAATTCATCTCGCCGTCTTGTTACCTGACTTTTCCTTCCACGGACATCGCTGAATATTTCTTACATGGCAAACATGATTCATCTGCATTTCTTAGTGCTACGAAAAGATTATCTTGTTCGTTTTTTTCAACATCGCATATGCACCGAGTTGTTGCTTATAGACACCCTCATTCATTGCATGGAAGGAGCAATCTAACACGTTTGTGTCGGTGATTTTTCCCTTCTATAATTTAGTACTTGCTTCTACCACATGTATCTCGCTCGTTTTTGGGAGTAAAATCCTACTGGCTGAAAAATTCAGTGGCGCTTTTTCTTCTCCTTTCAATAGTACCTCAACCACGTCAACCCTTCAGCCGAAACACGTCATGGAAACTGGCTGAGGGCGATCGCCCGGAGCATCGATCACTACCATTGGTTTGCCACCTTCTCTATCCCACCACGCCCATTGGTTGTCCACTGGCCAATCACGTAGAGGTGGACGGAGGTGACGTAGTGGTTGGTCAACGGGCCACCTTTAACTCGATGGGGTCTCAAATCACCTGTATCCACATAGCCGCGTTCGCCGTGCCTGTGGTCTTTGCGCTAATCAGTCTCACTGCTTCTGTAGTGAGTCTAATGGCCCGATTTTTCCCTCAAACATCCTATTTACGGTTCCTTGTGATTGCTCACATCTAGACCAAGTATTTGCAATAGCATGTCGACTGGCCTATTCTTCAAAAAGCAGTCGAAACGGAAACTATCGATGCTGGGACTTGTGCATTTTAGATGATTGTATGAACATTCATCGTCGACGTTAGTATTAAAACGAAATTCATGCCACCTGTTACCAGCCTTGAATGCGGCATTATGTATAGATGCTATAGTAAATGAAGTAAGAGCTACGAATGCCTATAAAGCAATCAGTCGGTGGTGCTTACATCTTTCCAATACTCTAGATTGATGGTGAACCCCTGTCGGGCCTTTGTATGGTGGGTATCCGCACTCTCTGGGCCTACTGCGCGATGGTGGTTACCCCGCTGGTACTCTGCCTCTTTCTCAAAGTCACCTACCTCAGTAGGGCAATGCGATCTATGTGGCAGCTACGTGGTTACCTCGTCGTCGCTTCCTACGCCCCGGTAGACAGAGAAATGGCACACCGCCTGACAATGTGCTTTCGCGCCTACGGTATATGCCGTCATTAAGCGATTGTTCTACTGAGATATTATGAGTAAATCATGTGTTCTGTTTTGTGTGTTTCCTTCAGTGATATACATTCTCACATTAACGGCACTTTTGGCATTTTCTGCGGGAGTTCATGCTTACGCCTACGTGGAGGAGCCAAAGTGGTTGGAGACTCAGCGACTCTTTCTCTTGTATGTGTTTTTCTTGCCAGCCTCTGTTTCTCAACACTTGATACAATCGAATCGTACCGTCTTTTTTACCACTATTGCCCTTTTTCACGGCAACTTACCTATTAGCAACCAGGATTTTTAAATACATGATGCAAAGTGCAAATGCTAACCTACGGTTCATTTAAATGCTATAGTTGCCAGCTGAGACATCGCCTAATGGGCCTAGATGGCGTGGCAGCCTTATCAGGTTGTCGAACACCGTTTACGACGGGCATTTTTCTCTTCGATTCCTCCCCGCCTCATCCTTTAAACAGCACCACCGCTCCCGTCACATCCGCAGCCACCTCTGGGCTTCGTGTTCGTCGCGAAGACAATCAAATTGTATCTTCCTCTTCTTCCATATCCTCTGAAGAGGATGCCGACGCCTCTGCGTCAGGACGTCCCTTCACAGGTCCGATCCTGTTGAATCTCTTCACCTACCTCATGTCAAATCTTGTCTTCGCTTCCATGTGCCTCCTGGACACCTCTGTTAAACACATTTGGTTCAGTCTTCTACGCAGGTACATCACCGCCACTGTCGACGTCTTACTTAAAGTCCTTTTGGCGCCGTCATTATTTCCGAGATGACAACAGCGTATAAAATGGTTCGGATACTAGGAAGACCAGTGCAGTGTAGTCTATGAGCGGTTTCATTCCGTTACATTGCCTCTACTTCCCTCTTTTAAACGATTCTTGAGGCTTTTTCTGTTCATTCTCCTTGATTAGCCGTCAAACCAGTATGCGAGTCAATTTAAGCTAACCGCGCGACATTATCGCCTCCAAAGGCTATTTGAATGCACTTGCTGCTGTGCTCCTCATTTATTTTGATGAGTTTATTAGGCACATCGGGACCATGAGCTCACTCTCTCTCTCATTTTCTAGAGTTATTTCCTTCCTCACCGCTTGCCCAACGAAATCAATGGGAAGTAAGCCTTCATCAACTTCACAAGTGGTTGTTGTCAACAAATCTACGAACTTCCATCTGCCTCCCACTTTTTCGTGGTGGGATCCAGGCATATTCTTTCATGATTGCGAGCTTGTATCAGTGGAGGAGACGAAGGCTAATGCAGACAATGGTTCCATTGCCGTAGCTGGTGGGCGTGGAATGGTTGCAACCAGGGCTGTTGCCACCTCAGATGTCTCCTGTGGATGCAACCGGCGCTACTCTTCGTCCACAAATGATGAGAGTAAGTCGTAGTCCGAGATTCACGAAGTTTGCGCTGTGCCCTAACGCGTCTGAATTGCCCCATTAGAGACTCGGCCAAGGAGTTAGGAGCGAGGAAACCTGAAGGGACGAAATTAAACTAACTTGCATGTGCCTCAGCTTACGAGAGAACAGTCCGCTGTCTGGTAGTTAGTCAGTGTAATGCGTGGGGAAATTAGTGGAAGGCAGATGGCGATTCAGCATGTTTTGCATGGTTATTGAGCTGCACCAACGTTATTTGCGGTCTTGAGCTTTCCACTGATAGCTTACAGCAATTTACGGTGGCTGTTTTAGCTTTTTTGGATCTGCAGTGGCTGAAGGGAGTATCGATTGTATCAGGCTCCTCGTGAAGCTTGTCTGAAAGTTGGTTTCTTATAGCCCCACTACCTTTGAGTGAATTTGGAGCTAAATGCCTATCTGGCTGTATGAGGTGGTGAAGTTGTTTGTGCCCTTTTCAATTCATGCAATTTTAAAATGTTTAGCTGTTTCGAGATACTTTGACGTTGGGTGGTCAAAGTTTCCCATCGTGCGCATATGCTTGCGTACTCAGAAGCGTCTTGGGAAATTCTTAGGCTCTAGCTTTTTTGTTGAGGTTTTTGCGAAATTATGCCCTTCATTTAATTTACTAGTCAAATGAAATTTAGTTTCTACTCTCTACTGAACTCAGGTTGGGTGATGTCTTCCGTCGGGGCAACAAACGCAGCGTCGATCTTTCGTGGGGCTGGTGGAAATACCTCCTCCGTTGTCAGTAGTAACGCGGCGGCGACCACAGCAGTAGCGGTGGCACCTGCAAAACCTATTCACAAATCGAATTCCCTCACCTCCTCTCAGTCCCTCTTCACTGCTCACCATGGACACAAATCAAGGTCTTCGGCCCGCGGCGCCCTATTTAACCCCTTCTCCAGCATTCAGCGGGAGGAGGAGGTTGCGGCTACTTTTGAACATAATCTGGTACGACTTGGGCTCCTTTTATTGGCTCTTCAAATAGGGTCCACTGATTCACGGCGTGAATGAGATATTAGTTTGTGATCTCGTTGTAACACTGTGTCAGTTAATTCCTCCGTTTTAGACAAGGCCAATTCGTAGAAGTCGGTATCGTAGGATGTGGTCCAGCAAGGGCTTAGGTAAGCTGAAATCTAACTTTCCTAGACTGCATATTGCTGAATTACATTATTCATATAAATTCATTCCTTTTCCACATTTTTTCGAAACTGATAAGTTGTCAAGATGACAATTCATTGATCTCTTAAAAATCCATGGTAAATTTATGCTGTTACGGTTCAGAAGGTGTTTGTTTTGCCTAACTTTTGCTTGACCTTCTTGAGACTAGGCGTTGATTGGTTAAAACCTGTTTCTTCCAAGGTCGTCGACGCCTCCTTTCGCGGTCTTACTCTACCCTCGGCCTTGCGGGTGGCAGTGGTGGTGGTGGTGGTGAGCGTCGGAGTTTGAACAGCCTCCTCCTTCATCGCGCTGCCTCTTCACCTACAAACTCTAGCAATGGGAAACGCATCTGTGGTGCCGGTCCTGGCGGCCGTAGTCAGCAGAACCTCTCCATCGATTCGCTTTCTCGTCTTTACGCCGCTGCGGCCGCTATGGAGTTGGAGAGAAGTAGGAAAAGTGAGCTTCTGGATTTTTTTAGAGTGTATGTCTTCATTGGTGTGTCTCTGGAGGTCACATTCCTTTATTTTAAAAGTCGTGGACGGTGGCTCACAGATCTTTGGACACGCACCACGCGGTTCCATGGCAGCGTCCTGGACACGTCGAGGTGGGACCACTTCTCGGCTCTCGCTGGCCAGTTCGTCAGGTGCTGAGTCGTACAACTCCTTCCAACTCCTCGCTGAACAGGCGGGAGCAACTTGGCGTGAACTCTGGCGTACTCGCCTTCTTCTCATCGATGCATTGCATTGGGCACAGTCCGCTGCTGCCGCCTCCGCTACTGAGAACCCTCCTCCTCCGCCGCCTCAATCGTCCGACCAACAGCAGCAACAGCTGATAGCAACGACGTCAATGATGATGGCATATCTGATGGGCCAACAGCAGCAGCAACCTGTGGGAGCAGAGGTGTGCTGTGGCGGTGGGGGTGAGAGGACACCGGATTCTGTCATGATGGCTGCTCTCATGGCAGCGACAGCGGCTGCGCAAGCGGCCATGCAACAGGGTGGACTTCCACAACATAGCACCGGGGCGGGTCTACTGCCTCCAATTCCTACGCTCCCCACTACTCCGGTAAGCTTCTCCCTCTTTGTTCTGCACTGCATGTAGCTTTTGAATTCATCTAACGAAATTGCATCCGAATTCCAGACATTCGAAAAACTCTGATGCACAGTAGTTTTACACTTTTACCATGTTTTTCGTTATCAGATCTGCCTATCGCGAAAATCCTTTGCAGGTAATGAAATATCGCATGCAAGATCCTTCCGAGTAGCTCTTAATGAACTTGCTTAAATTACTTTAATTGGTAGATGTTCTTGTGAAGGCATTACAATTTTATCAGCTCACAGTGGTCAATTTGCTTCGTAGATTTGAATTTCTGTGTTGTCTTGCCCTATAAATGGCTGGTAAACTCGAATCATGCCGATTTGAGGCCACATCGATATACCGAAATGTAATCTGTGTATGTGGATGCAGTCGATTAAACAGTCTTATCAGTGTCAGCATGAAATCTGTCCACGACTTGCTAGGAAATTGCTTCTACACAAACCCATCCAACTCATACAGTGCCCATTGCATCTTTAGTTGAAGCAGTTACCTCATTACGAGGTACCATTAGCGGCTGCAGCCTACCCCACACCAAAAGCCTGTCAGGTGGATCCCCTTGCAGACCATCATCATCTCCACCACCACCACCACCACCCCCATTCGATAAACACAACCTCAACAACAGGCGCAACCATACGAGGTGTTCGACGAGACGTTGTCTGCCATCTAGACGCTTCCGCGTCTGCCGGTGTCTCCTCTCCACCGCATCTACTGCATCCGGTAATGCAGCAACAGCGATCTCCTTGGAGCCTTTCGCATCAGCCCCCACCACAGCCGTTGTCAGCGTCTGGAGGTGGTGGTGGTGGTGGCGGTATCTGGTCTGCCTCCACGACCTCACCAGGTCTTACGCACTTCTCGCTTCCTGTCGTTCCATCCTACGCCTTTGTACCGGTTAGTTTTTGTTGGAAATCAGCTGCTTGAGGACTGAACTCTCCCCGAACTTTTACGATTCGGGCTGAGTAGTGCTGAAATTAATTGACAACTGAGATCTATGGTAGACTGTCATATGACAAAACGCCATGTTTCTTCCCTTGTACACTTTTTGAGTGCATAGCATGTGCCAAAATGGTTTATAATTGTGATTGTTCGCTATTCGGAAAGGATCATAGATTGTCATTGTCTTTTTTTTTAGCCTCCACCACCTCACATCATACCCCCACCAGCCATTGTAAACACGAATCCGACTCCCGAACGCGGAAATTGCGTCGAAGGTGACGAGGACGATGGTGATGATGATGACGAAGAGGGCTCTGACGCCTTTGACTCGGAGGATGAGGTGATGTCGACCAGTGGTGAAGAGACTACAGAAGCGATGGGAGCGGCGGCGCGTCGTCGTTTGCACCGAGGTGAAGCAGAGGCCTCGACTGCAGACGAATACTGGGACGCCTTTCCCACTCCTGAGGGACAGCCGAGCTGCGCAACCGCTCCGCCTCCACCGCCCGACGCCGATGCCGACGACGTCTCCAGTGTCAGTCAGAGCGCCAGTCAAGTGGTCGTCGCTACGGTGCATGGCGAGGCGGAGGAGGTTGACAATAATGCTACGAGTGAAAAGTCCCGTCCAAAGCCCTGAAGATCTTTGCTCCCTTCCATTTGTGTCTGTGTAAATATGCTGCCGCCACTACTGCTCATCCTATACGTATGCTATCACCTGCCTGCTTGTTTGTTTGTTTGTGCGTTTGTACGTATGTCTGTGGGCTTGTCTCAAAAGTTGCCTTTTTTATTGCTTCCTTCGTTTTCACCTTGCAAATTGATGGAGGTTTGGGTGTCGCCCCTCTTCTTTTAATTGCCCTTTAGGAAGGACAAAAAAGCAAAGAGTAACGCCAGTGGCGGATTTGTAACAAATTTCAAATGCTAGGTCAGTTTTATGTTTTGTTGAATGGTTCTCAGTTTCTGTTTTTTTTGTGTTTTGAGATAGAGAGAGTCAGGCGAAATGCCATTGTTTGTTTAAACCATGAGGACGAAACCAGTAGCTGGTAAACTCGAAACAAGGGCCAGTTTGAGGCGCTTCTCTAGTCCATGATAGCACACATACCGTGGTCATGGGGTCGGGAAGGTAGTCGCTAAAGCCTGAGGACGATGAGGGCCTCTTCATGACATAGATTGTGCACCCAAGGGGCCTCCATGATTGTCGTGTACTATCAATCAGTTGAGGAGAGCATGCAAGATCCATTTCATCATTCTCCCTGGCGTCGACGCAGGTGAGCCGCACTTACCACCATCCACACTTGGAATGCCTCCCTATCTGTCATCTGCAAGTCATGCGAGGGGTCGAGCTCTCGTCTACTGCAATTTGCATGATTCTTGTTAGTAGCTCTGTCACAGATCCCTTCCAAAATGATAGCAAATTCGCATAATCATTGTGGGTTTTATTTGATTCATCACTGTTGTTGCCACAGCTCTGGGTGTTGCTCTCCATTAGGCTAATTACTTTGCATCGGGATTAATTTGCGCAGTTGAGCAGGTTTTATCCAACCTCCAAGTTGGCTTACAACTTCTGCGGAATTTGTCATGTAACGGCGACAATGGCACCTCTTTTTTATGGAATTTGATGATATGCTGCATTGTGAGTTGCAAATTAGTGGAATTTGAGGGGCTCTACTTGACCACCTCACTGAAGGCGATCGCATTCAAGCTAGAGGCGATCCATCCACTCTGACGAGTGTCTTGATTTAGCACTTTCAGTCTTAAGCCAATTCAAGAAAGCGAGCTGAGACTGGGCTAGACTGGTCTCCACGATGGGTATACATGTCTCCTACCAAGTTTTGAGCGTGCCACTGTCAAGGCTTGAGCTCGGCGTACAACTTCATTTTACTTCAGTGGAGTCTTTTTTTCTCATTGAGGTCGAATAAAACGCAATAGAGCGCGCTTCTTGACGTGTGGGTCCAGATGTCACAATGGAAAAGGGTCTACAGCTGTGGTTTTGTAAACACTTCCTGAGATGGCGGCGGCCTATTCCACTTGCTCTTGGTTGTAACAGTTTGTTTCGTTCATGAAGTTTACTGCCTTACTGAAAGTGTAGTGACCTGAGACTGTCCTGGGGTGTGCATTACCGACACTTGCGGAGCCTAGGGAGGCTATTGGGCATGGTGTTGGGGCTCACACCACCTGGCGGAGACACCAGCGCGTCAGCCATCGCAACGTAATCGGTGCCGTCAGAAAAAAAAAAAAAAAAACACCTACGTCCCAGCCGCGTTGGTTATTGAATGTCCAAGCCATTGGGGAGATACTTGACCACAGCTGCACTGATCTCTCTCGGGCATTCCACTGGATCTGGAGTTTCCGTCCGTGCAAAAACCGTGTCTGGGACCTGTGGAATGTACTCGCTATGAAACGTGTCCATTGCTAAGCGTGGGGATCCTGGTCCGACAGCCTAACAGCAGTTCCATGGGGATAATGGTTCGCGTTTATTCTTATCCAATGCGTGACCAGTCGAAAGTGACCCCCAACCCGGGTTATTAAAGGGATTGCACTAAGGGCTTGAAGATGTCTCACCTCAATCCCTGACTTTATTCTTGAAGAGCTTGACATGAACTGAGTTTTAGTAGGGATTTTTTTAAGCTAAAACTGTTTTCCTGTTTGTCTTCACTGATTGCCTTTTCCACGACGAAAGTCATGTAGGCAATCTTAAACTCTTTGCTGCTCAGCCATTTCTGCCTGTCTGGAGGTGTCACGAGTTCACTTCATTGACTTCTTTATCCAGGCACGGTAGACAGCATCATAACGAGCTTCCTTAGATGGCTTACGGTCATGACCTGCAGTCCTGCAGACCAGTGGGCTGGGGAGACTGCGAGAGAGGTAGACGTTATTCCCAGCCCTTCTGGGTTGTCACGGGCTCTTCCATCAGCATCCAGTAGTCGAAACCAGGATGGTTATCATTTGAGATTGGATCCACACTCCTCTACTATCAATTCGGCACACCGCGACTTGCCCAAAGCCGCGGGACGACATCATTCACGGTCAGAAGGACTTGATGGTCACTAGCACGACTCCGAGACCATGTAGCCTAGCGGAGGTGCAATGGCGCAGTCCCTCGGTGGTCCATTGCCGAGATCAGTAGTTAAATACTTAAAGCATTACAATTACAGTTATTTAATTATCCCAGGATAATGAAGTGACATGGCTTTGACACTTTGTGCCTTCTCTGCTTGATCTAAATCCCATATTTCCCCGTACTGTTCCCGTGTCATGTCAATCTTGCTATTCCAGTATGGGAAATGCTTCATTGTCACTAACATTTCGTAGACTCAAACCAAGAATAAAAAGTGGGTTAATTTGATATATTACTTTCTTTAATAGTTGTGTATAATATGTGGTAAACAAGGCTAACGAAGTTCCAAATTGATGCTACTTTGTTTTGGACAATGAAATGACTAAATTTGTGTCCTTTGTGGAGGCGAGAAGTGAGCACCTTCTTCAGTGTTCTAACTGCGGTGCTTGTGAGTTGTACTTCGAGTTCCACGCTTCTCACGACTTGATCCTGTTTTGTCAACCTCAGTGACCATGTACAACTCGGAATCGGGATTGTACTTTGGAGCATGCGATCGCTTCTTCTGTTCTCGATGATGGCGAGGCTCTTTGGGTCGTTGAACTTTATCCAATTCCACAGCTACAGTATGGCATTGCTTACCACTGCGAGTATCCTTTCCTGAATGGTGTGCATTTGGGCGGCTTCTACTGCATCGAATCATGCGGCAATTTCTGTGTTCAGCCGATACAGAAGAACTTGATGAAGAAGAAGAGGAGGGGGCGGACGGTGATGCTGATGATGAGGTGGAAGAAAAGCCCGCGCACTCTTTAATGGTGGAGGAAGGGTGAGATGAGGAGGAGAATCGTGATTTGGGGCGTGTTCGACTCCTTGTACGCGAATGTGAGCGTTGATACCCTTCCGTGCTCTTTGAATGTGAAGATGATCGTGATTTTGCACGCCTCTGTCGATGAGGTTGAGGACTCTTCGATTGAGTGGAGGAGTGTCGATGTCGAGTTGCTTCCGACTCCTTTGATTGTCCTCGACACTCCTCATAGGAGGGCGTCATTTTAATCACAACACGCATTTCTTCCTCTCGCTAAATGCGGTCACTAAAGTTAAAGTTTTCTGCACAGCATGCTCCGATGACGATGCATTTGCCACCAAGCAAGTAGCCAATCCGATTGGGGTCTCAAGGTCATTTGCGGTGATTGTTCCTTTGTCGCATAATTTGGTACTAAATTAGCCATTTTCTTAAGCCCGATTGACTTGTAAATCTTATTACGATTATTTGATGTTAATTATGATAATTAAAATTCAAGCTTTTAAAAAAGTCGCGATGAGTGGAAAAGTTTGTTACATGTTTGGGACCGGTTTAAAATGCGCCTTGGCGGTAAGTGTATAGGGAAAGGCAACCTCTGTCTACTTCACCATGATCTTTTGATCATTTGTTAACCCTCCCTCCTGCCAATAATGCAGTGTTTTTAGTCTTCATTAATCTCCAGCAATCCTAAGGAGGTGCTGATATAGCCTGGGGAGCAATGCCCTAGAGTGAAGGCTCAAGAATCTTCGTACTTACAAAAATAAAGCTTCATAGTCGCTCAAAATGCTGGTGATGCGAATTTTAGCCATGGTGAATAAAATTTCGTATTCAAAATTTGAGTGCTTTTCCATTTTGATTGACTTTGGTGCTCTATGCGCAATTCGCTTGCGACAACAGTGAGTCCATTCCCACATTTTACAAGCAGCACGCCCATGCATGGAGTTTACTGAGGGTAGTGAAGTAATTCCAAAAGCGCAACAGAACTGCTGGTCTTTAAGTTGACAAATTGTTTACTCGTGCAATGTGTGCGAGGCATTATTTTGCTCCCTTGTTGCAGTGTGTCCGCCTCCTTCCACCCTTGTCTCCCTATATCCCCATGGAAACAGTGTTCCACACCAATACGGAAATAGTGATGTGACTTTACGACATCCGGCTCTTGCCATTAAGCATTTTTCAACAAATCATTGTGTAATGCTATTTAATGCTACTATGAAGGAGGCTTCGTCTCTCCATCCAATGGTAAATCTCCACCAAGGTGAGGCTGGAGTTTCTTTTTGCCTAAAGCCATTGACAATTTGACAAGAGTAAACAATGCATTATTGCTTCCGCACGGTGTTGTAAAATTGTACTTTTACTTAGCTACTAGGATTATTTGGAGGTAATTTTGTCACCTAGGCTAATTCCATCAACTTCGCCGCGCCACTACCACTTGGGTGAATCGCATGCACTAAGTAGGAAGGTAGTATGTTTGATAAGTTGATCTTTAGGTCATTTCCTACCGCATTGGACTAAGAGAAGCATTGGTGATTGAGAATTGGGTGACTGGTTCACTGAAAAGTTTGTATCATGGAGATATGCGTTACTCGCTTTTCAAGGATTTGGTCGGTGTCCCAATGCCGTGGCCTTTAACCTCACTAAGAGGATCTACAGGTACACTTGTGGCACGATTAAACAGTTTAATTGTTTTTATCGGCATTTTCAAAACATGTTTATTCTAGCCAGCATTGAATTGCGGGATTCGAACACCCTACTTAATAGTGTTATCAGTAGCAGTAGCGTGGAAACCGAATTTTTTCACCTGCACTGGCAGAATTCGAGAGGCTTAAAAGACTGCCTACTCTTTTCCCTTCATTTTTCCGATGCACTCCATGATATAGTGCTGGTGGAACTGTTGGAATTAATTGGTTGCTGATTGACTTTTGATAAGAAATGGTTTTTTTTGTTGTACTACAAAGTTCGATAGACTAAAGGACTTGTTATTTTATAGGCCTTAACAACGCACCGAGCGTTTCTAGGATACGCACTGCAACATCATTCACTTCTTTACAAAGAATGAACAGTACAACTGACTGGGACCTCGATCTACTCGATAAGGTACAAGTTGATGCGTGAAAGAAGGCTTCTTTTGAGCATTGTCAGAAGTTAATCGGGTAGCGCAAGGCTTGATAATGCAAACCATGGTAGTAGAACACGCAAACGAGCCAGTGCTGCCCATAGTTCTTGGAGCGTTCACCGCCTTTGCTTGGGATTTGTAGTCGAGAGCAAAAAAGTGGAATACAAATGAACATGGATGGTGCTATATTTTAGCCTGGTTGGAAAGATTTTATAGACTGTGCCGTTGATTAGCTAATTGGGGAAAAAGTATTTATGTTGATTATCAGCTACTTGGCTACCCTGCTTTTTTTTCATTCATAATACCTTAAAGAGCAGACGCGTTTGGGTTCGAAGTGGCAATCAGCAGTATGTCTTGTTAATCCATTGAGCAACAGACAGATCTTGAAATGCCTCATGTATAAAGTGTTCCACTTCCGAGCGTCTCAAGCTAATTACTCTCATCACGAGACTCACTTCTAATTAGGCTTTTAATTTAGCGCTTAATACGAAGAAATGTACGTGCGTTGGGTTGCTGTTAATTGACGCAACCACTTGATCCATCAGAATAGCGTAATCTGCTGTCAGCTCATTACAAATTAACTAATTTCAAAATGTGTTTTCCATCTTTAATGATAACTAGAGCCTATTCAGCCCCGCCAGCATTGACAGACTGGACTGCTAATTAAAAAGGAAAGAAGACAGGAGGACTTGAAGCTATTGGCATGACTTGAAGACTAGGCCGCCTGTCCATTGAGCATTGCCGGCGTCTCTAAGTGTCTCGTCACCTAGACAGATATTCAAACAAGCAACAAGTGTCCAAGACCAGTCGCAGAATCCACGCGAAAGTGAGAGAATGTTGGGATGAAGGGCTGGGCGGGGACTACTCACCCGACCTCGGAGGCTGCGCCGTCGAGTGAAAGTACAGAACCGAGACAACTTCTTGCTAACTGATTTATTAATTAGCCTAATGGTGAGGGGAGAAAAAGTAGAGGAAAACTACGGACTTGTCAGTGTGCATCACTTGACATCATATCACAATGCACTCGTTTTAATGTGATTAATTCTGTGGGAAGTTGGCGTCACTCTCGAGACAAGCAAATTACTTGTGCCTCAAGTGTCTCACGTCATTGAAGTAGCAAATTTTTAATTTATCCAAGCAATACTGATCCTTATAATTCTACAAAAGGATATAATATTTCCGAATTTTTAGCCGAGGTCATAGATACCAAAAGTCAGGTTTTTATGTGACCGGTGGGGTTAGGCGCCTCGCTTTTGAGGTCGCGTCGATGGTTGTTTAATTCTCGGTTTTGGGTAGCAGGCTACTCAGCGGCTTCGCCGTTCAACTATCGTCCAGTGGAGTGGCCCTCGGGCCCTCCCAGTACCCGTCTTTTCCATCCCTATGGTAGTCTTGGGGCATCAGAGGATGTCACCAAGGGCGGGTGATAGATGAAGCAATTGTAGAACGAGTTTCTCAATCCCAAAGATGATCTGACATTGTTGTGCTGAGTAATGTCAAACTGGATTCAATGGATGGCTCAAACAGGTGTGTTTAGATGGCAACATTTTGAACCATTTGGAGGTGAAAGGTGATTTCTTCATTTGTTTGTTCACTGGGTACAGTTGCGTTTGGATGATCGTGGTCATGTGATGCGCAATTCGACACGAATTGAGGTGATAGGTGATGACAACTTTGGATCCTGTGATTGATAAAACAATATTTTTTTCTTTGTATAAATGCGTAGAAAAGTACATTTGTTGGCTTTGACTTTTGTGGTTTCAAATGGTGGAAACTGACGCAACTAATCGTGTCACACTTTGCTAAAACTTTCCCAGCCGTCGATTAGCTCTTGGTGGTGCAAAATAAGAGCCTCAGGAAGCCTACAATTTCCTATTCCAAGGTGATCTTTGATAATGGGATTCGAGAATAAAGGCAGTTTGTCGCCCAGTGACGGAAGGAAATGGTGTGTAGTGAATTAGTGACAAGTTTGCGGTCAACTGGGACGCTCTAATCAAAGGCACTTGTCCATACACACACTGACTAAGTGATGTATTGTGCTTTTTAAGCAATAGCCATTCACTGTGGGTTTTGCTTTCTTATCCGTTTGCGGATGCCTCGATGGAAGGTTACATTCTGTACCCTAATGTCGAACCAATCCGGATACCAGACTATGACAGGTAAGTGAACTTTAGGATAGGCGTCTGCGAGTGAAAAACTTTGTCCGCCTGCCAATCACTGTTGTTACTATCTAAAAGTTCAAGCCCCCAAGATCCAAAACATCAGTGTAAATTAGTTACAGGTAGAGCCGTGAAATGCCTACAAAACGGGAATGACATTCTAAAAGGGCTCATTTTCCACGATATGATCCTATTGTTATGACGCCACGAGTTTGACAAGTTTAACGCAAGGTTAAGCAACAGCATTTGGCAAAATTCGTCCATGAAAAAAGCATTATGAGGACAAGTTAAAAGGACAAACAGTTAATCGGATCACGGAAAGTGTACCGATTGCTTCACAGGACTTCACGACCTTGCACCTCTGCACAAACACTTTGCATTTTGCCTCTCCAAAATGTTTAAGGACTACAGACTACATCCACAGCCTTTCAAACACTTTAGATTGATCCTACTAAACAACTTAAAATGTTAAGATTAGGTTAAAACACTTCGTCTGACAAATTCCCAGTCCTTCATTTCAAGGTTTTCCAAAAGTTCTTTGTCAGCTCAAAGAGATGGACAACAAGTTCCCTTTGTAACATTTAAAAAGCTATTGCTCTACAATGTAATCACGCAAGAACAAGACGTTTATACGGAAAGTGTCACATCCAGAACGATGCGCAAATGCAAAGGTAAAAGTAAAAAAATTTAATAATGTTGATTAAACTTAAATTAAATCTTACTAACATCTAACCGTTATTCAGTTGTTAAAGTAGTAAGGCAAGTAAAAAGCCGACTCTATTTATTAACTTATTTAAAAAGGGACTGGTCCACGAAAAACTAAAATGACTGAAAGAGGTTAAACATGCTAAAAGAAACTCCTGGAATGCACGCAGACCACTCAAAAAAAATTCAGATTAAAAAAAAAACAAGTGTGCAAGATAATTTTTAAAGTTCCTTGAAAAAACCTTTTAGAATTGCCTTATCGCCTCTTTTTATTGAACTAACAAATCATGTTTCTACAAACTCATGTGTGAAAAGCAAAAGTCAGAGATAGTGATAAAAACAAGTTTATAACGTTTTTATTTTAAGGAAATGGAAGACAATAAAAAGCTATGGTATTGTTACTGGTCCATGCTTCAGAAGGAAAATCAAGGCATTACTTTGCTAGAAGCTCCTTCGCAACGTCTACTGAAAACAGATGCATTGTACAGGATGACAGATGTAGACTTCTTGAAGAGGTTCAGGCTTAATTTTCTTAACTGTCTTAGCCTTCTTTGGCTTCTTAATTTGTTTGATTTCAGGTTCACCAGATTTGCATGTCACCCTCAGAATGCATTCATTGGAATTGCGTTGTTCTTCCTGGGGACAGGGACAGCAGCAAAGGCAACAGCAGCAACAACAATTCCCTGTGGTACTAGGGCATTCAATGCAATCCTTTAAGGCAAAGCAGATTCTACATGCCATAGTAAGCAAACACTATCGAAAAACTAAAGCTACCGATTATCCACGCCAAGGCCACCAACTACTCACATTGAAATAGATAAACACTCAGTGGTTACTTATAAAAAACTCGAAATCACTAAAAATTTTTAAAACATGTGATCAGTTATAAAAAGTCATGGCGCAAAACTGTGAAATCTAATTAACTTTATGGAAATATACTTCTGCAAAATTGTGTTTGCATATGTTTAGCACTGTTATTTCAAAAAATCAAGACATCAGTGATTTTAGGTGCTGTTTACAAGTTTCTATTTACATATTATCCATAGATCAAGTTCACTGTTAGTAACAGCTTTAATAATAGATTATACTTGTAATACTTTGTTTGCATGGATTGCCAGTTTCAGTCAGGGTAACAGAGGTGGCCATACTGCTCTAGCTGCGTAGGCTGGCCTCTAGGCCATGCCAGCAGCTTGAATCCATCTGCCTGTTGAATACATAGATTTTGCCTTAGTATTTCACCTTCTTTTGCCTTCAAGGGAGCCTCGGGACGCTAAACTGCTACTCCACCTTTAAATCGGTTCGCACTTTACATCTTCGCTCCCAATTATTAAAAATGAACGAATTGAAAAGGTTGCGACTCAAGACTTCCTTAAAGGCGAGAAAAGGCGTAATGTTTGAGTAATATATGCAGCAAACCGAAAGGGATCGGGGCTGCTGGCATGGTTCAGAGATCAGCTCATTCGACAAAGGCAAGATCGTCATCAAATTCTGCAAGCAAAATCGGAAGTCAGATTAAGAGGGCATTATATTAGCACCATTCTTCCTTTAAACATCGCTCACTGCGCTCTCCTTGGTAAATCTCTGCCTCAGCGACCCGACCATGACAGCCATCAAATTTCCACGCAACGTAGCTTGCTTTTTTTAGCAACTGTACTGGATTTGAAGTTTCGACCAATGTGAGACAAAAATTCTCAGACGAGATACTTTGCTGAGCATCCTGTGTGGCCATAGATAGATGCTGAAACACCGGTCCAAATTCAGATTTGTAAAAGAATGTACACGACTAAACACAGTTATGTGGGGGGTAAACTTATCATGTGCTCACATTTTTAGCGTCTCTATGCAGCTAGTGTTAGTAATCTTCATAATAAATCGGCTAATGTTGCTTCCGTTGTTAATAGCTTTCTGGCAGAACACGAGAAATGGGGCAGATGTCAAAGGCAAACTACATTTCCAGGCATCCTGTTATGAGGCCTTAGCAATTCTTTCACTCGTAGCCTATGCACTTCTCTAGCACCGCCAAAGTTTAGCACGAACGGTGGAAACCGTAACGATCGTGTTTGTTTTCCACTGTCTCCAATGTAGCATCTTGAGTCTTCCTTACAGACATTAGTAGACGTAATACTTAAGCAGGACACGGAAGGTATTGCGACTGCAAGAATGGCTCAGAGACCAGCCTACCTAGCAGAAGCGATATCGCTGTCCATGTCGTTTACAAGACCGTCAGTCAAACAAAAAAAGCACTAAAGAAAAGGTGGAGTCCAAATAAGCTGACGACTGTTTCATAATAAGGTTTGTGTTCACTAAAAGCCTTTCACCTAGAAGGTGTGGCTGAACGTATACTAGTCATCCAATATCAGTTTGAGAGTACAATTATCCCCATGACCTTCCATTCCTCATGTTTCACATTTTAAACAGCACAATGTGATCTTCTGGTCTTGATTTAGTTTTAATTTCACGTTGATATGGCTGGCTACAACATTTTAGAGCGACCAAAGTTCTGTGATCAAATGCGTTACAATAATATTGTGCAATTTTTCTGAAAATATATATCTTTGATCTACGAATACACTCACCGGGTCAAACATTCTTTTTGTGGGCGTTTTTACTAAGGCATTACACAACTCATTGCAATAATGGCTTTATTAATAGTAACCTTTATTCAAAACTTGGTCAGACAACGTGGACCTAGTGGTAAAATTGGAAGCCACCAGACTTTAACGATGCTCAGCCCACAATGCCTGAGCACGTATTTTTAGCTGCTACGACCTCATCCACCTCGTCTTCTATATCCAATTGTGCAACAGGCTAAAAGGAATGGGTAGACGGCAGAGGATATTGAAAAAGTTAGATTTAATGCAGTGCTTTGTTGTTTGCTTGAATTACGTCTTGAAGTTACGGGCTCTCAACCGGCCATATTGCCCTTGCTGGGTGGGCCAGCCTCTAAGCCCAGTACCTACTGCAGCATCCCGAAACTTCCTTGAAAGCAAAAGAAGGCATAATGCTTGGGCAGAATGCATACATCTATAGAGCAAGCAGAAGGAACGAGGTTGCCAGCATGGCCCATCCAACCAGGGCAATATGGTCACTTAAGTGACCGTAAACAGAATGGGCAGTCAGAACGAACAAAGTATTACATCTGCATATCCTTCCTTCGTATTATGCCGTCTTATGTTGTCATGGGAGTCTCGAAGCGCAGCACCGGTGACGGCGAAAAGCGAACCTGATCGTAATAGGCATTTTTTCGACCGCTAGGTTACAAGCTTCAGGGTTGCTAAAAAAAGGCTGCGTGCCTCAAAAGAGCCGATTACAATTCACTGAAGATAAACTAAAAATGAGTTTAAGCTTCGGCAACTACCCGATCCCGTGTTCTGCAAAAAAGGCGTTATCAACAGAAGCCACACTATCCATGCACGAACTAAAAACATATTTTAAGAAGTTTCCCTACTATACCCGCATAGCGATGTCAACCCAAAATCTTATGCCGAGGAACTATGATTGATCTCTTATTTCTGTTTATAAATCAGCGTTAAGACCATTGTTCTAACGCATGTTTACACTTGAGGTGGTTACCACGTATACTCGTCCCTGGATCAGGTTTTAAAACAAACGTTTTAGCGTTTTGAGGCTCCCTCGAAGGCAGAAGGAGGCTGAATGCTAGAGTGGAATATATATATATATATATATATATATATATTCAACGGATAGAAGGAAATGAGCTGCAGGCATGGCCCGGAGGCCAGCCTACGTGGCAGGGAAATGTGGCCACCTCGGTGACCTTGGCCAAAATCGGCAGCACAAACGAACAAATCATTACAGCCAAAACTTGATACACCTTGAAAAATTAATCACTTGTAGCATAAATCGCTTAATGAAATAAACTTTATTATCATCAGATTTTAAAATCGCCCTCATTCTTTGAAACAAGAGCAATTTTGGATTCAGAAGCAAATCTTTCAAAATGCTTTATTAACGTTCGATGGAAGCAAAGATACGCAAAAAATCCCCTCCGTTTGCAATTGTTTAAATTAATAAACGAGTGCCAAAACCTACAACCTAGTATTTCGGACTTTTTAATATCTGCTCCATATCTGTCACATTATGTCGCGTTCAACGTCAAAACTAGCTCCGCGTTTGCCTCGTAGTTATTGCGCAACTCACTCGAGACCTCCCTTCAAGCATTTTGTTGAACGATATTATGACGTACCTACTGGTATTTGTCTGCAAGATGAAACATTCGTCAGGGAGGAAAGGTGCCATCCTTCGAAATATGTGGAAGCAGGCTATCAGACCGAACCAAAGCATCCGCCTGTAAGCTGTAATTGTTGTTGCTGCGCACCAGCTCCATATTGCATTGAAGTATGGAATCCTTATGGCGTTCCATCTTATTGGGGTGTACTTCCATACAAATAAGGAAACAATTGAAGTTTATTCTCTTTATTTTTGTACGAAATAACAAAAAGTACCACATTTATATAAAATCATTGCGTCTTCCTGTTGATGGATTGCAAATTTTGATTTCGTAGTGCCAGAAATTCGGAAATGACACTTTTCATCAGCTTTCAATGCGTAAATAGTTAAATTTATTCTTGAAAATTATCATGGGAGAAAAAATTGCTTCTAGAGATACCTAGAAGCGTACTAATACTTGCTCATAAAAAGGCAGGATATAACGGGGATTCGCAAAGTCCTTTTATTTCCTTTTTTCGTTGACGATGTTTTACTAGTTTCATTGTAGTCAGATTAGAAAATTGCATTCGTTGGTTTTTTATGTTTGCTTGTATTTTTATTTAACTCTCTCCCGATTATGTTTTTCCTGTACCACAAACGACTGATTGTCTTCGTGGACGTGGTGAAATGATTAGTAAGTGCTCCTAGTCTGCGTGGCCAAATAATCATGAGTAGCTCAAGCTGGCACCTTTTTAAACATAAACTAGCTATTGTATGATAGTCCTAATGTTTCCAAAAAATTGTCCCTATCAAAATTAATAAAATTTTAGAAGAACGGTCACATTATTGATGAGAACTGTTTTAAACCTTGTGGGATCATTCTTTTGATGAGCTTAAAGTGTTTAGATTTGAAAACCACCATCCAGGCTTACATTAAAAGCACATGCAATTTTGTGCTAAAAAACCGTTTCAAAAGTCATTGCCTCCTAATCACTTTCGTGAGAGAAGAATAGCCATGGCTGATGATTGGCAAGTCGATGTGAATTTTTAATGCAGCTAGTAAAAACGGTGGGGCACAAATAAGAGAGGATTTATTCAAGCTAAAACCACTTTATTTTTGCTAGGAATATGGCATTCTTGTAAGCTCTAATAATGCAAGTGTTTGGACTTTGTTTATGAGTTACAGACAACTTTATGCATTTGGAGACAGTTAGAAGCTAAACGATACTATGTAGACCAGAAAAAGGGGGCAAATACGGCAAGGCGTATGATTTACGTCATCCGGTTCCAGATAAACCTCAAAATTGGTTAGTCTTTGGTGCTTTATTTCCCTCCCATCGCTGTGAGGCATTGGTTGATATTTAAACTCCTTTATTTGGTCCGGAGTGGAGCCGCAACGCCCCTGGCGCATCATACTCAAATCTACCGCCCCTTGTATTGTTGTGTAAAGGTTGCGACAGACCGCATTTACATAACTTGTCAGTTTATTACCCTCGACATTGAAGGTGCCGTGTTCTTCTACACATAATAAAAAGCGTTTGATGTCTGCGTTTTCTCTCCCGCGTAGAGAATTTATTGCATTCGTCAATAGCTTACTAATAAAGCGCATGAATTAATCTTAACTCACAAAAAAATAACGTCATGAAGGAGAAAATACTGCCCCAGCGGTCCTACTTTTCTCTGCTAGGCCTGCAAATATTATTTATCACTCGTCTTATATTGCGTAGGTTAGCAGTTTTGCCCTTAAACAAATAATTTGTTTTGCTCTTATAGTTTTTAGCTGTCCGCTGCTTTCCTTGTCATTTCCTAGGCTCGTATTAGCATTAAATTCTTCGAGCAGCTCAATTGGGGAAGTTTGTGCAATACTTTGACTGAGAGTTCATCTCTCGATTCTGATAAGAAGTTATAAAATGACATCCACTAATCGTAACTTTTAGACAATCTTAGAAAGCCATGCTTATTTTCTTCCAGGCGCTTTGGCACAATAACTCGTTCTTAATCCTTAGATTGATGAGGAGCGTGGGAAGGCGTTTGATGGCTTGGTGATGCCTCATCTTCACTCGGAGGCTTTTTTTTAGTTCTGGTATTAAAAAAATCCCCTTAAATAGTACATTGCTACAGTTTTCTGCAGTGAAAGACAAATAAATTATGGGGAATGTCTAATTAAAAATGCAGTCACTATGATTTGATTAACCGTGTGGCTTATTTCCATTTAAGTAGTATGTGCAACCAAATGCTCATACACACTTTTTGCCTTTTTACTGGCAAAAAGACTTCTCTTCAAGCATTAGTAGATCACCCAATGGTAAAAAAATCGACTCTTTTGGTGGTAGCCTACTCGAACCGTGTGCCTTCTCAGTGGTCAGGCAATTGCCAGCTCACATCAAACTTTGACGCTCATCACAGGGCTGGAGGCTGGAGACAACACAAGTCTAGCCTAAATGATGAAATGCTACTTCCAAAAATAGTCAAAATTTCTAAACATAATTAGGGGTTTATTTGCCTCAACGAATTACTTGCCTTGTTGCGCACTTTACTAATAAAATGTGTCGCAGATGCTTTAATGTTACCTAAAATAAATGCTTATATAAAACAATTAGAGACCATTTGATTACAAAAAACGCGTCTAAGAAGATGGCTTACGCAGTTTGGCAAGGATTATAATTACTAGCTTTAGGCAGACCCAAAGCTTGCAAAATCTTTCCTCGTGTAAACATTAGCTTTAAAACGACTTTTGGTAGGCGATTTGTATAACTCTTGCCAAAATGCAATTAAAAGGTGCGATTGCTGGTAATAAGAGTAACTACGAAGTTTTCGTGATGGTAGAGTGTTGGCGGCCTTGCGTATCACCAAAACAGGCGCACTTCAGTCGCGCAGAAGGGGATCGGGATGGAGCACTGCACAGAGAGCTAATACAATTAATCACGTCTTCTGAGCCTCCAACACTGTCACTGAGCGAATTTCCCGTGCTCTTCAAGATAATATTAGTGCTCTAGAATGCTCATTGTGGCGGGATCAATCGCGGAGTCCATTTAGTGATGCGCATCGGTATGTATTCAAGGACTCGATAGGCATTTATGTGACGCGCTAATGATGAAAATGAGTTAAGGGCAATTCACATGGCAATGAAGCATTTGTCTCACAGTTTTGTTTTAATGGGCCCTACGGTTTGAGTAAGGCATCAGTAAGTAGAAATATGCAAAAATTAATAATAGGCGTGATACAAGCAAGCGCGCCTAGAAACGAAAATTTAATACAAATTTGGCAAAAATGAGTGAGTTGCATAACCCTTGTAGCGTCCCGAGGCTCCCTTGAAGGCAAAAGAGGGCAGAATGCCAGGGTAGAATATATGTATTCACCGGACAGAAGGAAAAAGGCTGCTGGCATGGCCCGGAGGCCAGCCCACGCAGCTAGGGCAATACGGCCACCTCTGTGGCCTTGACAGAAACCGACAGTTCTAACAAACAAAGTATTACAACCCTAACCTCACCTCGAACATTTCTTTTGCAGTCGCTTTTTTTGTTGAGAAAGTTAAGTCAGCTGATTAGGCGATTTAAGTCCCATTGCACCAAGTTCAGTGCATTAAATTCAGAGGCTGATAAGCAAGTATACTCTAAGACTTGTTTCGCCTTTTTTATAACTTAACCCAAAATCGTCATTTGAATTGAGCATATTACAACTCAAAGACCTGTGAAAGGACAGGCACTATTTTCTTTACTCTGTTACCGACATGTTTAAGGCACCGCTTGATGCAATTAAATGTAACAAGCAATTTTCACACTGCCTTCAAAAAATGCCTATAAGTATTTAATTCTTCCAAAACCGCATATATTTTGCACCTTTTGTAGGCATTTGGATCACATTTTCTAATGTGAAGATCCGAATCGTTTAACTTCATTCCATTCAACCTTGAAACGTGGACAGCTTTAATCTATATTTACAAGAATCGCTTATGGGGTGGTTTTGCGAATTTTTAAAACGCGTATCGAGTATCATATGACTTCAGCGTCGTATTTTAATGCCTTTGTAGCTTTGGACTACAAAAGCATTTTTGAGGACTTGACACGCATGCTGCCTACTTCAGAATTTTTTGAGTATTTTGCTTTCGCCTAAATGTCTCGCGGCAATTTTCTGTCTCCTTTGTCTATCTATCTACTATGTGCATTTTATTGAGCCTTTTTGCTTCGTTTATGAAGTAAGTGAGAATCACACTACCTTTTTGCAAAAAACAGAAGCAAAAATATCGGTAAAATTTTTTTTCTAAATGAGGAGATACGTTTTTCTTCTTTAATCTTTGACAGTCAACTAGTGAAAACATCTATTGTGACTTGTTTCTGCAATCGCTATACTGTTGGAATAGTTTTTTCGGCCGTTTTTTTCACAAATGCAATAGGTATTCTTAGAATTTTGCACCTTCTTTCTTGTACGAGTGCATCTAAGCAACAGCACCTTGGTTGCCAATTGTCGCAGAAGTAGTTGTTCTACCAGTTGAATGCATTTTTTCTTTTAAGCATACCCCGTCGTTCGTTAGCTCTCTCAGGTACTTTTAACAATCTCTTTATGTGTCTCGCCCAAATTTTTATTTATTGATTCCGGTTGCATATTCAAGCGCAGCATAACATCCTTTCAAAATTATGCAACGTTTAACGCCTTAAAATTTGTGGCTACTTAATTTTTAAAATTGCTTTTAAACAAATTTCGGCAAACATGCGATTCTAACGTTACTTTTTGGGAAGTGCAATATTGCAGCTGAATGATTAAGTGAAAAAAAATCTGGTAAGTATCACTGACCGTGTGAATAATTTAAAATTTGCGACGATTTACCTATATTCGATGCAGTTCTGCGACTTTTCTCTCTATTTATATGCGTTAGAAACATTTTAAAGAGCGGAACAAAAGCATTCTGCACATATTGATGTTTGCCTAGTAGACTGTTTAAATTCTTGTTTTTTTCTTTAGTTCATTTGTAATGTAAAAGCCACAAAATGAAGAAAATTTAATGGGACTCTGTTAGTCTATAAGAAGGTTGGCCATGCAATATATACCGTTTCCTCTGTCCTAGATGATGAGATTTATTTAACATTGCTTTACACAGCAAATGCAACTGGATTAAGCTCGTAAAAACTTAGTAGGTTCTTTTGATTTTTCTTATTCGTATTTGAGGTATTTTGATGCTAAGACGACTAAGGTGCAGACACGGGCTTCATTCATTAAAATAGTTTTTCTGTTTCTAAATGCTATTATAGGTTCGTTTTTATAGCATTGCAAAGCATTTATAAACTCGTGAGAGGTCACGATAGTGGGGTGGAAAAATGTGTTGTTGACGTGGAGACGAGTTGAGGCTGCATGCATCCACTCTTCCGGAACTCAATGAGTTGCACAAGCAGGCGTTGGGTTAAACCTTCTTCTTGAGCCCTTTACCTACGCCAATAGCATTTGACTCGTAGGTCTTTTGTGCCTTGTGATGCCGCGATTCCCCATCCAACCTGTAGCAGAGAAAATCTTAAAATTTTGTTTGTTTGATCTTGCGAACGCTTTTTAAAAAATACATTTGCTATCCAAAAATGGACTTCTCCGACATGTGCTACAAAATTATTGCTACTGAAACGTAATAAGTAGGCTATAAAAGGGCTGTAAAGTAATTTTGGGTGTGACTATTATTAGAACCTGTGTTAATGGATGCTTGTGGGATATGAGTCTTTTGCTTCAGTGTAGATAATATTTTTGGTGTCAGGCAAGCACACTGTTAATATTACGCCAATTCCACATCGCCTTATTCACTTCAACTCTGCCATAGCCCCTTAGATCTTCTTTTCATTGATGGTACATGCATTTGCGTCTTCTGCGTTTAATTAGGCAGTTATTAATAAATCCCTTTTAATGAACAAGAGTTTCAGTTTTGTTGACTTAAAATAAGGCCAAGAGTTTTATCAGGTACTAAATGGACCCTGCAGAATTACAGAAATGAAAGCTTCAGAGTAGCCAGTATTGTTACGCGCTGAATGTGGAAGCCAGAGGAACCGTCCTTAAGAGGACATTTTATAGCATTTTGTGCGACCTAGGGAGAGGGAGCCGCAACTCATAGATTCGTCGACAAATCAAAAAAGAGAAAAGGTTTTGATTGTGGACAAGTTTGTTTTCCCAAATACAAACCGGCCCATTGTAGGTCAGATCATCTAACCTCGTGGTGAACCTTTCAAGTCACCTCTAATAGGACTTGCAAAGGAGACGCAGTAAGCGAGTCTATGACACGAAAGGAGCCGCGCGATCAGACTGTTACTCTGGATACCACTAGCGTTTAGTTCCCTTTGCCTCCACAACTACTTGCTCATTCCCCTCCAAGCAACCGCCACAGTTTTCTAAAATTAATAACCTCGACTTCCAGAATAAATTGTTTCTACTTGAAACTATAGCATAAAAAATTCTTGTGGGAAAATTTACCAGGAATCTCGCGTGTCTTTTTTTATTTTGTATAGGTGCTCCTCACCGTTTACTGCTTTTCCATCAACAAAAAAACCACCAACAACAACTTTTCTTTCTCTTTACTCTGTGTAACAAATCACCCTTTTTTTCTCACAAATCACAAAAAGGGGAGAAAAAAAGCATAAAAGTAAAATTATTGTACAACACTCGAACTTTTATTTCTGCACTTATTTGTTCTACCGCTTGTCAATCAGCGGCTCATTTAATTAGTAAATGACTTTGCTTGGTCCAGGGGTCTTCCGCTCCACCGCCATCCTCACCCTTTCCCCCCCTTCCCAAGTTATAGCTTCAGAAGACTGGCTTAGTTCCTCAGAAATGTACACAAAATTGAAGCATTCAGAGCATGGGAAGTTCTGTTTTTTTTTTCTCTTAGGAGTCGTGAGAGTCGGGCTCACGCTTTTGTAACGTCCCCACCAAACCAGAACGAAAAAACAAAACACTCAAATGAATGATGGTCAGTGTGTTTATTTCGAAGGAGGAAAGAAATTTGTAGCATGAAAGAGAACTCGAAAGAGAGGATGAAGGCCAATAAACTAGACTTGCTTCGGAGGCGCTGTATGGACGATTCTGCTCACTTGTGGAGTCGCAGGTGTGAGGAGGAAACGAAAATGACTGAAGATGAAGTCGAATTAACTAGTTAATATCCTAGCTAGAAGAATCGGGAAACGTCTCAGCGTTTCTTCAGTAGTCGCAGCTACTGTGAATTTCATCCCGATGGTAGTGCGGCGATCCAACACTTCCCGAGGATGAATAACTCTCGTTAATCCCACGACGCCCATGATAACGCCTTACGTAGTCCGGGTTCACGTAAATGTATCTAAAAGGCGCCAAATTTTAATACCAATTCAGTTAAAAAGTCGGCTTGAAGTCCTCTAAACGCACCTTCCACCACCGCGTCCGACCAATTCCTCCTCCTCCTCCTCGAAAGCGTAATCTGCATAAGACCTCGAACGGAAAGGTCTGTGGTGGATACGCAAAGGGCGCGATCTCCTATCAATCGACAAGGAACGATGCAACGATGACGGGGATCTACATCTTAGAGACGGAGATCGACGCAAGAAACGCGGACTGCCTCGACGACAACTCGGTGAAGGTGATCGACGAAATATCGGTGGGCTTCGACGATAGATCGGTGATTTTGGTGACACACTTCTTGGCATTACCGCGTGAATTGGTGAGTTGCGTGGGTACTCCACCACGAAGGGCTCCGGAGAGGTCAACTGAATGCCGTACATTTGACCGCGTGGCCGCCAGCCTCTAGAGCTGCATGAACTGAACGTGTAGAAATGCTTTACTAAGAAAAGCCCTGCAGAAATTTCGGATCAGGAGATTGCGATTTGGGGCTTCAAATAATGCAAGACAGCAAAAAGAGCAGTTTCAGTAACAGGTCGCTTAGAGGCTTTGTCGTAGCACTGCAATAATTTTCCTCAACACGCGAAACTCTTGAAAATCCTTAAAAAAGTCGGTTTGGGAGAGTATTCTGCATAGAATTTCTCAGATCCCTTGTGACCCCTGCGATGCCAGCGAGTGTATGGAAAATCCGGAATCCCCGATTAGCTTGGTCACAACACTAAAAGTCAGTGTTTCTCAAAGAACAAAAGTGGATAAGGCCGCATGTAAAAGGCCCTTACCGAAATACTGATAAGCTGAAATAGCATAAGGGAGGCGTAATACTTGCTAACAAACAGTAGGGCCAGAGGGTTGATAGCGCAGCTCGAGCGCAATGCCTCGGGGTAAAATAGAGTCTGCAAAAATTATGGTGGTCACCTTATTAAACATGGAATTCATCTTTTACATGAGAATGTTTTGTTCCGGGAGATAAGGTGGCATTATATCTGGAACCACAAAGGACGAAAGTCGACACAGAAAAATAGGAAATGCAACGGAAGTCTTTTACTAAGCACAGCTCCTAGCAGATTCATTACTGAAGCTTCGCTCTGGATTATTCAGAAGGAGTTGAAAGGAAAAGGAGCTACTGGCACGGACCGGGGACTTAGATGCCAGAAAAACCAAAAAAGAAGAGTTAAAAAGGCAGTCAGATTATCACAGCCAGCATCATAGAGGTGTTTATAAAAGACTTCCTTTTGTTTGAGCACCTCTAACATGAAGAGGAAGACAACATTTTGAGATGATTTCACTTGTTGGCCTTGGTAGGTAGTCGGGATCCCACAAACATCCTCAAAACCCACCCATAAATCCATCAAAAGATTAGATTCATTGTTAAAACCCGTCAATTAAAGTACCTTTTTCGGAAAAAATTGACAGAAACCCCGCATCAACCGAACATGTCCCCGCATCCTAGCCGCGCGGAAAATCTGACAGTTCGAAAATTGAGGAGAGGTGAGGGAGAGTACGAAAATAAGCAATTAAAAGAAACACTGATTTCTAGGGAAGATGCAACCGCAAACCCAAAAAGTACTTAAAATGTTAATAGCTTTTAAATATTTATTTAAATTATGGCAAGAAAATAGGCTACTCGAAAAAGCGTTCCCTTAGTCACACATTTTAAAGTGGACGAGACTGCATTAGGAGAATAAAGTTTGATTAAGAAAAAACAACAACGAGCAAATTTTATAGGCTCTATTAATTTGAAAATCTACTTAAGTACTGACAAGGCAATTAAGGATTTGGGGATGTGAGGCATAAATTTTCCACCTCGAGTTGAGTAAATTATGGTTCACCAAGGTCTTTTATTGAAATTAACTGTTAACTTTAAAAACAGTTTTACTTGCTAATTAGAGGTGAGAAAATCTTGAATAAAAGCCTAATACGTCTTCGGAATTGGTGTTTAATTTGTCGATAAAATTATGGTTCAGTTGAGAGTATTTATCCCAGAAGGGGCTCCACATATTATAAAAAAGTATAAAAATTGACGTAAAGCATGTTCAAACCAAGACGACTGAAAGTCGCATCACTTGGCCTTCAAAATTAGAACACTTTAAAATGATCTCCAAGGTTTAACTTACAACTGAGAGAGTGAATAATTGGTCTAACTCCCAACGTCCCTACCAAGCCACATTTAGCTAATAATCTGGTTTTTGGGCACTCCAGTTGTAGTACTTTGTTTGTTAGAACTGTCGGTTTCTGTCAAGGCCACAGAGGTGGCCGTATTGCCCTAGCTGCGTGGGCTGGCCTCTGGGCCATGCCAGCAGCCGTTTTCCCTCTGTCCGGTGAATATATATATTCTATCCTGCCACTTTGCCTTCTTTTGCCTTAAGGGAGCCTCGGGACGCTACACCAGTTGTCCCAGGACTCACTGTACCTCAGCAACGCATTTCCTGCCTACATACTATTTCATAATTCGATCTGAGAAAATTCTTGCTGCGCAACATTTGAAACACAGAATCTAGGCAGATAATGCAATGAAATTTTTATGCCTTAAGATATGAAATCGGTGACTCAGCAACCTACTATGTAGGCAACTTCTAAGGGATACGCACGAATTAGAGGAGAATGGTGGCGGGGATAAGGGTACGCACCTCATTCTCCCCCTGCAGATGCGTGAACAACAGGGTCCGCGCGGGTCCACCAGCTGGATGCCAGGTTCCGTGCAGTTCTTGTGGCATGTCCACAGTCTTATCGGCTCGTAGTACTTCAACTTAATTCTTCTGTTCGCTGATTTTGACATGCATCCCCGATAGATATCAGATGAACCTTAAAGGAAACAGGCAAAGTGCTCTTTAAATAATGCCAAATCTTGTTATTTATTCCAACTTTAGTTTTCACTTTACAAAATAAGCAATAACTGTAGATGAAAGGAACGAAGACTTTAGGAACCTATTTTGTGTTCGACCTACTCGCTGCAAGATAAAATAATACTAACTAGTCCAAAATTTTCAAGCCCATAAGGGTTATATGTGATTTGACTTAAGATATGATTAGGAAATAGGTAAACATTGTTATTGCCATCAAATAATTAAGGCTCACCAAATTCCCATTTACGATCCGCCGCCATAACGTACTAAGTCTTACATCACCTGCATTACTCATTTTAGGAATGAGTAACAAATGCAATTCACCTCTAAACCAATTAATTGATAAGGTGTTAACAGTTTTTTACTTATCATATAACTAATATTTACCTCACAGTTCACCATCCTATCCTGTTTATAACAATGGTGGTAGATGCTAAACCATACTTTGATGGACAAGAAATCGAGAAAATGGAAATCTGACGACTTATAAAATTTTGTTGGGTAACAGAAGGCAAAACTTTCCGTGCTAAAGTGATCTTAGGACATTACATCCTATTCAAAATAGAGGCGATTTAAATTTTCCATTATTTGCGAACTGTTTCAGGTGAACAACTAAAACGCTTGTTAGGTCATTCGATTCGTCAAGTTTTGCTCGAATCTTCAAATTCACAAACGAGGGGCGGCATATTTTATGTTGGGCAAAATTCACCCCGGAAATCAAAAACCGTGCTTAATGGAAGTTAACTTGTCCACCCAGACATTAGTCCCGATGAATACATTTGTGCTAGTCTTTTACGGACTTCAATTGTGCAAAATCCAAATGATAACGAACCGGGAACTAATTACTTTAAGCTTGAAAACTTGCTAGCCTAGATAATTCGCTTTAGAAGAACTCATTCTGTTTTCCATTGAGAAAAGGAATACTAATGACAAACTTTAAGCACCCTTAAACATGTATCACTAAAATATCCGTCTATTTGCTCTCAATGTGCTTCATATAATCAGTCGAGCTTGAGTTAGATAATGAAAGGTCTAATTGATGTGTTTGCGGCAGAGGCTTGCATTTTTTTTGCTCTGCAAAAAAGCATACGTACTTTTGCGTGGCATTTTTGTAGTGTTTGCTGTCAAAAAAGCGCTCTCCAGAGCCGCAAACGCAAACTCGTGCTAGCTTTGGCAAGGGAAACGAGGAACAAAACTGAGCACGTTAGTCAATGAAATCATGCCTCTTAAGCCGAAATGTATTTATCATAAAAAATTGCGCACAATTTACATTAAGTGACTCGTAATCATGCCATATTTTATGGGCATTGTGCAAGCGAAATCTGGAAGAGAGTGACTGACCAAGGGCAAATATTAGAGCTTAAGCAAAAAAAAAAAAAAAAAATTAATTTCAGGGCAAATGCTGCAAGTATGTAAACGGTTCTGTAGGTGCACTTCATTCAAATGTGCTTAAAGGGACGTAAAATAAGGCCCTTCACTTTAGATAATTCTTAAAAAAGGTTTTTAATGTGATTTAATTAGCTAAAATGAATAAAAGAATAGAGGAAGAGAAGCTAGGTTAAAAGCATACTTCCACTGCAGGAACCACAGTCCGTGGTGTCTGAGTAACATCCCGAGGAAGTATCGGAACAGGCGGCGTCGAGGGTCTTCATGGCGTTCCTTTGTCTATCCCCAATTTGCCCTTCCTGCACCACCCATTTATTAGGCCTCACGTCGTGACCTTGAGTGGTGTGGCATCGCCACTGCATTGGCTAAGGAGGTGAAATGAGTGGCAGCTGCAGACAATCAATTCTGCCTGATATTTGAGGGCTGAAAAAGTGAATAGAAGGTGAGTTTATTTCCGTTTTTCGGTCAATCATAAACTCTATCACCGGTTGTAATGTACTGATCTTCGGGAAATAAACCGGAATCTCAATCGACTTTGTGCTCCCCATAGACCCTTTAACCCAAATAGGGGAGTCAATTTGTGCATCAAACCAGCGGTATGATTCGCAACAGCCTGTATGAACATTAGTTTTAGCAAGAATCTTCAGATATCCATGTTGTATTCGAATCGTGTCTCACTTCTTTGGAAATATTTTTATGAAAACAAAATTCGCTTACGAAATAAAAAAGAAATTTTGCTCAAGTGCTCACAATACTAGCTTCAAGATTTTTTAAAATCAAACAACATGATCATGAGGAAAAGAACCTGTTGAATCTAGGATCTATTTGGGTGACATTAAGTGCGCTTAAATTGAGTGAGGATTTAATAGCCAGGATAAAATTAAAAATTTTTACCAGCTATTCACCAGCATCAGGCGTAGCGTCACGAGACTTCCTTGAAGTTAAAAAAGGCTGTTGGAGTGGCCCGGAGGCCAGCCCACACACCTAGGGCAGTAGAGCCAACTAAGTGAACGTACTTAAACTCAGCAGTCCAAACAAATAGAGCATCACATTATATTTAACCTGCATCAAAAAGTTCAAATAATTTGTAGAGCGTTTGCTAAAACTCTAGGCGCCTTTAAATGTTGGGGTCGGGAGAGTAATCAAACGCTGCTGGCAATCGGAAATCATAAACAGGATACGTCAAATTTGCTATTTATGATTTTCGACTGTGCTGATTCATTGCATATCATTTGTGCGGAAAAAGTTTTACATTAATTTCAAATTCTTTTCAAATATGTAAGTATCGAGTATGAAAGTTGTGAGGGCTATAAACTACGAGCAACACAATAAAAGTAATCAAGCTTGTGGGTTTTATGAAGATTATAACAGCGGTTTTGAAGCTTGGAAGCTTCAACTCATTAATCTTCCTTGCATGAGCATTCGCCATGCACACAGATTAATTTCTTGTAAAATATTAAGATCGCAATATTTATTGCAACTTAAAGTGTAACGCAAAAAAACAAATTTTGCCTGTTTGTTTTACAAGATAATATGTTTTAGTAAAAGAAGTCAACCTTTTTTCTTTATCTGTGTTATGGTGCATGCTTGATACTTCGCGCAACCCGAACGTTTGCCACTGGGTGTGCGAGTAGTGGATGGTTTGTACTTGAGAGGGGAGTCTCCCCTTGAACTCGTAGATGGAAGCTGTCGATCTTGGCGTTAATGAGTACCGAATGTAGTATTTTAACTTATGCGTACATAGTTGGTCGGAATTTGTTCGTTGGGAAGTTGTCGACGCGAATACGGGGCCTGCTGTAGCATATCACGCAGGTAGGGTTTATCAGGGAGCTTTTTGCCGATTTTCGTGCGTTAAATGTCAGGCGAATGCAAACTAGTGCTTTTAGTGGTTTAATAATATGATAATTGTTTACATTACTGCTCAAAAGCTTGTTTTGTATAATTTCACGCAGCTTATGGCAACGTAATAATGAGACCGCTGAAGTTTAATTTGTGTTGAACAGATACTGGCTTGATGTCTCCCTGCTTTTAGAGTAATTTACAATTCCGTATCACATTTAATCTCATTACTACGGTTGCGTATGTGTTGTGACTTTTTATTTTTGGGGAGTCATGAGTGGTGTTAACATTCTTTAGAGCGCGCAACATGAATTCGCCGTTCTCTTGCTCCTGCACAAAATATCGGTTTCTTATTTGGCTTCTCTTTTCTTTAGCTAACGAACAACTGTTAGGATTTTCAGGCTATTTTCTGAGCTGCTAGTGCGTGAACACAGCCACGATGGTTGAATTAGTATTTCACACTTGTCCTAGTGGTCGTTATCATTTCCTCAGCTTTGAAATAAATGTAGTCTTTTCTGGGGATGCACTCATAGGTGCGGTTGTAGGTGACTACCTCTTCATTCATGGCGGGATTTCCAACGCATCTGAAAAATCTCAAGTGTGCAGAAACTCATTCTACAAAATCCAAGTATTCCCTTTGGTTGGACAATGGACTGAAATAACATCTGCCGACTCCCCCTTCCTGAGTCAGCATAAATGTATTCCCCATCACTCCAGCGGTTGCCTTTGTTTCGTTGGTGAGTAGAACCCCCCTCTCGCACAAAATGTGGTTCATGGCATTATTTACTTAAACGGTTTGTCATGTTCGTTCTTTTACTTAAATTTAATAAGTAGTTATAATTTTAGGAGGCTGGACTGGCAAGGCCAGATTTGCTGGTGTTCACATATTTGACACCTACTCCGGACGTTGGTTGCCCCCTGCTTTGCAGGAACCTCATTTAAAGGGCTTTCCGAAGGGCTCGGGTCTTTCGGGTCACTCATTGGTCCCTATGGTTGCTCGAGGGAATCAAGTAGCTGCCCTCGTTATCGGCCGGGAGGGTTCTCTACGTACGCAACGTAGGCATGGTAACTCCTACATTTTGCGTGGTAGGATTTCTCTTCTCATTTACTCCCTCATTCTAGGTAGGATTAATGGTTTTTCTGGCCAAAACGAGAGTGGTGACCTCGGTACTGATCAATCATCATTTGTGTACACCGAAATGACCTCGACCACGGCTTCTAGGAGTTATCACACTACCATTCCAGTTACCGAACATGAAGCTCTCACGGTCGGCGGTCGAGTAAAGAGTTTCTTGGATACTGTCACCACTCCAAACGAAGTTGTACTTGATGTTGAAAGTGGTCAGTGTAAAGCTGTTGTGCGTCTCATAGAGCGGTTTATTAAAACAGCGTCTCCACCGGTTCCAGAAACCAGGCTAAATCAAATGTGGGTCTTGGGTCGGATGAGTAATTGTTTTTTTTTGCCGTTTTGATTAATGTTAAGTGAGGGTGGGCGGTAGCCGATGTTCTCAACCCTTAATAATGTAAAGTAGGTATGCTGAAGTCGCTTTTGCCACGGCGATCGCTAAGGTGACTCCGCGCTATCAGCAATGTAGTTCATCACTCACTGCACTGGGTGGCAATTGTTAGACCTGACGCGAAAGTTGGCTGTCATGTGGCTAGTCCGCGTTAAGAAGTTTATTTGTTGCCTTTCAAGGTAGAGATGCCTTTAAGGCCGATAAATGGTGGCGCACTTTTATTACCTGGCCGACTTAGGTCCAGGGCTATTTGTCACCATGCGACGTCTTATTATTCTACGTCCCTGATATTTTCTTCACCCTTTGATACCGCAGTGCAATACGCGGCCACTACGCCATCTCTGGTGGTCAGGGTGTCTTAATTGGCGGGGGCGAAAGTTTCAATGCGCTGCGAAGAGATCCCGAAGGTGAAGCCTTCCTCTGTTTTCCATTCGCCTCAAATAGCGTTTTTTCGTAAGTTGAAGGTCTTTTTCGACCCAAACAGTTTTGCCCTATTTGACCTGCTTGTTCTCGGCTTAGGTGATGTGAAGCAGTTGCCATTTGGTTGGAATTGAGAATTGATTATAGCGTTGTTTACTCTAAGAGAATACGAGTCGTACTAGCTCTTTAAGAATGCCAAACGTTTGGTTTTCATTTCATTTTCCCCTCTTGGCTCATTTTGCGGAAGTTCGGAGGTTGGGATAGGAAATCCAAGCTATTCGCGGATGTTTGAATTGAGTGATTTCTACCACGTAAAACTCAACATAATAGTTTGTTTAATAATAGCCAGTTCTTGAGTTAGTCTTTAGTGCTTTGAGACTTTCCGGAGGATGAAAAGGCATAGCACTTGGCCTAGGCGCCAGGCCGCCTAGCCCCTCTCTGACCCGTTACCGAAATCGTGAGCGAGACAGAAAACGCTATTGTCGTCACAGATTCTTTTATCCGCAGCATATGCACTTTTTCGCTTCGATAAAGCCAGTCATCAAGCGGTAGGGATAAGGATGTTTGCCCTTTCAGACCCAATTTGCATAACTATGGCGTGCTGGTATGTCAGCGACGTCAGCAAGATTTCCCCCTTTTGTTTTTCTAATCTCTTCCATCTAACTGTGTGATAAAATTGCTTTTAACCTTGTCACGAAGTCTAACAAACACTTGATTGTGGTGCTATTTACGTCTCTACTTTCCCTTTGGTCTCTTATTCACCTTAGATTCTTGTCTATCATGAATTTTCTTGTTACTTTTATAGTGTGTCCTCATTAGAAGTGTACTTTTGTTCTCCTTAAACGTTGCGGATAATGACGAGGATAGTGACCAGGCGAGAGGGTTCAGTTGTGTACTTTTAGGAGTACAGTACTTGAGACGAGCGGCCAAATTCCCTGCTCACACAATTAACAAACGGTGCCTCCTTGACTCTTGTAACCTATTGTCGGAGCCTAGTGTGTTCTGCTAGAGTCATGAGAGATTAAAAAGGCTTCCAGAGGAAAGCTTAGGAATGGTGGAATGGCTAGAGTTGGCATCTCATTCTACCTTTTTAGCCTTGGCAAAATGAAGGACAGACGATGCTACGCGGTGTGTGCAGTGAATGCAACCGACGGAACGGCCTGGTTGCAAGGTGGCCTGGGACGCCACAAAAAACCCCTTCGATCACTCGCTCGTCTAATTTGCGCTGATTAGAGGGCAGGCAGCACTTCTTCTTGCTTCCCTTGGCTAATACGCATTTTGTTTTGAACAACTTGTCAAACAAAGATATCCTATCTAATGCGAAGTTGGTTAATCGTTTGAGGGGCAAAAGGCAACATCTTATCTGTCCTTGAATGCACGGCTACGTGGTGGCGTGGCAATCATTTCTCCGACTGCTGCTAATGCGGAAGAGGCTAGGGAAGTAAAAATCATGCGTAGATGCGTGGATTACCGTGCCTAAGATGCGTAAGTCTAATTGTCCCATTAAAAAGTACTATTCAGTGGCTTTCCTCCATTAAATCACTCTTTATGACTTAATTTTGTACCGTAGTGAATCTCGACCCCCCTTTTTTGCCTAACATTTAGGTCTTCCGTGATGTGACACCCTAAGTTCCAAACCAACTTCTCCCATGAAAGTCGTAAAATTATTTTTAACTGGAGGGGCTGCATTGCATCAAGGATGGAAAGCGTTGGGGATTCCGCTTCTTACCTTTTTATTACCCAGTTTTCCTCCAAGTCCATAAAACCTAATGAAACGAAAAATTGGTGCGGATTTTCTTTCTGTTTTATTGGAATAAACTTTCAATCGGAAGTCTGTGCTAGGGTTTACCCTATTTCGGTTAGCTCCTCCCTTGAAGTCCACTTTACTTCCGCAAAGTCAGGTGATGTGATATGAAGTGGTGCCCTAGCGCCTCGAGCCTGCTCTGAGGGCGAAAGAAAGCATCGTGCTTGGACAGAGTATGCATTGTCGACGCACAGTAGGGCCTGGAGGCTACACTGGTGTGTCTCGGAGGCGGCGCTGCCTATCGGAAGTACAAAGGCGAGCCCTTAAGCCCTCTGGTCAACCATCACAGCGCAGTCGGTGCTAACCGCGCCATTCATCAAATCCCCGCCTGAAATGGACCGCAAAATGTCACCGATCCCCCTAGGCGAATCATTCGGATCTGGAATTTCGGTCTGACTGGAAATTGGATTCGGGAGCCGAACCTGTGCCCAGTAGGTCGTGCTGCCTCACTTGTCTTGACTTGTGCCCAAGGTGGATAGTGCGTTTTTTTCTACTTCTCGGCAAAATTTACTGGCACTTTACTTCGCATTCTTCTTTAAACAGACAAGATCGTGGTCAAAAAGAGTTTCTACACGACCTGCATTACCTGATTAACAATTAGTGGAGTGTGAAGTTTGGCTGGAAACTTCTCAGCCCATAGAGGTCCGAATCCACACCTCTTTTTTTAGCATTAAAGAAGTGCTTGGGTGAGCAAGCGAAAAATAAAAGTAAAGTGAACCTCTCTTTCAAGCAAGAATATGCATGGAACTATGCCCCACATGTGGACTTTTTCTGTAGTGAATGGCGGGCGTATGTAGTTAGAACCGAGGAAAAGGCGTGGTGTTTGTGCCCACCTAGTGGCTGTGTGAGCACTCCCTGGCAAGACGGGGGCGTTAAAATCCTTGTCCTGCTTAAGTATATTGGAATACGTTGCTTGCTTAACTCTCAGTCTTTGTAACCGGTCACTTAGGGGCCTCGTCGGGTGTTGTGGCCTTTTCGCTATGCCGGCAGTCCGCAGGCCCTGCCGTGAGTCGACAATGCTTATAATGACCTAGTATTATGCCTTCTTTCACCTTCAGGGAAGTTCTAAGGCGCTATACTGGTCTAACAGTGACATCTCGTGGGCTACAGGAAGTTTGCTAAAAAGTGAAGTGATTTTGGCTGTGGATTATTTGGAAGAGTCTGTTACGGAGGCTTCTACCGCACTCGTATGTGGGTGTCAGTGGGGAGGATTGGCGATGCCTCCTCCATCCCTCCTACTAGCTGGGCGTCAGTGCACCTCCATGAAAGCTATTGTTGAACCCCGTAGCTTGTTGTAGGGTCCTGCTTTTACTCCCTATCGTCTCTAAGGCTATCCAGTAGGCATGCGTGATGACCGACACATCCTCTCGTCATTTCGAGTAGAATTTCCAAGAAGGGTAAGCGACGTGGCAATGTGATGAGCGGGTGGCGTTGTTGTTCTCACACCACCGTCTACGTTGTGATGGCTGACGATGGAGGTTGACCAAGCGGAGCGACGGAGACGACAACCATGAGGTGAGAGGGGCTTTGAAACGCCCTACCTGCTTGTTAAACTCCCGATATTGATAGCAAAGCACTGGGGAGCTCCATCACTCTACCTCCGCCGGGTCGCCTGTCTCCACAGCTGTGCCAGTAGCTCCACGACTTGCCGGAAGTCACCGATGCTACGATGGGAGCGCAACGCAAACCTCTGCTTAAACGACAACAATCCCCCGTACCGTATGTTAACAGAGAACCAATAACTTTACGTGAAATGTCGTTACTATTATTATTATTACTTTGGGTCTGTGGAAAGCATCGGTGAGTTTTGACGTCAACTGTAATCTCATTGCCACTTGAAGCGCCTCAGCACGCCTGATTTGACTTACAAATTAGCTCTACGAGGGCAAGACGCTCTGAGGCGAATTCAATTGAAGTTATTTTATATTAATGTAGGTATGAATGCAAAATATACATAAATAATTAGAGAAGCAGTGGTCCGTTACGACTTCGACTCTCCACACACTGTACTTCTGGCAGCGCGGAGGGAGGAGGAGCTCCGCCAACGAGTTCCATTTACTTCTTTGGTGGCACCGTGACCTCGCCTCCACTTGGCAATTGGTATGAGGTGCATAAACACCTTTTGAAATCGTGGCCAACAGAGAAGGTAGATGTAGAAGTCCACACTGGAGATTAGGAGGGAACAAACAATTCCCACTGCATCCATCACCTCCTTTGCTAGCTGTATCTTGCATTTCCGTTTAATACCACCAAACCACAGAACAAGGCGAAGTACTCCGCTTGGCAGTGTGGGTATCATGAGGATAATGTAGATCATTAGCACCGCCATCATTGTCTTGTGAACAGTCATGGCGGTCTTCTTGCATGTCTCGTGTTTTGCTGTTGTCGGTACCATCCAGACGGCACCGCCACGCCAACGAAAGCTTCTTCGCATTGTCATGTAGACTCCGACAGACATGATGGGCAGAATGGCGAGTGGAATGAGCGTCTGAAAGAGGAGGTCGATGAAGGTGTTCATGCTGCGCGCCAGGGGTGTACAGACGTACCAGGTGCCGTGATCGAGCACTATGTTGAGGATGAGGGGAGCCCGAGTCGCGAGTACAAGAGCAGCGCAGATGAGGAGGAGGATGTTCACTGTTGTGAGTGTCCAATGCGCACGGAAGAAGAGAGGCCGACTGACGAGGAGGTAGCGCTCAAAGCCTATAAGCAAGGCTAACCAAGTTCGGTAGAGGTGTAGACAACTGATGATGGCGCATGTTGATCTCTGAAGAAGCTCATTGACACGAGAGGTTGGAGAGAGACGAGGAGGTAGGAGGAAGGACTCTAAACTTATCACAAGGCCAGTAAGAACAACTAGAAAATCAACGGAAGCGCCAGTGACAACAAGGCGATGGGTGGTGTCTCGAGTGAATCGGTGACGAAGGAGGAGGACAGAGAGGCAGGCGACATTGTTTATCACACCGACACAACAGACAGTAGCTGCAACAATTGCAATGGCGTAGAGAAAGTCGCTGTCCGGGGGCTGAGTCTCGCAGTAGGTTGCATTGAGGCAAGTAGGGGGATCCTTGAACTGAGCACACCTTCTAATCACCACGTCGATGGAGGAGGACATCTAAGTGAATGCTTTGGGGGGAAGCACTGACGCGTCGATGAGGCGGCTGCTTAGCCTTTGGCTACGCCTCCTCTCATTGGCTAATTTGGACGTGAACTCACCTCCATCCAATTGCAAACATCCACCAACAAAAGTGATTTTCGAATAGAATCAACTGTTGTTGTCGCTTATGTTGCCTTTGGTGATTATCTCGAAATCTGTTTGCCAACATTTGGTGTCCTGTTTTTGGAGGGTTAATCCGCTTTGGATACTAAATTAGCCTGAAGTTGTGTATAGAAGGTAGCAAGGCGAGCCGTTTTATGGAGCACATTTGCCTCTGGGGTGATGAGAGTCTGGTAATAGTAACAACCTGCAATTGGAGTTTCTCCCATTTCCAAGCCTTGTGGAACGGTGTCTATTTCGTCCTCTCGTTCCAGTTTATCGATAATCACTCTACAACGTTGAAGTCGTGCAGACTGTCGTGAGAATCGTCCATGTCTTTCGGTGCTCAATCAAGCCAGTCAACAAGCGCGCCTATCACTTTGATCATTCGGTATCAGACTAATCGAAGCACCGGTTACTGCTAACTAAGAAGTTCAGTGTTTCCCCTGTCTATCGAAAATGACAATTTTACTTAATCCGGTTGTTGTCAATGTGCGTTTGTGCAGGTTTTTTTCATTAATAAAATGGCGGAAGTATTAGCTTAAGGCAACAGAGTTGGAGTCGCTACGTCGTAATAAAACCCTGCGGAGGTTGGAATCAGATCGTATCGCATCGAGGCACCCTTTTAAACGGAAGATTTACTGCTGCTGTTTTCTTGCATTGGCAAGGCCTGGTGGGTGTGAAGGGATACCAACTTGGAGCAGTGAAAGCCCGCCTTTGTAGCAAGGTGGTTTTTTGATTGACTGGCGTTTTACCCACTTTTTTGGTTTTACAAATTTATGAATTGCACTAACGCCTGACCAAAGTGGGGAGGACATTGAGACTTGCCTGAAAGCAGGATGTGCATCGCAGGCGTACAACAAGACAGGTGGAGGGACTGGCATGGTCCAAAGGTAAGTCACTTGCTGGAAGTGTAATATAGGCGCCTTGTGTACCTCCCCTCTCCTTCCTAGTGCCGCTCCTCTTGGTCAGCCTGCCTCGTCAGCCATCACAACGTAGACGGTGGTGTTGGGGAAGCGTCAACGAGACAACCGTGCCAGTCATCGAAGTCCCTAGCAAGTGAGGCAATACTCGACCGCATCGCCACTTATCCCTCTTGGCAATCCTACTTGGTCTGCAGTTTCGTCCTCTATAAGAACCGTGTTGAGATGACGAGGAGAGAAATGTGTTGGTCATTACAGTGCCCATTGGGAACTGTAGAAACACTGGCGTAAACGCAGGACCATACAACCATATCCTCGTGTCAATTCCTCTTTGTGATTGCGTTCTCACTTCTGTGTCGCTCAGTCATCCATCCAGCAGGTGGAGGAGGTATTTCAAGTTCACCTCTCTGCGCAGGTACAGCGGACGCCTTCGTAATTTGCCTCTCTTGATGACTCTCGGCTGCGACTTATGTTGTTTTGATTTATTAATAGCATTCCTGCCGAGCACGGGACAGTCGTTTTTAGTCCCTTTTTTGGGTCTCCACAGATTCCCTTCATCAGCAACAGATGTCCTTCCTCTGTCACGGTTTTGTTTGCTTTTCGTTTTCTACCACCACGGCTCTTGTCTGAAGTTAGAAAAGAATTATAGCACTGGGAAAATAATGTTTTGGCGCCGTACAGAAGGCGTAAGGCGCTACCAGTGTATAAGTAGTACAGGTCTCTATAGTCAAGGTCGATGTGTCCTCCTCGAAGCTACGTAGAATGATGCCAAGAGCTTATTTATGCCATCAAGCTAAGTAGGCTTTTTGAGACACTTACAATACCGCTTTGCTATTTCTGGAGGTCTTCTTTTTTATAAAAAAGTAATTATTGTTTTGTGTCTTCTCCTGATTGGCCAGTATCACGTGGAGACAAATTGGAGCCCATACTAACCTAAATTACGTAAATATGCGAAAATGAGGATAACTGAGTTCTCCAGTAATCTGTCTAGCACCAACATCTTCAGTTTACGCATTACTTTTTACTATTTCTAGTAGTTGTGTACGCTCTGTGCTCATCTATCCCTCGAGAGGCGAAGTTGATCCACTTACAGGTGATCAATCCATAGCATTTCGCATGACAGCAATGCCATTACAACTGGGGAAGCGTGACCAATGTTAGAGCTGTTAGAGGCATCCCATTCAATTCAGCAAATCATTCGAGTCGCTCCCCATAAACTCTCTGCCTCCTGCCCTATCCAGCTGCTGTGGTTGTGTAAATAACTTGGGTTAGCTTTTCCTTTTCCCCCTATCAGCCAGAGACATCTCGTCAGATACTGCTCCCTATGTAAGTCGGCTAAAAATTGAGTCCATTTTTAGCTCATGAGTGAATCCATTTCTCCTTAGAAGCTGAGAGAGGCTGTCCACCACCTCCTACTTGTACGCCGAATCCACAATCGCCGTTGAGCATCAACGTGAGCTGCTGTAGCGAGTTTAAGTGGGCGGTCACCCGACTGTTCATGTCGGCGGGCGGGACTTCACACATTCTTCATCGTCCACTTCCAGGCGGCCGACGCCACAATTCCCTTTCGACGACGGGTGCCTCCTGTGAATGGCCTCGCTGCAGCGTATATTGCACCTCCGAATCGACTGCCCCGTGGTAAGCGGAGCATTAATATGTCCTTTCACCTTTATCGAGTCTTTGTGATCCTGCACCCAAACTCTAGATACTTCATTCCTTTGGCGTACCAGCATCCATCCCCCTTAAGAAAGCGCCAACAGAATGCCTAGTTGCCGTAGCTTCACCCATCAATGCAGCCTTAGAATGAAGAAAGTCTATACAGACGCCATTCACTTGTCCAGGCATCCGATGGGCAAGCACAGCCCCCACGATTGGCAAGATGAACCGGCCATTTCTATTGTGCAGCATGGGCCGGCTCGAGTTTGTGATGTTGAAATGACATTTATGACGCGAGTTGTCACTGGTTGGAGAAGCCAGCAATGGGTCAGGATGTCAAGTGAAACGGTTCATTTGATTGCCAATGAGTTTGCTTTGAGGCTATCGGCCCCGCGGATAGAGCTTGATGCTGTGTTGCCAAGTCCGTTGCTGTAGAGCGCTTGGCGATGGTGACGTAGTTTAAGCAAACCCGCAATCTTTAGAGGGGATGATGAAGAGGACTTTTGACGTAAGGGCTTATTGGTGTCGCATGTCTCCTGTCTGAAAATTGTGGTAATAAACGACTTTATCACTGGTAAGTCTCACTTAATCCCCTTGAAGGCTGTGTTTCTTGCGTCTGTGGTACCGAGTCACCCATTGAGGTTGAAGACAGGACTTCGTGTTGCCTTTAAAATTTTCCTTATAATTCCTCCCTCTTCTTGGCATTTGAGGGAATAAAATGAGACGAGTAGCAGAAGCTGGTCTCTGGGGGCGCTTTTTTTGTTTTCATGACTAGGTAAACAATGGCGAAAGGAGGACAAACGCCAGAGTTGCTAGCGCTCCCACTTTTTAAGCCATAGAAGGTGGGTCTCAAAGCATTTTTTATGCCTCCATTCCTAATAAAAAGGTTTGGATGTCCTTGTGAAGCAGTGGGATTTGGGTTTTTGTCTATAATTTACAAATCTAGCCCAAAACGACGGAATGTCGGATGTGGGGAGCGCGAGGCTGGCGTGTGATCACGAGGAGTAAGCGACATTTGCCGAACTCCGGACTAATAACGTTGTGTAGGATCCAGTCGTGGACGAATGTTTGAAGTGAAGTGTATTGATAAGGAGGTGGGAAGCTGTTCCACCATTTTTCAAATCTTATAATTTCCTCCTTACCGCTTTTGGTGATGAGAGACTGAAGGAGGCTTTGCTATTGTACCTTCACCGCACAATCTGGCCTTTGGGTCATGGTAGTGGCGCCCATGCACTATGTCTTCGTCTTTTGTCTTCAAGGAGGTCTTGGGGTGCTGCATTAGTGGCAGAGGAAAGTGCGTTTCGTACTAGCGGACATCTGCTGTTGGGTGAATAAACTGCGGATGAGAGGATCGGTGACAACCCCTTGATGGAGGGACTGGGAAAAGACGTCCGCCTTTGGCGCTTGTTCCACTTCTATGGTCTGTCGAGAGAAGATATCAACAACTGGAGCATTATTGGCTGTGGATGGTGGATGGGAAACCCACGCAAATGCGCTGATGGAGGTGGAAGGAGGGGAAGGAATGTGTAAAACCACCCTACCAAGCCATCAACCCTTTGTTGCGTGAATATCGGGGAATTTTGGACAAAATTGCCTTCTCAGCTTGACTTGGATTTGATCTTCTTTGACTGGGGAAGGATGAAAGGAGCATGAAGGTTGCAATTTTCGCTAATTATGCCCTGAACGTTTGTTTCGTTCTGCCGGAATTTGGCTGGCTTTAGCGGACGCCTCCTCCTCCTCCTCCTTTGATCTCAAACATCTCATTTTGATTTGGGGATGATGATGGTGGTGAAATTGCTTTAATTTTATCACAGACTCTGATCACATGCACCTCGGTTTAACGTTTTGTGAACCACTCCCTTGGGAATGCTAAAACTAGAGACCTAAAGAGGAATAGAAAGTGTGAGAGAGGACGTTCTGGGGTCATAAAAGCATTTTGTGTATCGAGTTCACGGTGGGTTGACGACTGATGCCGGTAGGATGGATTGGACCTCCTTCTCCTATCCTCGGGAAAACATTTTCAAGGTCAAACGAATTCTTCCTCTGGAAAGGGCGACTAATGCGTCGCTATCGCCTGGAAATGCAACACTGAATGCAATTTTGGGGATTAAAAAAGTGAGCGCAAGTAGTAGAAAATGTTACAACAAGAGAGAGCTTATAATTTTGGTCACTTTTCACCTACAACTCTCTCTCTCTCCTGCACTGTAGCAACGCCTTGGACAATGCAAGGAGAGACCGCACACAACTGAAAAAAAAAAGCGTTTTCAAGGCCCTTTTATTCGTGAAAAGAAGGCGGTTGTGGTAACGGGCTGCACCGGACAGCCTGTCAGGAGCCCTTCTCGGTGACTTTGATGTCTCCTTCACGATCACTGGCGTCATTCAACAGGATTTGCCCAGTTGAGATGCAACTCCTCTGTTTTGATGGGCAATCTGTGAAGGGCAGGAAGCACAACTTACGGGAAACAGATGACCAACGTGGTGGAGGCAAAGGGACAGGAATGAAGCGGACCCGCCGTCCACCATTTGGCTCGCCCAGCTGACGATCGCTTTCATATCCGCTGACCAGTCCCTCCTGGTGGAAGGTGATAATGGAGAGAAGTAAGGCATGATTGATGAATGATGTACTCTCTGTGCCTCGAAGTATCCCTTAAATTTCCTCTTGATTTGAGACCTGCGCTTCACGATGGTTGCGGTTTCGAGCTCCCTTAGAAGCGGGAGAAGGAGACGGAGGGGGTATACCCTCGAGACTTCCCTGAAGACGGAAAAGGGTGTCAAAAATTTGGTTCAAGCAAGGTCGCGACCAATCTCCTGGGATTGTATTATACTCTGCGTTACAAAAACTGCCAAAAAAAGTGGCCACAAATTTTTCGTTTTAACATCAAAAAGGTCAAAGCTAATTGGTGTGGTCAGCGATGTAGTGCCTTATTAATTGGTTTAATTGTTTCTTTTTGATTTGACAGGTGCTTCAAGGTAGCTTGGCCTTCGGGCTCTCCCAGGCGCCCGAGTAATTCGGTTTCAGGGAAGACTCAGAGCGGTACGCTGATGTCATTGATAAGTGAATTCAATCCTAGGGGGTAGCGGGAAAGGGAGAAAAGTACGCTTGTTGCGGATGGGAGAACCCATGACGGCTCCTAACAGAGCGTCGTGTAATGGCGCCTACCTTTGGCGTAGAGATGTCAATGAGGTGGTGAGCACGTGATACCTCCTCCTCCTCCTCCTCTATTGGTGGGACACAATCCAGATGGACATGCATGGGCAGTCTCCACCCGCCGTTGCAGTCAATTATCTTCTCGTGTGTATGGAAATTTGATGGCTGGCACGGATGGCTCGACTACGTTGCGATGGGCGAAGCGGGAGATTGACGTTTAAAAGGGGATAAGAGTCTCGAAGTACGTTGGTGTTTGTTTAATTCGCAATTTTGCTAAAGGATCACTTGGAGGCCACTTGGCTCCCTTTCAGTTCTTCTCTACGTCGGGTATCGTGACTTTTAGCGTCTCCATGGGGATCTGGACGCCGTACAATGATGGTTTGGCTCATCAGGTGAACTTAACGAGACATTCACCGTGTGTGTGTGTGTGTGTGTGTGTAGTTTAGATGAGCAATTTGTTGTTACTTTAAATTGGAAGGCCCAGGCGCAATTTTCAAGTGGCTACAGGCAATTTGTGAACTGGACAATTCTAGTTTTCTTCTTCTTCAAGGCCAATAAAGGGCCTCAAAAAATGGTCTGAGATGCTAGACACCGCCTGTAAATAAAAACTTATTTATCGTAACTTAGTGGAATTTTAGCGAGGAGAGTCAGCTAATTTGCCCAACACCTTACTTCACACCCATGCACTTAACTGAGGGCGTATTAAAGGGTAAATTTCTACCGGAAAGTGGCAGTCGTAAGGTCGGTTGACTGATTAAAAGGCACACAATCAAAACATGACGAAGTGAAGTGGTGGAGGTGTCATTTACATGAGCAGAGCGCCTAATTTTTATTTTCCTCTTTAGTCAACCGCTTAAAATCTGGTGCTATCTTTAGTTCTTTTTATAAAAGTGTGAACTGGATTTTGGTAAAATGCATTTTAATGCATTAATTGTTTGCCCAAGCCTCAGTAATGATGACAGACGATTGCAAATCCGCCGGCCGGACGGCCTGGTCCCTGCGCCATACCTACAGCCCACTAGTCCTGTTGCGCACCGGCAATGCATAACCTACCTATGTAATATGCTATTGTACCTTTTTGTCCCACTCAAGCAAGTAAGTTAGGTCATAGAAATCAAATTAGCTTTAGACTCCTTCACCGACATGTTCATGCATTATATGCACACGCGTTGCCAATGGATAGGATGGCACGAGAAGCTGGCGGTAGGAACTTTGCAATTTTAGTGACTTTTGGCTACTTGATCGGCACAGGGAGAGCAGTACTTTCTGCTTTGATGTTTGCTGATATTTTTTGTTAAGTAGCGTTCAACCCTTCACCTAAATTATTTGATCGAAGAAAAATACAGACACTTTTTTGGTTGATGTGGTCTAGTTTGGCGGGATAAATTGCTTACCAGAAATAAAACATAGTTCTGATGAAGACTTCCTGTATTTTTGTTGATTAAGTTAGTATCTGTCAGCTGAACACATCTTCACTCCAAAGAGGGAGAACGTGTACAAAATCAGTGCAAATAGGCACGGACTTCTCACAGTGTTAAAGAAAACTGCTTAGTAGGGTGTTATTTTGTTGATTATCTCAAAGAGAAGGTGGAGTAGTCCATTTCCAGAGCACATTGGTCAGAATCGCTAAAGCGACGCTGAAAGAATGCCATTTTTCTCAACGGTGTGACACAATTTCGTTCAGAAGTACCGCACCATTAGGAATGCAGAAAGCTACTCAGTTTTCATGTGATTCAAATCAATCAGATTCAAGGTCATACAAATGTAACTGTCTCCGCTGGAGCACGATTCGTTGAGACGGTTTGTGCGGGAATTCGAATCTGCAATTCAGCCCTCGGGATTCCGATGGGGTTATCGATCCTATTTTGACATAAAATTAAGTGGCTTTGTAAATTTTAACAATAATTAGTTAGAGGAAGAAAGGCTGTCTTTAGGTTTGCATTCTAGTGAATATGCGAATGGCTCAGTGCGTTGATAATCTTTGATCTCACCCCATTCTTTGCGCTTAGCAACCTAAAAAATTTTCTTCTTACGTTAACTTACACAATTTACATTTATTATGCTTTAGTACTAGGAAATGCATCTATCTAGCAGGCACAGCGATAACTTTTTTGCATTTTAAGAATGTGAAGGACACCGCAATAAAGGATTGACTAATTCGTCAGTAGCTTTACAGCATTTATTTTTAAGGTTGCATTTTTTTTGCCTTAGTAAAGTTATTAAGCCTTTCTTAAATAAAGACGGACTTCAAGGAATTCTATTTGATTATATTAAGAACGGCATAAATTATTCTTCTTTGACAACTGGTACTCAGATTAAAAATGGTCCATTTGTGTTATCGCTTGCAGAAGAATCATGCTAATGTTCCATTATCATCTTTACTGAAGTACAAATGAAATGTGGGCCTATCAATCTGTCATCTACCATGCGCATTAATAAGTTCGGGACGGTTTATTAGATAGCTGATGCTAGTTTGGGGAAGAAAGAATTGTAGAAATTCTGATACACTATGCAGTCACACCAAGTTGATGCTCTTATCTTCGTTTTCTAGCGCGCTAGTATATTTGTAGGTGATTATGCAGCTGGTAATATTCAATATTTTGATAAAGAAATATGAAGAACAGTGTCAATTTTCAAGCCATAAGCAGTCACAATTTGCAAAAGTTTGGCAAATAATAAAAACAAAGGCAATGAACTAAGACAATCTTGCTTTGAGCAGGGGATTCGCTGCACTTTGAACGTGGATCTCTTAGTTTGTGATCCAGTCAATTAGGTTTATTCGACTGCAGAAGAAATTAATTTTAGACTCCTTAAATCTCGTTGTGCTTGTTTTATTAACTTAGCAGGATTTTTAAAAACATTATTTTGTTTTAAGCTATCGTAAAGTTCTAGCCAGGTAAGAATTTTAGATTGCGATCAATCCGCAGAACTAGATACTGTAAAATTTGCCTTTATTCGAGCAAAAGAATCCAATCCAGGTGTAGACTTTAAGCATTTGTTTTGTGCCAGTTACAATTGGACCAATCGACAAGTTTTTTTCGCCTTAAATTTCAACCCGCTTCAGTGCCGCTATTGCTGCTCCTTCCCCTTAAGGCTCTTAATGATCAAAAATCCTCTACTTACAAAATAAGTGGTATTTGCACGATGCAGACGCCATGGGTTCTGCGAATACCCTCGTTTCCTAGACTGTGGTCCGTGAGCGGGTTGCCCGAATTTTATTCTCACTATTTTCAAAGTTCGCGCGGACCTTACATATTCCTACACGCAATGGTGATGAATGAATGGAAGCCTTTGATTGAGCGAAAGAAATGTAACGCTGATAGCAAATCTGATAGTGATTCAGCAATGTGTTCGCATCCTGTTAAAAGAACATTTAATGATTGCCTAAGCCTTTCTGACGAGTGGACTCAGAAAGAGTGATATCGCTTATCGTAGTGATAGTTGAGGTTTTAGACAATCCTTGTCTATGTTACTCTAATCAAATGCTGAATATAAAATTGAAAAAATCCTTGCTCCGCTAAAGCCCCATTCTTTAAGACATGGAAAGTTGGGCATCGGATTCGTAAGATGCTAATCGTCTTACGTGTTGCACCTGCAGTAAACACTTTTGTCAAGGATGTGGCAAGAGAGCAACAAAAGTGAATTAAAATTTTCGTCCTGAAGCCGCGGTAAATCTATGAGTCTTCTCGCTCAAGCTTACACAAAATACAGGGAAAACCATAATGTATCTTATCTACAACATCCATACTAGGGCCCCTCTGCAACAGGTTGTGAATGGCTCGTTAGCTTTTCGAATACCGATTTCGTTTGCAAGCACCTTACTGGCCACTTTCCTCGGCCACGTAAGTTGGCATTCGGTCAATGCAAGTGGCTATAGTCCTTTTTGCACGTCGAGCATTCGTATTCCGCCTAAGTCTCGCGCCTGTTCCCATCTTTAGGAAAGCGTTAATTTAAAAGTTGCTGTAGTATTTTGTTTGTTAGAACTGCAGGTTCCTGCCAAGGTCACAGAGGTAGCCGTATCGCTCTAGCTGCGTGGGCTGGCCTCCGGGCCATGCCAGCAGCCTTTTTCCCTCTGTCCGGTGAATATATGTATTCTATCCTGCCACTTTGCCTTCTTTTGCCTTAAGGGAGCCTCGGGACGCTACATTGCAAAGAAGATATTTTATGCAAATTTGCAGAAGCATGCAATTTTCAGCTGGGATTTGTGAGTTTTTAGCCTAATCCAGGCTTGAAGCACGTTATAGTCGTCTTAGGTTAGATTTGATTTGTTGAGTTCCTTCTAAATTTACAAGTAAGTATCACGTAAAGTGCCTTTGTATTCGCTTGCTACTTTTAACAAACCATTTATTCTCAAATTTAGTAAAAAAACCACTTACTAGTAAAATTAATATTGTTGCTTGATTTTCTGAGCATGTAATGGCATAAGATTCTGCAAAACCTTAAAGGACACATTTTATTAGTTGCATCTTAATTACCATGAGTTACCAAAACGCCCTTTTTCCACATCTCTCTAACTCTTTTTTAGCATTTTTGCTTTATTAGAGACTTTGTGCCTTTACAATCCTGTCTAATGCATTGTTTATCAAAATTTAGTCCTTTGTTTTACTTCGCCACCACAGAAGCCCCGGGCGTTTCGGCAACAGCGTCTGGCCATTTTCCTACCTATACAGCCGTTGGAATGTCAGGTAGAGGTAAGGCTAGGAAACCCGCCGGAGGCAAGAAGCATACAAAGTCTGCCAGGGCGGGGTTGGTTATGCCCGTCGGCAGAGTTCATCGTTATCTCAAATTGGGCAGGTATGCTCGTCGTACATCCACAGCCGCCTCCGTCTACCTCTCCGCGGTTATCGAATACCTCGTCGCTGAGGTGAACGAACTCTCTGGTAACGCAGCCAAAGCCAATAAAAGGCTAGTTTGAGCTGTGTTTTGCTTATTCACGCACATTTTATATTGTTCTGACGAGTTGAAGGGCCAGTTTCTTGACTTGCTATAGGCAGCATTATTTTTTTCCACGCACTAAGAATCTCTACTATCGAATTGCAGAAAGACCATAACTCCTCGTCACATCATGCTGGGTGTAAGAAATGACGCAGAATTGAATGAGTTGTTAAAGAACGTCCACATCTCCCATGGCGGTGTGTTACCATGCATCCACCCCTCGCTACTCAAACGCAAAGCTTACTCTGATTCCCTCATGACTACCGGCCACAGCGGAGCGGGAGGTACCGTGATGAACCCTCTGCCTGTTACCAACGCAACCGCCGCGTCCTCGGCTTCCGCACGAGCTCTCACCAGCGCCACCACGGCTGCTGGCACCGCATCCAGCGGAATCGCCAGCAGCTCGTAAAGCTCGAGTATCTCCTCCGTATCTCCCTTTCTACCTTCCGGCACCTTGATCGTCATTGTACACTCCAGCCATCTCTACTTCATCATCGGCTTTTTTTACTTCGTATGGTTCTGTGTTTTTGCGTGTGTGTGTTCAGCTCGTTTCTTTAGGCTTTTCTCCTAACACAACGTGTATTCTCTTTTCAAATAGGCATAATAAAAAAATTACTTAATCTAGTCTCCTCTATCCGCCAAATGTGCCTCGCGCCTTCTTGTAAGAGCATGTATTGGTATAAAATGGAGCCGTAGGGGGGAAGGGAGTGCTGGGTAGGGGGAGAGAGAGAGGCGTCAATCAGCTTTCCGTCAGCTTTGTCCCTGTTGTGAGGAGCTGCTGTGTAAGGATTTCGTACACCATCCGTTTTCGGATATCTGGCATGTCCTCCTGAAAAGGTAGAGGGGTCATGGTTTGTGGTTCAGGGCAGTGAGATCCTAGGTTTGAAAGAGTAGCTTTGTGACCGGTGGGGTCTGTCACGTTAGGCGGGTTGGGTGTGGATGGAGTAGAGATAGCGGTAGTCGGAATAGTTTTGGACTGTGTTTCCGATTAAATGAGTGCTTGATAGAAGAGGTAATAGCTCTTCAAATAGGTTATATTAATTGTCAAATCTGCTGGGGGTAATCAGCAACACTATCTACATCCATGTGACGGTCTATGCCTAGAAAAAAATGCGGTGCTAGCTATACTGCTGGTAGTTGAAAGCTCCATCACGATCAAAAGCGCAAACAACTGCCTCACTGGTGGTTATCAAAGGCGAACAATCGCTATATAACAATCTTATTCCACCTATCCTCCAAAATCGAGTTACAAGACAGAATAGGGCCCACGGATGAGCAAGCTGACCTATAACCTATAAGTTCATCGCCTAGGCGGTTACCCAGGTCGTGAGCAGGGGAAGTGAATGCCAAACGGGTCATTGGAATGCATGAGAGAGCGAGAAGTTGGCCACGTGACTTCTCGCGACAGCGTTCACCTCACCTGAGAGAAGGTGAATTCGGCATCGCGGGACAAGAACTCCGCGTAGGTACAGAGAAAGACACCGCAGTCGGAGCCATTACGCTGCTGCGGCACAGATGTCTACAGAGTGGAGAAGCGTGGAAGTCAGCTCTAATCGCTTGGTAGAGTTCACGCATAGAAAGGCAACAATAAGGCAGGAGGACATACACCTGTATTAATCTTCTGCCATGTGGACATCGACCCCAGCGGCTTCTGAAGCTTGTCTTGGCTCTCGGAGTTCAGGTAATTCCTGACAAAAAAGGCAATGAGAGGTTAGTGCCTTCCAACGACAACCCACTTTCTGCCCACAAAGGAAGAGACCCTAACCCGACAATTCCATGCTAACTGATGGAGAGAAACCATGGCTCTTGTCGAAGAAAACAGAAAAGGATGGCTTCACGATTAATTTAGGTGGAAGGGTGAGGGTGAGGTAAAAATTCGAATTCCCCTTTGAACTGACTGAAATAGACCGTCAAGGTAAAGAGGATGCCTAGCAAATCGGGTGGGGGTCTGAGGAGGAGAACATACGGTTGGTGCTGGTACATGATTTCTTGCATTCAACAGACCCTGTACTCACAGACAAGCACATCATCCTCAAAGCCATTCCATCGCTGCAAACATCCCATTCAGTTCAACAACAGCGGGATATGGTAATTCAAACGAGCCACTCTGCCGTCAAAACGACAGAACTGTGCATGGAACACTTTAACAAGCTGAGTTTTGACACGCTGAACAGCTAAATGAATTAAAATTTAATGAGCTACAGGCGAAAAGATGTGCACTGACAAGACCAAGATCCGAGAGACAAGGCAACAACCAGCAGCGATTCTGCGAAGGCTTCAGTGGTATTACCACATAACTTTTATAAAAGACCAACACCTCTTGCCCTTTTTTGGCGATCAAGCAGAAAACTCATGTCAAGAGTTCTGACTGACAGGCTCCACAACAGGTCAGATTCTTTAAGAAATGCCCAACGGCTGACTTCTGCGACCCCAACTTCAAAGTTAGTGGAGGATTTTGCCTTTGACACGAAAAAAACCTCCAATAGCATCTCTAATTCGAGCGAAGTTTAGGGCACCTCTACTACCACCATTAAATTAAAAAAGCCCTATTTGATAACATCTTAAACCTGTCATACAGCCAGACAGTTGCGCAATGCGTGCTTCTGCCACTTCGGTCACTCAGATGGCGAACTCTACACGGAAAATTGCACTCTAGGCCTAGCAAAGCCCGAGATGGGCTTCAGAATGACCACGGCTGCTGTTTGACTTGCGGTTATCACACAGGCACTGTGTGTGTAAACGCTTTACGATAAATAAACGTGTGTACAGATGAAGGATCCTCCGACAGGAAACTCGAATTTAAAACTCACAAAAGTGTGTCCAAACAGCGGTCGTTGGCACCACCCATGGAGTCGTAGTAGGAGAGAGTTTCCTTCCTCAAGTCAATCGCCTAAAAAGAAGAAATGTTGAGCAACTTGGAAATCAGGAATGCGACTAATTACAATCCGGTTCCCGTAAAGTTCGATGTTACTGAGCCGTGAAAACACTTAAGCTTGTTCTCAAGACAGTTTTCTAGCTATACATTAAAATTCAGGAAACAAAGGAGACGGCAGTATAGTCCTGCACATTGGACAAGTTACATTACGCTAAGCAACCGTTAGCCACTATAAAAGGGTAGCAGAGGAACGTACCACGAGACACCAGTGAATGGTGCGATCGTGGATAGGCACTAGGATGAGGTCATGATCGAAGAGGTTGATAGAGCGGGTCCACCGGCGCACACCGGCATAGCCAGAGCCGGAGATGAGTTTGGGATAGAAAAAGCTATTCATCGTTGCTACCCTTACTGCGCCACACGCCGGTGCCTTCGCCACAGCCAGTCGACTGCGGTGGGCAAGCATTTGGAGGTAGAAGTTGATCACCATGTCATTTAGCCAATTGGTGCCTGTGAGGGTAATTAACTCGCGTCGTGTTACTGCCAGCCGGTAGCTTTTTACCATCACTGTCTCCTCGTTTGCTTCGGCCAGTCGCAGCATCACCTCCGCGTTCTGTGACTCTGTGAGCACTGAAGGAATCAGGGAATGAAAAGGCCCTTGTTGGTTCGAGCAACACCAGTAGTAAGTGACTTAACTCCTAGCTTTACTCATAAAATTGTACTTCATCCACTCCCATTCAAATGTTGCTGGTTTTCAAGCTCTTTGCAGCGAAATTCAATCACGACATTATTAAACTAAGCACTAACCTATTCACTAAAATCTCTCACGTGGTTGTAGCTTATGCAAGGACATTTTTATAGCACTAAAGGAGACCGCGATAGATTAAAAACAGGGTGACAAAAAAGACTTGACAAGACTTAAGATTCGAGAGAGAGCATAAAGCAGAGCACTAGAAGTTCAGTTGTGTGATGAAAATGGGGGGAGTCGTTGATATAGCAGCCAACATATATCCTGAACAGTTAGAGCTAAGCATATACAAGATGGGGGCAATCGTAATTGGCAACAACGCCACAGTCTCGATCATAATCCACTCCTGCAGTCCAAATTGATGGGTCAAGACGTACCTAGATCACATTATTTGAACTTGACTTGAAAGCTCAAGCAAAGTCATAAATCGACTTAAAGTAAAAACTATTAAAGCAGGTAGTGCGCGCATAACAAACTTGGAAGAGTTGATTTGGTTGGACGTTTGTACGGCAGCTCCTGAGGTATAGGCTGGGGTTGAAGGTAGGGATCTTGTAGAACAGGCGGGGTTCTCAGGAGGCAGGAGAGGCGCATCTCCAACTCGTTGATTTTTGCTTCCTCCGATATTTTTCGCTGCATTGTAGAAAATGGAACATAAATAGTACAGTCAGATGCCATGTAGCCTCATCTCGCGCTTTGAATGTACCCGATTATTCCAGAACCGGATCTCTTCCTCCAATTGTACTCGCTCCTTCTCTCTCCGACTCGTCGAGGTTGCAACGGCGGTGGTGAGATTGGAAAGCCAGCTCTTTGAAAGATATGGGGTGCTGCTTACACGCAAGCACCAATCATCGGCTGCCGGTGAGGTCGCTGTAACCGTCTCGTTCGTTACTGTTTGAGCGCCTGGGTGATCCGGCACTGGGGCTATTAGTTGTAAAAAAACGAGCTGTAATTCCAAGCAAAATGTAAAATTTGATGGTTTAACGTCATCCAGTTACTTCGCTTTTCACGACAAGTTCAGGTTACTAATAAGTCATGCGAGATCGAATTGAGGTGAGCGCTTATCACCCCACACCTCAGTCAAATTAGTAAAAATATCATGCCATCACTATCTCACGCGTTCTGATTGGCTGTAAGAAAAGTGACGCACAGATCGACCGGACAGATTATATTACATGGATGAAGCGAATCGAATGGAGAATGTAGCGACATCCATTGATCACCAGTCTAAGGTTAACAACTAAAGTGGGCGTTTTGGGAATGTTAGGTAAATAAACACTCGCCAAACTGATTCTAGTCTAGGCATCATGAATCTGTCAATGAAGCTACTACGAAGACTAAACTGCAGACGATACTCCTCAAAATACTGATCGCATTAAGCCATCTGGACAAGGAAATGTTTGCAAGAGAAAAATTGAGGTTTCAACAAGCTATCGAACGCTATTTGTAATCAGGTGAGAACTAGTAACGATTGAATGTGCACAACTTCTTTGTAGACAGCCGGTTATAGCAGAGGCAATAAGTCGCGAAAGCACTAAGGAATAAGGCGCTTAGAAATTTCAAAATGAAGTGTGACTTACTTGATTTTGACGGAACGTCCGGGCTAAAATATGAGACACACTGTGAGAATCCCACAACAAGCACGCCTGCTGCAGATGTCGGGGGACCGATGACTAATAAAAAGCACTCAAAAACTCCGCACAATACTTGTGATGGATGGACAAATAATGAACGTGATGCAAATATGAAGGGTTGCATTTACACAAAGGCAGGAACAGTAGATGCACTGAGACTAACCTCAACGTCTTTATGCTGTCAATCAAAGAGTGAGAGCCGAAAGATACCATGCCAGAACGTGCCACATCCAGCAAATGCTTGTATTCCCCTACGCTCAAACCAACCGGGGAATTTTCCATTGAAATAAAGGGCTTGCGAAATCTCGAATTAGCATTGGTTCCCTAAAAACGACAATGCTTCAGTTTTTTGATGATATCCTTAAGGAACGAATGGTAACAAGTGAAGTTACGGGAGATATCACAAAGGATATGTCCGGGACGGTATCAGGATCTGGAGGTACAAAGGGCTTTTCATGGTTATTTTTCCCGAAAAACTTCGAATAAAGAGTGGATGGTCTTAATTCAAGTCTAGAAGTAAGGAGAATATCCACGTCATTAATGGTACTTAGTCCGATAAGCTTCCTCAAGTCACCGAAACATACTTGGGTATCTTAGGTGGGAGATGGCAAAGAAATTCATCCGATTTTCGTGATGTATTTACGCCTTCTTCAGACTGAGGAACTACATTAGCATCACTGTCAAAAGGACCCATTTGTTTAAGAACCATAAACAAGCAGCCCCAAAAGGCGACAGTTAAGCACAAGTAATTAACCTTCAATTGGCGAACCAAATTTGAGGACGAATTGCATGAGCGAATAGTGACATCATCAACAACTCTGCAGCAAAACTTCCATGCCTGTGGAGCAATTGTTAGGCGTCACATTTACAAACGATTTTTGTTCAAGCGGATTGAAAACAAAAGCAGGGACGTCCCCTTTGTTTAAGTTCTGCTGGCAAGTTTTTAATACATAACAAAATCTATTAGAACTTTGTGGAAGCCATTTACAAATTTCTTACAAGAAGGTATAAATCTGCTTCCTAAAGTAAGATACTAATGTCACTTTGCCTTCTGTATGTTATTGTTGTAGCGTCCCGAGGCTCCCTTAAGGCAAAAGAAGGCAAAGTGGCAGGATAGAATATATATATTCACCGGACAGAGGGAAAATGGCTGCTGGCATGNTTGTTAAAGAACGTCCACATCTCCCATGGCGGTGTGTTACCATGCATCCACCCCTCGCTACTCAAACGCAAAGCTTACTCTGATTCCCTCATGACTACCGGCCACAGCGGAGCGGGAGGTACCGTGATGAACCCTCTGCCTGTTACCAACGCAACCGCCGCGTCCTCGGCTTCCGCACGAGCTCTCACCAGCGCCACCACGGCTGCTGGCACCGCATCCAGCGGAATCGCCAGCAGCTCGTAAAGCTCGAGTATCTCCTCCGTATCTCCCTTTCTACCTTCCGGCACCTTGATCGTCATTGTACACTCCAGCCATCTCTACTTCATCATCGGCTTTTTTTACTTCGTATGGTTCTGTGTTTTTGCGTGTGTGTGTTCAGCTCGTTTCTTTAGGCTTTTCTCCTAACACAACGTGTATTCTCTTTTCAAATAGGCATAATAAAAAAATTACTTAATCTAGTCTCCTTTATCCGCCAAATGTGCCTCGCGCCTTCTTGTAAGAGCATGTATTGGTATAAAATGGAGCCGTAGGGGGGAAGGGAGTGCTGGGTAGGGGGAGAGAGAGAGGCGTCAATCAGCTTTCCGTCAGCTTTGTCCCTGTTGTGAGGAGCTGCTGTGTAAGGATTTCGTACACCATCCGTTTTCGGATATCTGGCATGTCCTCCTGAAAAGGTAGAGGGGTCATGGTTTGTGGTTCAGGGCAGTGAGATCCTAGGTTTGAAAGAGTAGCTTTGTGACCGGTGGGGTCTGTCACGTTAGGCGGGTTGGGTGTGGATGGAGTAGAGATAGCGGTAGTCGGAATAGTTTTGGACTGTGTTTCCGATTAAATGAGTGCTTGATAGAAGAGGTAATAGCTCTTCAAATAGGTTATATTAATTGTCAAATCTGCTGGGGGTAATCAGCAACACTATCTACATCCATGTGACGGTCTATGCCTAGAAAAAAATGCGGTGCTAGCTATACTGCTGGTAGTTGAAAGCTCCATCACGATCAAAAGCGCAAACAACTGCCTCACTGGTGGTTATCAAAGGCGAACAATCGCTATATAACAATCTTATTCCACCTATCCTCCAAAATCGAGTTACAAGACAGAATAGGGCCCACGGATGAGCAAGCTGACCTATAACCTATAAGTTCATCGCCTAGGCGGTTACCCAGGTCGTGAGCAGGGGAAGTGAATGCCAAACGGGTCATTGGAATGCATGAGAGAGCGAGAAGTTGGCCACGTGACTTCTCGCGACAGCGTTCACCTCACCTGAGAGAAGGTGAATTCGGCATCGCGGGACAAGAACTCCGCGTAGGTACAGAGAAAGACACCGCAGTCGGAGCCATTACGCTGCTGTGGCACAGATGTCTACAGAGTGGAGAAGCGTGGAAGTCAGCTCTAATCGCTTGGTAGCGTTCACGCATAGAAAGGCAACAATAAGGCAGGAGGACATACACCTGTATTAATCTTCTGCCATGTGGACATCGACCCCAGCGGCTTCTGAAGCTTGTCTTGGCTCTCGGAGTTCAGGTAATTCCTGACAAAAAAGGCAATGAGAGGTTAGTGCCTTCCAACGACAACCCACTTTCTGCCCACACAGGAAGAGACCTTAACCCGACAATTTCATGCTAACTGATGGAGAGAAACCGTGGCTCTTGTCGAAGAAAACAGAAAAGGATGGCTTCACGATTAATTTAGGTGGAAGGGTGAGGGTGAGGTAAAAATTCGAATTCCCCTTTGAACTGACTGAAATAGACCGTCAAGGTAAAGAGGATGCCTAGCAAATCGGGTGGGGGTCTGAGGAGGAGAACATACAGTTGGTGCTGGTACATGATTTCTTGCATTCAACAGACCCTGTACTCACAGACAAGCACATCATCCTCAAAGCCATTCCATCGCTGCAAACATCCCATTCAGTTCAACAACAGCGGGATATGGTAATTCAAACGAGCCACTCTGCCGTCAAAACGACAGAACTGTGCATGGAACACTTTAACAAGCTGAGTTTTGACACGCTGAACAGCTAAATGAATTAAAATTTAATGAGCTACAGGCGAAAAGATGTGCACTGACAAGACCAAGATCCGAGAGACAAGGCAACAACCAGCAGCGATTCTGCGAAGGCTTCAGTGGTATTACCACATAACTTTTATAAAAGACCAACACCTCTTGCCCTTTTTTGGCGATCAAGCAGAAAACTCATGTCAAGAGTTCTGACTGACAGGCTCCACAACAGGTCAGATTCTTTAAGAAATGCCCAACGGCTGACTTCTGCGACCCCAACTTCAAAGTTAGTGGAGGATTTTGCCTTTGACACGAAAAAAACCTCCAATAGCATCTCTAATTCGAGCGAAGTTTAGGGCACCTCTACTACCACCATTAAATTAAAAAAGCCCTATTTGATAACATCTTAAACCTGTCATACAGCCAGACAGTTGCGCAATGCGTGCTTCTGCCACTTCGGTCACTCAGATGGCGAACTCTACACGGAAAATTGCACTCTAGGCCTAGCAAAGCCCGAGATGGGCTTCAGAATGACCACGGCTGCTGTTTGACTTGCGGTTATCACACAGGCACTGTGTGTGTAAACGCTTTACGATAAATAAACGTGTGTACAGATGAAGGATCCTCCGACAGGAAACTCGAATTTAAAACTCACAAAAGTGTGTCCAAACAGCGGTCGTTGGCACCACCCATGGAGTCGTAGTAGGAGAGAGTTTCCTTCCTCAAGTCAATCGCCTAAAAAGAAGAAATGTTGAGCAACTTGGAAATCAGGAATGCGACTAATTACAATCCGGTTCCCGTAAAGTTCGATGTTACTGAGCCGTGAAAACACTTAAGCTTGTTCTCAAGACAGTTTTCTAGCTATACATTAAAATTCAGGAAACAAAGGAGACGGCAGTATAGTCCTGCTCATTGGACAAGTTACATTACGCTAAGCAACCGTTAGCCACTATAAAAGGGTAGCAGAGGAACGTACCACGAGACACCAGTGAATGGTGCGATCGTGGATAGGCACTAGGATGAGGTCATGATCGAAGAGGTTGATAGAGCGGGTCCACCGGCGCACACCGGCATAGCCAGAGCCGGAGATGAGTTTGGGATAGAAAAAGCTATTCATCGTTGCTACCCTTACTGCGCCACACGCCGGTGCCTCCGCCACAGCCAGTCGACTGCGGTGGGCAAGCATTTGGAGGTAGAAGTTGATCACCATGTCATTTAGCCAATTGGTGCCTGTGAGGGTAATTAACTCGCGTCGTGTTACTGCCAGCCGGTAGCTTTTTACCATCACTGTCTCCTCGTTTGCTTCGGCCAGTCGCAGCATCACCTCCGCGTTCTGTGACTCTGTGAGCACTGAAGGAATCAGGGAATGAAAAGGCCCTTGTTGGTTCGAGCAACACCAGTAGTAAGTGACTTAACTCCTAGCTTTACTCATAAAATTGTACTTCATCCACTCCTATTCAAATGTTGCTGGTTTTCAAGCTCTTTGCAGCGAAATTCAATCACGACATTATTAAACTAAGCACTAACCTATTCACTAAAATCTCTCACGTGGTTGTAGCTTATGCAAGGACATTTTTATAGCACTAAAGGAGACCGCGATAGATTAAAAACAGGGTGACAAAAAAGACTTGACAAGACTTAAGATTCGAGAGAGAGCATAAAGCAGAGCACTAGAAGTTCAGTTGTGTGATGAAAATGGGGGGAGTCGTTGATATAGCAGCCAACATATATCCTGAACAGTTAGAGCTAAGCATATACAAGATGGGGGCAATCGTAATTGGCAACAACGCCACAGTCTCGATCATAATCCACTCCTGCAGTCCAAATTGATGGGTCAAGACGTACCTAGATCACATTATTTGAACTTGACTTGAAAGCTCAAGCAAAGTCATAAATCGACTTAAAGTAAAAACTATTAAAGCAGGTAGTGCGCGCATAACAAACTTGGAAGAGTTGATTTGGTTGGACGTTTGTACGGCAGCTCCTGAGGTATAGGCTGGGGTTGAAGGTAGGGATCTTGTAGAACAGGCGGGGTTCTCAGGAGGCAGGAGAGGCGCATCTCCAACTCGTTGATTTTTGCTTCCTCCGATATTTTTCGCTGCATTGTAGAAAATGGAACATAAATAGTACAGTCAGATGCCATGTAGCCTCATCTCGCGCTTTGAATGTACCCGATTATTCCAGAACCGGATCTCTTCCTCCAATTGTACTCGCTCCTTCTCTCTCCGACTCGTCGAGGTTGCAACGGCGGTGGTGAGATTGGAAAGCCAGCTCTTTGAAAGATATGGGGTGCTGCTTACACGCAAGCACCAATCATCGGCTGCCGGTGAGGTCGCTGTAACCGTCTCGTTCGTTACTGTTTGAGCGCCTGGGTGATCCGGCACTGGGGCTATTAGTTGTAAAAAAACGAGCTGTAATTCCAAGCAAAATGTAAAATTTGATGGTTTAACGTCATCCAGTTACTTCGCTTTTCACGACAAGTTCAGGTTACTAATAAGTCATGCGAGATCGAATTGAGGTGAGCGCTTATCACCCCACACCTCAGTCAAATTAGTAAAAATATCATGCCATCACTATCTCACGCGTTCTGATTGGCTGTAAGAAAAGTGACGCACAGATCGACCGGACAGATTATATTACATGGATGAAGCGAATCGAATGGAGAATGTAGCGACATCCATTGATCACCAGTCTAAGGTTAACAACTAAAGTGGGCGTTTTGGGAATGTTAGGTAAATAAACACTCGCCAAACTGATTCTAGTCTAGGCATCATGAATCTGTCAATGAAGCTACTACGAAGACTAAACTGCAGACGATACTCCTCAAAATACTGATCGCATTAAGCCATCTGGACAAGGAAATGTTTGCAAGAGAAAAATTGAGGTTTCAACAAGCTATCGAACGCTATTTGTAATCAGGTGAGAACTAGTAACGATTGAATGTGCACAACTTCTTTGTAGACAGCCGGTTATAGCAGAGGCAATAAGTCGCGAAAGCACTAAGGAATAAGGCGCTTAGAAATTTCAAAATGAAGTGTGACTTACTTGATTTTGACGGAACGTCCGGGCTAAAATATGAGACACACTGTGAGAATCCCACAACAAGCACGCCTGCTGCAGGTGTCGGGGGACCGATGACTAATAAAAAGCACTCAAAAACTCCGCACAATACTTGTGATGGATGGACAAATAATGAACGTGATGCAAATATGAAGGGTTGCATTTACACAAAGGCAGGAACAGTAGATGCACTGAGACTAACCTCAACGTCTTTATGCTGTCAATCAAAGAGTGAGAGCCGAAAGATACCATGCCAGAACGTGCCACATCCAGCAAATGCTTGTATTCCCCTACGCTCAAACCAACCGGGGAATTTTCCATTGAAATAAAGGGCTTGCGAAATCTCGAATTAGCATTGGTTCCCTAAAAACGACAATGCTTCAGTTTTTTGATGATATCCTTAAGGAACGAATGGTAACAAGTGAAGTTACGGGAGATATCACAAAGGATATGTCCGGGACGGTATCAGGATCTGGAGGTACAAAGGGCTTTTCATGGTTATTTTTCCCGAAAAACTTCGAATAAAGAGTGGATGGTCTTAATTCAAGTCTAGAAGTAAGGAGAATATCCACGTCATTAATGGTACTTAGTCCGATAAGCTTCCTCAAGTCACCGAAACATACTTGGGTATCTTAGGTGGGAGATGGCAAAGAAATTCATCCGATTTTCGTGATGTATTTACGCCTTCTTCAGACTGAGGAACTACATTAGCATCACTGTCAAAAGGACCCATTTGTTTAAGAACCATAAACAAGCAGCCCCAAAAGGCGACAGTTAAGCACAAGTAATTAACCTTCAATTGGCGAACCAAATTTGAGGACGAATTGCATGAGCGAATAGTGACATCATCAACAACTCTGCAGCAAAACTTCCATGCCTGTGGAGCAATTGTTAGGCGTCACATTTACAAACGATTTTTGTTCAAGCGGATTGAAAACAAAAGCAGGGACGTCCCCTTTGTTTAAGTTCCGCTGGCAAGTTTTTAATACATAACAAAATCTATTAGAACTTTGTGGAAGCCATTTACAAATTTCTTACAAGAAGGTATAAATCTGCTTCCTAAAGTAAGATACTAATGTCACTTTGCCTTCTGTATGTTATTGTGCTTTATAAATTTGGGTTGTAGTTATTAAAGCATCCGTTTATTCTACTATTATTTCGAAATCGAAATGGTGTGCATCAAATGGTCACCTTGCCTTGCATAGCAATTTACGCAGCACCTATACAAAAATAATTTGCAAACGTTTGGTTTTCTAAGGTGTTTTCCTTTTGATTTCAAATCCAGTCGACTCATGGAAAAGAACATCAGTGGTCGACTCAAAGCAATCTGCGATAGGGACATCCCACCACGCATTCGTATGGTATTATTTATTTTTAACGAAACGCTTTACTTCGACTCCTCAAATCAAATCTTCATCCATTACACATTGCTCAAAAGTTTTGTATCTCTCTTCAATTTGTAATATTCTCCTTGATCACTTTAACTATATGTTCCACAACCTCAGTGGACACCTCCTTTGGGACAAGAGACATGCCGAATTTGGTCAGCGGTTCCACCAACTCCTGTGGATCCACATCTTCGGGTTCACGAAATTTCTCCCTCACCTTTTGCCCATAATACACCCGTTGCCCACTGGCCGTATTCGCCTTTAGCCACTTGCGGCACTCTTCAAACATTCGCGCGTTCCACCCCGCCTCATCCAGCTTGCCAGGAAGGTAGTTGGCTATTACACGCTCTGCACCTGTCGTCTGCAAGACATTCTCTACTCTCCCGACTTCTATCTCCTCCACCGCGGAATCGCATTTGCCTCGACGTACGAGAGGCTCTATCAGACCTGACCTGTCCATCTCGCCTTGCGTTGCTACAGTGTGCTGTTGTGGTATTATCGATTTTTCCTGCTGCTTTTAATTGGTGCAGACAAGTGTGCGCGCGTGTTAGCTTTGAGAATGCTAACCAATGGGAAAGACGGCACTTTGGGTCCGAAGTAGCCTTTTCTGGGGGCACAAATGAGCAATATGGACCACCGTGCAGTGGGCAGGTGAGAATCGACCAGAAGGGAAGAATACTGATCACATTTTATAGGTCGATAATAACAGACATTAGGCAGTAAATCTGTGCTGAGGGTAATCGACCAATCCTAGTTGATCGCCGTGCTCACTAGTTGGGAGAATCCAAAATCTGAGGAGTTGGCGTTTTCGTATCCAGAAGAAGAGCATTACTGCTGCCACGGCGAAGGGTGCCATTACGGCCGCGGTGATGGGGACTCCATAGGTGGGACTCACTGGATCGTTGTCAAAGCAAAACGCAAAATGAGACGACTGTGAGAAGCCAATGTTGCCCAGGACGGTAACTACTTCGTAAAGCTGTTTGATACTATTTCTTTGTTGGAGGTGTTTTCTCTCAGATTCACACTTTACCCCGAAAGTTCAGTAAAAAAGTTCAAGTCCTCATTGTTTTTGTCTCCAACCCTTCATTTAATTATGAATAAAACTAGAAATCGCAAGGTTTTATAATGAAATAGTGGGAATTCATTGATGTATAACTGGCTGTGTTAAAAATAAGCAATGAGATACAGTAGCATTTGACAAAAAAGTCTATTCAAATTATCTTCTCTGAGGGCGGAAGGGGCGAATAGGTGATCTGATGGGTGTTGAATAGATGAATGAAAGAACGAGGATTAGCTTGGCGCCTAGGCGTCGTATTTGGGATACTGTGAGGAGACCAACTGGAGGGCATCCGTCGCCTCCGACGTGGGAATCCACTCCTTTTTCGCTTGATAGCGACGACAGTAGAAGAGACCCACAAAAGTGACGACTAATATTGGGAGGATAATCAAACAGCCCAGAAGGAGGCCGCTCATGAAGCTGTCTGGAAGGCCGAAAGTTCTACTGTTTTAGTTCATCGTCTCGGCATAGAATATGCATGGAGCTGGGCTGTGCCAGTGCGTGCATTATGCAAAACGCAGAGCATTTTCGTGACTGGGTGGGGCGGTCAAGGCTTAAGGGTTTGTGACCTGACGTGTTTAACTCCTATTTTTCACCTTCTTCATTCGATATTCACCTACTTATCGAATTAAGCCTTTTGTAAAGTTAATTAAACAACTTAACACACCTTCCACTTGTTTTGATCATAACAACTTTTAAAAAGCCTGAAATCATGTTATGCCATGGGTTAATTGCGTGCTTGATTCTAGGTTTTGGTAATGGGCTGCTTTGGGTCCCCTCCTTGCGTCCCAGCCTCTGGACCATACCACTAACCTCGAGTCAATGATGCATTATTCTGCCCGATCATCATTTTTCTTTCGCGTTCAAGGAAGTCTTGGGGGTGGGAAGCAAACTTAATCCCAATGGACAACCATCGCCAAAGAACTGCAAATAAGGCAGCCCGTGACGACGTCCAACAGAAAGAGCAAACAGTGAGTCTGACTTCGGCGGGAAAGCCGTTATCACCTCGCGCAAAACTAGCTGCGAACCCTCTAGAAAAGTTATCCATGGAGCTGTCTGCTCTATCTGGATGAAGGTGTCAAGTGTGTGAGCACACGACACCTCCGCCATCTCTACTAGCTGGAGAGTATCCGGGTGGAAATGGCTGGGCCGTACTGAAGGTAGAACAAAGCAATGCCCTATCTCCCCGGCAGCATGGTGAATCCCGTTCTTTGTTATGCGACCAGCAAAGGCCGCGCATGATGGCCAACACACTCCATCGTTCCTCCAATGCAGTCTCCATACGAGAAGAAACTCCAGATCTCAGCTGCATTGCAATTCGACGACTGCTCCAGTTGATTCGTGGGTGTTGTTCTCACAACACCGAGTATGATGTGGTGCCTGGCTTGAAAGGTGGAATAAGAGGAGCGCTGGGGTTGCTTAGGGGCTCTGCCGGAGGGCCTGGCCTCAAAACCGAACCAGTCTCCGTCTAGCTTAAGTAGTATGCCTTCTCTCGTCTTCAGGTAAGTCTCAAGACGCTGTGGGAGCTACAGATAGCCGGGTTTACTCTGCGTACCTACTTCCGTCACACTTTTCTTAATTTCAGTTGGCTTAACGGAAGTCTCTTCGGGTGATTTCAGGGTTTTTTGGATAACCTATCCATAAATAAGTTCTTTAATTCTTTACCACTAAGTAAAGGGCCTGTTAGTAACACTAACGATCTTTGCACCTTTTCAACCTGTCAACGCACAGAATGTTGGAATGATCCAAGGAGACGTCTAAGCCTTTTACAATTATACTGAGCTAAGTAACGGCCATTTAGAAAATCCGAATCCCTGACAGTATAGAATGCACATTTGACAGTGAAAACTCACGGTAGCATTCTCGACCAGGCAGGATTTTTCCCATAACAAAACCGTCCGTGAAGAATTTATTGCATTCACAGGTGTAGGTGATGCCGTCCCAGATGCAACTCGCCGACGGTGAACAGTCGTGTTTATTTCCTTTGCAGACGTCAAAGTCTAGACAAAAAATATGGACACTAGATCTCAAGCCAAAAGTTGTGGAACCGGGAGAGATCTTGGTACGCAATTTAGTGCTTTAATTGTTTGTTTAGCTCTCGATTATGATAGAGGGCCACTGAAAGGTCCCGCCATTGTGCCTCCGTTAGAAGAGTTGGCTTTTAAGCCTTCCTGTGCGTTAATAATGCATAATCCGGGAGGAGAAAGGACTTACTGGTAACAGAGATGGTCTCCTCGGAGTCGAAATCAATGTTAATTGGAGATGATTCGAGGTGTCGTCTCACCTCCGCTTCTTGAAAGACTTGGGGATTATCACCAGGGTCGAATTTGAGCATCATAGTAACCCTAACTCCTTCCTGACCATCCACACGAACCTTCTCATAATTCTGAAGATCACAGTCGACTAAAGCGGTTGCGATGGTGGGATTGGAACCGCGTATCATGGAGGCTATTAGCTAAGCAGATGAAAGATAGACTACCTGAGAGCCGTCTTAACCGGAAACCGTTCCAAACTGAGGTCATGGAGTGAAATTAATGCTTCAGCAGTGCGTGCATCGACTTGTATGAGGTGTGTGGAATGCAGGTTTCAGACGAACAACAGTGGGTCTCACCTGATTGCAAGCAGCAATGCTGATGGCCGGCTCTGAGTTGTTTTGATCTGCCCATTGCGCCAGACTCCCATCCGGATAGAGGTTCATCGAGAGGGAAATCCACACCGCAACTAAACACAAACCCAATTCTTTAGAGCATTCCCACCATCAACGGTTGTGAGAGGCTTTGGTTGCAGTAACTTGCGATAGTAGTGCCCGCCACGCACATAATGGGGTGTTGAAAAACATCACTTAATCAAGTTTGGATAACTAAGGAAGATTGATGGTAAATTTAATTGCTACGGTACAATTAGGTGTATTGGTAAGATCGAATCGAGGGCAGGAGCGGAGGCAATGACGTACCTCGAGAGCAATTCTTGCCAACATAATTTCCTGAACAGACGCAAATGGTGGTGCCGAGTGTTTGTTCGCAAATTCCTCCGTTTTCGCACTGATCCTTGGAGCACACAGTAGGAAATTTGACTAGTTCTATAGAAAGGCAGCATAACGATCCTGCCATTGATGTTGTTATTTGAAGGTGGAGCCAGGCAAAGTGTCAAGAATGAGTCAAGAAAGTTTGTCTCCGCAATTTCCGGATGGCTTACCCACTTCGCAGAACTCGCCGGTGCGATCTGGTGGACAGAAGCAGCTAGCATTGCCGGCAGGAGAGACAAGGCACACACTCCTGCCTTGGCATTTTGGGCAGATTGCACGATTATCCGGTAGTTTGGGTGCAGCTAACGCCTCGGTCTCATCTGGTACCTGTCCCCTCCCGTTCTCCCCCTCCATCGCTGACTCCACCTTTGTGTCATTTTCGGCTGGAGGCAATCCATTCAAACCCTCTTCCCTGGTACTCGTTACCAATGCCACGAGGAAAATCCAGGTCAGCGCTGTTGATTAGAGGGAATGAAATATGACTTTCATAGGCCCGGAGTTATAAAACTTTATGGAACTCTACCTATTTTTTGAGTTCAGCCTTCAAAATGCTGGAAACCGTTAGGTTAAGGCGGAAGGTGAGGAGATATGGAAAGTGGAGGGGCACTTACTTAATCGCAGGGAGCTAGGAGGTTGATTCAACGGTGATAAGATCATTTCAGACTCCTTGAGTGCCGAGACGGAGAGTGTTCTTGCCTAATTTAATGCCTATTGATTGCGATGCTTCTGTTGATGCTGTTGCCGCTGCTATTGGTGATTGGTGCTGCACGCTGTTTGGTTGAGACAGGTGGGTATGGATGCGTGTGTGTACACGCATCACCAACAAGTTTTCCATGAGCATTGCGCGCATGTATATATCATGGAGGACCGGTGAGCTAAATATACCGAATGCATGTAAACTGTCGCAGCTGTTCACTGAATACACTGGAATAATGCAGCGAAAGGAGACTTATGTAGCCGAGACTTCACTTTGAAGGCTGGCACACGCGTGGTAGTAGATCTGGCACCACTATTACGCTCAATAGATGAGGAAGAGATGTGACATTTTTTAAATTAAACATAATCACAAGATGAGAGCGGTCTGTAAAATACCACAAATGCATGACCAACGCAGTACATTGAAGATTAAGCCGAAAGTTGTACGAAACTATTTAAAGGGCAAAACGATACTATTTCTGTAAAATAATTTCAGCCAATATTGTTTCAACTGAATGAAAGTAACATGAGCAAAATAAGTGTAATTATATACGAATGTACAATACAAAACCGCAACAGATGGGTACAAAGATATAATACCAAACTTAAATATTTGCACCAACTAGCCATGTATATGTATGGTGTATAGTGTTAATTGTTTGTTTAACCCTTAGTTCTTTAAAAGTAAGTTTTGGCGCCTTGCTACTTTATCCCTGCCATGCCAGTAGTCCTAAACACTTCCGCAAAAAGAACATATTTGTTTTGACTTAATATTGTCCTCTTCAAACCAAGAAGAAGTGTCTGGGTGTTGCGATACGTATGCGCATTTTGCTTTCATTTGTCCTCAGAAAAGTCTAATGATGTTATGCTTGCAATGAAAGACTCCATATTGACTTATTTGTCATGATTCTTAAGCAAATTACGCATGCTGCGAAAGGCAATATTGATCCCAAAATTATAATGTGATTCCAAAGCAGATCTCCAAAAGTTTCTTGTTGATCAAAACAACCCAAATGCACATTCTCAGCGAGCACTCTCAACTTCAGGACTAACTCACAAATTCGTTTTTGCTTTTACATAAATTAGTGACCTTGGATGCTTGTTATTAACTATCGGTGAGGGAGCGCTTACAGCAAATCTGGGTGTTGACGCGTAAGGGTTTCTGCCTTTCCTTGTATGAATCCTGCATTTTCTAACTTCTTCGGACGTGTTGTGGGTTCTCTTAAGGTGACTATATTATGGATTCTCTCGCTTAGATCCCCGTGAATTTTGTATAAATCCTCATTACTGGATTGTGGTACATTTGGTCCTGTCCCTGTTGTTTGTTCATTCCTGTGTTATTTTTTGTTAATCCCACCTCTAACGCTTTTTCTAAAGCGTCTTAGAGTGAGTTTGACTCAGAGAACTGAGGAGTTTTGCTTGAGTCGTGTATAGTCTCGATTCCTTGGTGCTGTCCCGTTTTAAGTGGCTCGCTCTCATTTTACCGATAATTTGACTGACGTGGCATTGTTTAGCTTCATTTTTAATTTTTTAATTTTTTTCAATTTTTGTCGGCGAAATATTAAGGGTGGGTTTGTGGAGATGCATTTGACAGCGACCAAAGCTCCGTCGGAGGAGATGTCCCTGACGAATCGCGCCTTTATCAACAGTCGGGAATACGCTGATGTGCTGCGCTACAGTACTCTTCACACTGGCGTGGCATCCTACGTCTTCCGTGTGGACCCCAGCGATAAGGTGCCTCCGGGCAAAATTGGTTTCGGGTTGGCTCAGGTAGGTTTCACTTTTGATTTACACTCTCTATAGCGCAAATGGGCGAATATTTCGCTAGATCAGACGCTCAGCCTTGACCCGTGCAAAATCTCTTCTGACGCTTATCTCAGTTTGGCCCACTTCACCGTTGAAATGTATGGCAAGAAACCGTAGGTCTTTTCGTCTTGTTTAATCACAGCTCTTGCTGGTGCCGTTTAGGGGACCGCGGGATCCCATAAACTCGGATATCCTCTCCCAACGATTTTCCATGCATATGGCTGATCTACCTCTAACTGTTGGGCAACCTCTCCTCTTCAGATTCGATCAGCTCCTTCTCTCCATCGTCGTAAAGTCGCTTTCGGGTGCGTGTTATTTACTCAATGTGCAAATGGGGGATTTAGTCGTTGTGGTTGGCATTGATACAGGGTTTTGAACATTTCGTTATTGGTCTAAAATAGGTAACCCTGTGTTAAACCGGATTCTATGTATCTCACTCAGCCAGAATCTTTTTCTGTAATCGAGGTTGATTTAATTCCTTTTATTGCTTTAATCGGTAGAAATACACCTTAAAAGGTCATTTACAAGGGATAGGAGCTTGGCATTTTGTCTAGCTCAATGTTTTTTTGCATCTGTTGATTTGATGCAATTTCCTGCGTTCGCAAAATTAATAGGCTGCCAGATGTTTGGGAACTTTACGAAATCATAGCTTTATCTCTGACATTTTCACATGATTAACCCTTTTGGCGCGTATTGTTGCACTGCTGTGACTGTGGTAGCCGTCGGTCGAGTTAAATCAGTTCCACTAATTCCTTTTCCGCCTAAGAAAAAGCCTTCATTTTTGAGCTGATCTAAATTCTTCTCATCTTTACCAAAGGAGTAACCTATTTTCTGCAATATAGGCTTAATGCGCGATTCTAAATTCCATTGTTCATTTCCTAATTATCAGAAGTCCACTTTTTTGGAATGAAGTCCATCAATGCATAAGTAAGCTCTCAATTAGCCTCAGTATATCAGAATTAAGCATCAGGGTCTCTCAATTGACTGCTGCATATTCAGTAGCGTGAGGAAATACTTTTTCTATGCAGTGCTTTTTTTCAAATAAGGAAGCGATCGACTGGTATGCTAGTGAGGTTTTGCAAGATGTCACAGATCCATCAATTGATACCCTGATGCTCGAGTCAAAAAGGCCATTAAATGTCTGTCAGATTCGTTCTCATTCTGCAACTATCTTCTCTACTCTCTTAAGGACAAACTATGCTTTTTTCGTTGAAACTTCGCCTTTCAAGGAGGTGAAATTTTTTCTTCACTTATCGAAAGTGAATACTCAGCGATTGATGCTCTGAGGAGGCAAATCCAGTCTCCGCCCAAGACCTAGCCTTAATCTTTGTATGTCGGATGGGCGAGTGTTTGTTTTTTGGCTTGGGTTTTCTTCGCTGGCAAATTGATTTATATGCTTCACCACTTTCGCTGTTAGCTTTAATATGGAGCATTTCTTCTTTCCTTGCGGCGAGATTAGCCCATGAAAAGATGGTTACCTTAACTACAGTATCGCTCAGCGTTTCCTATGAACTGACAGTGCACAGAATTTGTCTGAGAAATGGGATTTTAAGGCTTCACCTACTTTCTTGGCTTTCTTACGGTCAGGGATGGTTGGTGTATTTTTCGTTGTCTGAAATTTTGCCACAAATAAATTCCCTATTCTAGTTTTTTTCTTATTAGATCGGAGAGCAATCTTAGCCTTGTCAAAATGCGGCCTTTCCCTACCCTAGCAACTCCGCTCAATTGGTTGCATCCGACATTCGTCAACAGCGATCGACTGATTCGGTTCATTGGAGTTTCATGCGCTTCTTGATGAGTGCGCTCTCTCCTCGAACTTGTCTAGTCGCAAATTTTAAGAGGAAACGATATGTAGCTCTCGCAGTAAGAAAAAAACATCCCTGACTCGAATTCACCCTTGTTTATTATTCACGTGGCGCATCCGAAGCAGGTTTGGTTGCCCAGTTTTCTTGCCTTTTGGATCATGATCTCTAAGATCGACGCATGCTGTAGAGGTCTCATGACGGAGCTCATTGTAGAGAAGACATGAAGACCCTTGAAAAAGATAGCGGCTAAGAGTATAACACTGACAAACCCAGTTGTCGGGGTCATCGACTCGAAAATGCAGTACTGAAGAGAACACGACTTCTCACCTACCTGCAGAAGTTTATGTTCTGTGGCATGAAGGCAGTATTCTTTCTTACCCTCCTTGGCTAAATTAAGCATCTACCTGTTCCATCAGATCCTTTTGAGCAAGCTACGATGGAAGCTCATCGCTTCTCCTCCATCCTTCTCCATAATGCCTTATTCCTCACTGTGCGCAGCAGCAGCAGCAGTGCACTTTCTTCTCGGCTATTAAGTGCCGTAGTCTGTACCGTTTGAGTGATGTCAAACGTTGTTTCTTTCTCACGAGTTGCTTTTTCGCTCAGTAAGTAATAGCGCCACTCAGATAGGACTAATTGGTCGTTATTGTCACAAAATGGATAACTCGAGTACCACTAGACATTTCAAGCTGAGGTATACATTGAGTAGCGTCCCTTGACTCTCCTGCAGACGGAAAAGGACAATGCGTACTCTCGACGTCCGGAGGCCAAACCATCCGGCAGAGGTAAAATAGTGGAGTCTTGCAGCGCCTTATTGCAAAAATCAGTAGGTAAAGGAAAAATTAAAGCGTCACAGAGTCTCTCCCCTCTCTTGAGTGCCTTCGTCGGCGCTCCTCTTTGTAAATCTCCCGCGTCAGCTATCACCCACGCGCCAACCGTGTTGGGCATTGAATTTTTAATTAACGGAGAAAATTCTTCACTGCAATGCCACCGATCTCTTCTGGTAGTTCTACCGAATCTGGGGCTTTATTCTCATTGGGATGTGCTGGCCACTACCTGTGACCATTGTTATTCGTTGCTGCACAGAGCTAAAAGTGGAGCCATGCAACAAAAATCGAGAGTTATCATAGTTGTGTGGAGACAGAGCTTTGCGTTTAGTTCTCCTTTTGCCACTTTATTCTCATCTCAGTGCTGTCTAGCCATTTCTGCCAGGTTTCTACCCAGCTAGTGGGGAGGTGGAGGATGGTGCTGCGTGTTTACATTGATTAGAATCCTCATTCAACAATGATCGACAGTTCCGTAACATTACTTCAATTACTTGCAGCTTTACTGTAGACTATGGGATCAGAGCGGTCACCGAGGACAGGCATCATTTTCATTTATAGTCCATTCACTTCTTGCATGCCACTAAGGTCTACCTTCCAGCAGTAGAGATCGGAGATCGGGTTCGTTTTTCGCTGCCACTAATGTAGCGCAGTGAGGCTTCCCTGCAGGCGAAGGAAGACACAACACTCGGGTGGGAGGGCTTGGAAGGCTACTGGCACGGTCCGGGAAGCCGGCCAGTCCGCCCGCCTGGCAAAAGTACTGCGGCGCGGCAATGGCCGCCAACACCAAATCTAAACCAATAACTCAAGTTATACAGTTAAACGAAGACTACTTAGCTTATTTTTATAACTTCTTAAGTAGCCCTCCGGTTTTGAGTGTAACCTTCGCATGTGCCGACTGCCTAGAATATTCTACCAACTAGTGCGCGTTTAAGAGCATTCTGTTTTTTTTCTCACTGTGAAAATGACGTTCATCTACGAAATATTGCCAGCCCTTAGTAGTGGCATGTCAAGTTAACGGATTACGTTCTGGCTTTTCACAAACGTTTAAGACCCCAAGTGGACTGAAATTGACACTGGCTTATCAAGAAGGTCCTCTCTAGATCGGAGCTCCGTTCAATAGTTTGGCCGATTTCTGGTAGAAGGGACCGGGAGTCAAGACTAACATAAATACAATCTCGGTTCTATCAGATGATTCAATAGGCACTGTGGTGTCCGCTGTACAAGTGCCATTTCGCACCAGCTCTTCCTCAACCATCTACACGTCCAAAGTATCCTTTTTTGCCAGCTTTTTAGACTGTTAATAGCCATTTAAATTGCATTTCCTTCGAAGCTTAAGCTATGCTAGCTTATTTTCTGATAATAACTGCTGGGAAACCGCAACTCTTTTTCATATTGTGGCGGCTAAATCATCCGTAATCACAGCAGCACCCTTTACTTACTGATGGCCGTAGGTTCATTTCTTTACAGGTGTTCTTGAATAGGTCTACATTTGCATTGTTGTAGGCAATTAGGAGTTCGAACCACTCTAACACTTCCTGATCTTGCAGCCATCTCCCTGAAGGAGGGGGACAAGAAATGTCAGTTTGGTCTCCTGACGGGTAATACGATAATTACGTGGGAGCGTACGCCCGAGTGTACCCTCCTCTTCATCGGCAAGTCAATGCACGGTGACGGTGGTGGCATTGGTGGTGGGATGAGCATCATCAATCCTAACTGGGACTTTGCTCAAATGGGCATCGGCGGTTTGGACAAGGAGTTCTCCGAAATCTTCCGTCGCACTTTCGCCTCCCGCATGTTCCCGCCTGAGGTCTCACAACAACTCGGTTAGTGGCCAATTGGCTGCTGACTCTTATTTCATGCCGACAGTTAATTACGCCTAATCCCGTATGGTCGGTGTTTGCTTTGTTGAGTCTGAACCTAGAGGCAGTGCAGCAGCAGTTTATTAAGCCATGCGCATTGATGATAGCCACTTTTGGTAGCCCGTAAGGGCGAAGTTAAATTGAGTTGAAATTTCCGATGTGGAGTTCTACGTGGCTAGTGGTTCGTGGGCATCTTACCTACATCTGCCTTTTAAGGCATGAAACACGTGCGAGGTATTCTGCTCTACGGCCCACCGGGCACAGGCAAGACGCTGATGGCGCGACAGATCGGGAAGATGTTGAATGCACGGGAGCCCAAGATCGTTAATGGACCGTCCATCCTGGACAAGTATGTTGGGGAGTCGGAAGCCAATATCAGAAAACTTTTCGCTGACGCGGAGGAGGAGGAGAAACGATTGGGACCCCACTCTGCCCTCCACATCATCATTTTTGATGAGATCGACGCCATTTGCAAGACCAGAGGCTCTGTTGTGAGTCACCATTCACTGTTTTTATTGTTCCATCAGGTTGCAGATCAGTTAGGCGACTAGTAATGTAACGTAATAGCCGGAGTTGTAGAGTCATAAACGTATATGGCTGCATAGGGCCTCCAAAACGTTTTCCTTTTACCAAATAAATAACGTTCTTGGTTGGTTGTGAATTCCATCCTTACCTTGACCCCGGAATTGAGGATGCGGTCAGAGTAGCTGTAAGTGGCTGGATTATGATGAACGTTTGTGCTAGATTTGAAGCTTCCATTAGTGATTTCACTGATTTACTCTGTCCAGGTCTCGGGCGCGGGAGTTCACGACACGGTAGTGAATCAACTACTCACAAAGCTGGATGGTGTGGATCAGCTGAACAACATCCTTGTCATCGGCATGACAAATCGGCGCGATATGATCGACGAGGCCCTTCTCCGGCCCGGTCGTCTTGAGGCAAGTAACAATACTGACGAGACACTCTTGACCAACCGAGGTTTGTATTACTGACTGCGAATTTTGCTAAGTGCAGATGCAGTTGGAGATCTCACTACCAGATGAGGAGGGGCGTCTACAGATTCTCAAAATTCACACGGCCAAAATGGCCGCCTCAAAAAAGCTCAGTTCCGATGTAAATCTAAAGGAGCTGGCATCCCGGACAAAGAACTTTAGCGGTGCCGAAATTGAGGGTCTCTGTCGGGCTGCCGCCTTCACTGCTATGTACCAATTTGTGAAGGTAATTGAAATTATGAATGGCTAACTCTTCTGAACTCATTTCAACTGAGTCTTTTGTTATTATTGAAGATTTAGTTCGCTGTGAAAACACAATCACTTCATGAATGATGAAATAGACCCTATTTTTCAATCCAGTTTGCTAGTCTCTAGTTTCTTCGACCCGGTTGTTTGGCAGACCTCTCAATAGTCTCCTTTTTGAAAGTCAACTTCACAATCCGTTCAGATATTTATGGGGAAATGGCAACGCTCTTGGGCGTTACCACTTCCTGTTCCGCTCCCTCTCTCTCTATCGTTCCCCCTTCATGATTGTTTAATTTCCAGTTGTTGTTGACGTTCCTTGCAGTTGCCATGGTTTATGACCCAAAGCTATGTTGGTTTTAAGTTGACTCGAAAAATTAGTGAAAAATTCTACAAAAGTGCATTAAAATGCATGCTCATTTGGATGCATTCTACTCTCACTACTTGGCATGCTGTTAAGGCTGCCACTGATATCCTCCTGTTAACTTCTGATGAGCATTTCTTTGGTCAACTTATCGCCTTTAAAGTGGTACTACTACCTGGGACCTAAAATTGGTTGTGTGTGATTGACTGAATGACTTCTTTTGCAGCCCTCAGGCAAGGAGAAGATTGACCCAGACGCCTTCGAAAAGCTCCTCGTCAAGCGCTCCGACTTTATGTATGCCCTTGAGAACGACATCAAACCGGTGAGTCCTTCTGCATTTCTGTCAAATGTCAAAGTGTGAACTGATACTGACATGCATGCACCCTCTGATTGCCCTCAGATGTTTGGCACAGCCGAAGAGGAATTGGCGTACTACGCACCGCGCGGTCTCATGAACTGGGGCGAGCCAGTGACGCGTGCTCTCGCCATGGGCGAGTTGGCGGTGCGTGCAGCGGGTGGCGGTGGAGCTGGAGGTGGTGGGAGTTCAGCGCCCGAAACACATCGACCGGTCACGCTGCTACTGGAGGGCGCGCCAAAGGCGGGAAAAACTGCACTTGCGGTGGAGATCGCGCGTCGTTCCGGTTTTCCCTTCGTTAAGATTGTCACCTCTCACAAGATGATCGGCTACACGGAGACTGCTAAATGCATGGCCATTAAAAAGGCAAGTGGTTGTTATTTCCTTTTCGGTTAACTGGCGGTGTTTCGCAACACCTCTTCAGGCTCTGTCGTTTCCAGCTCAATGCCACTTTTGATTGTGCCTTGGAGATTTAAATTATCCCATTTTGGGGTGTCCGCTGTGTTTTGTGGTCGTGATTTCCATGTGAGCTTCTAAAAATGCTCACCTTTAGCAGTGCATTAAACTGCAAGCATTTCGAATGGCTGTGCTTTAATTTTTAGCTGTTTTTTTTTTTTGGGAAACTTTTTGAGCCATTCACAGCTCCATCATTCGGATGGTTTATGGCAATTGGGCGTGCTTTAGGGCAATTGAGATTTCAAACCTACACACAGATTGCTGCAGTAAAAACTTTTATTGGAGCGTTAGAATATGTTTTATCACCAGAATTATTATGAAATAGGTAATATCTCCTTACTTCTTGACATAAGTGAAAACTGTAACTTCAACTCACACTCTCAATGGCTGAAGAGCTTTCCTTAAAATTCTTGCGTTCATGTTCGCAAAAAATGTGGTGCCAGCTCCATCTCGTTTGAAGAATGCTATGCAACGCCCTGTGACTGCCTTGGAGACGAAAGTAGAAACAATGCTCGAACACAGTATGTATTGTCTACGGGCTTGGGCCGAAGGTTAGGTCATCCAGCGTGGGTGCAACGGCGGAGCTCCGGAACGGCGCACTACCGGTCTCTCCTCTTTTGAATGTCCTCCTTGATGCTTCTCTTGCGTTTGCTCTTGCAACGCAATCGGTGCTGTAAGACAAGCACCTGCGAATCAGCTGCACCGGGTCTCTGACTTCCTCTGACAATTCTACTGGACCTGAGGTTTTAACCCGTGTGGGAACTGGGTTCGAGGGCAGAGGGTTGAGCTAGCCATCACGGGTGTCCTTTGCTAGCTGCAAGAGCACTGGGCCAAGCGTGGAGTCGTATAACAAAGGATGGGGTTTACCATGCTCCTGAGGGGATAAGGTTTCGGATCCGTTCCATATTACCACTTTGTTCGCGCTTCATTGCTGCTCCATCATAGGTGTTGGATCCTATCCAGCCAGCGTCGCGAGTTCACCTATCTGACGTCTTCGAATAGGTACGACAGGCAGCTCCATAGCAAATTTTCTTAGATGGTTTGCAGTTTAGTGTGGATTGGGATAGTTGCTTGGGCGTTGTCATAAATATCCTCATCCGCAGCATCTGCGTTTCTTCCGCCAGGCTGATTTTTATCACCCAGCAATTAATGCTAGGATTGTTGTGATTTATGATCGGATGCGCCTCTCACTGCCATCAATGCAGCTCCCTGAGACTTTCCCGAAGCCAAAGCGGCAGAGTATGTATTACTGACCTCGGGATGGCTCGAAGGTCAGTCCACTCGGTGGCAGTGCATTGGTGGAGCCTCTCGGTGGCCCGTTATCAAAGCAAAGACTTAAACAACCAATTAGCTACTAAAATTGGAACTTTTATTTGCTGAATCTTATCACTACACATTTTCTGGCCTACTTGAGGATAGGCAGTGCGTTCTCATCTTTCATTTCCAAAAATGCCGCTTCGCAGTTACACATGCAGATGCGTACTGCTGCGAGATCGCGAATCAATTGTTCCCTCGGCCAATCGCGCACTGTAATCTCATCTCTCCCTCCTCCACTACCTGTCATGATCTGACAAAAACAGTCTCCTGAGCATGTGCGTGCCTCGGCTACTGCTGCTTTCCCCTTGGCGTTCACGCAACTCAAGGGAGTGAGCAGAGGGTGATTGTTTGTTAGACTTTCTGAGTTAGCTTGTCCGTAAGTTGGTTCCTGTTTAATGGCTCCTGAACTTTCGGTGGGATCCGGGGTCTTTTTAGTCTGTATCATTCCAATGAACTCTTATCGACACTAGCATTCATTTTCAATTCATGTGACGAGACCTATCCGGCTATCTCCTTCACCTTCACCTTCTTCCATCATCTGGAATCTACCGCTTATAAGTGAGGGAGAAGTTATCTGTTCTAGGCTTATAGATCTAATCCAAACATCTCGCTCCTATTCGTCGATTCATCAATGTATCCCTGAAGAAAGCCTCCAAACGATAGTCGTCAACACCTGCATGTGCCCAAAGACTTCAGCGCAGTCCCACTTCATGGGAATTGAGCGTTGCACACTAGAGCTGCCTAATCGCATCCATCCGAGTTCTAATGAGCTCGTAGAGCGGTGGAATAGATGTCGCCTGTCCTCCCAATTGGCATCTTCATGTAGGTATTGTGGACAACTTCGAGGTGAACTTTCCCTGTTGATTCGCGGCTAATGCCACCTCACAGTTGTTAATAGCTTTTTATCGAAGGTGGGCGAAATTCCCAGACCTATTAGAGATCGCCGTGCATCCTCTCATCCACAGTATATGTTGCACTTCCCTCGCACTAAAGCCCATCACCCAGCAGTTGAGAGCAGGATAGTTAGCCCTTCAGGTAGGATTCTCTTTCCACAGCCACTAATTTGGCGCTCCGAGACATAACCTCGAGGCAGAATGGTTGTTGCTGACATACAAAAGGACCGGGGGCCTTCTGGCATGGCCCAGAAGTCAGTCCGACCTGCGGATGTGCGACTCTAACCGGCCCGTTAACAAAAGCGGAAGTTAAAGTATTGCACAATTTTATTATTTTTTTCTCAGTTCTATCATTTGTACAGGTGTAAAAGCATATCTCGCCAATCTTTATAGCAAGGCTTTGGAACTGTCAATGTCAGATCCTCTCCTCTTTCTAAACTAGTACGCAAGACTTGTTTTGACAGCATCTTTTCGGCACATTAAGTGCTCATAGTGAAGTGAACAGAGGCGTGGAAAAGTTGTTTCTGGTAATTACCAAGTGCAGTCAATGATTGAAGACTCTCGGAGGCCACCCTGCCACACCGTCAAAGCACAAGCGCATGCTCCCGCTCCAATGCGGTAAACTCACCGCACGCCTCCTCCTGCCTGCGTTGCGTGTTTGGTGTGAGGGCGATTTAAAAGTCGCATTTCGCCCTGCTTTAGAAATTTTCAATTAGTTGAGTGGACATTAATTAATCCGCGCTCTAAGTCCAGTTTGTTGTTGATGGTATTTTGGAAGCCAAATTCTTGCCTTTGGTTAGCCACTCTCATCCGAGGAAAGAGGTGGGATCTACTCGCAGTAAATTTAAGTAGTAGGGGGCTAGAAGTTCGTCTTTTTTATCGCTTTGATGCTTTGTGACGATGGATTTGCCTACTGTGCCGTTACCAAACTTTCCAGAAGACGGATTACTTGTGCAGAATATGTGTTGCTGATGTGCGTGATTTCCAAAGCCAGACTGCCTTGCCAAAATACAATCGCGGAGTCGTATAGCCTCTCCTTTTTTTGAGTGCCGTCTCCCACGTCAGCCACCACAGCATAGTCAGTGCTGTGAAAAGACCACCAACGAGTCAACCTTGCTAGTTGTCGAATGTCCATGCAACCTCACCGGTCCCTCTTGACAAATCTACCGGACTCAGGTTTTGGGGTGATGGGAGAATGTACTGACTATCTCGCGTGCCTGCCGCTGGAAAAAAAGATATGCTAACAACTTCACTTCATCATTTATTTATGCTGTTATGAGAGGGTTCTGGCTTGCCTTCATTGGATTGGCCAATCTCTCATACCCCTCCCTCCTCCCTCTGTCATTTCGTTGAAGTAATACCAGCAGTATATTGGCGGTCCGCTTTGTCAATTGTTGCCTTTTTCCCCGCCTTTTCATAGATCTTTGACGATGCGGCCAAATCGCCGATGAGTGTGGTGATTGTAGACAATATCGAGGGCCTCATTGAGTACAATCCGGTGGGGCCACGCTTCTCCAACTACATGGTTCAGGCCCTCAAAGATCTTGTCTCGCAACCTCTCCCAACGGTAAGGCGTGCTTACTGCTCTGTCCTGTTACGTTGTTTCTCCACAATTACCGTTTTCTAAGACTCCCTCGAGGCGGTTGTGCTTCCGCTTATTGACTTTGACCTCATGGTGAGCGCTAACGCACTTAACGTGCATCTGTGCGTGGCATTGCGTTCCAGTGTGTTAGAGAAGTCGCCTTAAAAGGGGAGCCTCCAGGAATTCTAACTAATAATGAAAATCAGATTTGTTATTGCCCTTACGGAGTAAGTTCGCTTGTCTGAGGACGCTACAAAGCACATCAGCTTTGTCAAATCATATTCAGGCTGTATGGATCTAGAAGTTAATTTATCATCAAACTATGGGGAGGCCAAATGCACGGAACTCCACTTCATCATCAGCGTGAATCCAAAAGGAGACAATTTTTATCCCTCTGAATTATTGTTGTAACTACTAGGGTCGGAAGATGTTGGTACTGGCAACGACGAGCATGCGTGAGGCTATGGAGGAGCAGCAACTGACACGCGCTTTTGCTTGGCACCTTCATGTTGGCATGATGTCGACACCAGAACACATCCTCTCTGCGTTGGAGGAGGACCAGCGATTTACGCCTCAAGAGTGTCGTGTCATTGAGCAGAACCTCATCCAGCGCAGGTCAGTGTGCTTCCTTTGTTTACTGAATGCGATCGCTCTCTGATTTGCCACATTTGCAGTCATTGACTTTAGTACAATCCTATCAGGCATCCTGAAAGCCAGGACTATTGCGTGAACGCCTCAAGAATTGAGAATTTTGATTGTTGACTTTGAATTTGCGAATCCTTCCCTCCACTAACAGATTAAGTGTCAAGGGTTGGGGATGTTCATGTGGTCTCTGTTTTTCGCTTTCACTCAGACAAACTGATCCATCGTTCAACCTCTGCGTTGGAATCAAACACCTCATCGATCTTCTTGACCTTGTCACACAGGTCAGTTCTTCATTCATTGACAATGCAAACTTTGTGGGCCGCTTAAATTCCCACTTTTGAGTTGCTCATCAATTTTCTCCTCGTAGATGGAGCCGGATCACAGGGTGTCGGCATTCCTATCTAAACTGGAGGACGATAATCTCGTTTAGATGTGACTTACTCGCCTCCTCATTTCTGTCCACTCTTTTTTCCCAGTCCATTCTGCTATCCTACTTGTACTTTTTAAGTAGGCTATTTATTTCCTGCTTGTAGACTATCTCTCCAAAACTGCCAATTAACTTTATTTATTCCTCCCGACACATTCCATTGTTGTTCATGAATGCAAGCAAAGGCAGTAATAGAGTTTAATTCTGGTGCTGTGCTGACCTTAAACTTCCCGTCGATTTCATTGGGTTGCAGGAGGAACAGTTCACTACCGCAAGAGGGCATGTGAATTCAGTGGATTCCAGTATGTTCTACTATGCCAAATGGAATAGTTAATTTAATGGCATCACAATTAGGTACTCCCATGTTCCCATTACAGTGGATTATGTGCATCTGCGTTCAAAGTACGTAGTTAAAATTGGGCTTATGCTTTTTCAATGATCCGAGTACCACCAAATTTGGCTCTTAGCCACACTTAACTAGCCAGCTGGATACCTTTCGGTGGTTCCAATCGTGGGGCACATTCACGTCAAATAACAACTTCTGCACTCGGTTGCGTGTACAATCTTAGGATGAACAAAAACTAAATTTCTTCTGTGGAAGCACATCAGAGAGTGACTGAGACGTCAACGTTGCGCATAGTTGGTACTTTGCGCAGCCGATTTTCTCAAACACGCGCTTTTACTCGATGTACTGAAAAAGACGGTGAAAGGTAGCTGTGCCCATCTAGTGGAATTTCGGCCAATCAAATCACGGACTGCGCGAACCAATGTCTTTAATGACCCCCTTCCCCTACCGCCTCTGTCATTGGCTAGCAGGAAGAAGGCCTACTTACGGAGTAACTTATTTCTAATAGGTTATACTTTTTTGATTCGACAAATACATGATGACGAAACGAATCGTCGAAAAGGAAAAAAGGCATAAATGTGGGCAGATAGGTGGGTAGAAGGAGGGAGATAAATGAAGGCGACAAATCTGCTAAATGAAATAATGAATAACGGCTGGGAAGGTGGGGCGAACGGTAGAGCACGCGGCGCTCTAATTTCCAGTGAGTTCTGCAAAAGTTTGTTCCAACTCCTCAGCAAGGGCCTTGTACTTCTCCTTCTCTGCCACAAGCTCATCTGTTGGCGAAAGAACAGCCGACTCAGTAGACTGCCCAAGTACCTCTCCAACTCGTTTCGACAGCCAGAGAAAACGACCGGCATGCACCTACCTACCCCTAGGAGTGCCCGCAACCAAACATTTGTGGCATATGGCACCAAACTATGGATGATGACACTAACCAGCCAATTTTGAGCAGTTTCAAGACAAGCGTGCCGTACAGCACCGCTAAGACAAGTTGGCCATGCAGAGAGTCGCGCATAAGCAAATACCTTTATTGGCATAACTTATCCAGAAAGCGAGAGAGATGGAGGGCAAACCAATGGGATCACAATGCGCGCATATGGTACGTATGTGCAGCATAAAGCATGATAATGACTCCACAGAAAAAAAAACGTGCTATAGAGACAAAGACTAAAACCAGTTTAGAGGGAGGGCAAGCGATAGAGGAAGCACTTCGACGGTAAGACATGCAAAGTGAAGCGGTAGGGAGTGGATCAAAGAGGTCTGAGGGAAGCGACTCTTAGATGTTCTGCAACTCTGCAGCGATGTTCTCCATGTCCTCTCGTAGGCTGGCGTTCATCGTCTTCTCTGCATCCAACTCAGCTGTGGGTGAACAAGGAAGAGCAAAGTAATTAGCCGAACTACTATTGCTCCGACTGCGATCACGACTGACAAATTTGCTCAAACTGTTTAGCACCGATATTTGTGGAGTTCCACGTGTGACCTAAAGCTAGGTTCGAACATCAAACACTGCCGCCGCATGACAGATAAACATACACTCTGGTTCTACTGTGAGTAAAAAGATGTAAACAGATGGATACTAAAGAAGAGAAAGCGCTACTCACTTTCAAGACGAGCAAGCTCCTCCTGCCTCTTCAACGTCTCCGATTCGGCAAGGGCAGTGCGTTTCTCAGCCTATAGGGGGTGGGAGAAAGGAAATAGGGCAGCAGACATGCAAGCAAGCGCGCATTCAGACTAGTGACCACATCACACTCGTGCCGTCATTCCATCCAATCTAAGTGGCTTCGAAAACACCTTGCTGGGCGTCTGCTTGCTTACCCTCCAGGCGGTCAGTTTCGCCCTGCAGAGTGTGGACAAGTCGCTCGGCATCTTGGGCCCGGTCTTCAGCCTACACAAGAGGCGATAATCCATTTAAAGGGAAGGCTGTCACCGCCCCATTCAGGGTCGGGATTCGCGCCCATGCAGATGCAATGCCTTGCCCGGCAGCCAGCCTCTGGAGAAAGCTTTGATGGAATTCTCTGAGTCTATTCCTCCCACACACACACACCCACGCTTATACACGCACAGGGATACTCAAACGAGCAAAGTCCAACAATGTCAACAACACCAACGCCTACCTCTGCTAACTGCTTGGTCAACTTCTCCAGAGTGGCCTGGTAGGTCTGTTTTTGCTTTGAGGCCTGAGCGTGCAGAGGCATAGCACATGCAGCGGACGAGATCATGCAATGTAGAGTAGGAGGAAGGGACGGGAATCATAAAAAGAGAGACATGCATTAGGTGGACTAGCGAGTGAATCTTACGGCCTTAAGACGCTCAGTGAGGTCACGAATGTTCTCTTCATAGGCCTCTTCCCGTTGTGCCGCCTAAGCACATCACAGATATTAACGTCTCGAGCAGTTTGTTACAAAAGAAATAAGACGGCTGACCCAATGGGTGGTATGCTAGCATTACCTCCTGCTCGGAGATCTCAAGGGATTTCATGTTGTTGCCAACGATGCGGAGCTCATCCTCCAGATCGAGGATTTTCCTACGTGTTATAATTAACGATAAGCTCACTTTCATTGCGATCATGCCGAGGCTAAACCTCCAAAGCATGCGTGTCTGCAAACAAACTATCACACTACAGTGCTACCTAATACCGACATGACTCGTGACATGCCAAAAGAAAGACATCATGCTATGAGGGCTTTCAGGGGCTGAAAAGGAAACGTCGTTATGAGTTTAACGCAAACTGCATGAACGAAATCAAGCAGTATTGAGGAACCACTCACCGTAGATTCACTGAGTTCCATCGTTTTGAGGTTTGTCGTGATAGCTCGCAGCTCATGCTCCATCGAGTGGATCCGTCTGTAAAAAGCATGTACCAAATACATAGCAGAGTGAAGGGTTATCAATGGCGAATTTCACGAAAAGTTAACTCACTCCTCGGCATCTTCGACTCGTTTTTCCGCAGCAGCTAAGGCGTTCTCAGCTGTTGCAAGTTCCTGAGTTGCCTGAATAGGGGTGCAGAGGAGGGAGAGGAAGAAAGGAATGTGAGCGCATGCATGTGCAGGCAACAAACGCAAACCCATTGAAAGTAATGGACAGAAAGGACGCGTGGTCTGCACAATAACCTTTCAGCCGCCTCAAGACGGGACTCTGCGCGCTCCAAGTCCACCTCTGACATGGCGAGTTTGCGTGAGGACTAAAGGTGACCAAAATCATTTACACAGTGAATTATCTATATTTCTGACGTGACCATCATGCCAATGTAGCAATTGTGTACGCTGAATTTTGATGAAACTGCATGCTACTACTTCTCTGTCATCATGCAAGGCACCTCATCATATTTCCTATCGGCATCCTCCGCCATGAAGGTGAACTCTTTCAGTTGCTCTTCGAGAGAAGAAATCCGTTCCTCGTCGGCAACTGTGCGGTTTTCGAGGACTTTGCAGCCTCTGAGTGTAGTTAAAAGGAAAAAGAAACAAGAGCGATTAGACCAAGTTAAGTACCTCCTGATATTTGCGCTCAGCTTCAGCTGCCTCCTTGGCAGTTTTTTGAATCCTCTGTTGTAGTTCCTCTATACGTGTGTCGTCAGTTACCTGACGTGACTGCAAGGCTCGACGAAAGCTGCAAGGAGGCAAAATGCGGCCAACATGCAAAAGAACACATGCAAAAAGGCGGGAATAACAGACAAATGAATAGACTAACCGCTCGCTCTCATCAGCTGCCTTGCTGGCTTCCTCCAACTTGGCGGTGGCGTCAGTGAGACGAGTATCCGTACTCTCAAGATCGTCTTCGAGGAGCCTAATGCGACGCTGAAGGGCGGCAACCTCAGCCTCAGCCTAAAATTAAAAGTGCCTTCACTGAAATCCCCATTTCCTTGAAAACTGCAAGCAGAATCTCATGATACCTTCTCCCTCTTCTCTTTTTCGGCCTTAAGAAGAGCTTGCTTGCTCTCAAGTTCCGAAGTCAATGTTTTGACAGTAACTTTAGATGCAAGAATCTTCTTTTTTATTGTTTCCAGAAGTGATTCCGCTGTCGACCCAATCATTGCGAGAGAATGAGTAAAACGAGCACAAGTCACGACTTAATATGCGCGCCACCCATATAAACAAAACTTGTTTTACTTCCATGTATCTACATTTACCCAACGAATTGGAACAACGACATGACCGGACAGTCTTTTACATATTTAAAATATCACCGTTAAATATTCTATTTGACCATATGTAACATGGGACCAGTTAGAGTTCAGCCTCAAACCTCCAACGCCGACCTGCATGTCAACCAAATCTGCACATTGACATAGGCAGCGGGCTAGACTACGCCCGAAAAATCCCTGCACGCTCCCCATTCGCTGATAAAGCCACAAAATTGTCTAGTTACCTTCGTCAATGACGAATGTACAAGATTTTTCAGTTCAGCCTCAACAATTGCTAACTGAATAAGAGTTCCAGAGTTCAACTTTGAGGCAGAGTAAGCCTCCGCAAAGGCTGTCTTCTGGTCTCCAATTGACTGTTTTTTTCTTGCCCTAACATACTCATCCTCATCGTCGCTCTTATCCCCATAGTCGGAGAAGAGAGGTTCATCCGTGAAATAGGGCACGTAGCTTTTGGTAGCCGGAGCAACAGCTTCCTCGCAATTGGCACTGTTTGCTGCACATCCCTCAGGATCGGGTCGAACGCCGAGGGGACGAAAGTCATACATGCTGTTGATCATGACAGCCGATTGACCGCACTGGCTACAGACGCACTCGCACTCGAAGACGTGCTGTTTGGAGCCATGCCGGTGACGGCTTCTACGGGGCTTTCGTTGAGGCGCAGATTGGAATGTTGAGGAAGCAGCAGGAAAATCAGTGTAGGACAACGTCATTCTCAGGGTGGAACTATCTTTGGCGGGTTGGTGTATCCTGCTGCCTTGGAGGTGCTGATGCTGATTGGGGTTTCGATGATGCCGATGGGGGGATGGAATGTTGCGTCCCTGGCCTCCGCGTCTCCGTCGCCCGGAGGCAGAACTCGAGGAGTAACGGCGACGCTTCAGTCAGGCAGCCATTCAGTCAAACAGACGAAGGAAGGAGGTGGAGGGATGGGAATAGGTTGTCAGTTGACAGGCACGCACGCTTACTGCCCCCTATCCTGCCTTCCTGCCCTTCATCTCACCACCTACTCGATTAGCCTCCGCCCACCCGGCCACTCTGACCCAAGACTTTGTGTTGCGCCAGTAAATAGCACAGTAATGACAGCTGTAGTACTCACCTCTTGAGCTCGCTTCTCGGTGTCCTCGAGCTTCTGATTAGTCTCGGCAAGCTGGGTTTCAGCTGCCTCCTTCTCGGCCTCCAGACTCTGGTAACGCTTCACTACATCACCCATCTCCTCCTCCTTTTTCGACATCTCCGTCTCCTTCTCCTTCAACTGCTCCTCCAATTGATCCGCCCTAGACAAAGGCAGCGCTCGGTTTCACTACTGCATCGATCTATTCAACCGCATTCTAGCCTATTTTATGAACTTTCAACCACACAAGTGAGACATACATCATTTGGAGGCTTCAAAGCAGGTGCAGCTTTTATAACGTTTAAAGTGGTTCAGACGTAAGCAAGATAAAAAAGATCATTGAAAAACTTTCAAACCAAATGGTGACAGGCAGACTTGCTCAAACCTTACTTAATCCATCTTCCTCTTGGAAGGTTTTGTGCTTTTTACTAAACTGGATACATTTATTTGAATTTCACGTGTGGTTTTGTCACCTACACCTGAAAGCAGCGATTAACATTATAGCAACCAGTCAGTACTGCCGAAGATACACTGAAGTAGCATAAACTGAATTCCCCAAAAGTTTAGTATTGGTGAAAATAATGTTCAAGACTAATTTCGCATCGATAATTGTCGATTTTTCATGCCTTCCTAAAAAATAGGTTGTGATCGAGAAATCTGTGTGCATCCGCGTTGCATTTATCACCAAACAATCGTCCAGAAGCTCACCGAGGAAAAGCAAACCATCGGTAAGTAATTTGAACAATTCTATGGGCAAATTCACTCAAAATAAGAGTTTTTAAGAACGGAGGCAAGAAAGATTGGGAGGTAGAACTCACAGATCAATGGCATTCTCCTTATCCAACTTCATAGCCAGCATCTTTTTCTTTATCGCCTCCATTAGTAGAGCCTTGAGTGTGGAAGTCGAGTGAAGGAACGGGTGGGAATGCAACTGACCGGAGAATTAGAAGGAAGCGAAACGAGGTCTGCCTCGCCTCGGCCTGGCCTTCCACCATTCCCCTCCTGCACCCACACGGGTAGCGGTGGTGCGTGCGTGTGCTGCGATCGATAGACTGGGAGCGAGGCTATTGGTCCACGCGGGGATGATGTGACTGGAGGATGCGTACAAGCCTATCGACCACCCAGACACGCACGCTCTTGCCATGGCCTCCCTAGGCCGTCAGACAACTTCTATGCTGTCTTAATCAGACAGCCTTCATAACACTTGATTGCTTTGTCACAGTCTTTTTTTAACTAGTTAGATTTATGGCTTTGGGTGCTTGCTTATCAAGTCGGCGGCTATTTTGATTGTGGCTGAAATTGGTTCTACCACCAGTGGTGGCTGCCAATGTGGTTGCAGCACCTTTGTAGCCTTCTTTTTTCCGATGCTCTACGACGATCACTCGCGGTACTCAGGCTAACTACTTTACAGAAGCTAGGTTTTGAGAGTGGTAACTGACTCGCTTCAAAGTTATGCTTTGATCAGTTCAAAAACCAATAACCTTTGTGATAAATCGCTTGCATATGGTACAAGAAGCCCTCGTGCTTCTCCCCCCCCCCCCTTGGGGTCCACAATGCCTAATCACAATTCAATGTGACAATAATTACCAAGAATTCCCACTAGAGTCCTAATCCTCCTCACATCTGCCATGTAACCAGAACCTTTGTGCGGGTATATTGCGCTGTTTCTCTGCACAGGCTGCCGAAAATTTTCAAAGAATCTCTAGTATGCATGATAGGGGGGCGGAGTCATGAGACCTATTCATTCAGCCTAGCTGTTTGCATCGAGAACTCTTACACCTCATTTAGTATTCCTCTTCCCCCAACTCTTAAGCTGGGTCTGTTCTTTTTATTTCTATTCCTCTTAGATCCGATTTTAATTTGTTTTAAGGTGTTTCATGCCTACTTATGTCTTCTAAAACATGGTGCAGGTGAAACCGCCCCAAGTTCAACACCTTTGGCTCCCAAGCCAAAGCGATTGTGCAGCTCTCAAGGTCGCGGACCGCTCATTGGTTGACAGACCACAGCGGCATGCTGTCACGGCATCGATTATGCTACGTGCCTCTGGAGGCAGCGCATGGTCATGGTAAGTGAAATTGCACGTGCATACGTACTGACGTTTAGGCTCCCGCCTAATGCGACCATAATAATCTGATTTAAAGTCACTCTTTTGGCGCATTCCTTCCTGCGGATGTTTGTATGAGACTTGGTACACGCCTAGGGGCAATATTCGCGATCACATGTGCGTCTAGATGACCCCCTGCCAAAACCAGACCCCAATCCATCACCTTAAGCCTAGCACACATCTCTATTTATGGCAGTACTGAAAGAGAAAACAAATTCAGGGTAAATTTAGAGGAGTTCATTTTGCGTTTCAAAAGCCATCCATCTGCTACTCTACACCATGACGTGAATTCTGTCTGGCGTGTGATGTCTGCTCTCGTGGAACGTCAACACCAGAGTCACGATAAAGGAGTAATAATAAAGAAGACATCTAGCTTTAAGAACGAATGCTTTTGAGTACACAAATCATTTAGTAATAATAAAAACCAAAGAGTGTCGAAGACACAACAGTGGATAGGAGCACAATGATATTCAAAAAAATGGCCAAATAATCAAATCATTTACCCATTTTAAAGCAAAGCGATGAACCCTTAAGTAGGCTCCTCAGGCATAGCGACGTCAAAGACGAGCTGGAGGTTTCTGGGATCACTAGGAGGCACCGGATCGAGGGGAAACTCGGTGATGATGTGAGCGACTAAACCGCCATCTTCGCGTCGGTTGGAGGTGACGAGGATGCGTGCCGGTCCGATGTCGATTGTTTCAACGGAGGCTGGGGCTGTGAGAGAGGAGAGAGGATGAGGAAGGCTGAGCAAGTCCACTGACTTTTTATCTTCTCGAAGCACCAGCTTCTGGGCCAGGAAGGTCTCCGCCTCTTCACAAAGTAGACTTCGCTGCTTACTCCACATGTTCTGTCTACGCTTATAGCAGCTGTGACAGATTGCTGTTACCCGCGACGGCGCATTCTGGTGTACAGAGAAGTGGCCCACCGTGGTGCTCGCCTCTGTGCCATCCCGATGCACGACAGCACTGCAGTCCGCTTCATCGTCCACAACCACAATTGGTCGGCACCGGCTGTATAAAACCAACGAAAGTATTTTTGTTCCAACCACACTAAATTTCAATCAATCAAATGCCATTGAAGTATCAACGTACCACCCTTCAAGAAAAGATCCTGCCTCCTCCCTAACATAGCGTCTATGCTTTTCCCACATTGTCTTCCGCCTTTTACACTGGCTCTGGCGCAGCTCTTTGAGCTTGAGTGGGGCACCTTCACTGACCCTAAAGGTGCAAGTTCTTCTCGACTCCTTCAACTTGGATGCCCTCGTGCTGATCTCACTCTCTATTAGCGGCATTGCACTCGCTCCTCGTGTCTGCGATCCAGATCGTCTTACCGCCTCTCCGGTTCCTCCTCTTTCCTCGTCCTCTCGACTAAACAGGGTCCGGACAGTGAATCTGGAGGTTCCTGTGCTTTCCAAGTATTTTCTGATTTTATCACTAGACGAAGAAGTGCTCGCCTTTTCATGCAACAGATATCTTTGCATCTCCATCAGAGTTTGCTTGTGTGTCATCACACTGCCTCCAGATAGCATGATTTGAATGGGCGAACCGTCACTCAGCTTAAATGCACCCACAGTTGTGAGTTCGAAGGAAGTAGATCGAGGATATTCTGACCTTCCCGCCTTTACCTCACTCTTCCCATCATCCATGTTCCCTTCCTCCTCTTCCCTATCGTCGGATGTTCTAAGCACTACCGACAAAGTGAAGGGTCTCTTGGGGCTTGTGCTGCGACGCATCTCAGAAACCGTCTGACTCATTGAGCCTATGTAGCTGAGTTCGGTGTCAAATAAATCAAAGGTCTTTTCCAAAGGTTCTTCTCTCATTGGTAGCACCTCCTCTTCCCCTTCTTCGTCTCTCACTTCCTTCTCAGTATTTTCCGCAGATGAAGAGGCGCATGTCTGGCTTCCAGGAATGACGCTGACCTTCGTGGGGGTACCACTTTGAAGACGAGAGGGTGACCATGTTCCCACCAAGTGAGTATCCTGTTCAATGCCGGTAAGGAAAGCTGAGATCATTAAAACTCCCTCCTTTTTATTAACACATCTCCTATCCACATCACATATCGCTTCATTTGCTGTTCCATCCACTGCCTCCTTGTCATTATATGCTGTGTCCCAAATGGTACTTTCATCACTATTCTTCAGCTCCCACTCCTCTCCCTCCTCTTCTTTTTTTTGCTCTTCTTGCTGGCTCAGACTCTCCTCACTATCTGATTCGGTGCTCATCTTATCTGAGCCACTGCTCTCCTTATCCTCTTCGAAGGTGATATCTGATACCGAGTTCACACTCAACAAGGGAGCCTGTCTAGTCGGCGTTAGTAGTGATAATGACGCTGGCACCTGTAGCTGGTTTTGCTGATACCGGGGCTTGGGTTTCTGTTGCATCATGTATTCAAAGGACTGATGAATTAGATCGCTACTTCTGTGAGTGCGCACTTGCAAAGCGTGTCTTTCAAGTGCTGCGGACTTCTCTCGGCTTGTGTAGAAGATGGCAGTATGCTCAAACTGCACCGTGGCTGTGCTCCAGCGACAAAACGTCTCCTGATAGACCCTTAACTCTCTCATTGATTCGCTCATCTTCACCGGGGTCACAGCTACAGAGGCTCCAAAGCCCACCTGTTGATTAGGGGGCAGCTGAATTTGTGAAGTCGCAGACGACAATGGCTGTTGGGTGGATTGAATGAGTTCTAAGGCTAGTTTTCTGGGCGGTGATAGTGCGGCGACGAGGCAAAGCAACGTGGTGTAGGCCTTGCAGCACGGTGTCAAGACCTCCTTTGTGATGTCATGGGAGCAGAGCATGCTGGAAAGCATCTCATCAAGGTAAGTAAAGAGAATAATTAATCGGACATGCCTTCCGTTTGACCGCACCTGCTGTCGAACACAGGCAAGGTGTAGAATGGCGGAGTCATTGACTTCAATAGGCAGGAGCATGGCGAAAATCTCCTCGAACCACTTCGCTTGGTCCATCAGGGCGGTCTTGGAGAACGTATCACAGGTTAAGGGAACCATTTCCAGATTTGCCTTGCAACAGTCGACCAAGCGGTGAATGAGTCGGAGATTAGTTGGCCGTTTCATAGCCCATTCATCGATCCCCCTGAGAAAAGAATTTCGAGCGCCATTGAGATTGAGAGCCAGGTTGAAGACTGGCGGCTCCTCTGCAGGCCCAAGAGGAATGAGGATCAACGATCGGCGCTGGGGTTGAGGGGTGGCTGTTCCAGATGTGGCATTATTGTTCACATTTAGCGGCATATTACGCTACAATTGCGCTTTTTAGAGGTGGATTCATCCCCTGCAATAAATCATTCATGAAATATGTCTAAATAAAATACAATCGGTGTTTACTATCGACTACCATTCACATTGGTCAATCCTGTCCCTTCTGTTACTTAAAAAAGGTTTTAATGAAATCTAACTTGAGCAAATGATGACAGAATTGAAAAAAAATAAATGAAGATGTTTCATTTTATCTTACTTGCACGCGGAGGTTCAACGACTGCACGTGATTGGGGCATTATCGACCTCGGGGGCAGTGGATGGGCTGCAACGTGACCTCCTGCAGTTCCACCGAATCCTGTTGCCCTCTGCTACGCCTGACTTGGTGCGTAAATCAACTAAGTGTGCCACTTTACTTGTGTGTCAAGATACGTTTTGTTTAAACAGTTTTTTCCCTGTAGGAAAGGAGGAAGGAAATGAATGCAGTTTTCACAACAACCTGTCAAATAAGCGTTTGGCTCGTATAATGTGTGAATCTTTTGCAAATAAAGGATAACTTGAGGCTTAAGAATCAGCTGAAAGCCAGACTTGCCTAGATATGCAAGATGACACAATGTACTTGGGCAGAAGGGATGAGGGGCTATTGGCGTAGCCCAAAGGCCACGTTGCCCGAGGATGTACAATCACGAAGTTCCTAAATGACCGTGAAACCAGACATTTAGCATGTTGCCTAGCTCCACTCTCCTTTTGAATGTCGGCTCCAACGCTTTCCTTAGTCAGAACCCCGCGTCAGGGAATCGTCCTCACATCAATCATGCCAGTCATCGAATTTTCATGCATCTGAGGTGATAAGTGACCACGATACTACTGATTTTCTCTTGGAGGTTGTACTAAATCTGGAATTTAGACCTGTTTGGAAGCTGCATTGGGGAGACGGAGGAGTTGTTGACAATCATGGATGTGCATTACTTGTCACAGAAGGCTGCCCTAAAAGAGGAGTCGTATAACAAGGGCTGGGTTTCAGTATAGTTCTGAGAGAATGGGATTTAGTCTCCAGACCACCTTGCCACTTTGTTCTGACCTCACTGCTGCTCAGCCACTATTTATCTGGATTCTGGCCAACTAGTAGCGAGGTGGCGGAGGCATTGCGGTGCACATAGTTGGCATCTTCCTGCGGGCAACATCGACAACTCCGTAACATACATTTTCAGATTGTTGGCTGCCACATCCAGTGCCGCTTTAGCTAATTATAGCTTTTCTCCGCACTACGAAACTGGGGTAGTTGCCGGTGGTAGCTACGAAATCTTCCATTCAGACCATAACCACTTCTGTCAACAATGCAGAGTCCTACTGGTTCTCTACATATAAAATAAGGCATAACACCCGGGTCGAATATGTGTTGCAGACCTACAGAAGGGGCTAGGGCTGGTGCATTGGCCCGGACTGTACAACAGCAGAGTCCCCAAAGTAGGTAGCCGCCAAAGCCAGGAGTTGAATAAACAATTAATGCCTTACAAGCTGACTTCAATGTTTAGATTTCACACAAGACAGTCGCATAGAGCTCTCTATGACTTTGAGGTATGCTTGGAATTATGAGGTAGAGTGCAAAATATGGGAAGTTGATGGAAAGGAACAATAGTATGCAGTTGGATTACTTCGCCGATAAGCATTATTAACCACGGTTGTTGAACTAACCATCTATCATTTGAATGGTTTAGTCGCCCTGAATCCGTACACAATTTTACGTTACAGATCCATCTGACTGTTAGACTAAACGTTCTCTGTCAAATTGTGTGACGGTCGTTTAGCAGTCGGGAATTGAGATATTGACAATCATCGGTTCTAAATTTATAATCAAATGTCATTACGTCGAATAGTATTCCCAGCGGCTAAATTTAGGGCAGTATTCGAGTCATCTCATGACTTTTTGCAAATTAAGTAACCACAATTGAAGACTTCCGTCTATGTAAATTCGACTTCAAAACTATGAATTTTCATATACCAGTCTCTTGACAAGCCATTTTTGCACTTATTTTATAGTCATCAGTCCACACAGTATGGGGTTCTGTCAACCTGTCTCTGTGTTAGATGACATTAAGCTAAACGCTCCAATAACAATGGTGAAATACTACTTGTTTACCTACTTATTTACAATCTGAATTGACTCACACAAGTGAAATTTGATTGGAAGACAGCAAACCAATAGCAGGCGCCTACGAGTTGCCTAATGTAACGATTTTCGATGAACTCAAAAACCGATGACCCACATTCAGTAGTCGGAATGGTGGATTAAAGGCGAGTTGGTTTAAATAAACAGGTAAGTGGAAGCGTTTTATTGCTTTAGAAAAGAAAGTGGTTTTAAAGGCAAAAAGTATTCCAGAAGTCTAAAGCAGAGGTTCTGGCAAAAAAGCAGCGAAAGGTAAACGTTTAACTTAAAGCATTGTTTCATGCTACAAGGGATTCTACTCAAAAAAGTGTACATTCACGCATTGAGAGACCTCAAAATTTACCGAAAACGCTATTTATCCCCCCCTGTAATTTGCGATAAATAACATACGACGTTACAAAGGCGAAGCGAATTAATGCAATTATATTTTAAATGGATCTTTCCGTTGAAGACATCACAACTTGTTTACTAACCCAAAATATCACGGACTAATCTGTGTGCAAAGAAATATGCTATTGGCGTAGTTTGGCTGACCGTTGGATTCGTTACCGACGCACGCAGGAGCATCAGTAGTTCCAGCAAAACTAAGGGTGAAAGCTAAAGGCAGATCGTTAATCGGTTGCCCGGATTCAGCTTTTTGTAAGGGCGCTAGCGATGAGCAATGCAGAGGTGGCGATGCGGAATCCTGATTGCAAGTGCCCAAACTTGGAGCAGCAGCAACAGCTTTGATTTCGGTTTGGAAGCAGGCTGACTGTGGAGCGTAGTTTGGACACTGATTAAGCATAGACGGTGCAGACTGTGAAACAGGCTGTTGCTGCGCAGTCAAACCTGTCATCGGTGGAGGCTGCTGAAAGTAATGCTGTGGAGAACTCATAGACGGGGGCGAGTAAGGAGGAGAGAAAGGAGGTGCGCCCATTGATACTGCTCCACACAAATTGTTGGAACGAGTGAATGGTGGTTGATGTAGTGGTTGGGCGGTCTGTGGTAGATGTGACGTTGAGGAGGTCTGAGGACAGTTAGGCATTGGAGGTGGCGGCAACGCCATTGTCGGTGGTGGCGGTGGAGGCATGGGACGGGGAGGCCTACAGAGCGGGGCAATGAAGGTAGGTGGTTGAGTTATTGGTGGCACCACGTAATATATGGGCTGGGCCGTTGCGTTTTGGCTAATTAGATACTTAATTATCTTCTGACAGATGCAGTCCGACTGAGAGGAGTCTTGGCAACATTGTTTAATGTATTGAGCAATATCATCCTCATCGATTTCGCTATCCGATGACGACTTCGGCTTTCCCTTACTCGCTTTCTTACGCTTTCTGCGCTTCTCTTTCTTCTCACACTGCGATGTTCCTTCACTCCTTTTCGTCAGCAGTTGCTCTGATATCTTCTCCACTGTCTTCTGCAGCCCCTCCATGCTTCGGACCATAGCACAGGCGGCCATCTCCATCGTTGCATCACCTTTGTGCCTGTCCTCATTGTCCTTACAGTCATCCCTGACACCTTCCTCCTCCTCCTCACATGCCAACACTCGCACACTGTTCCTGATTTCAGTCAAAGCCTGGAGGATCTCATTTGCAGGCTCCTCCTCCTCCGCCTCCGCCTCCGCCTCCACTCTACCCTCCTCCGTGCCCTGGACGAGAACATTGACACTCTGTCGAATCTCATTGAGTGCCTCCATGATGGCGCCGTCTTCATGTTCATTGGTGTTGTCTTGATCCAAATTGTTCACGCCTTCGCACAGATTGTGCAGACTTTGACGAATGTCGTTGATGGCCACCATGACAGCAGGGTTGTGACATGTTGGGTCGACCACCGGTTCGGTGTCCACACCAACCACATCCACCGCGGCTTGCAATTCATGCACGCTCTGACGTATGTCGTGAAGGGCCTTCATGATGTTGTCTTCGTGACTGGCAATGTTACACTGACCACCTGGTAGGGAGGGAGCAGTTCGAAGACTGGCGCGAATATCCTGCAGCAGACCTGCCAACTGCGTTTCGGACTTATTGGGTGCGCTGCCTGTGGTGTTGGCGTTGGCGGCCTGACACAGACTCAATCTCTTCACACTGTCTCTCAATTGGTTCACTTCCTGTTGCAGTGCTGCGTCAGTGGAGATTTCGTTGATGCTGCGACGAATGTCGTCGAGTGTGCGTCGAATGTAGGGATCAACGTTGGTGGGTTGGTGTTGTGGTAGGAAGTCGGAGGGACGTGCATGCCCAGCCTGAATGCGTGCGAGGCCCTGCTTCATGGCCTCCAACTCAGTGCATTTGTCGATTTCGGTGGGATCGGGTGACGCGGTGTTGGTGTGTCGTGGAACGTAGTTGGTGTTGCCTTGTGATATGGTGGAGACACAGGGAAGAGGTGTCACTGTTTTGTTGCCGATGCACCTCGATGTGACGGAGACACTGGAGGTGAGCCAGGTGTGATCGGATGCAGTGGACTCGCGACTGGAGCTGGTTGGTGTGTCGTCGAGTGGGTGAGTGAGTGGAATTTGTGCCTTGTCATCGATGAGGCAGATGGGTGATGTGATATCCTGATCGCAGCGTTGGTGGTGGGAGCGTGTGTTGGATGAGCAAGATGGTCGGTATTGTCGGGTGATTTGAGCGACAATGTGGTCATGAGGCGACCTCTGACAGGTCATGTTGGCAGTGCCACGCTGAAGGCACGCGTTGAGGTGGGATGTGGCGTGGTGTGGGTTCGGTTGATGTGGTAGTAATCAATAACTTGAATGTGGAGTGTTGGATACCACCACGTAAATATGGTGGTTGTTATTAATAAAATTCTGCTTTGCTTCTTTAAGTAACGTTCTTCTTCTACATAAATTGATCTCTGAGCTTAATCCAATTTCTCCGTACTGAGTTTCCTTTTCTGCTTCCCAGATATCGTGTAGCTGTAAAAGCATTCAAATTATCTATTCTGGTAGGAAGTTATGGACGCAATTATATATGGTAGCCACGTCAATTTACTGTCACATGACACTTTTTTTACAAAATGCGATAGGGTTTTTCTTAGCATTAAAGCTATTGTTTCTTAAACTTTCTTTGGTGAATGAACTAAGTAAAATAAGCTAAATAAGCTAGCTCTATGATGAGTTTACTTGGTTTTTTGAATACTATTAACTAAGAAATATTCTAAAATAAGAGCGACGTCATTTGTTTAATCTTACACCCTTTCGTAGTAAGGTTTTATTGTTTGCCAATGACAATCTTGATTACTTGAAAGGTTTGCTTTAGGAAATCTGTATTATTCTATGCAACAATTATCAGCGCTCATGGGAGTTACGGGGATAGTTCTTTGCACATCACATGATTTCTCCCATTTGATCAATATTTCCACAAAATCGTCCTGTATCCAGCCTGATGGGTGGTTCCAGGGTCAGAATGGGAGAGCATTCTAACCCAGTAAGGATATTCATGCCCTCAGAAGAAGACTCTCCTCGTAATGTTCAAAGATCACTTTCTGAGACCGATGCAATAAAGGATTTACAAACTCTCGACGACCGAACGGATTTATTTGGTGGAGATGCATGCTTGGAAGAGGAATCCCACAAAGGCAAAGATTTAACTTCATCCGAAAACAAAAACTTCGACCATAACTTTGATTCACGTCACTGGGATGTGCATAATGTGCATGCTTTACGAGATCGAATCCAAATTTCATCGAATTCCAGTAGAAGCGATTTCATTGCTGTGATGGAGGAGGACTTGGAGTTGCAACATGGAAACTTTTTGTATCCCGCAAAACAAGTTTGCTCTGGACCGATGGTAGATTCCGATAATATGTGGCCGCGGCATCATAAAGTGTGCGACCCAGGAGAAAAAGTGGCTACTTCACAGACTGTGGTCCACACGACTCCTCTAACTAAATCAAAATTTGCAACCCAACCGGTTGAGTTTGCTCGCAAAGGCATTGACACGATGAGTTGTCCGAATTTGCAAAATGATGACTATGATGTAGACGACGAATCCATCAAAACAGCACTAAGTGAACTGAAACAGAGTGTAAACGAAATAAGTCGCTCATTCTGCTCAAAAGCCAGATCTCCAAACGATGAAACGATGATTTGGAAGGAGGTATACGATGACAATTCACAGTTCAGGCGTCCATCTCCGTTGTCTGCAATTTCAAATCAAAGTTCGGGATTACCTTGGTCTATGTCGAATACCAAGACATTCTTGATGAAAGAGATTGGAGAGGTGAAGTCCAGTGTAAAGAAACTTGGTAAAGAAATTCGTTCCTCACTATCACCAGTTGCTTATTCACATTCTGGTTTGTCTACCAGGAAAGCATTAATTGACACTACCGATGGACTTTACTCTGGAGACGTGACTTTATCTCATGGTTTCGAGAGTCCAACAACCTTCCAAATCCCCGAAAGCGCTGATTATTCGAATGCCGCGAAAGATACAAATAAGGATGCACATGACATCGATAAAGAAAACCTAAGAAGATGTGTCAGCTCAAGTGTGGTAAATAAACAGGAGAGACCGATGACATTAGCCGATAACGTTCAGAAGTCCTACGAGATAAGCTTGAACTACCCAAACTTTCCATCACAGGCCAAAATAGATGACCAGATGACCTCAGAGTCTTCTGATAGATTCGCTATCAACATGAGAGATCAGGCGAACGGGGTTTTTGAATCCGGTCTCGATGAGACTCGACCACTAGAAAATGCAGGCGATTTTAGCGGATCAACAGCATCACCCGACAGTTCCGTAAAGTCCAGTGACGTTCAAGAGGACCTCCTCAATAGGATGCTTCAGGTTCTGCAAAATTTGCAAGACATTTTTACGTCTGAGCACCATCCTCTATGCAAAGGTGTACGTCCCAGGGCTCTAGAAATAGTCAACGTTTTAAAAGGTGTTATGAGGCAAGAAATAATTCCATCAACCTTTGGAGAAAATCAGAACGTCAGTTATCAAGAGCAGAACAAGGCAGTTCATAGTTTATCAACCTGTATGAGCACGACTTCATCATCTTTCCTTGACAAAGTTAGGCACACAGACCTAATGAATCATACAAGCACAATAATTGATCGAAGTGGATCTGGAAGGATCACGCCGTGTCAGCAGACATGGCCACCTAGAACAAATTGTCCTGAATGCCCAATAGAGCTCAGGCCACGAGAAACTTTGAATGGACGAATCAAGAGAGTGATATGTGATCTTTATTGTGAAATACAGCCACTTGAGGATGGAATTAAGGCAAAGGCACTTGCAATGTTGGAGGAAATTCATGGAATCGTGGAATCATTGCAAGTTTGTGAACAATCAGAAGACTTTATCTCCTCCAATGAAACGCCAAACTTTGATACTCAACAGGATTCTGCTCCAAACCTCAAAGCTTCTAGTTGTGAAGCGTCAGGGCACTTTTCTCACGATAAATGCAATGATTGTGTAGTTGAAAATGAAAGATACAATGGATCGAATAGATCCCACAGGCAGAACACCACTGATCGTGACTCCCCTTGCAGTCCAATGACCCAAACTACGACAAGTTCCTTATCAATTGAAAACATACGAGGGAGAATAAAATCGCTCATCCATAAGCACTCCGATCTAACGCTCGAAGAGACTAACCAAAAAATACTCTCCGTTTTGAGTGATATGGAGAAGGTTCTGGACACAATTGGAGACCAAAATCCACCAGAGAATGGAGAGATGACGCAAGTGAACAAAACCGATGAGCCACAACAATCACAGTTTCCGGTATCATCAAAGATGTCCTGTTTAATAGGGAACCTTCAGGACGCAATTCTAGATATGAGGCCAAATTTGCAAATAGCTGATTATGATCCACAGACGAAAATATGTTTTCTTCTGAATATTTTGGCCGATGAGCTGCAATTGGAACGCACTGAATTGTCAACTCTAAAGAATGTGGAGGGTCCTTTGAAAAGTCTTGAGTGTGAGCTCTGTCAAAACGGTGCAGGCAATTCGACACTAGCATTCTGTATTCGAGAAATGATACAAGTAGTTAAGCTTGTTGTAGCTGAGCCGGTATCGGAAGAAAAGTCCAAATGCAAGTCAAAAGCACGGAGAAGTGATGCAATATGTCGAAAAGGAAGGGAGAGATGTGATAATGTTTGCAAAACAGACACAGTAAAAGTTGCAGCCTGTGATAAAACGCATAAAAAGGGAAATTGTATGTGCAAGTCTGAACCAAAAGTTATTGAAGAACTATTCATAGACAGTGGAGAGGATTGCGAGACAATTCCATGTGAAACTGTAAAGCTGGCGACGGCAACCTGTGACACCTTACAGGCGGAGGAAAAACACGTATGCAAGCCGGAAGCATCATGTGTAAGAAATAGAGAGGCATCCACTGAAAGACTACAGAGTTGCCACGATACAGCAGAAGAGAACAGAGAAAACCGAAGTCCATGCCCTGGCAATGAAAAGGGGATGGATTCCCTTGTGGTGATTGGGGAGCATTGTACTGCTCCAAATCGGTGTTACAGTGAAGTCATATTCAATCCCACTGAACCGATTACCGCCTCTATAGAGGCAGCCGATTCACCATTGACACAGATTTTGGCCAAACTGCGTGATCTTGTGAAATCGCTGGAGATGGAGGACTCCACATTGCAGCAGTGCACGATCTTGAAGATCATAGAAACCTTTAACCACATTGAGACTACCTTAGATTTGGATCCACAATATGCCACTATTTTAAAGGAGGCAAGGAAGGCACTTTGTCAGGAAAATGAAGAGAAGAGAGAACCTCCACCATGTCAGACGAGGGAGAGTAGTTGTAGTCGATGGCGCAGAATAAGTCGTCGTCATCGAAATCGAAGCAACAACTTCACTTTCCAATAGAACAATGCAGCTGAAGTCAAACAGGCCAACAATTCATCAAAGCTGAATTCAATATGAAATGCTTGTTGCTGTTGGGAAAGTGGCTATGATCAATTTTGCTGGTAATGAATCGACGTCCTCACTTTTCCAGCACCTTCAGATAGACGAAATTGAATGGATCTCAGTTTTGGATTTACTGTCAAAAGTCACATGCCCGACACTCCTCTTGGTCGTCATCACCTGCACGCCCCATGCGCATACGGTCAACTGGGCGTTTTGCTTCCACCGCTGACCCCGCTGAGACATAGAGGCTCTCCAACATCAGGCTTTGGACATTCTGATAGTTTTTTTGCATGAAATGTCTTTTGTTAATTGCTAATATTCCGTTTTTTGATGAAGGAAGTCAAAGCTTTCCAATAATAAGTGATAATCCTTTCTCATGTATGGCTTGTGGTATCGAGTTGAAACTGCTATCATTGGCCAATGATGATGAGGCGGCTTTTGATTGGTCAGTTAAACAACAATGGGCGCCTACCAAATGTAAATGTCCCCAAATTCAATTCCCTTTTTTCACACCACTTCCCTCCAGTGTATAAGGCTAAAGACCACCTTCAAACATGTGTCTCGTTAATATTTGGCATATCATTCGAAGTGCCACCGTGTAGAGGGGCATTCGGAAGACGTAAAACTGAATATGCTCAAACTAGTCGAGCTGTAAACCGGAGACTACGCACTGTTTGTTTTAGTGTAGGTGGAATTCTAATGGCTTTGAATCTGCCCCTCCTGTGCGCCTACTCAGTTCTCTGATTCAGGCTATTTTATCGTAAGTAAATGCACATCAAACCAACCAACTCCTTTTTAAGGCTAAATTGGGGTGCGCCTAGGTTGGTTTGCTAAATTCCATTAATTAGGGGACAGTGTGACCCTTTCCTAGGACTGAGGGCAAAACAAGTGATGGGCAGGTGCGCAAGGCTAATATGCGGGCACGTCTGCGTCATGCCTGGGCTTTCAAAGTCCGGCCATGCATGGGTCATCGTGGGCGTCTCAACTTAGCTGTCGGAAAGGATCAGCCAAACGACGTGTGATCGTGTCCTGGGCGTCCACACAGTTGATGCGGTTCGGCGATTCCAGCTGAAGGCCCACGGTAAGTACAACCGATTTGTACATCAAGTGACGACATTGCTTTGCGCATTTAGGGCACTTTAATCATGAAATCGAGCTGACTGTTGGATATTCGTACTCAGCAAGGGTTTTAGACGTTATAAAGGTTTCTGAAGACCGTGAACTAGGAAATGGTAAGTAGTAATGTTTGTAAACACTATGTTAAATGCCTCCATTTCGAATGGATGAGATTCAACCTCGCACACGCACATTATGTAAGTCTATTAAGCTTTAACTTGATAAAGTAACAGTTTAGGAAATTTTTCTCTCAATTTTTATACAAAACTGGAAGAAAAATTGCAACCTATCCACGCAGATGTACATAAGGCCATTCCATGTACACAGTGGTACCGATCGCTATCAATTTCTCTACCAAATGCAACTTTCCGAACCAAGGCAACGAAAGTGAGGATTGTACCAGGATTTTTATTAACCCAAGGAATCATTGCTCAACTTGTGTGCACAAAAATGTACGATTTGCGTAGTTTGGAAAAGAGTTGCACTCGGCACCAGCATCAGTTGTGCCGGCAAAAGTAAGTGTGAACGCTAAGGGCTGATCGTTGACGGTAGCAGTGAATACGACCGGTTGGTCCTGCTCACAATTCGGTTTAGATGATGAATGCCGTGAGGGTGGCATCTGCTGCTGCTGCTGCTGCAGGAGAGGTGGTGAGGAGTCCTGATTGCAAGTACCCAAACTCGGAGCAGCAGCAACAGCATTGATTTCGCGTTGGAAGCAGGTTGACTGTGGAGCGTAGTCTGGACACTGATTAAGCATAGACGGTGCAGACTGCGGAACACACTGCTGTTGCGCAATCAAGCCTGCCATCGGTGGAGGCTGCTGAAACTGATGTTGTGGAGAACTCATGGATGGGGGGGAGTAAGGAGGGGAGAATCGAGGTGCGCCCATTGATACTGCTCCACACAAATTGTTGGAACGAGTGAATGGTGGTTGATGCAGTGGTTGGGCGGTCTGTGGTAGATGTGACGTTGAGGAGGTCTGAGGACAGTTAGGCATTGGAGGTGGTGGCAACGCCATTGTCGGTGGTGGCGGTGGAGGCATGGGGCGTGGCATTCTGCAAAACGGTGCAATAAATTTCGGTGGTTGGGCTTGCGGTGGTACGAGGTAGTGAAGAGATGGAGCTACGGCTCTTTGAGGGTTGCAATTTTGCGAAATTAAGAACCTGATTAACTTATCACAGGTGGGCCCAAATTTGCAGGAATCTTGACAGCATTCTTTGATGCATTGTGCAATATCATCCTCATCGATCTCGCTATCTGATGATGACTTCGACTTTCCCTTACTCGCTTTCTTCCGCCTTCTGCGCTTCTCTTTCTTCTCACACTGTGATGTTCCTTCACTCCTGTTCGTCAGCAGTTGCTCTGATATCTTCTCCACTGTCTTCTGCAGCCCCTCCATGCTTCGGACCATAGCACAGGCGGCCATCTCCATCGTTGCATCACCTACGTGCCTGTCCTCATTGTCCTTACAGTCATCCCTGACACCTTCCTCCTCTTCACCTGCCAACACTCGCACACTGTTCCTGATTTCAGTCAAAGCCTGGAGGATCTCATTTGCAGGCTCCTCCTCCTCCGCCTCCGCCTCCACTCTACCCTCCTCCGTGCCCTGGACGAGAACATTGACACTCTGTCGAATCTCATTGAGTGCCTCCATGATGGCGCCGTCTTCATGTTCATTGGTGTTGTCCTGATCCAAATTGTTCACGCCTTCGCACAAATTGTGCAGACTTTGACGAATGTCGTTGATGGCCACCATGACAGCGGGGTTGTGACATGTTGGGTCGACCACCGGTTCGGTGTCCACACCAACCACATCCACCGCTGCTTGCAATTCATGCACGCTCTGACGTATGTCGTGAAGGGCCTTCATGATGTTGTCTTCGTGACTGGCAATGTTACACTGACCACCTGGTAGGGAGGGAGCAGTTCGAAGACTGGCACGAATATCCTGCAGCAGACCTGCCAACTGAGTTTCGGACTTATTGGGTGCGTTGTCTGTGGTGTTGGCGTTGGCGGCCTGACACAGACTCAATCTCTTCACGCTGTCTCTCAATTGCTGCACTTCCTGTTGCAGTGCTGCGTCAGTGGAGATTTCGTTGATGCTGCGACGAATGTCGTCGAGTGTGCGTCGAATGTAGGGATCAACGTTGGTGGGTTGGTGTTGTGGTAGGAAGTCGGAGGGACGTGCATGCCCAGCCTGAATGCGTGCGAGACCCTGTTTCATGGCCTCCAACTCAGTGCATTTGTCGATTTCGGTGGGATCGGGTGACGCGGTGTTGGTCTGTCGTGGAACGTAGTTGGTGTTGCCTTGTGATATGGTGGAGACACAGGGAAGAGGTGTCACTGTTGTGTTGCCGATGCACCTCGATGTGACGGAGACACTGGAGGTGAGCCAGGTGTGATCGGATGCAGTGGACTCGCGACTGGAGCTGGTTGGTGTGTCGTCGAGTGGGTGAGTGAGTGGATTTTGTGCCTTGTCATCAATGAGGCAGATGGGTGATGTGATATCCTGATCGCAGTGTGAGAGAGGGAGATGTGGTTGTGGAGGAGGTTCGAGGTGTTGGTGTTGGTGGTAGAGGTGTTGTTGGTGGTGGGAGAGTGAGTTGGATGAGTAGGATGGTCGGAATTGTCGGGTGATTTGAGCGACAATGCGGTCATGAGGCGACCTCTGACAGGTCATGTTGGCAGTGCCACGCTGAAGGCACGCGTTGAGGTGGGATGTGGCGTGGTGTGGGTTTGGTTGATGTGGTAGTAATCAATAACTTGAATATGGAGTGTTGGATACCACCTCTTAAACATAATGTTTGTTAGTATCAAGTAAATAGCTGCTTAGATTCTCGATATTAATATCTTATGAACTGTTGATTGCCCTCTAGAGGTGACCATTAATCATAGCTCGAGGTCAGATAATTTAAATCTGGCTTTTTACGCTTAAATTTGAGTCTTTGCTTAGCAGTTAAACTGAGATTCTATTTAACTAATTTTTCATGTCGTTGCTTCCCCATGAAGTGCCAGATTGTTTATTTTGTGTGTTATTTTTTTTGCATAAAATTCCTACCATCATGTGACAGGTTTATGCCGTATTGATTCAACGGACCCACGTGTTTAGACGCGCGTTTTATTCATGCGGCATGATGGACGGTAGCTCCGACCTGGCAAAGTTCGCCTCTACCCATACACAGGATGAAGTAGGCGACAGCTTGAAAAGAGAACCTCTAACCGCTGTTAATTCGGATTTCGATGGAGGGATTGATGGAATTGACTTCTCTCGTTGTACTAAGTTGCTGCTTCTCAACAAATGGACTTCCTTGGAGTGTTGTAATTCTAATGATGATTTCGATTGTTACCGCAAGCCTCCCCAGAACACAGTGGAAACCGAAATCTCCTTTTCACCGAAGCCTAACAAGGACGTAGTTGCTGAAATTAGTATTGGCTTGAACTGTGAAAAATCGAGCCCTTATCAACCCAGTGTGGATGATGTGTGTGCAAGATGCATTGAAGTAAGTCCTGCTAGCCCGTCGCACTTTGAAAGCTATCCATGTGGTTCACCACTCAACGAGGTGTCAAATCTATCAGGCTGTTCCGCACTAGAACAAAATTGTCCTCGCAATTTCGATGAGGATAGCATTAGAAGATCTGTGACGATGTTAAGAGAGAACGTGGATGAGATCAACCGTGCACTATGCTCTCAGATCAACACTACAAATTTTGAGAAACAATTGCTGGAAGAAATACAGGACATGAAATTACAGTTGTGTGAATTGAGTGAAAGTTTGAAGAATCCGAGTGTAGTCTGCCCTTCCGAAGATCTGTGTGCTCAAGCATTGTGCGCGCAAACGGAGTCCAGGTTGCAACTGAGTAAGGACATTGAGGAAATTAAGTGCTGCCTTCAGCAGTTGACTGCAGGACTCGGTTGCTCCTCGCCTCCTCCCAGTTGCCCCAAGTGTGGCTCCCCATGTGAGAGTTTGAAAGTTGAGGAGAATGATGCGTGTGTATGCAAGTCTGAAAGTGCTTCTCCAGTTGTGAAGTGTCAAGTGGCTGTACGAATTTCACAATGTGATGATGCAACTCAAGAAATTAAAACCCCAAGTGCAAATATTAATCAATTCCTGCTAGATAAAGTGGAAGGACTGAAGACCTCCATAGATGATGCTATAGCTACAGAGAATGTCTGTAGTGAAAATGAAAAAACAAATGAACTTTGTGCTCATTCCACCACTGAAAAGGACGATTTTGCCAATACTTGTACTCAATCTGCAGCGTCGTTTGGCAATCCAAAATCTTCTATCGAGCGTATCTTTCAAATTCTACAAGATCTTGAGCACATTCTTTTCACTGATAAATCTAACCTTAATCAGGACAGAGCTCTGCAACTAGTCTGTAACTTGAAGCAGCTTCTAGAGGCTGAATTCAGTAATCCAAGTGTGAAAGCTGACGATGATTGGGTGCTCCGAGAATTGACTGAGAAGTATAACTGTGCACCACCGTATCCAATACCAGCTCCACCTTGTTTGACAGATGAACGAAGGCATCCCGACTCATCAAGCCACAAGGGCTCTGCAGCTTCACTCTGCGGAGGCAGTGTTTCCAATCAAAACATTGACAAAAAAGTGAAAGATTTGTTACGTGAACTCTACTGTGAGTTGCAGTCATTTGATGAAGAGGTCAAGGCGAAGGTGCTTTTAATGTTGGAGGAGATAAGTGAAACATTAGAAGCCTTACAGAGTTGTCACCCGAGTGAGATTGTTGAGTCCATGAATCTTTGCACCGACTGTAAGGTTCGGGCAGAACCGGAACCGCTTGATACAGGTGGACTGTCTCCTCCCACACCGCAAGAGGAAATGGCATGTGAAAATTGCGCTGAGTATCAAACAACAATCGTGCCAACACCAAATTTGTGCAGTCTGGTGACAGAACTTCAGAGTCTTATTAATCTACTGCAACCTTCTACGCAGCTCCCCGACTACGATTTCGAATCAAATCTAGACTGTACTTTAAGCAGCCTGAAACATATTTTGCAAACAACTTGTAACGATTCTGACATTTTGGAGAGCATTGGAAGTATTTTGAAATCCATGAAAACTGAGCTTTGTCAACAAGGCGCCGGAGCTTCGACACAGATGGCTGTCATTTCCGAGGTGGAAGAGTTACTAATGGCTGCTGGTGTCAACTTTTCCACAGAGAGGAAAGATTCCTGTGAATCTGGGCACCCCGTATGTTGCACAGATGGAGCCAGTCCAAATGAAATGTATGATGAGAAGATTATGACAATCCTAGGCTCCATAGAAGGCTGTATTAGAGAAGCTGGAAGTTGTTGTCCAAATCATGCGGAAGCAATGCTTTCGACAGGAAACGAGCAGAGTATGAATGCGGCATGTTCTAACGCTCCTACTCAAAGTGACTGCAGGTCACCAGCAGTTGTGTGTGCTGAGGCGATCAATTCACGAGTGGCATTAATCTTAGCGGAACTGAAAGGGGTTGTACAAACACTGGAGGTGGAGGGCTCCACACTCCTCAATAGCACTATTTCGAGGATATTTTACATCTTTGGCCAAATCGAATGTATTCTAGCGACAGATCAACAAAATGCTTCCATTCTCATGGAGATAAAACAAATTCTTGGACGAATAAATGGGAAGAAGTTGGGCACAGTCGCTGAATGCATTGTCGCCGACAGTGCGACACCCTCCACAGGATATTCCCCCTCCCCTACCAACGACAGCGGAATTTGTGAAAGCAACAGTCGAAACCGATTGAGTACAAAACAAAGTGAAGGATGTGTTGCCTCAGACCGTTCAGAATCTCTCACAATCTGTCCTGTCCACCCTACAACTGTCGACGGAATGTGTGAAAGCAACGCTCGAAACCAGTTGAGCACAAAACAAAGTGAAGGATGTGGTGCCTCAGACCGTTCATCATCCACCACCTTATGCCCTGTCCACCCTACAACCGATAGCGAAATCTGCAAATGCAACAGTCGAAACCGAGGTCGAAGCAGCGCAATGCGAAGTGAAGGATGCACTGCTTCCTCTGACCACCGTCCAGCTCCTTCTACAGTGTGTCCCACTCACCCTAATAAAGACAATAGCGAAGTTCGTAAATGCGACAGCCGAAGTCAAAGTCGAAGTCGAAGTAGCACAATAAAGAGTGAAGGCTACCTTAATCGGTGTTTGAATGCGCTCAGAAAGGCGCGCTAGTGGTTAAACCTTTCATTTGCTCTATTTTGATTGGTCTAAAATTGAAAGTGGATAAGTTGACCATTAATAATAAAAAAGCATTATTTTCATGCATAATTTAAATAAGTTTTTGTACTTTTTTTCGTCTTTGAGTGTATTTACGCGTAATCTGCTAATTTTATGAAGTCAACATGGAAGCCTTTCCATTTAGCTGGTCGTACGTAGAGCGTTGGAGGTCACGTGAGTTGACCGCTTCATCGATTCTCGTCGACATTTATACACCTGACACGTGGCTAATTCCATGAGCTTTGATAGAGCTAAACACAAGCACAATGTGTAATTCATCGAGCTTTAACCAGGAGGTGTTAAAATGCACATTGTTTGAATTGAGAAAGTGTGTTTGTACTATCATTCAATTGCTGCGCTCGGAGGTGAATACCTGTCCTGTTGGAGAGAGATTGATAAATAAAGTGCACAATTTGAAATCACAATTATCCGGACTGAGTGAAGACTTGATAAGGCAATGCAAGTGTCTGCAGACTTCGTCCCAGTGCTCTGGGTCATGCTTGGGGGCAATGGGGAATGTAGATCTAACCGAGGTACTGGGTGAGATTAAGAAGTGCATGAAGCAAGAAACATGCGAATTCAGTTTCTCACCCACCTCAATGACCGATGCTCCGGGTGTTTGTTTAAAGAGAGACGACTTTAATCCTCAAAATGTGGGATGCCAAAAGCCGGGTGGGTGTGGATGCGGTAATTGTCAAGTCAATAAAGGAGGCACAAATCTGTGTGATAATGAAGGGACATGTCCTTTATTTCATGCATCAGATAAGACCGCTGAATCAGAAATGTTTGGTCAATTTTATGATGTTGGAGCGCCGATGACGTTTGGAAATCCGGCAGAAGATTTTGAAGGTGATATTGATAGGGTTTTGACATTGTTAAATGAATTGAAGGATATTTTGGCTACTGGCAACTATTCTGGAGGCAAAAATTTTGGCCCTCAAGCCCTAGAACTGATCAAATCTTTGGAAAGCCTTGTAAATGGTGATTCAGTAGGCAATGGAAATGATTATTTGGTGCAAAATTTTCCAGCAGAACTGCTGAGCGACGAGTTCGAAGGACTCGAAGGCAACAAGACCTGTACTGATCTCAATACAAGGTTCAAAGACATGATTTGTAGGTTGTACAGTGAATTTGAATCACTGGAGGATGAGGTGAAGGAGAAGGCCATTTCAGATTTGGCGAAAATGCGCGAAGCTCTGATGACCTGTGAACCAAAAAAGGGGGAAACGGAAGACTCACCTTACGACGAGGATGGGAATAGGGGCCAGCAAGAGGGGCCATCAAACTCCGATCCGGACGAATGCCAGGATGGAACACGAGAGAATGAGCAAACAGGAGAGAATGCAGAAACCGATCCCTCGGATAGGGGAATGCACAACACCGTCCAGCGTCCTTCAGTGGAGAATAATGAAGGAAATGCAAACAATCTGAAAGATGATTCCTCAAGTACGCCTCTAAAGAAGGAGGAGGTAATTTTAAGCGATGCTTCTAACAATTCTGTGATGGAAAGTCAAAGGAATTGTCCTTCTACTGCCGACATTAGAGAAAAGATTACGTCCCTTCTCCGTAAACGAGATAGTCTAACCTCCGCCGAGTTTGATAGAAAATTGCTCTCGGTGGTGGGTGATTTGGATGACATTTTGGACACATTTGACTCCAGACTTACTACTACTTCAGGCCAGCCGCCTCCTCCATGCATCAAGCCCACCGCCAGTCTGTTTTGGGTGATATCGTGCCTGGAGAATTTCATTCGGCGTATTGAACCAAACTTGCATTTCCCTGAATGCAACCTAGAATCCAAGGTATGCAGCCTGTTATGTGTTTTCTCCTACCTACTGCAATCACAACGTCCCGACTTGTCCAATTTGGGAATGGCAGAGGAGGCTTTGAAGTGCCTTGACATTGAACTGTCGCGGCAGGGTACAAGAGCCTCGGTGCTGGCTGCTTATGCGCATCAATTGGAGGAGAAGGTTGTCAACACGAGGACAGGCAAAACTGACACAAAGACAGAAGAGGGGAATGAAAGTGGTCCAAAAAATTGCCTTGAATTTGAAAATACCAATCAAACTCAACGCAATGGACTAACAGACGATGAGGACGTTGGGGAGGAGGCGCAAAGCGCTTTACCAAATGATCTAGTCGGAAGGAGCCAAACAACCAGCCCATTGACAGGTGAAGTTAAGTGCGAAGGCGTGTCAGATGAGGCAAACGCTCAACAACAGTCGCTACAGTGCTAAGTGAGACTAGCCAATGAACGAGGCCCATCTGTGCACAAAGTGGTGCCGAGACTGCACAAAATGGCGTCTTTCAATGCCACAACTATCATTTCTTGTTAATTTAGGCACAATAATTTTTCTTAAAAAAAATAATAATAAATAAACGCCTTCGCCTAAACTATGTTACTTTCTCTACTTAATACTGCCGTTAGGATGAAGTGTACTTTAGACGCGAGGCGTCCAAACTGTCACTTGGTTGTCCAAACGCATGTCACGTGAAACATTTGACATATTGATTTTCATAGCAATCGTTGGAAGTAGGCGTCGAGGGACACTGCGAGTTGAGAGGTGTCCTGACTTGATTACCGGGGCCAGAGTAAAAAGATCCGCCGCGCGAATTGTTAGATGTTAAAATGAAAAGCCAAAATCACGGTGATACAAAAGCCGAGTGCACAAACAATGGCGAACGGAGTGAAAAGAATCTCAACAGTGAAGTCGAAGACTGCGTAGAGTCGAATGAGAACAATGCAAATACGTGTACTGCAAGCAGTGGACAGGGTCGAGGCAACATTGATGCCGAGAGTGTGAAACGGACTGTGGCACAGTTGAAGACAAGTGTGGGTGAAATCTCTCGCGTAATGTGCACCCAAGCGCAAGCACAAGCGTCTACTGGAGAGGGTCGAATTTTGAAGGAGATTCGAGAGGTGAAAGCACAAGTGTGTGAGATAAATAAGAATTTGCGACGTCAAATGGATGGAAATGCATCGCAGAATGATCAAACAGAAAGTGGCGCTCCAAATGAAGAAGTTACCGATGCTCAAGAGCCTACTGATACCAATCTAGTTGGTAATACTACATTGAAAAATATTCAAGAGACCGTGAAGACACTTCAATGCAAACGGGATGAAATTTCCTCGGATGAGATGAACAAAATGCTAATCTCAGTGCTGAATGAATTGGATAAACTGCTGGGCTCACAAGGCGATGGGGAGGGAAATAAAGCTGCAGACGACTGTGGTGCAGACCAAGAACAACTCAAATCCACTCCTCAATTAAACAAAGCTGTGGCATGCCTTCAAAAGCAAATTAAATGCTTAAAATCGGATGCGACCTTTGAAGACTGCGATCTCGAATTAAACCTACGCGCCATGTTGAGGACGCTCAAGGAAATAGTTACAACAGATCGTCCGGATTCAAACAAATTATGTAAACTTAATAAGACCCTGAAGTCGCTTGTCTGTGAACTAAGTAGACAGGGTGGAAAGGGTTCACAACTCGCAGGTGAGATTGCCGAACTCCAAAATTGCATGCTAAACAATGAGGAGACGAATGCCAATCCAAACAATCCCAACGACTCCGACCAAAGCTGTGCCGACCTCTCAGAGACACCGCAAATGTCTCGGATTATGAGGCAGCTTCGAGGGCTTATTCGATGCAGCCAACCGGACACAGAATTCCCCGAATGTGGGTTGGAAGATAGTATTTCATTCTTAATGGACAGGCTGATGGAAACTGCCCAATTTGATGATACCAATTCCGAACCGATGGACGAAGTAACCGGCCTGTTGACGTGCCTCGAGGACGAAGTAGGCAAACAGTGTCCAAATAAGTGTGAGGTCTTGGTAAAAATCCGTAAGACCCATGAAATGCTCAGCTTGGTTGATCAGTACCGTTCCAATCAATTTGACACTTATCAAACCAATGTTAATCAATGCGGGCCTTCACTACAAGTGACACCAGAATTATGCAATATTGTAAAGCAAATGCAAAATCTCATCAAGTGTCTCAAACCGGACGCTCAATTTCCGTCTTGCGATATGCAATCGACTATTATGTGCATGCTGGAGAACCTGAAGGCGATCATTCAGTGCGCGGATTCCAATGCATTGGAGAGGATAACAAATATGTTGAGGTGCTTGGAAAGGGAACTCTATAAACAATGTGAAGCTGCACAAGTTCTTCTAGCTAAGGTGCGTGAGCTTCAACAAATGCTAAACAGAGGCTGTGGTGGCTCCAGTCAACAACGCAATGCCTTTCAATGTGGCAACGACCAATGCGGTAACGACCAATGTGGCAATGATCAATGCGGCAACGATCCATGCGGTGTATCGCTAAAGCCAACACGTCTTCTGACTTGTTTGATTAAGCACCTTCAGAATCTCATCCACTGCCTAAAACCCGACTTGCAGATCCCAAGTTGCGATATGGAATCAACTCTTCTCTTCCTATTGACTCAATTAAAAGAAATCGTACAATCCGGATGCGTAAATCCTAAGGCACTGGAGAAGGTTCCAAAGATGATGCAATGCCTCGAATCCGAGTTTTGCAACCAGGGTCAAGGCAAATCTCCCGTTGTGGCAAAAGCTCGTGAGATTCGGCAGCTGCTGAGTTGTGGATCCTCAAACAGGCAAGTCGATGCTAATCCATGCGCTCCCTCACTACAGGCCACACCTGAACTATGCAATATTATAAAACAATTGCAAAATCTCATCAAGTGCCTCAAACCGGATGCACAATTCAGTGGCCGTGACCTACAATCGACCCTATTGTGCATGCTGCAGATTCTGAAAACGGTGGTTCAGCTAGGTTGTGCGGATCCTAGCGCACTGGAGAGGGTGGGAAGTGTGCTGCGGTGCTTGGAAAATGAACTCTGCAAACAGTATGAAGCTGCATCAGCTATTATACCGAAGGTTCGTGAGATTCAACAAATGCTGAATAGGGGGAATGGCTGTGGAGGCGCCAGTCAGCAACGCAATGCCTTCCAATGTGGTAATGACCAATGCGGTAACGACCAATGCGGCAACGATCCATGTGGTGCATCTCTGAAGCCAACACGTCTTCTGACTTGCTTGGTGAAACACATTCAGAATGTCATTCATTGTGTAAAACCAGACTTGCAAGTCCCAACTTGTGACTTGGAGTCAACTCTTCTCTTCCTACTGAATCAGTTGAAGGAAATTATTCGATCTGGATGTGTCAATCCTAAGGCATTGGAGAAGGTTCCAAAGATGATGCAATGCCTCGAATCCGAATTGTGCAATCAGAGTCAGGGCAACTCGCCTCTGGCTGCAAAAGTTCGTGAGGTTAGACAATTGTTGAATAGTGGATCAAGTTGTGGCTCCTCGGGCAGGCAAACCGATTGTAATCAATGCGGTACCCCACTCAGAGCGACGCCAGAACTATGCAAGGTTACAAATCAAATGCAAAATCTCATCAAATGTCTGAAACCGGATGCACAACTCGGCGGTTGTGACTTACAATCGACTATCATGTGCATGTTGGATAACTTGAAGATGGTAGTTCAGTCAGGTTGTGTGGATCCCAGCGGATTGGAGAGGATTGGCAATGTGTTGAAGTGCTTGGAAAGTGAACTCTATAAACAATGTGAAGCTGCACAAGCTCTTCTAGCGAAGACGCGTGAGATTCAACAATTGCTAAACAGAGGAAATGGCTGTGGTGGAGGCTGCGGTCAGCAACGTTGTGGTGGTGGAGGTGGTGGACTCTGTGACTCATCAGCACTTAGAGAGACGCCTAATCTGCGTTGTTTGACAACGGAGCTTCAAAAGATTGTCCAATGCCTGAAACCAGACATTCGATTTAAGAGTTGTGATTTGGAGTCAACAATTTTATGCTGTTTGAAAATTCTACAAGACCTTCTTCAATGCCAAGGCCTCCAACCGTCTATTATGGCAAAGCTGAAGAAGATTTTGGACTCTCTTGAATGTGAGGTGTGTGAGCAAGGTCTGTTTCAATCGAACCTCTTGACAACTATCCACGAGGTGAAACAATTGGTGGGTAATCAAAAATCCGGTTGCGATCAGACATGTGGCGGTGAAAGCCTAGAAGATGTTGTCGGTAGGACGGTGAAAACAATGGACGATTGCATCAGAGAATTGGAGTATGTTCTCCGTGATTTTGTGGGTAATGGTGGATGTGAACAGAACAACAGAGGTCCTTGTTTCAACGGGAATAACGACTTCCAACAATGCGACACAACTGCTGAAGATGACAATGCGATCTGAAGGATGACTACTTGCTTTTTCCTTAGCCTTGAACAGATGACTGTTCTGAAAACTTCCTATTTATTTTTAAGATGACTGAAATAAATGTTTATTTTTTTTAAATTCACGTCTCTTTACTTTCTACCCGAAATTTTTGTCCACTTTTGTATTTTATTTTCACGTAAGTTTTAGTCGTCACTATGGAAGAGCTAGAGGGAATTGGCGGTGGAAGCATCACGTGAGGTAGATTCCGCATTGATTTTTCCAGGGTGTGGTGTGGCTACCGCGGACCTAGAATGCAGAACGGTTCTGATCCGAAAGAGGACTTTTCAAGTCGCCAATTCCACGCCTACAGATCAGAGCCAGGTGCTATTGTGATTGATGAAAATGGAAACAGTTGGGACGGAAGGGAGGGCGTGAATTGTAAGGCGGTTGAAGGCAATGAAAGACGCCAGCTGTCGATGTTGCAAGCCCTCAACTCGAATGAGTTTGTGGGAGCTGATTGTGAGTCAGCGGATCGTCCACACAATGGAAACTCCCAGTTGACTTCCAATGGTGAAAGTATTAAACGAATTATTATGCGCTTGAAACAGAGTGCGACTGAGATTACCAAAGCACTGAATTCACCAGAGCAAGGATTGAACAACGAAACACCTTTGGAGACCCCAAATTGTATGGGTTTTCCGTTGATCGACTGCCAGCGGTATGATCAGACGAAATCCAACACTCCGAGGCGCGTTCGTTGTCCATTCAACGGTGAGGAGCGAAAAATTGCCAAGTGTCCTTCCACAGAGGGTAGTAGACAATACGGACGATCTAGATCATACAGCAATTGCGGCCGATCAATGACTCCAGCATCTAGTAGGTCAAGAGAGAATGTTCAAAGTAAGATGGCATTGCCTGGGTGTAGACGAAGCAGTCTATCATCAGCCGATGAACCGATGCAGTCTCTACGCACTGCGATGTGTGAGATTGAAAAGGTCATGCAAAGTATCGGTGGCTCGACGATGAGGTGTCCAGCGCAAGCAATTTTAACAGTTCCTGAGTGTGGTGCGTCAACGGGATCATTGTCAAAGCACGCGATGTGCGATGTGGACTCGAAAGCGGAGTCTTCGCCATACTCGCAGGCATTCCTAGACTCACCCCAATTACGTGAGTGGGTTGCTCTTCTTCAAAATCTTGCTCGATGTATCCAACCCAATGCTCGATTTCCTAGTAATGACTTCAAGAGCATGATTATGTGTACAGTGAATATTCTACAGGATATTCAAGACTCTCTGGAGGATCAGGAGTCTGAATTGTGCACTACGCATGAATTTCAACAGGGCATCAATGGCCAATGCAGCGAATTTGCTGAAAAACCAACCATAATCTGTCCGGATGACAAGGAGCTCACAGAGTCACCTCTACTATCTAGGATAATGGAAACGCTTGAAAAGATTGTCCTCTCCATACGACCCAATGCGGTCCTTGTGGGCTGTGATCTGGAATCATGGCTTACCTGTCTATTGTCGACTATGAAGGATATCGTTCAAACTGAGTGTCTTGAGGCATGCAAACTGCAGACAATCGGCAAACTGTTGAAATGCCTCGAAGGTGAAATCTGTCGGCAAGTTGGAGAGGACTCGGAGATCCTGTCGAAGATACAGGACATTCAGGAGATACTCCAAATCTTGAACGGTGATGTCGACACGGATAGGCAATGTGCGTCTACCCAACGGGAGGTGGCATTGCAAAAGACGCCTCAACTCGCCAACATCATTACGGAGCTTCAAAAGCTCATTCTCTGCAGCAGGCCAGACGTGGTGTTTCCAAGTTGCGATATTCAATCGACGATTTTCTGTATAATGCTATTTCTGAAGGATAACATTCAATGTGGAATTGTTAATGTCAGTATTGGAGAGAAGATAGCACAACATCTGAAAGGCCTTGACTGTGAGATAGCGAAGCAAGGCTTGACCAAGTCTCGACTGGCAGACAGTATTCAGGAATCACAACAGTGCATACAGAAAATGCTTGACTCGAGAGCGGATCGGATGGATCTCTGTCAAGCGAAATTACAAGAGACGCCCACTTTGTGCAAGGTTGTGGTCATACTCCAAAAGGCTATCCAGCACATCAAAAATGATGCTCAATTTCCAACCTGTGACATGGAATCGCGAATTTTAGGCTTGCTTAAACTGCTAAAGGACGCACTGCAGTCGGCGTGTCCCGATGAGAAGTTGGTGAAGAGATTGGAAAAGATTATGCGATGCCTTGAATGTGAGGTGTCCAAGCAGGGCATGCAGCAGTCGGATATTAGCTCAGCTATTCTTGAAGTTCAACAGAGTCTACAGAAATCGCAGGTAGGGGGTCAAAACCCGTGTGACCAAGGCCTTGGGACAATTAAGGAGACGCCTCAACTTACCGATGCAATTGAGAAACTTCGCGACCTCATTCAATGCATGACTCCAAGCGTCTGTTTGGTGGAAAATGACCCTGGGACGATGATTGTGGCCTTGCTAAGTGTTCTAAAGAAAGTAATTACACCGACTACCTCTATGCCTGACGCAGTGGAAAAGGTGCGAGAACTGCTGAAGGTCCTAGAGTGTGAGGTGCGTAGTCAGGGGGCTTGCGAGTCCAAGGTCCTAGACTGCATCCAGGAGATTCAGTATACTCTAACACAAAGTACAACGTCGAACACTCCACAGGTGCCTAGCAATGAGTCTTTTAGGAGGGCCTTGAACTCCCTAATTACCGCTAATATCTGCATCAAAAACTTGGAACAGATGCTACGCCAATTTGTTGAATCGCCTCTACATTCTAAGGATGTGTCTGCTGGAAAGGTAGCTGAATGCAGTGGCACTTGTCCATGTAACCAGGAAGAAACGGCTCCTCCCTCTGCTGAAGCCCCTATTCCCGTTGAGTGTGCTGGAACTGCTCAAAGTGGGCCTCCCTGTGAGCACGATGAACAGCCAGAACCTGCTGCCGAGGCGGCAGCTGGACAGGCGGTCCAACACGCTCTCAATACCAGCTGTCCTATTGCTGAAAAATCATCACCAACTTCCACCAACCATCCTGATGGACAGCCAGTTGAGTACAGTGGCACCTCTCACAACCCCTATCCCTTTACTCACGATGAATGGCAGATAGCTGAAGCCAATGGAACCATTTTCTCGGGAGCCCGACCAGACAATCTACCCGATTCTTTTGCCGAAGGAGGCGTAAGCGGCCACAGTCACAACAGCGATAATTAGAACAACGCTCCTGATCCTCATTCCATCAGGACAGTCACCAAACCATTCCCTTGAAAGGGATCAAACCCCGGTCCCTCTGACGGCATTGCAAACATTACGTGTTAATTTTGCGTCAATGTTTTAAATGTCGAAAAATAAACGATTCTTTAATGATAGAACCTAACCCTAGCCTTTCTAATCGGCGATTTGCTTTTAGAGTGGGCAATCTGCCCAAACGCGGAGGAAGGCTGCCCCTCCGAGGCACATGATTCGGACAGCCTTATTGATTGTCACGAGGAAGCGGTGTCCACGCAGCACGTGGAGTGCGTCGGGGGCGATAGGATGGAGGAGCTCGACAACATGTGGATAGCTCCAATGGTTGGGAGAACAGTTGAAATGGAGGCGATTAGTTGTGCTCATCCAAGTTTTATCAAAATTTCAGGTGTTTTAGGGCATAAAATTGAAAGTGATTCTGCGACGGACCATAGTAGGCGTAAGACTAGCGTCAGTAGGCGAACGTGTGCTAATGCTGGCCAAAATGGAACCTGTAGCAACACCTTCGACTGCGCTGCTGAGGGAGCGCAATTTAATTGCTCTGCTGAGAATGGCCTGCCTTTGGACGACCCTGGTGCGTCTGGTGAGGCAGACAGCTTAAATAAACCAAGATTTGAATGTACTCAAGCCCTCATAAGGCTCCTGGAAGACCTGAAAAACACACTTTTTGAAACATCGAAGACGTGCAATGCAAGTTTGAGAGAGAGCACCATAGCCTCAATTGAGACTGTACTGAGACAGATTAGGGCTCGATTGAGTGAGCCTGTCATAAGCGAGAGTCTCAACTACAAACCCACCGAAAATTGCCAGCCGCACTCCTCAGATGTGCCAACGGTTTTGCGTGAAGTAGAGAAGAGTATAAGATCCCTGAAAGAAGGGTTCTGTGGATCAAGTAAACTCTCCAGCTCGCCAGTGCCACCTCCCTCCTTGAAGGTGAATTCGATTGAACTGCTTCCAACAGAAGTAGAGCATAAAAGCTCGCTACGTAAACTGAGTGTATCAAATCAAGAAACAGCTTCTCGCGAAAACAATTCCACTCCAAATGTTGGTACAGGACCCTGTTCTTCAAAAGATCCTATAGAACCCGCTGTAATAGTTCCACGAGGCTCAGAGGGTCTCAAAAGGCCTTCGAAAGAAGATCCCTCTTCCTCAAGACATCCAAATGCAGGTCATACTGTAAAGCGTTCTTCAAAGCCCCAAGCAGGTGGATGTAGTAACGTGGATCAGCAGAGACCAGCATCTGTAAAATCACGCGCTTCATCTTCCAAAGGATCGCTGACACCTCAAGATTCGCCTTCAATCGTGGTGTCTTCCAGGCCTTCGGCCGAGGTAAAATCTCGTGTCTCTAACAAATCCAGTGGGAGTAATCGCAGTGGTCAGTCTACTAGAGAAAAACCAAGCTTTGCTAAGAGTGCTAGTGCTTCCAAAGCTCCTGAACGAACTGGACCAAAAGGACCGGTTGCCGGATTGGACAGAGATGCATTGGCAGGTGGTTGTCGGGGTTCAAACGGTCCACCTTCAGTTAAGTCTGAGTCAGTCTCGTCAAAAGCAGCCTCAGAGCCACACCGCTCTGACTATGCATGCACAATTCAAGAGAGACCGGATTCTGCTGCAGGTAGACTTTCTACTCAGCCACGATGCTCGGATCCCAAGGAACAACTGGCGCCACCAACTAAGGATTGTGCCTCAAATCAAGATAGAAGCCTTACTACTGACATGGAACCTGGCAGTGGGAAGCTTACAAAGCTCTCAAAAATACTGCGCTCATTCAGATCGTACTCTTCTCGAAGTTCACGATCAAAGCAGGGATTTCAGATCGTAAATCCAGTGGAGTTGTGTGCAAAGATCTTGACGATTTGCGCAGGTACCCACAAGACTGCTCAACTTGAAAGTTGTAGTCCGGAGGCTCTCTATGCAAAAATCGTTGCAATGGGTCCTGAGGGGAAGGAATTTCTCCAGAGTGCTCAGGACTACTTAAAAACTTGTCAAAGTAAACAACCATGTAGCAGCATGCCCCAAGAGGCACCTCTTTACAGTCGACAAAGTTCCGATTCTAAACAATCTCTAACAAAAAGAAAAGAATCCAGAGAAATGTGTGAAGTCACTCCAATTCGGAGGTCTAATTCACACTCCTCCGTAAAGACTCCACAACCTTCGAGAGAGGGATCACGAGTGGAGGGTGAAGTGCCTGAACAGTGTGTTGAGAAGAGGCATTCAAAATTAGGTCAGGATCGGCTCCCCGAGGAGCCGACAGAAGTGAAGATTTTGGAGGCACTGAAGGAGGTGCGCAAGAGTATGCAAAATATTGAGACGAAACAAGACAAATTACACATGAAGGTGGATCCAGAAGTACTGGAACTTCTCTATGATATGCGCAACAGTTTAAATTCACCCAACCGAGGCTACGATTCCGATGTCCACGATGACGAGGCAGTGTTGTCCCCTCCAAAATTTGGCTATAACACAAGGCCAAAAGGTACACTCGGTCCGACAAAGAGAGGCGTTGAAGAGGTGGTGGACAGCAATGTGGATTTTCGATCACCAGGCCCAGGACTCTCGCCCCAGTGTGGCATGCATTCAGCTCAAAGGTCAAAAATGGACATGCGTAGCGCTCCACCACAGGAGGGCATGGAGGCCACGGAAATGCGCAAAACTCTCAATGAAATTCGTCAAAGTATAAGTGCCATCGAGTGCAGAGATGCAAGCAGTCCCGGACCCGAGGTGCTAAGAATGCTTACGGAGGTGCGAGATAGCATTAGAATTCTCTGTACTGCTCAACAGGAGCAGACACTAGTGCAGCCGGAAGTATTGAATGCACTTGAGGAAATCCGTGAAACTATTGGAAATGTGGAGGAGAGAACCCACATAGCTCAAGAACAGGCAAATCAGGAGGTGATGGCGATGCTGGAATCTGTACGGCAGTGTATTCGCTCTGTTGAAATTGAAAATTGTGAAAAATCGGATCTTAAAAATCAGCAGATGATGGCGACACTGAACGAGATGCACCAATCAGTTTGTCGGCTGGAAACAAGATCCGCTATGGCTGAGAGGAAGTTGAACCCTGACGTGGCCGCCTTGCTTGGCGAAATCCGTGCCAGTATTCGGTGTATGGAAAAGAATCGTGCAAGCCAACGAAATGCCGCTGATTCCACTATGATGAATATTTTGCGAGATATTAAGGGTAGTCTTGTTTCAATTGAGGGAAGAGCATCGTCCACTTCGCATCGACCTAGTGTCAACATGTTCGTGATGAACGGCTCCAAGAAGTCGTCGGTCAATGAGGACATTCTAAATAGCTTGACGGGAATTAGAAGGAGTGGAGATATTGCTGCCCCGCCTAGATCTAGCTCAAAAGGTCTCACAAGCAAATACATGAGTTCGCCGAACCAGGAGCTAGTACAGTCGAGGATCTCAGAGCAAAGCGTCTCACCGACGTCAGCAGTACCGACAGATCCCTACGTGAAAACGGCTCTGGACGAAATTCGCCAAAGCATGCGGCAAATTACGACCAATGCATGCACCGCCTCAGGGAACGTGGACGACCCAAAGTACTGCGAGTTGAGAGAGAGTATTCGAATGCTTCAACAAGACATGCGCTCTCTCTTAGAGAAGCAAACAGAAGTGTCAGGACGGCTGTCACGCGAACCTGACGCAGCGCAGCTGCAGGGACTCTCGGATGAGTTGGCGGACATCCGGTCAGGCATGAAGTGCTTGATCGACACCATTCCTTCCATCGTTGAAGCTGTACGCTCCGAACAGCCGTCAGTAAGTCCAGAACGGCAGAGTCGAGGCTGTACATCGCCTCCAAGTCGTCAACCCTCAGTAGCGAGTGTGGACAACAACGAGATGGAGCTGTACTCTCCTATGTGCAAAAAGGTGTTAGAGATGCTGGAGGAGATGAAGACTGAGGATGCGATGGAAAAGGAGGTGCTACGGTGCGTTAGGACCGCGTCATCTGTAGCTGAACCCCAGGAATGTGAGCCTCCCAATGTCAGTGGTACCCTCTCCACGCCACCCGTAGCCCTGTGGAAGACTGAGCCTGCCGCACCGGCCGGCGTGGGATCTCCGTGCATGGGACCTAGTGTCCCTATACCCGTCACCTCACCAAACCAGTTGCCCTCTACCTTCACCCTGAGTTTTGTGGGTCCTCAGCCACAGGCTCTGGATCTGGCCCAACCAATGATCATTAGTATTAACGGGCGTACTTTCAAGTGTTCAAAAATGTCGACATAACATTTGGATCTGACGCACGCAAAAGCACCCATGCATACACGATCTTGCTTTGTTTTACTGGTCTCATTTCTACGACCACTCTTTAATTATCATTGTGCGCCCATCCTTCTGGCGGACTTATTATTGCAACGTCTCATTTGTTTTTTTTGTTTTAGTAAATCAATTACTACCGTGCAAAGAAAAACTTGTAGCTATGTATTTAGCCAACAACAGCTATTCCATGCACCTCGATTAAATATACTAGGTTTTTTAAGAAATTGAAAACTAAATTGTTAGTCGAGGATTTTCCCGACAAAGCATACAAAGCGCACGACAAACGTGAAATCCATAAGGTCGCATTTTCCATGACTTATATATGTAGCGTCCCGAGGATTCCTTGAGGCAAAGGAAGGTAGAATACTGGGGTAGAATGCATATATTCAACAGGCAGAGGAAAATGAGCTGCTGGCACGGTTCAGAGGGCAGCCGACGCAGCTAAAGCAATATGGCCATCGGAACCTGTAGCTCAAACAAACAAAGTGTTGCGGCATACGTCTGCCTCCATCCTGCAAATAGTAATGCATCAGCTTTCAAATTAGAAGTTTTTGAAACCATACGGGAAAATACTTGCGTACAACTATTCAGAAAACGCATGCATGGGACAGCTGTATTTCAAACGCATCAAAATTTTAAATCAAAAGCCCACGCTCTTGATATTTCTTAAATGTCTTACTGCAATAATAGTAAGATAACACATTATAACCAATTTAATGTAGTAGACATTTAAATATCACACATTTTGGCCGGAAAATGAAGGAATCACTATTGGTAAAAAAATACAAACGCAAGCGAGTAATTTTCTGCTTAGAGGGCACAATTATAATGCATTTAAGGAGCCTTTATTAACGCAATATAGATACAGCTGATGGCTATTGTAAAGGTCACCCAAATTTTGGGTTTTGTCTACACAACTGCGGCGAAATGGCTCAGAGTGCTGGTCTCGCGAATTCTGGCATACAGGATCTTGACTATGGGGGTATTTTTCTTTCCTCTCATAGGGTTTCCTATTTAGTTTTTCAGGGACGTATTGAAATGACGAACTTGGAGGGCAAAGTCTCCGAGATTCGTCTTTCTCGAGTTAATTGGCAGTCTTATCTCCAGTAGTTGAACACTTGGCATTTTAAGCGCCAATTTTAGGGGACAAATGATTAGTCAAAGACAGTTTGATTTCATATCACGCCTTGATAATGCTACTACCGCGGAAGCTCGAGCTCGAGTAGTCAATGAATTTAAGGGCGAGGTTTGCGACTGACTGTTTCTAGGCCATTTCTTAGGTTGCTCAGTTGTTTGTTTCGGTTTTGAATCGTATCTCTAAGGAGCAGACATTGCAATACTTACTCTCTATGATGGATGACATGCTGAAGGTACAACCCTATTTGATTAATCTTTCCAAATTAGGAAGAAACATCTCGGGTTGAGCTGTTTCGACGGTACTTCGACTCAAAGTCAGAAAATATCTGGAATCATTTCTTTAACTTCCTTCAGCGAACCGATCTTATTTGCGTTTATCAGGTATAATCCTTTCTGAGATGTGCAACGTCCTTGAGGTCTCAAAGATAATCACCAAGTTTGCCTGTTGGTCCACCCAACACATTGACGAAAAGTCGCTAATTTACTTCTTTGATTGGCTTCTCGAGAAACTTCAACAACCTGTTTGTCTTTTTTACCTCCTCTATGTATTAATTTAGAACAACGAGTATTTGCAAACAGTGGCTCGTAATTTGCAGATGCTTCTCCGTGTCCGCGACTATCGCAGTACCTTTGTGACTAGACAGGGCGTCGATGTGTAGGCTTTTTACACCCATTTTCCATAACTATGTGTTCTAGGCTCATCAAAGTATTATCAAACAGGGAGACTAATTGTGAACTTTACTACCAGCTCATCTTCTGCCTCTGGTGTCTCAGTTTTAATGCCAATTTAGTGCAGGTTATGGTGAAGTAGGTCCATCTTTGTGATAGCGATTTTATTAATTACCTTCTCTTCTGCCAGAAACCCGACCCTTCTGCCCGCCGTTTGTGATGTCTTTTGCGATGCTGAACGGGAAAAAGTTCTGCGAATTTGTATGGCCTTTCTGCGAGTACGTTCCCATTTCCAGGCTCCTTGATGGTCTTTGTATTTGTTCGTGACGCTTCTTTTCGGAAACTCTCCTCAGTCCGTACTGGAGAAGTTAGATGATCCGGCGGTTATGCGCGAGTGCTCGCTGCGGATGGTGCAGTGTAAGGCTCTCAAGCGCCTGGAACTCCTCTCGCAGAAGGACATTAGCCATGACCCTGAGATGACTGAAGATCTCAAGTTTCTACAGGTTCGTGTTCCTCGTAGTTTACCTTTTTATTTGCTTACGAATCGCATTAATCAAACTACCTTCTTGCCATCTTAAAGCTTTAGGTAGGAAGATAAGGAAGGGAGCAATAAAAGGTATTTTGCTATGCAGTAGTCATTTAGTCGAGATTACATCTGTCCTACGTGAAAGAAATCGGCCAGTCTTTAAGGTTATTTATATTCCTCTATGATTTATTCGCTTAACTTTCTTACCAAGCTGTTTGGCTTTTACGCTTCACTAATTTGTTTCAAACAGAAGGGCAGCAATCTTACCTCAGCCCAATTCGCCCGTAGTTTGGCGTAAATGTACTTATTTCACTTACAGTCGTTGTTTTTTGTGTTGAACTTAAAGTCATTCGCTCGACTGGACGCCATCATAAGTATTTTTCTTCACTGGCTAAAGCTGACTTTAGTTGGACTCTACCTTCTCAATGTCTTTCTTAGTAGGTCCTAGTGGTTCTGTTAGGCAAGAATGGGAAACAGGCTTGCATTGCCGGATTGTTTCGGTGTATTGCAGGAGACATTGAAGGCCAGCGTGCAGGACGTGAGCAGCCTAGAGGAGTACACCACGGAGCTGACTTCAGGTCGGCTGGAGTGGTCGCCAGTGCACAAATCGGAGAAGTTTTGGCGTGAAAACGCCGTTAAGTTTACCGACAACAATTACGAACTGCTTAAGTGAGTCGATATCGTTGCGTACCTTAAGGAGAATTTTGAGTTAAAGTTAGTGTAGCCAACAGCTTGAAACATTGATGAGCTAAATGGGTTGGAAACGCCATGCTATTGGTCGGTGGTCCAAGACTCGGGCCCAAGGTGTAAAATGACCTGTTGAAAGCAGATTTGGCGAACCAACAAGGTGGCGAATGACGACAAAGCGTCTCGAAGTTTACTTGCTTGGGGGTCACCATGCATCCGGGTAAGGTGTCGATGAAGAGCAAAAACATCTTACGGTACTAAATAAGTGGAAATTTTGTCAAGCTGCTATAAGTAGGCCAATTTATCCACTCAAATTACGGGTTGTGTTTCGACTCAACCGCCTAGTTCGTTTATTGTGAGCTCCGGCGAGATTAAGTAGGATTTGTTGACTCGCTTGTGCCCAGAATGCTCGTCTACCTGATGGAGAACTCAAAGGAGGCCGTGATTCTCTCGGTGGCAGCGCATGACGTGGGTGAATTTGTACGCCACTACTCGCGTGGCAAACAGTAAGTTGGCTTTCTCTTCCTTCTCAACCGGTCTCGTCCTTAGGGTTATTGACCAGCTCGGTGGAAAGCAGGTGGTGATGTCCCTGTTACAGCATCCTGATCCCAGCGTGCGCTACAACGCGCTACTGGCGCTGCAGAAAATCATGGTGCACAATTGGTGCGTTTATCCGACTCGCCTCAAGTGGCTCAGTTGTAGTGGATATTTATTTTTGATATGCCATTCTTAATGCAGGGAGTACTTGGGCAAGCAGTTGGAGACCCAAAAGGCGACGCCGGCAACGTCTTCGACCCCAGCGGCGAAAGTAAAGTAGACAGTTCGTTATAGTCTCACCTTTTCTTCGCGCTGATTCGTGTGGATGTTGTTAACCCATTAACCGTGCATAATACTAATTATCTTTTAGTCTGCTTTGATACACTTGTAGTTTTTGTGACTTCCTGTGCATTTGTGTTTGTCTATGTATGCCCTTCACTCGGTTTTCAGACATATTGATGAGGTCATTCACTCTCTTTTGGGAAGTGGGGTGGGGCGGAGGGCTGCCACCATCAAGCGGGGTGTGGGGGCCCGGAGTGGTGGCGTGGCCCCCTGCGTTAGTCATTGTGGGGTCTTCCCTTGTGCTATCCTCTGCGACAATTCGTGCATTTAGAGGAACTCCGATGGAATACTTGGTCTCAGACATCCTCGTTGCGGTAATGTACCTGAGAATCAGCTGCCATATTTTGTTTTGAGGACTCGTGACAATATGGGTCAGATGATGCTTTGTAGAGTTGTTTAGTTGTGTGTTCAAGAAAATTAGGCGCAATGAAAATAGGTAAGTGGAGCAGTCGCAGTCCAGCGCGGTTTGTTTACAAACGCCACATGATATTAGTTAATGCAATTCTTTGGTGCACTGCTATTCAAGTGATAGTTTTCGCCTGAACTGCAAAGAACTCTGGGATTCAAATAGCATGCCGTGGAAATCACCTCGAACCTAAACAAATTACATTAAGCAAAATTAAGTTTCAAGCTGTACAGAGCACAAAATTATATTTTTGAAGATTTTAGCATGGGTTCACTTTAATAGTATTCACTGGCTCCGAATTCCAAGAAAAATTAAAAATTAGTTGATTTGAGCAACCTTCACATCTGCAATGGTGCAATTTAATTTCGGTGTGTATTTTCGTCGGTGGGTGATGCCGCTGAGGGTATGCAAGTTGTATCCGTAATGCTATGGCTTGTAGATTCTCTGTATTCACGGATACCGGTGACTTTCGTATTTGACTTGTAACTTTGTAATCATGGTCTTATTCCTCCAATGAAAACAGGAAAGCTTGTGGCTTGCTTTTTTCTATGGTTATTGTTTAGTGACGACATCTAGTTGTTATCCGTTTTGCCGTTGTGATGCGTTTTCGTTCATAAGACCTCGTTTCGCTTATAATATTGTGCATTTTTTGGATGAGTAAAGGGATAAATTCTAAACAGCTTTAACACTAAATCACCCGACATTTTAGCCAATCAGGAAATGGCTTCCGTGAGAAATCTGGTTCCTTCCGTAAGATTCTCAAGGATTCCTGTGAGTTTGGTAAGTCTTTCTCGTCCTAAATTTGCCTCTACTGTCCCTTTTTTCGACAGTTTTCATCGAATCTCCCTTGAAAATCCCCACCCCTGATGGCACCACGGACCAGGGCTTTGGCTGGTGGTTCTCGAAAAGCGACGATTCCTTTAGTGCTACTGAGTCCACGGACTTTTTGCGGGGCTTTGATGAGTCCGTGGAGGTCGTGAAGAATGCGCTCAAAGAGGAGGGCCCTTTCGATGGCATCTTTGCTTTCAGCCAGGGCGCTGCCTTTGTTACCCTTCTCCAATTCCTGATGGAACAGCATCCACAGGGTTTGCCTCCCTCATTCACTTCACTTATCTCACCCTCACTCTCCTTAGAGTGGAATGCACCCACTGTGAAGTTTGCTATTCTTGTTGCCACCTTCAAAAGTCGATCCAGCCTCCACGCCCCGCTTTACAAGGAGCCAATTAAAATGCCTACCCTCCTTGTCTATGGTGCAGATGACAAGGTTATCCCCGCAGGTTCGTTTTGTACACTTTTCCCGCTGACCGATTAACCCCACTTGGAGAATTCACCTTCCTATTTATCCTCATCCCAGAAATGACTGAGGAATTGCTGCCCTTCTATGCGGCTCCACAAACAACCCTCGTGCATCCTGGTGGTCATATGATTCCAACCAACGCTGCCGCCAAAGAGGCCTTTCGGGCGTTCATCGGACAGTTTTTGTCGGACGTTAAATAAGTCTACACCATTTGTTGGGTTCTTTTATTAGAGGTGTTGAACGCAGAAATTGAAGAAAAAGAGAGAAAAGCATGTCCATTGTATTTCAAAAGTAACTGATCCAACTCAATACATGTTATCGAAAAACATATAATCTCGGGGCAAATTAAAAAGATAAGCTAAGGATACAAAAATGATGGTAAGTTGAAGTGAAGCGGCACAATTAAGGCACGGAGGCATGCTGTGATTGGCGTTTCCTGGTGTCGTTGGCACTGTTTCATCTGCGGCTGCGATTAGGGCGGTGGTGGTGATGGTGGCGGTGACGGTGGCGGTGGTGATGCCGGTCGGTTCCATTTGTTGGGGTGCACGACGCCGGTATCACGACGTGACCAAGGGCGTCTAGTACGCTGGAAAGTTCGCTCTTGACGCTTCTTTCCAACTCCCGCACAATCTCCTCGTTCAATCTACAGTAATAACAATGCTGATGTTTAGAAATCCCGTCAATGGTGGCTGGGACTGGCATATTCTTCTCAATTTGTCAGCGCTGTGTATGGGTAGGGTCTTCCAGAATTTTCAGGCGTGAGGCTCCACTTCCACACTTCTCAATTTTCGGTAATATGGGAGTGTTGATGCAGGAGATGGTCGCAAATGTCTGTTGATAAAAGACTACTCCAACAATTCAAAGCTCTATTCTTAGTGGTTATGAGACAATTTGCACCCCCTGTGCTATGCGGTAGGTCAACGGGCCAGCAAAGGCGAGTGATTAATGAGGCTTAATAAGCAGAAGCTACACACTTACAGCGCAGACGTGGCGAAATTGGCTGTGGTGGACATGGAGCTGGAATGCGAGCCCTTAGCTCTGCGGAGGCACTTGGGTGAATGGACAGTGAGGAAATTCCTCAGCTTCGACAAGGAGGACGACGAAGAGGAAGGAACTGAGAGGTTCATGGAAGTCGAAGAGGTGTCCTCGGGCAGGGGCGTGGGTGAGAAATGGCGGAGACAATCTCGACGTTTTGTCTCACCAATATTCACCTCGACGTTGTGTCTTCCCTTGTTATTTCGACAACTGTAGCCTGGACTGGGTCTTCTGTGAAGTCGCTGCTAAGAAGTGGGGAATTATTCATTGAATTGCAAACATTGGGATTACTATAAAAAGTTGTTAATACCTTTGGTGCTCTTGGGGCCGGCTCATTTCTGCAGGTGTTTTGATAATTATCCTGTATGGCGATTGTAGAATTTTTAAGGTTTTGGTATTTTAAACGTTACGGAACATGAAATTTAGAATAATATGATATGTATGAAAAGAATCCACGTTACACTTTGACTCACTGAATCTGTATCACAGGAGTCAAAACCGGCCTCTATGGCGAGATCTGGCTCTTCATCGCTCATTTCACTTTTGCATCGAGAAGCCTCATAGGCTTTGTCAATGAATTCCTGTTCAAATAATTGGATATTAGGTCTTGGGTAGTTCTAAAGAGGCCATACTTGACTATCAACATGGCATACATTAGGACTGAAATGGTTCTTTACCTAGAGGGAGGTGGTTGCACAGTCTGCTATCGATGTTGATGTGTAAATGGACAACAGGAATGCGAGATTTACTTAGATGCGAATGCTCTCAAGGGGTTTATTGATAGAACACCATAAGGTGGGGGAAAGAGGCCTAAATCTCAAGAAAGCAAATGCCACTCCCGGTTTTTCTGCCAACTCTCGGTTTCCAGCTTTTTGCTAAACTATGTCAGGAGTCCTAATTGCCCAACATTTTTTTTCGGTTGAGCATGTTCCCACACTATGTGAAGATTATTGTCATCTAACTTGCAGAATGAAGGCATGTTTGCCCTGAATGCTCCTTGAAATTTGTTTCAAGACTTACAAGTGCTTCTCGTAACGAAGACTCGTAGCGCTCGTGATCACTCTGATAGGGAACCTAAGAGGACAAAAGGCAGCATCCCTCGCGTCAAACGAAATGCTCAGACATTAAGGCTTGGATATGAAGTGCAAATAGATGACCATGAAAAAACTGTTGGTTTCGAGGCTTACATTACATTTTCGTGAATATCGGGGCGGTGAAGGAGAACGATTTCCACAAGCATACCCCTAAAACGAAACGAGTGACCTTGAGATCAAGTACCCGCCTTGGAGCATGCTTAATTAAATACGTCCCAATTATTTAAGGAGGTTTATTCAAAATATTACTTAAATTAGATTGCACTATAAAAACTTAGACAGCGCAGGGATCGACGGAAGAACATTGTGCAAGTCTTTGCGAGATAGACAATGATCCCGAGTTTATGAGCTTGGGTACTCTTTCCTGAATACAGCAAGATTTGTGAATTACTGATATAATTGTTTTAACCAATTCGGCACAACTCACAGAGGCGGGAGAATAGAAGCGAAAAGGTCAAACTACCAAATTCTTAGCATCATAAAGATGCACTACTTAAACCTTTAGATTTCTCTAGCCATAATATCAGTTTCTGCAATAAAAAGATACTTTATTCAACATAGCTAGTCCAAAACTACATAATGTAGCAAAACGATCTGCCTAGGAAATTATGGGCTGCAATGGAAGGGAGGTACTACCTTCGCGGATGGACTGCGAGACCTGCACTCCACGAAGTTCTCTCTTCGTTGGTTAGCCCAGCAGTCCGGAGATGTTTTCTGGTCACAGAGATTAAGGGAATGCTGATTGATCAACTTCACGTTTACTGCTGATTTTGTAGTTCTAGCTATATTTCGTGTTGTAATTTAGGTTTCTAAACCCACTCCTGTTCCCAAAGTTGTCTACCATGTGATGCAGTGAAGAGAAACAGCTGTGCAGGCACCTTCAAAGAAGTGTAATTTACTAGTCCTGCCTTTTATCATCCCTTGCTTACCTTAAGCTGCTCTTATAGCAGCTTACTAAACGAAGAGTAAAATCAGGGTAACTAATAATGTGAATTTATGCATGATAAAAAGAACTTCAAACTATCTTTTACCCTCGGACAAAGTACTTCCTTGTCAAATGGGTCATTAATAGCCTCCTCATTGATGTTTGGTTCATCCCTCTAAAAATAGAAGAAAACGATTACAAGTTGTTAAATATCTCATAGAAAATCATGGCCTTGACTGATTAAGAATTTCTTGACCTACTTATTTGAACTTACAAGGTATTTGCGGAAAGCGTACTCCCATTCTCTGCGCTTCCGCCTGCAACGTGAACTCCTATCCTGCTCACTTTCGTAATCGGTCTAAGAGTTAAAGCAAAATGCAAATTGAACTCTAAAATCCAATGACTCCACTGCAAACGCTGTATTCAATTCATTTATCTGCTTAAATTGGGTGCTGAAAAATACAAATATAGTGCGCCAACTGTTTGTCCAAATGTCGGTTCCAGTGTCTTAGCCGGGCGACTCGGTCTTCGAGCCGTGTCAGTGGCTCCCGAGCTCTTCTCGACGCTGACAATGCACAATCCCTCCTAGTGTTGGGTCTTCTTTCAACTCCGAATGTGAACCCCATCCCAAAGGACAACTATCCCGATTTCTACTGTTGCGGAGGAGAGAATTCATGATCCCTACTTTCAGCAATTACCCCAGTTCCGTAATCTGTAGAAAGGCTATTAAAAACGGAAGTGACCCCAGCTCTCGACGGAGGTATCTGCTGTATGCGATGTCTTCTCCATCTATCTACCGACTGGATAGAACCCGAGTAGATATGACTGGGCAGTGCTGAGTGAGAACGGCGTAACTCTATCTGGTCCTCTTTCAAATGGCTCTACTTTAGGGCCAGTGTTCCTGCGACCAGCGGTGAGCGCTTGCGATGGCCAGCAAGTTTTCCCGTCCTCCGATTCCAGCAGAATCACCATGAGGACTTGATGATGTTGCCCGTGGCTGTTTATTCATATAGCAAGGCTGACTCTGTGGATGACGATGTTTGTCAGTTTTGATAACGCGCCATTTAGGGAGCTTTGCCAGGTGGCCCAGCCCCTACGCCATACCATCAGCCCCTCAAACCTTCACTGCGTCCAATATGCACATTATGCTTGGGTGTAAGTAAGGCCAAATTCCGCGTCTATCACCAAACCACACTTCATAATGGAAGCATCATTCAGTACGGGAGGGCATCGAATACGATTGTAACCTTTAAACACAAAACTTCTACAAAGCAAAGTGAGTCATGGTTTTTAGAAATTATTATGCTACCATAAAAAGGGCAAATGGAGACAAGAGTGCTTAAAATATGCAGATCGGACACAAAATTAGACCAACTCACAGAATTTTCTTGTGAAGGAGTTTCGCGGCCAGATTTACACCTTCCATCACACTTACTCGGACCTCGCATCTGTCACAAATTTACATATTATTTTATTTCCTCACTTCAACTGTTTGGCAAAAAAGGAAGAACTCAAAAAAAGGTACCTACCGTTTGAGAGCTTCTGGAGCAGGTCTTCTGACTACTGGTTGTCGGTTCACAGGACTAATAAACGCCAATGAAACATGCATTGTAGGAAATCTGTGCCTTATATGGAATACACTCATCTTTTGGATCAATCTGTACTAACGTTTAAAACGCGTTTGCAGTAGAGGCAGCTCTGCTAGTACCGAATTAGATTGACAAATAAGGTGCATGACACTTGTGTAGCATTACCTTGGGAGATGTCTCCCGTTCCGTCACCTTTGTGTAATCCTTGGCCGGACATCCATTGGTTTTGCTTTTCAGTGATCCGCTTCGAGAAGTAATGTTCGTTATTAACTAACAAACAGTATAATTTTGAAATGACGTAGGAAGGTTTACCTTATGCAATGAAATTTAAATCCCTATTCACTAATAGTAGCTAGATACTTTTGATTGAAGGCTTGAATGAGTAAAAACGACGCTCAACGGTGGTACAAATAATTTCTTAGCAGATGAGCATGCTCAAACTAATCAACCCCCGTGGGAGAGTCAAGGCATTTTAAATGATAAAATAAAATCGTACAGGAGATTTTCGTGAACTCCCATCTCGGTCTTTGCAATCTGTGCGACATCGTGAGAACGGTCTTTGCCCCTTTTCAGAAAGTGGCTGCTAATAAAAAGAACTATACCAAATCAAAATTTTGTTTAATTTTGGCTTAACTGTGATGCAAGCATATTCGTAGTCTCATTCAGTCGCACTTATTTTTGATACTGAGCAAGACAAATGCTTTTGCTGAAGAGGTTATAACTTTTGCCGACTGTGAAAATAAACGCTAATTTTTTACCACCAGTGCCTTGCAAAACTTAAATCTTTAATTTCACTTCGTGCTTTTACTTGGCGAAAAAAATGTCAGCCACTTCAGTGGAAATAAACGATAAACTCATTTAAAAGAAGGTTTATTTTAGTGCTGTTTGCTCAATTCTTCAAAAATCAAACTTAAAAAGCAATGGTTTAGGTTGTTAATTTTGGACACCTGCAACCTGACTCTTACTCTGTGGTTGTGCCCTCAGCCTTTGAATAGTTATGCACATCCGGTTTTACACATGGTTTATAATAAACCTTAACAAATGGCTCACGTAACACCTTGCAATAAGAGACACAATATAGAAAGCATTCTTCAAATGCACGTATATAAGCTCACGGGGGACCCTTGCGACGGTTCCTGGGGAGGTTGGTAATTTTTATCAAATTCTTTTCTGCAAAATGGCTGAATGGAAAAAAGGGAAGTAAGTGCAAGCCAGACAGTACTATAGTAAAAAACAGCAAAAAACATTGGCGCTCATTTTGCATTTGGTTTATTAGAAATTTAAATCATTTTAAAACTTGCATTAACTCTGTGGCGTTTCACTGTTGATGGGGAGTCGCTTTTTTCACAACATGGTGACTACGAAAGCAGAAAAAATATTCAAATCGGAAAAATACGTCGTTTTAACAGCCTTTAGCTAATGGTTCATTAAAAATGGGTCTTATTGGTGCAAATCCACTCTTATGACGCTCAAATAATTGCTGAAGCTAACAATCACTTTGACCCAAAAATGCATCGATTATAACAAAAATTATTAAATGGTCTACTTTAACAATTGAACTTCATTAAAAGTAAGCATTAGGATATGACCTTCACTTCTTGTTCACAAGGCTTGTCTTGCTCCTCAATTCCTTTGCCTTGAACAGATGTACAACTTCTTGCCATGCGCTCAGTCGAAAATTTCCGTTCCAATGAAGCGTTAATAAACTGCATAATTTTAATTCACATAATTCGTAAAAGGCATTTTAAAGTTCTCATACTGGCAACAATTTGCACTGGCTCCAAATACAACGTGAGTTTTTACCCTTCAAATGATGTGAAAAAGACAATTACCAGTGGATTAAATAATCCTCAGCAAATAACAATCTAGCGTATGGCATAACTTTTGTAGCAAAAACACCTAGCTATGATTTTTCCTGTCTAAATTTAAAAACAAATAAATATTTATTTACTTTAACAATACTAAGTCCTAATTTTACTCATGGTTATAAGATTGCTTCAATGGAACTGGTCAACATACCAGCTACTCTTAAGAGTTGTGATAGGCTCAGACGTTAATTCGTTTGAATTACATTTAGAGATTTCCAAACTTAACTTAATTTTAAATATAAAACCAATGTTAACATGTATTCAGCTGGTTTCATCATTGTGCAAGAAAAAAATAAGGTTGCTGGTTTTGTTCCTCCAACACGCTAACATGATTGAGTCCTCCCATTGATTGTCTGCCAACAATCTACCGTTAAAAAAATATGTAAATCATAGTCGAATACACTTACCGAGTTGTAGTCGGCCTCGAGTTTTTTGAGGCCACCCAGAGAATTTTCGATCTCATCGCGTTCAAGGCCCTCCGCCACGTACCAGTGGAGGAAGGCGTTGCGTTGCAAAAGTGTCTCCACCGCCTGTGTGAGCTCGTGGAGGGGCGTTCTAAAGAGGGTGGAGTTGTGCAGCGCCATCACAGAGGTGTCCGAGGGGCCAATTCGACTCGCCTCTATGGTGGTCATTGGCTGATACGAAATGCCCACCTTTGAAACAGAATTACAATTAGACTGCTAACCTGGACGTACCTCCTGATCTCTTTAAAACTGCGAAGACTAGCCTGAAAGCATGCGAAAGAGAACAAGCGAAGTGAAAGTAGGAAGAGTGGGGAATGACCTTGAATCCAGTGGGGCACCAATCAACGAAGGGAAGACGGTTGGAGGAGCGCATTTCGTCGATACAGGTGTTGACCTCACGGACACTTGCATTGCCGCGATAGAAAAGGCAGCAAGTGAGGTACATGTTCAACTCCTCCTCGTGCTGATGCACCAACTGATTCGCCGGAGTGAACACCAACTCCGTGAGCTGCGTTGTATCCACCTCTACGACAAAATTCAATTGCTACCTCACCAGAGGGTTAAAAGTGTAAAAATTGAAGTGTGGACGAAGAATTAATTTAAAAAACAGTTGTAATTATAGGTTGGTGGCCTGATAAATTAGCTGTAAATGGAATTGTGAAAAAATTTCTATAAAAAAAGGATCTGAACATAAAAGTTTTATCACTTACGGCCCTTGCAGGCTGTCTCGAGGTCAAACAAGGGAGCAAATCCAATCATAGCGAAGTGGGCATCGGGGTAGGGTACAAGATTAGTATAGAGATCCATCATGGTGATGGTAGTAGGCCCCGGAAATCGGAAGGTCGATGTCAATCCGCTCATGCACTGTCGTCAAGTAGGGACAAATAAATTTTGCTCCAGTAGAAGATATTACTCTTTTCAGACACCGAAAGTATAACGTGCTTCAGTAGCAAAAAGTACAATCTAGAGTTACGCTTCTGGCAACACGTAACCAAAACTTGCTCATCTTTGAAGGCTACGCGGCGCAGGTGGATTTTACACGCAAAAAATGACTCACCTGAGCAATGATGCGATTGAGAGAGGTAAAACTGGGCTTAATGATTTTAAGGAGACAGAAACAGATGCGTTGCAGCGCCATGTTATCCACTAGACTGACGAGATTAACGTGTTCCACAGGCACTTGTGTAGCCAGCACCGCGTTATACGGCTCCACGGGGCCCGAGGACAGCGTAACGCCCGGAATCACCCCAAAATCCATGCGCGAAATTTTGCAGAACTCATCCGCTGTGTGTTGCAGCAGCCCTGAATAATGGGTTGTAAATCGCAAAGGCAGGTTTAGCATCTCAAATGTCTTTCCACGTATAATGGAAAGCAAAAAAGTTCAGGAAGTTTACCTTTTTACTGACAGTCTGTAAGTAGAAATAATTTTATGCGTGCACTTACTGCATCCCAACCCGCTACCAGTGCCACCTCCATAAGTTCTATAGAAGATGATGCCGTGAAGGAGGTCGCAAGCCTCTGCCAAATGACGAATTGAATTATAGGAGGCATCAACAATTGAACATGGAGCACCATAGTATCCTCGGGCGAAATTCGAAGCGGAATCCTCACAGCCACTTATAAGACTGCTGGGTTGAAAGAGATTTCTGTACACTCCCATACGAATTTCGTCTAAAAAATGTCAAATGTCTTTGAGCACATAACTAAAGGCTACTAAAGTCATAAGTCTTAGAGACAGTTTCTAATAAATGTTGGTTTTAAGAGTGTTGCCTTTCAACCCTTCTTTGTGCAATGAAATTTAATTAACAGAACTTGTCTGCTTTTTGGCATTATTTAAATGCTCAGCAGCACTTTTAAGGGCACCAGTGAGGAAGTTTGGAAGCCCTCACCAAGGACAGATGGCTCGGTGTCGACAATGAGGGTGCGGGGGACGTAGAAACCGCGTTGGGTGAGATTGAAGAAGGCGGAGCCGTCGCAATCGCCTTGCTCCTGACCGCACAAGCATGCGCTAGGCTCGCCGCTCGGTGTGATGAAGTGCTCCTGTGTGAAGAGCTCCCAACACGCATCCGCTATTTGTGCGCCTCCCTGACCCACAAAGATCTGCACCAATTCACCCTACAACGGTATCATGATCACCTCGAACCTACTCAAACTCACTTTGTCCCTCTTTTTCCGTATTTACCTCTTCATTATTTCATTAATCTTTTAATGTTCATTATGACAATGAAAAGTAATAAATCAAATGATATTTCTGATCGGCTCTAATGGCATATCTTTTTCATTAAACTAAGGCGTATGCTTATAATTCAAATGTTTTTGTAATAAAATCAAGGAAATGAACTCCATGATTTAATGCATTAGATTTACTCCAAAGTGCTTGAACAAAGGAGCATTAATAGGAGACAAAAAGGGAAGAAAAAGTGGGCCACTTACATGCATGCCAGTGGAGGTGGGTTGGGAAACTTCACCTTGACATGCCGCTCCCCGCAATCCTATTGGTGGAGGAGAAAAAATCAATAAAGCCTCATGACCTAACTTGTGTTGGGCGAATTAAGCCTCCTCAGTGGGTGCTAGAAGAATGCTTCGTTGGCCAGATAAATGAAAAAAACTAGAAATGGAACGTGGTGAAATGCGTAGCGCTCCAAGAGACTTTCTAAAGAAAGGGAGAAGACGCAATACTCGGGCAAATCTCGCGCCGTCGATGTACAGAAGAACCCAAAGGACAAACGGTGGAGCCCTTACGTGATCTGGTAAAGAAACTCGTTCCCCGTGTTTCCCTTAGTCGATCTCCTACGTTAGACATTCGCGTCTAACCAAGACCACAGCGTGACTGACCTCTCTCGACAGTTCCACTGGATCTGGACCTTCATCCCACTAGGATGGATACTGTTTTGGGGGACGGGGGGAATGTGATGGTCGTCACTACCCTCCATCGCTAGTCCAGCGAACACTGACCTCACAGCTGAGTCATAACAAAGAACGGGTTCTAACATGGTGTCGATGACATCAATGGCTCGCGTCTCTTCCTCGTCGAGGCTTTGTCTCGTGACCAGTGGAAGCTGACTCAAAATGCAGTTCATTCGGAGGGTTGCACTAGGCATCTGAGGTGGTAACTAAAGTCGAAAGATGTCTCCCCCCTCCCCCTCACCATCTCATTTCCTGACACCTTTATCCAGACACGAACTTAGTTTTGCGAGGGATTTTCGGTTAACACTGTTTTCTCGCTCGTCCCCTCCACTGAATGCTTCCCACAATGGAAATCTTAAACTCTCTGTTGCTCAGTCATTTCTACCTGTCAAGGTCCTAACCACGTAATGGGGCAGTGTAGTAGGAGGTGTCAGGAGTTCACTGAATTGACATCTTTATTCAGGCGCAGTAGACAGCATCGTGACGAGCTTTCTTAGATGGTGTACAGTCTTGGCCTGCAGTCCTGCAGACCAGTGGAGTGAAGTGTTGGGGATTGTCACCGATTCTCCCATCGGCAGCATGTACCCTTCTTCTCCCACTTTGAATTTGGAAGCACTACAGTCTTCCCCTCAGATCAGACCTGCTTTCGGTTGTCACCAATGTAGGGCTCCAAGACTACCCAGCAACGAAAGAAGACGTACTACTCGGACACACTATGTATTGTCGACCTACAGAACGGATCAGGACCATGGGCGTCGCCTGGAGGTCAAATTGCCCAGCCAGGACACATTGGCGGAGCCCCTCGGCGACCCGCTACCTGTGCTTTAGGGGTGGAAGGAGTAGGGGAGAAGGACTCTTTCCCTAGCTACTCCAGAATGTCTCATTCCAATTCATGTAAAATTATGGAATAATAAAGCTAAAAAACACCGAGACTATTAATAACTTAATAATTTGGGGAATTGTACACTAACACTTCCGCGTAGTAAGGCCGTCCGACGTGTAAAACCACTTCAACTTGCCCTAAAAGGATGTGATGTCTCGGCCTTGCAGACCCACGAGTCGCCACGTGTCGTGACACCACAACACCCTGTCGGACGTCCATGTGACAGTGCGACGTTTGAAACCCGGAAAATCAATTCAAGACTACTTCCTCCTACCGCGTGCGTACATTGGTTGGGCCCTGACAATGCCGGTTCGTTTATCTTTTTGCCCCATTCTTGTCTCCCTTTATGCCATTTGCCTTTAGACATCGAGTAGCTCTTAAAAGTCTATGTTGAGAGTCTAAAATGCGGCCATAGTGTAGGCATTTTGGGTGTGGCAATGCGTGATGTTCTTCCATAGCTTGGTGAAGTGATCAGCGTCTTCGCAGGCCAATGCGGAACGCAGGTCTCTCAAGCCGTGTGGGAGTTGATGGCTGTGGAGCACGGTGTCGGTCCCGATGGCACGCTCATCGACCCCTCGGCGGAGAGTGACTACGACAAACAGTCGGGCAATGTCTTCTTCATGGTCGACAACAAGGATCGTTACGTTCCACGCACCACCATTGTGGACACCGAACCCACTGTTGTTGGTGCGTCCTTATTCATCAAATTAATTTTGATTTATCAGATGAAATTCGTTGTGGATTGTACCGAACAATGTTTAATCCACGTGGCCTAATCAGTGGGTTGGAGGATATGGCAAACAATTTTGCTCGTGGATACTACGGTGTTCCTCAAATCTTGGTTGATACGACCATCAATTCCATCCGCAAGGAGGTTGAACACACTGATCTTTTGCAAGCCATTCTCTTCTGCCATGCCTATGGCGGTGGTACAGGTGGTGGCACGGCTTGTCGTAAGTTTACAGTAACTTGGATGCCTCTCATTTGGACGTAGGTATCGCCGAACTGCTGGATACGGAGTTTATGAAGATACCCAAAATCGAAATCGCCGTGTTTCCCGACCACCAGAAGTCGTGTTGTGTTGTGGAGCCCTACAATGCAGTTTTTTGTTGTAGCACTCTCGACGACATCAACACCTTCTCCATGCTGTGCGAGAATGAAGCGCTGATGGATATTTGCACAAAGAAATTGGGCATTGAAAGACCCGCCTTCTCACATCTCAATCGTGTCATTGCTCAAGTCACCAGTGGTTTCACCGCCACCCTGAGACATGAGGGCCCAGTGACGGCCACATTGTTACAATTGCAAACCAATCTTGTGCCTTTTCCACGTCTACGGTACCTGCAACTCGGTCTCGCACCGCTCTGTACTGCAGATGTAATGTCGCACGAAGGTATGGCGAGTGGCAGTTAGACTGCCTCTCTTCTAATGCAACAAGCGAGACCTTGCGACCGAATTAATTTGCCTCTTTGCCTGCATTGCAGCATTCACAGTACCTGAGTTGACGTTAAAGTGCTTTGAGAAGGAGAACCAGATGAATACGTGCGATCCGAAGAATTCCGTGATGATGGCGTGTGCTCTGTTGTATCGCGGTGATGTGCCGATTAAGGATATAACCGACAGCATTGAGATCTTCAAGAAGCGCTCGATTGTGGGTCTGGTCGACTGGTGCCCCACCGGCTTCAAGGTAGGCGTGGTGGAGCGACCTCCTGCGGTGGTGAAACAGAGTGGCATGGGCAAGACGTGTCGTCAGCTGACGGCTGTCTACAACTCTACACTTGTTGTTGAACCCTTCAAGTGCATCCTCCACCGATTTAACACTCTCCTTGCCAAGAAGGCCTTTGTTCACTGGTTCCTCCAGGAGGGTATGGAGGAGGCCGAGTTCTGCGAGTGTGCTGACGACGTTCAAGCCATTATGAACGACTATATCTTCATTGAGAGTATGTTTGAAGCAACTTAAATTTGTATGCGTCAAAATGTCAATGCTTATTGCGATGCCAAAGTGTATTTAGAGCCTTTGGCTAAGAGTTGGATGTAAAACTTGGGACTGTAAAGGGATTCTAGCTGTTTTGATAACATGCGTGGAGCAGTAAGCATGCAAACACGAGCCACTATGCCTCATATTCCCTTCCCACTCTCCACACAGACTGTTTCAATACGGGAGCCGAATGCGCAGAGCCTCCGACAGTTGACAGGCGATTCAATAACCCCTGTCGTCCCCAAGAGGAGGAAGAAGAGGAAGAAGAATGCGCCCCTGCTGATTGCATGGACTGTGATCTAGACGATATGCTAGATGACGACGGGTGCGATAATGGTTGTAATGAGAATGGAGGAGAGGATTAGATGCATAACTTTTAAGATCCTGTTGTCCGCATTCTCTGTCCATGCCTCTGTGACCCATCCCGCCTCCCTGTTCTGCCACATCCTTAGGCCTTTCCCCTACCCTCTTTGAAAGGAGAGAGAGAATAATGCTTTTTGATTTTCCTTTGGTGTCGCGAGAGATCAAGCGGCAGACTTGCATTAATCTCCTATCAAAAATTCCCCTTTATCTAATTCACCGTGTTTCTGTCTCGCCGTGTGTAAGATAACACGCTGCATCTACACTAGCCGTTGTGTGAGTTCCATTAAAAGCCTCATTTGGAGTGCCTTTCTATGCGCGTTCGGGACAGTTTCTACTATAAACTATTAAGTAACAAGGTTAAAATTATGAAAAAAAGAAGGTAACTGAATTATTCGAAATTGGCTAATAAACTAAAACCAAGAATAGGAAATCGACTCATTGTAGCTATGGCACTACATTTGCAAGGTATGAGAGAAGTGATTCATTTGTAGTTTTAATTGGATAGAGTTTGTTCGGCTAATGTGCCACTTGATTCTGGTAGTCCCATATTGCGGATTTCCGTATGAAGGGTGTAGAACCAAATTCCCTAAAAAGCGCAAAACTGTAGTACTTTATCTGTTTGTGCTGCCGGTTTCTGTCAAGGACACAGAGGTGGCCATATTGCCCTAGCTGCGTGGGCTGGCCTCTGGGCCACGCCAGCAGCCGTTTTCCCTCTGTCCGGTGAATATATATATTCTATCCTGCCACTTTGCCTTCTTTTGCCTTAAGGGAGCCTCGGGACGCT